>CM065698.1:6446050-6473550 GCA_017654935.2 Phymorhynchus buccinoides | reverse complement strand
CAAGTACACCAAATTTGGTGCATCTACAATAAATCGCAATGCTGCTCAAGGTCTCCACAAGTCGGGAGGTGTTACGTCGAAGCCTGTCCGACATGTTTTCTGTCAAGTGTCATGCTCACGTTGATGTTGCGATCTTGTGAGTCGCACAAAAAGCTTAGGCCTAATCTGTCTAATGTTTGGGGTTAATGTTGCCCCTTTGAATAAGCTTTATTTTGGTACCAATGCTTTGTTTATTGGCAAAAAAAGAGAAAAGTTATGGCTGTTTTATTCATCCAAACATTAATACGGTAAGGGCCGGTAACCTTGAATGGCTTGATCAAAATTTTCTTATATAGCTCATGTAAAAAAAGCTATCATTTTAAAACGTCGTAACTTTCTCAATTTTTGACCGATTTTGATCATTTGGGTATCATTTTAAAGGTCTTGTCGGGCTCTTTCCACTGACATAAATTTCGTTAGGATTTGACAAAAAGTAAAACAAAATTAAAATTTTTATAACCACCCTACCTCAGGTAGGCACGACGGAATATAGGTCAAACCCCAGCGATTTTCCCCGACAGAATCCCGAGCCGAGATTTTGGCCATGTGCTAAACGGTCACTTCGTTTGCTTGTTTTTATTGGTGGTTATTCTTGGCGCTGGCCATCCGAGTTTCGTTCTGTCTGTAAGCTGACTTCTACCCGGTCTTTCTGCAACGATCTTTTTTTACGCGAAGACAGCCGATCGCAGGAGACAAGCAATCCAATATTTGGGTCCGATTCATTCGTTCATCATTTCTGAACGGTAAGTACTTAATTTATGAAACTAAATAGTTAGTTACATTTAATTATTTTTCTACAAGTACACCAAATTTGGTGCATCTAGAATGAATCGCAATGGTGCTCAAGGTCTCCACACGTCGGGAGGTGTTTAGCGTCGAAGCATGTCCGACATGTTGTTTTCTGCCACAATTGACAAACAACTTCAATGCTGTCAGTTTCTGACTTTTACTAGTTTTAGTTTTAAGAACTTTTTTTCTTGGTAAGAAATGATTATTTGTCAATTCACTGGTTGATGCCCAGACAAATTTTGCATGAGACTGAAAATTAGGTTTTTGTCTATGGCTGGTACCCACGTGTCGTCATATCCGGCCACAAGGAGCGCCATATTATGGGAGACCGCCATCATAGTCCTTACCTTTTTTTGAAAAATGCCAGATCGATGCTGCGTATTTGGCTGTTCCAATTCGAAACTTATCTAAACTGTATTTATAACATCTGGATGTTTTGTTTACACATTTAGATAACATTTTCACTTTGCTTACACACAAATAAGGACTAAGATGGCGACACTTCCGTTGGAATGGTCGAGATGCGCACGCAGGTGGGTTGGAGCCATTTGTTTTTTTTCGGTTTTTTTCTTTTTCAGTAATCTCACTGTTGTTAGAATGTGTACTGTTTACAACTAATACAAGTATAATCATTCTTAGTGGAGCACGTAAAGTAATGTTCTAAATTGGTGATGTAATACTAATATATCATATATAATTTGGCATTAAACTTAATAATACACAAGCAGGCACTGCATTGTTACCAGTGATAGCAAACTTTGTAAACAAAACAGTGGAGAGGGGGTCCTCAGATGTGGATGATTGCAACAACCCCATACCCTTCCTTACACACTTCGGCATGCATCCATCCATCCAGCTACATTGTATAATGTTTTAAAACATCAATGTGAATGTTCCCTTTCCTACATTCAAAAGAAATTATTTCAGGTCAGGTCAGGTCAGGTAGTTAGGACATTAGGCCTCGCGGCCTCTTCACTGTCCTGTCATTTTTTTTTGAACTTTTGCACAGCTGAGAGGTTTTTGTATTTTGTTTTCGGCAAATCTGCCTTTTAGTCATGCTCGTATTGTACTTTTGATATGTTGGTGTATCCACCAAGGAGGTTTTTGAATTGTGTTAGATTCTGTGCTCGTTTGATATTTGTTACTAATAATACTATTTTTGCATAATATAATGTAATCCATATTAATTATTATGTTACACACACACACACACACACAGACACACACATTTACTATGATGTGTGTATACGTTGTCCAGGATGTAACGACCCAACCTCCATGGGAAATTGAGACTCAACCTCCATGGGAAATTGAGACTCAACCGCCATGGGAAATTGAGACGCAGCCACCATGGGAAATTGGGACCCAGCCGCCAATGACTGAAGACACCATTTCACAAAGCAAAACTGCCAGTCCGGTACTTAATTAATGTCCATAATTATTTATTTAGTCTCTCTGCGTCTGTCTCTGTCTCTCTCTCTCTGTTTGTCTCTTTCTCTCTGTTTGTCTCTCTCTCTCTCTCTCTCTCTCTCTCTCTCTCTCTCTCTCTCTCTCTCTCTCTCTCTCTCTCTCTCTCTCTCTCTCTCTCTCTCTCTCTCTCTCTCTCTCTCTCTCTCTCTTTCTCTCTCTGTGTGTATGTGACGTTCTTGTATGAAAAAAGTATACATTTGATAGAAAGGTTATGGTTGCTGTCATCCCATGCCAATGATACTGTTGATACAGCAATCTGTTGTTATCCAGCAATCTGGATGTGGAATACTCAACTGTATTGCTTGTATTGATGTTTGCAATTCTATGCTGACATTAAAATAAATTGTGATATGATCATTATATGTAACTGTCTTTTGGGTAAGCAGTTTATTTTAATTTTATTTTTACTTTGAAGATTTTGAAAAGCTCAACTTTTTATTGATTATGTTTGCCAGTTTTGGCTTCCGGTGTTCTGATGTCAACAACATTCCTAGTATATCAGTGTTATATTTTTGGTGGCCATGGTTCTGGTTTTCTGAGGCTGGTTTTCTTACATGTATATAATATATTTTAAAAAGAGTTTCATAAGTTTTTGTGGATTGTGAATGTGATGGTAGCTTTTTATTTCTGATGTTAAAATGCTACCTTTCATCAGCTGATCCGGGGAAAAAGGAAGGAAAGGTTATTGTGATATGCATTTCATTTTGTTTTAATGACTAATTACCAGTATATGACCACTTAAACTAGAAAGTAATAATCACTGAATTTTACTTTTAGGTTTGTGCTAGTATTTTGTGTTTGTTACCGTAAGAAGTTGGAAGTTAGTTATGATACTTTTTGTAGGTTGTTTGTCTTACCCATTTGATTGCTAAGTACTTCTATTTTGGTGGTATGTGTTTCTTTTGGGGTGTGGTGGGGGTAGGCAATTGATACGTGTGAAAACAGTTGATTGTGAAAATCATTGCATTTTGTTTATGTTCCTCTTTTTTAATGCTACCGGTGAAAACAGTTGATTGTGATCATCATTGCATTTTGTTTATGTTCTTTTTTATTGCTACCGGTGAAAACTTGATTGTGATCATTTGCATTTTGTTTATGTTCTTTTGATTGCTACCGGTAATAATAATAATAAACGGATATTTATATAGCGCTTTTTATCGAGCACAAAGCGCTTTACAATCAGCATTGAAAAACACACACACACACGCAAAACAGACATACACGCAAAACAGACACACACGCACGTACGTGCACGCACGAGAGTGAAAATGTAAGTACAGGGTTGAAAAAGATGGTCAAAATTTAGATTTTTTTTACACTCACAGGTGATATTCTTAAATTTACTGTAAAATGCTTTGGTTCTTATGCGAAAAATAAGTCGTTGTATTTGACGTGGAACTGTAAGAAACAATCCCCCCTGTACTATGTTATGATCCCAGGAATGAGCTTTGGTAAAAGTTTCCAATTCATTGGAAAGATGCTAATTTTAGTAATGATTTGGCTTCGCCAGTGGATAGGCCCATGTCCTGTAAAGTACCGGACCTATGGGAGGCTGCCAACTTAGCTTCGTGATCGGCCAGATCGTTGCCGATAAGACCACAGTGGGATGGTATCCATGCTAAAGTGACATCAGTACCCTTGCGATGGAGTTGATGGATTAGGTTTTTAATTTCATTTTTAATTTCGAGACGGTTCTTATTATGTCCCTGAAGTGCTTTGATGGAGGAAAGTGAGTCGGAATAAATGACCATCTTAAGCGGGGCGTTCGGAAGGTAATTTATGTAGGAGAGGGCCTCTAGAATAGCCCAAAGTTCAGCTGAAAAGATAGAAACATGTTTATTTAGTTGAAAAGCTTTGAACATTTTTACTTCGTTTGGTTGCCGAAATTTGTCATTGTTTAGGCTGTCTTTCGAACGAACGAGACCGACTGCATGATAATGATTGTCCATTTTCGGTAGCCCGATTTTACGGACATTTCTCAAGTTCGGACCGAATAATGTAATAATGTATAAAGATACGGTGCTGTGATTGTTTATATTATATATTTAATCATTCATACACACGCTCAAACAAGTGTTGCAACACAGACTGTTTTTAAATGATTTTATTCATGATCAAAGTCCACCACCATCATCGTGCGCACCTTTTGGCACAGAGTCATTTACTTCCCTTGAATTTGACTGTGACTATCGGCTGTGTTTTACTTTTACTAGTTTTAGACAATTTTTAGCAATCCACCTCATGTTCTCGCCTTCCAATGTCAATGTATGTATCGTTCTTTCTGTTTCATGAAAATAGCCATAACCTAATCTTAACCCTATCCCTTTCCAGAGCAAGGCAGAATGTTGCTTCAGAATGAGCAGACTGCTTTCATGTTGACGGTCTGCGAGTAGCCAAAGCCAGGCGTCTCATCCACGACTTCCTCTCTACCCATCATGATACTAAGCCAAGACTTTATAAACCAGAAGCCAAACCTAAGCGCAGAAACCTTTTTTCAAGTTAATCTTCAGTACGATGAAGGTGGAAGATCAAACGAAGAAGAAGAAGAATCTGAAGAAGAATTTGACTTTTGAATCAATGAATGTAGGAACGACCGAATTAGGTCAAACCGCAGCGATTTTTCCCGTTGAAAATCTGAACCCCAATTTTGGCCATGTGCGAAACGGCCACTTCCTTTGCTTGTTTTTATTGGTGGTTATTCTTGGTGCTGACCATCCGAGTTTCTTTCTTTCTGGAAGCAGACACCTACCCGGTCATTCGGGAACGATCTTTTTTTACGCGAAGATGGCCGATCGCGAGAGACAAGCGATCCAATATTTGGGTCCAATTCGTTCGTTTATCATTTCTGAATGGTGACTAGTTTGCTTTTTTGAAACAAATGCTTAGTTACATTTAATTATTTATCTAGAAGTACACCAAATTTGGTGCATCTAGAATAAATCTCAATGCTGCTCAAGGTCTCCACAAGTCGGGAGGTGTTACGTCGAAGCCTGTCCGACATGTTGTTTTATGTCATTTTCATGTTGATGTTGCGATCTTGTGAGTCGCACAAAAAGCTTAGGCCTAATCTGTCAAATGTTTGGGGTTGATGTTGCCCCTTTGAATAAGCTTTATTTTGGTACCAATGTTGTGTTTATTGGTAAAAAAAATAAAAAAGTTATGGCTGTTTGAAGTTCAGATTCATCCAAACCTTGATACGGTAACCGTGATCAACGTTTTCTTATACAAATGCCCCACATGGCCGAAGAGGGCGTAAAACCCTATTTTCACTCACACCGCTTAGTTTCCCCACAACTAAAGCAGTCAGAGACAAAATTGTGGTCTAAGGGAGTGAAGGGAGCTTAAAAATGACCAAGTGCACACAGATTTACTTCCCTTGAAGCAAATGCATCAAATTGACAGCTATCTATTAATTCCGGACATATATGGCCGGAACGACTTGAATGAGTTAAGAGTAAGTAATCAGTGTAGAGAGTTTTTTTCTATTTAAAGTCTATAAAAAAAAGTCTGATCTATCACTTCCCTATGTCTAAACCTGAAGTCAAAACCTGTAATCTTCTTTCATTTCTCCATTTGTTTATGTGTGGTTTGTGTGTATGGCTGGAGTGATTTGTGCGGGTTTTTAAAAACAATCAAAATCATTGTGATGTGAATGAGTTAAGACAGCTTAACCCCTTCCCTGCCCAGTCCCCTGTCTACTATGTGGTGTGTGATGTCATTGATGATGTCATAGCCCTGGAATGGTGGTTGTTGGTTTAGACAAGTCAGGAAAGATGGATTTCTAGATCATTTTCTCAGATTGAGTGCAACATGTCTCTTTAAAATGTTATATTAAGAAAATCGACAATTTATCTGTTTTCCTTTGGCAGTGAAGGGGTTAATTCTTACAGAACAGTTACAAATTATTAAGACTATTTCTGAAACTCTGTTTCAGGGCAACAGCTAGTCAGTGGTGGTCACGATCCCTGATCCCTGACAGCCGGTCGGCGGTGACATCATCCTGAGGACTGAGCGAGAACAGAAGACCCCCAGTCAGTCTGGACTCAGCCCTTACTAGTAAAATCAAGTCTTATAAGGTAGGGGTCTTATAAAGGAGGTAATTTTAATACTTGCAAAGAAGGGCAATGTCTGAGAGAAGTAGGTCTTATATGGGAGGGATTCTTATAATGGGAGGTCTTATAAGGTAGGTTCCACTGTATTTCTGAAACTGTTTCAGGGCAACAGCTTAGTCAATGGTGGTCACGATCCCTGACAGCCGGCCGGCGGTGACATCATCCCGAGGACTGAGCGAGAACAGAAGTCTGTCTGGACTCGGCCCTTACTTGTATGTGGATACAGTGGAACCTCCCTTATAAGACCTCCCATTATAAGACTCCCTCTGAGACATTGCCCTTCTTTGTAAGTATTAGCCCCTTCAGTGCTGCTTATTGTGAATGCGCCACCGGTTTGCTGCACGATTTTTAAACGCGGCAAAATCGCTACATAGCCGCGACGTATATATATACGTCGGTGGCATGTACTGTAGCGATAGAGGACGGATATATACGTTGTCTGCACTGAAGAGGTTAAAATTACCTCCCTTAGAAGACCCCTCCCTTATAAGACCTCATTTTTGTTAATGAATTTTGAAGGTCTTATAAGGGAGGTTCCACTGTATTATAAATTAGTTTATATTTTTTCTGCCCCTTTTTGGATTTAAAATAAATGTACCATATTTTATAGACTGTAAGGCGCACCTGATTATATAAGGAGCACCCCCCCAAACTTGACTCAAAATTCAGATTTTGTTACTGTATTTCCTTACTATAATTATCAGAATCTGAATTTCTTACTATATAGTATAATATCAGTCACTTTATAAGGAGCAGGAGTCTCGGTCAGGGGGGAAAAAGTATCGCCTTGTATTGTAGTTGTAGTCCGTAACATACGGTGCATGTGTTTTAAATGCGGTCCTAGTAAGTTTTAGTGGACGATTTTCGGAGAGAAAAAAACTAGAGGAGAGCACTTCGTGAAAATTAGAGTTGTTTACTTCCATTACTCGGTCAAATACCATAGCAACAATGCAACAACATGGCGTCGAAGCTTGAAACCGCAGGATGCGAGTCAGTGACTTGCAAACATATTTTTTAGAAAAATGAGGGGTGGCCGGTGGCCACAAACTGATAGAACTTGCAAAATGTGACGTAGAAATATGAATGACATCAATTTTAAAATGACGCACAATGTTCTAAGTGCTCTATGTCTACTCAAACACACGAGGCGAGAGCTGGGGATCTACCTGATGGTAGAGTATCTTCCCCTGTTTGACCGATTGAATTAGGCCAGATCACTCCCACACACCATGAAATTACTCCCCTTAATTATATCCGAACAATTCCTAATGGAAATGAGTAGGTTTGTTTCCCTGGCCAGAGTCATGAAATGCATATGGCGACTTGGTAGCAAAGAACAGCTCACACACTGACGAACTGACGTACAAATAACCTTTATGCTGACTTTTATTCCTGTGTGCTTTAAAGCCGCAACAGGAGTATAAAAGGAGAGTGGCGCGCACAGAAGCGGGTTTCCCCCTCTTTTCCCCCTATTGTGCGAGGGAGCAGGCTTCGCGTGCCGCGTCAGATGTGTTGGACTAGCATTACCCGATTTAACTACCCAAATCCATATTTAAGACCTTTCCCTTAATGGCCTTATCATGCCCCCATCCCCCATTTTCTTTTTGTGAATACTCACAAATGTCCCATATGTTGAACAAAACACCCGGACGCCCACGTTGTTGCTGGTGATATTTCGGACATTTATTTCCCTTTATCAAACACTATCATGGACTAAATTGAAAAATGTCCCATATGTGCCTGTGTGCAGGTCGGAGGACGTTAAAGCAAGATTTGCTTGATTGGAGCTGGCCCTGACACACATCCTGGTGTAAAGATGACGACCCCAGATCACCCGGAGAGTGCGGCTACACGCTGTTCATGTCCACAGCTTGACCAGCTCAAGGGCTGCGTCCAGCGGTCAGAGTGGGACAGGGCAGCGGGTTTGGTGGGTCACATGGACGGCTGCTGGGCCTGGCTGAAGCAGGTGATGGACAAAGCCGTGGCTGACAGGCGGTGGGACTGGGTGGACCGCATGCTTGAAAAGTGCCAAGAAGTGTGGCAGACTGAGAGGGTGGTGGGGGAGCTGGTGACCTGCGATCAGTGGCATGGTGCGGGGCGGCTGGTGGAGCCCCAGCTCAGCGGCGAAGCGCTGGACAGCGTTGTTCGCTGGGCAGTGCAGCGGGGTCAGTGGCCCTGGGTCACACGGATGGTGGACAGGGCAGGGGGCAGTGGACATTGGTCAGAGTGGCTGTGTCAGCAGGCTGCGGACGGTGGACAGTGGGACCTGGTGCTGCGGCTGATAGAGAGGGGCGTGAGTGCCGCCCTCAGGACCAGCCTGCTGCAGTGTGCCCTGGGTCATCGGCACGTCCAGTGCACAGCCACTCTGATGGACCTGGGGGTCAGCAGGCGCTGCAGGGAGGAGGGACTGCGACAGCAGATAGCCGCCGGTCATGGGGACTTTGTTCTGGAGGTGGTCAGGAAGGTCAGAGACCCCGACCTGACCGACTTTGTTCTGAGAGAGTCCATGAAGCAGAGCCAGTGGCCGCTGGTGTCAGGACTGGTGAAGGAAGGGCTGAGCGTGGCCCAGATGGAGAGTGTGTGTGACCAGGCTGTGGCTGACCAACAGTGGACTGTGGCCCTTCAACTGCTGCGTGATGGCGTCAGCCCCAGTGAACTCATCGTCAATGAGCTGTTCCAGAACAACAAGGCCCAAGATCTGCTGGACCTGTTTCCTGCAGGCAGTATCCCTGATGGTCTGAAAGGTCTGCTGCTGATGGCCTCTGTTCGATTTCACCTGGGAGACCTCGCTGTGCAAATCCTGCAGAGAGAGTCGGTCAGTGACTCGGAGCTGATGGAAGCCATCAAGTACGCTGTTCACCTCCTGGATAGAACCGTTTTCCTGCAGCTGATGAGAAGTTCTCCCAGGGCCCGTCGTGTCTTCAAACAAAAGTTTGTTCACCAGCTGTGGAAGGAGAGCCTGCAGCCTTCAGAAGGCGACGTGGGAGAAGTCAGGTGGATTTTCGATGCCCTTTATCACGAAGAAGGAAATAAGGACTTGGCATTGTTTGTGGCAACGTCGGTCCAGTCGTCTTCCTCCATTATTGACGATGTTTGTTGGGGCGAATGGAAGCACCTACCTTTGAAGAAGAAAATGTTCAGCTGTGTCCTGACGAAACAGCACGAGTTTGATCGCCAAATCTATGTCACTTTTGTGAAAGAAAAACATGCTGTGGAGACCTTGAAATCACACCGTTCGTTTTTATTTCGTCATGCCCTCCAGCTGGAAGAATATGACCTGACTCTCAAACTGTGTAAGGATGGCATGTCAAGAAGGGATCTCAAGTTTGCCTTCAGGTGGCTGGTTCAAGGAGGAGTGAATGGTGCAGTATTTCCAAGGATCTGTAGTGCTCTTGGCCGGAAGGAGAGAAACTGGCTCCAACGACACGCACTGAAGCGTTCCATGAAAGCTTACTTCGACGAAAGGTCAGAAAGCAACTTGAAGATCTTCATCGAACAGTTCAAAGATTGCAGAGATATGAAGTTTATCAGCCGAGTGTTCAGAGAGGCTGTCACAAAGTGCGTGGAACTAGACTGGGCTGACTGCTTTGCAATGCTGTGCTACAACTATGAAACACCTGCAGCTGAAAGCTCTATGGATCGCGGCTTTGCGTATCGTTCCGCAATTGACGGCAACCAGACTCATTTCATCTCCAAAGTTTGCGAAGAAAACATTGACAGCCCATACGACTTTGATGAGGGTGAATTGCTTCACCTGATGGACATCATCGCGGAAAGAGAGGCGTGGCACATGCTGGTGTGCGTCACCGCAGGACTGAAACACTTGTCTTTTCGGGACAGGGCCATCGCATTGCTGGAGAAATACCTGCACAAAATGTTGTCGGATCAAACGGTGTGGCCCGACATTGCGGCTGCCTTAGATCTGTGGATCAGACGGCGTGATGTGAAAGAAGAAACCATGAAATATGTGGTGACCAGCATGAAAGCGAGCTTCGCTGCCGGTCAGTGGGCGTTCAGCGTGTCCAGTGTGAAGCGGTGGTGTGTGGACAATGACCACCTTCATCTGGCGTTCCTCCTGGCTGTGGTCACTGAAGACTGGGAAACTCTGACCGCGGTGGTGACCTCTCTGGATTTTTCCCCCGACAGGATGTGGACAGTTTTGGAGCTAGCCGCCGAACGAGGAAAGTTCTTGGTGAGTGCGGCGGTGCTGAAGGTCTGGCCGCTGGAGCACGTTTTCATCAAAAGCGCGTGGAAGCGGATGAGAGGCGTGCCATATTTGAAGGCTCTGGTCATGGCCTGCGAAGAAGGAGGCCTGCTAGACTGGGCTCTCGTGCTGATGGTGGATTCCTCGCCGTACGTTCTGGAGAAACACCGGCTTTGCCAGAACCCTCAGGTGCTGAATTTCCTCCTGAAAAAGGCTGCCAAGACGGGTAAGTGGGACATGGCCGGCGCACTGCTGCCGCGGTGCACCGACCAGAAGGTTCTAGGGTGTGTCTTGGACAACGCCGTCTGGAAGGGCCAGAAGAGCTTTGCTGAGGAAGCGATCGTCAGAGTGGATCCCACTGTCGACTATCACGATAACCCGTTGTATTTTAAAGACTACAACTTGATGCTCTCCGCTGCCATAGGCAAGGCTGATACCAGGGTGGAAATGGTCAGCCTGTGCATTTCTGCCGGCCTCTCTAGTTTTGAGAGAGAGGAACTGCATGGAGAGTACAACGGCTGTCCTTTGTTGTACGCCCTTAGAGAACATGATGTGAACATCATCAAACTGTTGCTGGCCTCCGGAGCCTGTTCCAACGAGCGGCTGCGTGCGCTGCTAGATCATGATAGAGTGATAATGGAAGTCATGCGAGACATTGTGGAAGGGGGTGAAATGGGGAGGAAATGCTTTGTGTTGATCGACAAAGCGGCTGCCAGCCCCTCCCGACTGGAACACCTGGCTAGGTTAGCGGTGTCCCACTGCATTGGGTGTCAGCCGGGAAGGCCGGACAGGATCAACAGTCTACCTGTTCCTGGACCTATCAAAGACCTGGTCAACTTCAAGGATGTACTGTCCATGGATCTGGATGAAGAAGAAGAAGAATGAAGCTGAGAGACATCAGAAACACCTAGGCTAAGGACGTAACTGAAGTAGAGTGTTGCATCTGTGGATCTTGGTGAATAGAAGTCCAAATAATTTTAAACGGAGAAAGCTTATTGATGGGGCCTAGGACATTACTGAAAGTGGTGGGATGTGTCTGTTGTGGATTAAATTACCAGTAGACAACTGTCACCTGCCAATAAGGCATGTGGCAAGGCAAAGTTTGATTTTTTTGTTTTGACTTACAGATGTTTGCAGGGTCTTTTTTTGCATGGTCAGTTGCTTCATTGAGACATTGCTGAAGCAATGGTTATTTTTATTAGACAATGGAACCTCCCTTATAAGACCTCCCATTATAAGACTCCCTCCCGCATAAGAGTGTAATTAAGACCTATTGTATTTTCCGGTCTACAAAGCGCACCGTTGTCTACGCTGCAACCCCTGTCAACACGCACAGGCTGGAGTTGACCAGCCTATAATACGGAAGAGGAAATATTCACAAATTAGCTGCAATCGTTGTTTTACTAGCCGCAGGGGTCAAAGTTGAAGAAAAAAGTAGCGGCTTAGTTATAGCCCGGAAAATACGGTACTTCTCTGAGACATTGCCCTCCTCAGGGACCCCAGGGACCCCCATTTGGGGGTCTATGAAGTTCTGAAATTCTAAAGAACCCTCTAAAACAATGTGCAGGGGGTCCTGGGGATGCACTAAAAAAATTATTTTCAGCAATCGCAATGTCACCGGACCCTCTATTCTGTAAGTGAAGGAGTCCCTGGGACCCCTTGTTTTGCGGGACGATTGGGAGCCCTGCTTCTTTGTAAGTATTCAAATTACCTCCCTTACGAGACCCCATTTTGGATGCGATTTTTTTAAGGTCTTATATTAGGGAGGTTCCACTGTAGAGTGTTATGTGTAAGGATGTCAGTGTAGGAAGAGACCTTATCAACAACGAAAAACATGCGGGATGTGGCAACGGCAATGGCATTTCCCTTGTGTGGGTGGTTTAGTCAGACGTTCGGATTGTCGTATATTTTTAACATTATTCAGCTTCTTCACTAAAATTAGTAATAATAAATTGTGTGATCGGTTGCCTCCAGGGGACATTTTTGAAGTTGGTGTCCTTCAAGGTTTTTTGCTTTTTTATTATTGTTTTATTTTATATTAATGCACTTTGTGTCTTGTTCGCTTGGCGGCACTTCCTTTTGCTTTTGTTTCTTTGTCTCCCCTTGCTTGCTGTGAGCGAGGTGTGGAAAGGGGAGGGAAGTGCTTGCTGTGAGCGAGGTGTGGAAAGGGGAGGGAAGTGCTTGCTGTGAGCGAGGTGTGGAAAGGGGAGGGAAGTGCTTGCTGTGAGCGAGGTGTGGAAAGGGGAGGGAAGTGCTTGCTTTTGTTTCTTTGTCTCCCCTTGCTTGCTGTGAGCGAGGTGTGGAAAGGGGAGGGAAGTGCTTGCTGTGAGCGAGGTGTGGAAAGGGGAGGGAAGTGCTTGCTGTGAGCGAGGTGTGGAAAGGGGAGGGAAGTGCTTGCTTTTGTTTCTGCGCCAGGTTTGTTTGTACTGCTTTGTGTGAGAGGGGTTCCTCCCTGTGTGGGGGTGGGGGGTGGGAAGTATGTATGAGTCGGTGTAATAGTTTTGTTTTGTTTTTGTAAAGCACTGTGAGGATGGCATGCCATCGAACAGCGCTTTATAAGTTTCATTTATTATTATTATTATTATTATTATTATTACTATTAATTGCTTTCAAGTTTTGACTGTTACTCGATGATGCACCGAGGATCGAAAAGTGATGGGACAAACTGTCCTGAGACAAGATAAATCAGCAGGAAAATGTCCTAGCTCTTGCAGAAATAATGAGACAGAGCATGTCAGTGTTAACATTTTAATCAGACATTTGTCCTGACAGGGGAGAACACAATAGGACATTTTCAATTTCAACAGGCCAATGTCCTATGACCGTGGCCTCGGGACATAACTGCTGTTGCTGGGAGCAATACCAAATGCTTTTATGGAGGTTCTTACCTTTCTAAGTCTAACCATTTTGAATCGCCTTTCAAATTGCACAGTGGGGGGGGGGCTTACGGAGGGTAGCCCAGCAGCCTCCTAAAGTCCAACCACACGTCCTCGTCGTAGGAGGCGGGCAACGGCTTAGGCTGGCTTATGTGGTTAGGGCCCTCCCGTGGGGATACCGGGGGGTCTTTCAGCAGAAATAGTTCCCCCTTCTTCTGGAAGTTGTATGTTGGTAACTTCTGTACTCTGTCACTCTCTTTGACTCTGCCTTTTCTCTTCTTTTTGCTTTCTGGCGTCTACTTTTTTCTGCCTTGTTGGTCCATTCACCTGCATTTTTTCTATAAAACCCTTCCACGTTTTTCTTTTTTGCAATTTATGACATGCCAGTTTTTTTTAATTGTACACTGGCGTCCACGCGTGATAATTGCGCACTTGAGTGGGCATCTGTTGTCCATTCTGCAGTGCATATTTGCTTATATAGCCTTTTATGTATTTTAGCTTACTAGTATGTATTTGTTATCCTTTTTTACTGTTTTTTAAAAAACACCTGGATCCGATAAATAGAGTAGAGTGGCTCAACGTTTCCAGCACTGTGTGGACTTATGTGCTATAGGGTGCAATGATGGAGGTGTCATGTCATGAATTGTACTGTATGTTTTGGTGTTTACAGGTTGTGTTGAATGTTGGTAAGATATATTGATGAGTGTTTTGTACTAAGTGGTCGAACTTTACGTGGTGACAGTCCTGAGATGACCATAGCTGTTGACGGGACTACATGTATAATTTAAAAAATAAATATCAATTTGCACAAAATAGGGCTCTATGTTTTTCAGATTTTTGTTGTTGTTGATAAAACAAGTAATTTTTGTTGTCATAATAAGTTTTCAGCTCTGCGTGAAGAAAAAAGAAGTAATTATTAACCATTTTTGTTTGGTTGTTTACTTTTAGGCTTTTGTTTTTTTAGTTTTGCTTTGTTACATGATGTATTGACAATATTATATGAAACAGTTTATTTTGTTTGCACTAACATAATGTAACATAATGATTTTGCGTCTACTTTGTGTGTCATAGGCCTATTGGCTACTGCAAAGAACACCTTTTGCAAGAGTGAATGCCCTTGGTGGGTGGGGGAAGATGGTCGAGCACTGACCAAACAAGGGCATAACTCTCGCCAATAACCCTATTTGAGGCCACTAAGTAAATGGCTGCCTTTCGCAAGAGTGAATGCCCTTTTCAGAACTGACCAACAAGGGATTCACTCTCACTGTCAAGGGAGTTAATAACCCTAGTTGCAGAGGCCAATAGATCTTACCGGTATTTTTTTTTTTTAATGTTGTAAAGAACAATCATAAATTAAAATCTTTTATATTTTTTTTATCTATTTGCACATTTGTATCAGCGTGTGTGTGTGTCCAATTGTGGGATGTTTGGTTAATGACATTGTATGAATTGAACAAAACTTACAAAAAAAGGTTAGATCCAGACTACACAGGATTTTTATAAAAAAAAGACTCATCATTGTAAGATTATATTTTACATGTATTGAAACAGCAGTGTACAATTCTTAAAACGCTTCATATGACCCCCCATTGGCAGAAAATTATGGATCAATTTTGAAAACAATGGATCACTAATATAAAGCTTAGATTTTATTGCAGACCTCGTGGGTCTGATGACTCCTGGCTGCACAAAATGAGGGGTCAAATCATTGTCACAATGGCCCGGGCCCCGCTGTCAATCTGAAGCTCTGCTGATGTTACGAACAATGTCCAAAGTCACGGGCAATAGGCTTCAATGGGAATTTGGATATGTCATACTACCTTTTTGGCTCACTCGTGTCAACGATAGTTTGTGAGTCAAGTCAAGTCAAGTCAAAATGATCTTTATTGAGGGTTAAAGAATAAGCTAACAACTAAACTTTTTTTCATCCTGCCCTCCAACAAAAATACAAACATAAAATATGCATAATAATGACAGGAAACCAAAACAAAGAACATAA
This sequence comes from Phymorhynchus buccinoides, assembly GCA_017654935.2. Lineage (NCBI taxonomy): Eukaryota > Metazoa > Mollusca > Gastropoda > Neogastropoda > Raphitomidae > Phymorhynchus > Phymorhynchus buccinoides. Next base: position 6,458,061 of record CM065698.1, on the reverse strand, counting down.
TATATTTCTTCTTGTTTTTGCCCTCAGTCATTTAAATCAAGAAAAAGAAACAAAAAAATAAAATAAAAATAACTTTTGGTAATTTTCGACGAGCTACTGATTGTCTTTTTCAACCTTGTCTGCCTGGCTGTGGTGGTCATTCATGAATCATGTAGGCCCCTATATGAGTGTACGTATGCATGGTGTGTGTGTGTGTGTGCGTGTGCGTGCGTGTGTGTGCGCGGGTGGTTGTGTGTGTGTTGTTTATGTGTGTATGTTGTTGTGAATATATATGTGCTGTTATCTTATGCTTGCGAATTGTGTGACAATGCATACTTGTATTATGCCTATTATGAGTAGTAGTAGTGGTGGTAGTAGTGGTGGTGGTAGTAGTAGTTGTAGTAGTAGTAGTAATAGTCACAGCAGTAGTTGTTGCTGTTTGTTATGTGTATTTTTACCGGCCAAACGAAGTCTGACCGGTGGGCCTATTGTTTTGTTTGCTCATGTTATTGGATTTTTGTTTCATGTCTTTATTCCATTTCAATTGTGTGTAAAGCGCTCTGTAGTCTACATAGTAGGATGGGCGCTATATAAATTGTTCTCATCATATAGTAAAAAGCCAACTGTCCGTGTGTGTGTGTGTGTGTGTCTGTCTGTCTGAAACACGAAACGGGCCTTATAACTCCGCCGTTTTTCGACCGATTCGCTTCAAATTTGCTGTGAGCCCTAACGGGGCGATGGCAACGGCAACCGAGGCGGCCGTGTCATTTGCGCGGTTCGGCAAATGCGCGAAACGCGCACCCGACGGCCTTTCGGCGCCCGTAGCTCCGGTGTTTCTGGGTCGATTGCCTTCGAATTTGGCAGGTACATGACTGGGGACGGTGACTATCGGTGTGCCAAACCGGAAGCGAATCGGTTCAGAAACGCGCGCGCTATACGCCGCTTCACCTTTTCACGCATAACTCCGCCGTTTTTTAACCGAATTGATTCCAATTTCCTGTCAGGCTTGCTATGGCCCCGGCACGCCTAGCAGCAAATTTGAAGAGAATCGGGAGAACGCGTCACTCTCAGAGCAGCGCCAACGGGAAACGGGGCCTTATAACTCCGCCGTTTCTTCACCGAATCGCTTCAAATTTGCTGTACTCAGCGTTACCAGTACTTGCCGTTACCGTTACTAGGTGTTACCAGTATGGTGCATTGCCAGTACTAGGCGTTGCGCTAGTTATTATTTAATCAGAATGAGTTTAAATGAGAAAAATAAATTCAAACAAGAGAGAGAGAGAGAGCGAGAGCGAGGACACACAAAACATAATAATTGAGAGAAAAAGAAGGAAAAGAAAAGAAGAAAAAAAAGGAAGAATAACTTTATTTCCATATTTATGATCACATACGAATGTATGCATCATAGTAAATTCAGATTTTACAATTTATCAATCAAATACTACTTTAACCCTTTTGCCACCAGCCATTTTTCATCCAAAACTTTCTCTCAAACTTACCTAGGTAACGAAAAGTTGGCATCTGCAGTACTGTGAATCCTCCAATGACATGCATCAAATAAACCCTTTCCTTATCTCCTAACATTAACAACACAAGGATATTGGATAACTGATCCAACGTTTATGCCTTTTAGTAGCGTGGGTGTTACAATCAGTGTGGTGCTAAAATGCGACATTGGCACTGAAAGGGTTAAAGATCTTTTAAAAGCAGACTTAGATTCCGGACGTAATTTCAAGAATGCTGGCTGGCACGTTGTTCCATGTATGTGTAGGGTTGTATTATTAATGTTTGATGCTTGTCATGGTGCCTTTTCCCTTTGCTTTCTGTCGTCTGCTATCTTTCGGACTTTTTGGCCCCATTCTCCTGCCTCCCCCCCCCCCCCCCCCCCCCCCCCCCCCAATAAAATCTTCCCAAAATAATATTTCTCCCTTGAGCTCCTCCGAAATCAGAATGTGTCGGCTGTACGCAGCGGGAGACCAGTGAAAACTGAAAACCGTACATATATGAACCTTACCCATTATGGCCTGGGAATGCAGAAGAAGAAGTCATGGTGACAGTCCTGAGATGACTACTGCTGTTGGTGGGGCTGTATGTCACTTTGCTTAAAGACCCACTGACCCACCATGATTAAGTCCCTTGTTGCTTTTTTTCTGGTAGCTGTGACCCACATACAAATGCCCCCAACTTCAAATTGGGGCTGCTCTTTAAAATGTTTCGGTTTGAATTGGGGGGCATTTGTATGGGAGTCAAACCTGGTCTAAACAAGATTTCTTGCCAGCTATAAGGGGGGAAACCCGTGATGTTGACACGTGATCTGGTGGGTCTTTAACAGTTGAACCTCCCTTATAAGACCTTCAAAAATCATTCAAAATGATGAGGTCTTATAAGGGAGGTACTTTTAATGCTTGCAAAGATAGGCAATGTCTCAGAGAAGTAGGTCTTATGTGGGAGGGAGTCTTATAATGGGAGGTCTTTTAAGGGAGGTTCCACTGTATTGTATATGTTTGTCAATTGAATGTACACATGCTACAATTTTGCTGTAGAAAGTATACATTCTGTGTTTCATTTTCATATGAATTGTGTTATCCTTTTTTTTAAACACTCTCTCTCTCTCTCTCTCTCTCTCTCTCTCTCTCTCATGTTTTATACACACATGCCTTTTTTTCTTTTTTAACCTTTTTTTTACAACACATTTTATAGCGAAATATGACAAGAACCAAACACACACACACACACACACACACAAACCAAGGAGAAACGACCAAACAAGCAAAACACAAGCAAACAAACAATCAGAATAAGAATGCATATATATATGAGTAAAATGAAAAAAAGACACCAAAACAGTTTCATTTAAAAAAAATATTTTCTCTCTGATAAAAAAAAATATTTCAATATCAACACTGGCAACTTCTAAGTATATATAATATATATAATAATAAAATCAGGAAAGAATGCATCTGTTAAAACTACTAGGAATCTTTTATTTCCAAACGTTTCGGTCTCCAGTGACCTTCATCAGAGAAACAACCTGCAGACATATATATATATAAACGTACAATAATTGAAGAAGAAAAAACAACCACACCATTAAACTTTCCTCTTATATATATAGTTTGCTTTAATAAAACTTTGTGTCCAATGTATCAGTTTGCGAACCTAAGAAAGATACTCAATTACTTTAACTTTAACTTTACGATTTGTTCTGTGTTCTGAAAAGAATAAAATGTGCTGATTTACTTTTTCTCCCAATGGGGGAGATATACAATGCCTATGCAAAGACAGCTGTTTCGTCTTTGAGAAAGACTCTTCAGTCTGCATATCGGCCTGCAAATAATGTCCACAGTGAACATTCAAACTGAGCTAGAAAACTTTCTCCAAGAGAAAGGTTGTCCTCTTTGCACTAGATTGAAAGTCCACAATAAAAGCAAACCAGCACTTAATTCAAAAGAAATGGTAAAAATCTTGTGTAAAATAACAAAAATAATGTTCTCGAAGAGTGTAGAAGAGATGGGATGCCATGTTGGTGGATCCATATATATATATAAACGATAAAAAATTAAAGAAGAAAAAACAAACACACCATTAAACTTTCCTCTTATGTATATATATATAATTTGCTTTGATAAAACTTTTTTTGTATCCAATGGATGTTTTGTGAACCTAAGAAACAAACTCAATTACTTTAACTTTAACTTTACGATTTGTTTTGTGTTCTGAAAGGAAAGATATATATAATATAATCAAGCTTAAACGCCCTTATGCTAGCATACTATAATCTGAACTTCGAAAACAAGTAACACCAAATAATAATAACATGTTTTAATGATTAGGCCATCTGGCCATGTCAAAAGGAAGATGGGGCTAGCCACAGGTGAACGGGACATGGAAGACTTGTGCGATGTGAATGAGCTTGATACAGTACACCCCGCTTATAGTAGAGTCCAGGGGAGCAAGGATTTTCCTTTATTATAACAGGTTTTTCTTATAAATGATGTCCGGATATAGTAAAGTTTTGATGATATTTTTTATCTTATCCGCTGACGTTTTTCAAAGTCAAAGCTAACGTAAAATACTGAATATAAACCCATCCCACCCCTTCCTCGTATGGTTTGAGGTCCAAACAGGTGATTGGGTTTATACATGGTATATTTCCCTGTGCACAAAACAAAACTAGCTGTAAAAGCACATAGTGTACAACCTCTAACTTCCAGAAGGCCTTTGAATTTATTCATGCATGCACACACACCGTGACCGGACAGTTTGCCTGCAGACATTTTGCCTACGGACACTTCGCCTACGGACATTATGCCTCTGGTCACCATGCTCACCGGACATTTTGCCTACTGGACATTATGCCTAATAATATGCCTGCAATAAATTATCGCATTTTCATGATGCTATATATATTTTTTTCCCGATTCATTTTTTTCTACTAGGTAATGAGAGTGTGGGCTCAATTGTCGACTTAGCTCGCCTTTTCCTCTGTGTGAGGGCGCTGCAGTAAAACAGATACAAATTTAATTGCAGCCAATGACCTGACAGTTCTCAATTGTATGTAATGAATTGCAAATGAAGATTGTGGGCGGAAATGGTCGACTTAGTTCGCCGTTTCTGCCATGCGAGGGCGCTGCGGTAGAGCAGGTACAAACCTAGTACTAGTAGTAACAGCCAATGTAATGTTAGTTTGTCATAATGAATTTCATGAAATAAATTTGTGGCGAATAGTCACGTGTTTCTTGCCCAAGCTATCAACTGTATTGCCCGTTCTACTGCGGGGGGGGGGGGGGGGGGGGGGGGGTGGGGGGGGGGGTGGGGGGGGGGGGGGGGGGGGAGCGCCATCGCGCAGTGTAATCAACAAAAATGTTTTTACATTTTTTTATGCACAATCTCTCTTTTATCTACAGTTTAAATAATAAAGTTCACTTTAAACAAGAATTTGTAAAAACAGAGAGAGAGATAGAGAGAGAGACAGGGTGTGAGAGTAGAGGGAGTAGTGAGACTGTGACGTATACATTGATGTATTTACAAAGGTCAGGAAGAGGACACATTTTTTTAAATTGTATCTGAGGAGGAACTACACATGACTTTTGAGGAGTTTTTTGGTTTTTAAAAAAATATAATCCAGTTGCTACTATGGGTGGGTGGAGGGAGTGGTGAGACTGTGACTCATACATTGGTGACTATTCACAAAGGTCACGAAGAGGACAATTTTTTTTATTGTAACGGAGGAGCCAGTCCTGTGGGGAACCAAAAGTGACTTTACTATAGCATTTAAAAAAAAAATTATAACCGAGTAGGAGAGAAAAAAAAGAAAGTTAATGTAATGAATGTTTATAACTTATGACAAAGCTAACATAACATACATATTTAACAAAAATTCAGATTAAAGATGAAGATAATAAAAAAGAAGAATTAAGCATAAAACAAATATATATAGATAGTTGTTGATTTTTTTTTACAAAATTGTAACATTTTGACGCAGGCTTTCCGTGCAAAATGTTACAACGCTGCAAAATGTTACAAGGCATCAAAATGTTACAAGGCGTCAAAATGTTACAACTGTAAGAGACACCAAACAAGGATGTTTTCTGTGTATAACAACAATCAAAAGTGATTGTATCCCTAGTGATGTGCAGATATAAGTCCGTTTCTAAGGCCCACACATTGAGGCCTATGGCTCCCCCCCCCCCCCCCCCCCTCCGTGCGCATCTCGACCCTTCCAACGGAAGTGTCGCCATCTTAGTCAGATTTGTGTGTAAACAGCATCGATCTAGCATTTTTTAAACAAAGTTACTGACTAAGATGGCGGTCTCCCATAATATGGCACGCTCCTTGTGGCCGGATATGACGGCACGTGGGTACAAGCCATAGACAAGACACTAAACAGGGATGTTTTCTTTTTTTAAAATCGAAAGTTATTGTCACTCTAACGATGTTCATGTACTTCATTTCAAAGTCCCACACCTTGAGGCCTATAGATGAGACACAAAACAAGGATGTTTTCTGTTTTTGTGGTTTTTAAAAAAAAATCAAAAGTTATTGTGTCCCTAACTATGCATGTATTTAACTCCTTTTCTAAGGCCCACACCTTGAGGCCTATATATGAGACCAAACAAGGATGTTTTCTGTTTTTGTGGGGGGGTTTAAATCAAAAGTTATTGTGTCCCTAACTATGCATGTATTTAACTCCTTTTCTAAGGCCCACACCTTGAGGCCTATATATGAGACCAAACAAGGATGTTTTCTGGGTTAAAAGGTCAAACTTTAGTATGTCCCTAATTATGTGCATGCATAAATCCATTTTAAGGCCTACACTTTGAGGCCTATATATGAGACCAAACAAGGGTGTTTTCTGTTTTTATGGCCGAAAGGCCAAAGAGGGCGTAAAACACTATTTCTTCCTTCCTTTTCTGTTTAAAAAAAAATCAAAAGTTTAGTATGTCCCTAACTATGTGCATGTATAACTCTATTTCTAAGGCCCACATATTCAGGCCTATGTTTAATGGTTGACTAAATGCCAAGGGCGTGTCCTTATTAACCTATTCCTCTTTCGCCTATTCCACTTTCACCTATTCTGGTTTCACCTACAGTATCTGTGAGGGCCTGTTTCACCTACGGTAACAACAACTTGCTAGCTTTAAAACAAAATGTGTGCGCGTGTGTGTGCGTGCGATTGAGTCATGCGAAAAGCAAGCTCTCAGCGCTTCACAAAACTTTGATGGAAAAAATAAAATTAAAAAAAATTAACTGATAAAATCACAAAATATAAAACTGAAAGGACACCTTGGAAACGGGCAGCCATCTTGCTCATTAACCTAAATTTCTCTTTGGGATATATTAAAGTATACAGTGGAACCTGCCTTATAAGACCTTCAAAAATCACCCAAAACGAAGTCTTATAAGGGAGGTGTCTTATAAGGGAGGTAATTTTAATACAGTGGAACCTCCCTTATAAGGCCTCCCATTATAAGACTCCCTCCCTCCCTACCACTCTGAAACTGCCCTTCTTTGTAACTTAGTATTAGAATTACCTCCTTTTTTGTAGACCCCTCCCTTATAAGACCTGATTTTGAAGGTCTTATAATGGAGGATCCACTGTACTTACAAAGAATTAAGTGCAATGTTTCAGAGAAGCAGGTCTTATATGGGAGGGAGTGTTACAATGGGAGGTCTTATAAGGGAGGTTCCTCTGTACTTACAAAGAAGTGCAATGTCTCAGAGAAGCAGGTCTTATATAGGAGGGAGTCTCACAATGGGAGGTCTTATAAGGGAGGTTCCACTGTACTTGAACTTGACCCTAACAAAGCGTGGGTGAAACGGGGACTAGGCGAATAAGGACGCTTCAGGGTGCCGGACTAGAACGTCTCCTTCAGAGCACTGAAGGGCACGACTTTCTCGATGTCCCTCTCCCTCGCAGTGGGCCCGGGGCCGCAGGGATGGCGGAACGTGTTGCCGTACAGGTGAATCCACTTGTTGGCAACTGCAAAACCACCACCACCACCACTGTAATACACGAGTGTTTTTGTACATTGAAATGAATGAAAATCTGTTAACCCGTCCTCCGGTCTGGAACAGGCACATATATGGGACATCAGTAGATACATAGATGGTGGGAACAATGCCCGGAGGCAGTGCAACACCAGGAAAGTCCCGAATTTTTAACTATACAGATGTGTGTGACTATACTTAGGGATTGAAAGAATTGTACATTCTTACGGATCAAAGGGATTGTACATCGAAAGAAGACTAAGGTTCACGTCCACTAAATTCAACAAACCATAGGCAAAAGATGTTCGTATATCTTTGTTATGTGTATTCACTTAGATCCGGATGGGCTTTGCAACTATGCGGTATAGGCCTCTGCAACTAGGGTTATTAATGCCATTGACAATGAGAGTGATGCCCTTGCTGGTCAGTACTGACAAGGGCATTCACTCTTGCGAAAGGCAGCCATTTAGTGGCATCAAATAGGGTTATTGGCGAGATTTATCCCCCTGTCTGGTCAGTACTGAACCTTCTTCCCCCACCCACCAAGGGCATTCACTCTTGCAAAAGGTGTTCGTTGCAGACCCCAATAGCAAAGTGATGTTATGCAATACATACTCGGGAAGGCCTCCTTTAGGCACACGAGTTGCCCGGGGGGTCTTTCGTAAAAATAGTTGGGCCCCCCCCCCCCCCCCCACCTTCTGGAAGTTCTGTGCTTGTAACTTCCTCTAATCTGCCACTCTCTTTGACTCTCCCTTTTTCCTTTGCTTTCTGTCATCTACTATCTTTCTGACTTGTTGGCCCATTCTCTTGCCTTTGTAAAAAAAAATCTTCCAAATTATGTTTCTCCTTTGAGCTCCTCCGAAATCGGAATGTGTCGGCTGTTTGCAGCGGGGAGACCAGTGAAAGCTGAAAACCGGACACATATGTACCTGACCCATTATGGCCATATGGCCTGGGAACGCAGAAGAAGATGAAGGCGCACGCGAAGTTCCATGAACATACAAGTCCAAAAAATCAAGATAATTTAAAAAATATTTTGAAACAATGGGAAGCAACTCAATATAAACCGTCAGCAATACGTACAGATTACCCCCCTTTGACCATAATGATTTCTTCTTCATGGTTTTCTTTATCATAAACGGAGAACCGGACACATACGTGCCATTATGGCCTGGGAACGCAGAAGAAGAAGAATCTTTGTCCCCACCACCCTCTCCCTTAACTGGGTACGCTCGAAGCGGGTACTTAAACCCTTTCAACGCCAGCCATTTTTCGATTCGATAATTCTGATCGCTTCTCGGCCTTTTGGCTAAGACACTGATTCATGAACATCATTTTTTGTATATACCATGGTTGGTTTGTCCAGCCCGTCGTACATGGCGAAAGCCGATACGCGACGTTAAACTGAACTTCCATCCAGCCATTTTTCCACCAAAACTTTCTATAAAACTGACCTGGGTAGAGAAAAGATTATGTCTGCAATATTGGGGATTCCTCTGTGACATGCATAAAACAGGATATGCCCTTACCTACCAAGATTAAGAACATAAGGTCATTGGATACCAGACCCTCATTTGATGCCTTTTAGTGACATGGGTGTCAAATCATTGTGGTGCCAAGAGGCGACAGTGGCGATGTAAGCCTCCCCCCCCTTCCCTACCCATCCCTTCCCCCAATCTAAACCCTCCAACCCTATATTTGCTTCCATGTCAACGCCGATCATCCGGGCGGCAATGTTTTTCCAACAGTTTCTGCCTGACCGAAGTCCCCACGTTCTATACCAACAAAACCATCAACTTGATGATGGTGGTTGGGAAGAGAAAGAAGAAGAAGAAGAAGAACCGCTAGTAACAGAAGTTCGGTTGAGCAAGTCAAGGGCACTCACTCCACTTGTTCCCGATCAGCACGGGACAACCGGCGTGCAAGGTGTTGTCGTCCGTGTATGTGACGTCAGGCAGCAAGTTGTACCACATCAAAGCCATACCCTGTCACATGATTGTCAAGATGTTTAGATTTTTTTTTAAATAGGGCATTTGCCGCGCGTGCTGGCGACCTTGAATTTCATTGAGTTGAATTAGAAAGGTCAGCGTAATTCGGGCAGATCGAGCGCGGGCGAAATAGTAGTCTAGAGAACGAACACTCGTGGCAAATGCCCTATTCCTTGGGGGGTTACGTGGACACAGTGAAAAATGATCACACACAAAAACACGAACGAAGAAAGTAAATAAACAGTAAGGCCGGCCTCGTGCACAGTTCATGCAGAAATCCCAAGGAGATGTTACTTATTTACGGACTGCGCACGGGTTTCCGCACGGAATATCAGCATGTATATATGTCATGAAAGAAAGAAGAGACAAAAAGGCCTTACATAATCCAAAACACAATGGCAGTATGAGCAGTTGTAGGCCTACACAACATCCCCCAAATTAAAAAACACCCACTGAAACACAAGCGCATTAAGCAGCAAGAACAATTCAAACTTTCACCACAAGCAACTCAAAGGCACAGGATACCAGCCAACTGCGCCAATTTGAAAATTAGTCCTACTCAATTGCGCCAATTTCAAAAATAGGCCTACTCAATTGCGCCAATTTGAAAAATAGGCCTACTTAATTGCGCCAGTTTGAAAATTAGGCCTACTCAATTGCGCCAGTTTGAAAAATAGGCATACTCAATTGCGCCAGATTGAAAATTAGGCCTACTCAATTGCGCCAGTTTGCAAAATAGGCCTACTCAATTGCGCCAGTTTGAAAATTAGGCCTACTCAATTGCACCAGTTTGAAGATTAGGCCTACTCAATTGCGCCAGTTTGAAAATTAGGCCTACTCAATTGCGCCAGTTTGAAAATTAGGCCTACTCAATTGCGCCAGTTTGAAAATTAGGCCTACTCAATTGCGCCAGTTTGAAAATTAGGCCTACTCAATTGCACCAGTTTGAAAATTAGGCCTACTCAATTGCGCCAGTTTGAAAAATAGGCCTACTCAATTGCGCCAGTTTGAAAAATAGGCCTACTCAATTGCGCCAGTTTGAAAATTAGGCCTACTCAATTGCGCCAGTTTGAAAAATAGGCATACTCAATTGCGCCAGATTGAAAATTAGGCCTACTCAATTGCGCCAGTTTGAAAAATAGGCCTACTCAATTGCGCCAGTTTGAAAATTAGGCCTACTCAATTGCACCAGTTTGAAGATTAGGCCTACTCAATTGCGCCAGTTTGAAAATTAGGCCTACTCAATTGCGCCAGTTTGAAAAATAGGCCTACTCAATTGCGCCAGTTTGAAAATTAGGCCTACTCAATTGCGCCAGTTTGAAAATTAGGCCTACTCAATTGCGCCAGTTTGAAAAATAGGCATACTCAATTGCGCCAGATTGAAAATTAGGCCTACTCAATTGCGCCAGTTTGCAAAATAGGCCTACTCAATTGCGCCAGTTTGAAAATTAGGCCTACTCAATTGCACCAGTTTGAAGATTAGGCCTACTCAATTGCGCCAGTTTGAAAATTAGGCCTACTCAATTGCGCCAGTTTGAAAAATAGGCATACTCAATTGCGCCAGATTGAAAATTAGGCCTACTCAATTGCGCCAGTTTGCAAAATAGGCCTACTCAATTGCGCCAGTTTGAAAATTAGGCCTACTCAATTGCACCAGTTTGAAGATTAGGCCTACTCAATTGCGCCAGTTTGAAAATTAGGCCTACTCAATTGCGCCAGTTTGAAAATTAGGCCTACTCAATTGCGCCAGTTTGAAAATTAGGCCTACTCAATTGCGCCAGTTTGAAAATTAGGCCTACTCAATTGCACCAGTTTGAAAATTAGGCCTACTCAATTGCGCCAGTTTGAAAAATAGGCCTACTCAATTGCGCCAGTTTGAAAAATAGGCCTACTCAATTGCGCCAGTTTGAAAATTAGGCCTACTCAATTGCGCCAGTTTGAAAATTAGGCCTACTCAATTGCACCAGTTTGAAAATTAGGCCTACTCAATTGCACCAGTTTGAAAAATAGGCCTACTCAATTGCGCCAGTTTGAAAATTAGGCCTACTCAATTGCGCGCACCCTGGTTTGTAGAATATATCAACTATTGCGCCTGGTCAGTCCACATTTGGTTTATAAATAGCATTTTTATTTTTCAAAATCACACACACAAAATCAATATTTATTAGATATTAGGCAACAAGAAAACATAGCTTATAAAGCCCCATCTTAAAGGGGGAAAAAAATACACGGACAAAATTGTGACAACATTTTAATCAAAAGATATATTAAATTACAAAATAAATTGCCGTGTAGCGTAGTGTAATGTCAAACAGATAAATAGACGCATATACATTCAGACAGACAGATAAATAGACGCATGTATAGACAGACAGAACAGACAGCCCCACCTTTAGTGGAGCCACAGACACTTTCAGTTTAGGGAAAACAGTACCCCCTCCTCTCTCCACGTCCGTCAGCTGTGCGAGAAAACAACAACACACATACAAAAACAAGCGCGGATTCGCAATCGTTTGTGGCAGCGGTCTATTTTTACCACTCCAATCATTACAT
>CM065698.1:6431050-6436050 GCA_017654935.2 Phymorhynchus buccinoides | reverse complement strand
GGCGCCGGTGTGCACATAAACACAACATCAAGCACATCCCAGCTACATGGACGCCAGTCCCCAATGTCTTGAGAGTTTGAAGTGAGGAGTTACAGCAAATAATAATAATAATTGATAGCATTTCTATACCGCCTTTCTATAATTATTATTTTACACTCAAGGCGCTTCCATTCACTGATACACCCGCAGTCACACAAGACATTATTACTCAATCATTCACCCAGGTACAAGATCAAGAAGGAAACATTTACAAACCGAATGAGCTTTGAAAGTAGTGAGTCTTGAGTTTAGCTTTGAAAGTAGAGATAGATGGTTCATGGCGGAGATCGACTGGGAGGGAATTCCAAACAGCAGGGGCACTGAAACTGTATGTGTGAAGAGCACTGGAGAGTTAAGGCGGAAGGGTCTGTTCAAAGTGACGGAAGGATAGGACAGCCAGCATCGAAATACACGCAACAAGAAGCATTCCGGTGTGTTTTGGTATTGGTGTGTATTCCCAGTCACAGATGCTTACGTCTGTCTGAGAGCGCGTCGTAATAAAGCTGCTCCATCTTACCTCTGCGACAATATGTCCATCTATACGCCAGCTCGTACTTTACGTTCAGTTTCTGACCCTCTTTCTCTCCTGTGCTTTATTTTATGAAGTTCTAGTAAAGCTTAAGTGGGAAACTAAACGTTGTTACTTTCTAAATTAAGTAAACCGATCATTAATTTTATGAAGTTCTACTAAAGCTTAAGTGGGAAACTAAACGTTGTTACTTTCAAATTAAGTAAATCGGTTTACTTAATTTAGAAAGTAACAACGTTTTGTTTCCCATTTAAGCCTTAGTAGAACTTCATAAAATTAAGGGCTGATCCCTAGGTATCAGCTTTCAACTGTTGGTCGGCGCTCTAATTTGCTGTCTCAGGACCGACCTCTTCGAACAAACTTCCTCTTTCCCTCCGTCAGCGACCGACCCTCTCTGCTTTCAAAATCTATCCTCAAAACCCACCTGTTCCCCCGTCAATAAAGCTCCGCTCTCTTTCTCTTCCCTCCCTTGCCATTAGGTCTGTTTCTGCTGTATTCCGTTTATGTCACGCGCGTGTGTTCGCTTTGTATTGCGTTTTTGTTCGAATGCGTTATGAATGCTAACGTGTGATTTGATTTCTATGAAGATTCAGCGTCGTATAAATACTGTATGTTGCTGTTGCTGTTGCTGTTGCTGTCCGACTTTGGAAACTTAGGAATCAATTTAGTCATACCAGACAGCGGGATTTCTCCCTGCTCTTATCGACTTTTAGGTCAGCTGAGTTCCAATCTTCTTTTCGCCGGTCTGTCTCTTCTCTATCTCTCACTTTGCTTTCTATCTTCTTCGGTCTTTTGTTTGCTCTGCTACCCAAGTGCTGGGGTGAGAAACTTCAAACTAATAGGCTTATTTTGTGCAATACATTTTAGATGCTGTAGTTTGTTGAATTAAAGAAGACATTTTTATTTCGTTTTATTTTTTTGGGGGTTGTGGAATGAAAATCTGTTTAACGTCCTCCGGACTGAAAGACAATCCTCGCACAACCATGCAGAACATAACATTTTGATGTAGCCTTGGTTTTCTAGCTTATGTCAACTGGTCTGACACAGCCTCGTGCCAAGGCGTAAATATCTTCTAATTAAAGATTGTGTTGTCTTTCCCCCCCATCTCCTTACATAGTAGTACACCCGTCCCAGAGCGGCGCGCGTTTTGTGCAGAAGAGGCAGGGAGTTCCAGTGGTCGGAGCCGGTCATGACTCCAAAGCCGGCCCCCTGCGCCGTGGGGCTTTGGCTGACGGCTTGCAGCTGCATGCGAATGCTCTGCTCCAGCCAGCCCTCCGCCTGGGAGAGGTACCCGTTTTTGAATGCTTCCCTCCCCACCTGAGAATGTAAAACAATGTCGTTAGTAATAAATAATAATACTAATTATTATTTAACGATAGCTTAGAGTCAAAACGGACTATCTTTCGATAGTCCATTGACTTATCATTAATCTTATTGCAAAAACTAAGATCTTGTATTTAAAAAAAAGATGGAAATGCTTTTTATATTTCTGCAGTCTTTTTTTAAATTTTTTAAACAAGTTCTTTGTTTTTGCGATAAGTTCAATAATACGTCAATGGACTATGAGAAGAGAGAGACACAGAGATACAGAGACAGAGAGACAAAATAACATGTTCACCTTATAAGCATCTTCTGCTTTCAGAGACATGCCCCAGTAGTTCTTGCAGCTGCATTGTGTCATGTAAAATGTATCATGGAGGTTGTCATAGACAATCAGATTCATTCTATGCTCTGAGAAGAAGAGAGAGACACAGAGATACAGAGACATAGAGACAAAGATATATATATATATATCTTTGTCTCTCTCTCTCTATATATATATAACATCTTCACCTTATAAGCATCTTCGGCTTTCAGAGACATTCCTCAGTAGCCCTTGTAGTTGCCTCGCAACATGTAACATGGAGATTGTAACATGGAGGTTGTAGACCATCTATACTCTGAGAAGAGAGAGACACAGAGACAGAGAGACAAAGAGATAGATATATAACATCTTCACCTTATAAGTATCTTCAGCTTTCAGAGACATTCCCCAGTAGTCCTTGTAGTTGCCTTGTGTCATGTAACATGGAGGTTGTAGACCATCTATTCTCTGAGAAGAGAGAGAGACACAGAGATACAGAGACAGAGAGGCATCCCCCAGTAGTCCTTGTAGTTGCCTTGTGTCATGTAACATGGAGGTTGTAGACCATCTATTCTCTGAGAAGAGAGAGAGACACAGAGATACAGAGACAGAGAGGCATCCCCCAGTAGTCCTTGTAGTTGCCTTGTGTCATGTAACATGGAGGTTGTAGACCATCTATTCTCTGAGAAGAGAGAGAGACACAGAGATACAGAGACAGAGAGACATCTCCCAGTAGCTCTTGTAGTTGCCTTGTGTCATGTAACACGGAGGTTGTAGACCATCTATTCTCTGAGAAGAGAGAGAGACACAGAGATACAGAGACAGAGAGGCATCCCCCAGTAGTCCTTGTAGTTGCCTTGTGTCATGTAACATGGAGGTTGTAGACCATCTATTCTCTGAGAAGAGAGAGAGACACAGAGATACAGAGACAGAGAGGCATCCCCCAGTAGTCCTTGTAGTTGCCTTGTGTCATGTAACATGGAGGTTGTAGACCATCTATTCTCTGAGAAGAGAGAGAGACACAGAGATACAGAGACAGAGAGGCATCCCCCAGTAGTCCTTGTAGTTGCCTTGTATCACGTAGCATGTATCATGGAGGTTGTAGGCCATCTATACTCTGAGAAGAGGGAGATACACAGAGATACAGAGACAGAGAGACAAATATCTTCACCTTATAGGCATCTTCGGCTTTCAGAGGCATCCCCCAGTAACCCTTGTAGTTGCCTCGGGCCATGTCCTGACCATGCATGTTGTAGACCATCTGCAGTCTCAGCAGGGAAGTGCAGGCGTCCGTCAGGTCCTGGGGGATGGGCAGAACCGTGCTTACTGCCTGGGTTAAAACGCCCAACACTGAAACAGGGCAAAAAAAACAAACAACACACGCACGTACACACGCATACGCACGCGCGCGCACGCACGCACAAACACACACATACATTGTTTACTGTAAATATTTATCCGTTCCGTGTTTCTTTTCTTTATGTAAATAAGCAACAAGGTTTGTCTATTGTGCGTGTGTGTTTGCATTTTGTCTTTGTTAGATGGCTTGATAAAAAAAAAGCATGTATGTTTGCTTATTCAATGTTCATGTTTAACTAAAATTTTGACTTTGACTTTGACACACACACACACACACACACACACACACACACACACACACACACACACACACACACACACACACACACACACACACACACACACACACACACAGACACACACACGCATCTTTGTACCCAACTCAATTGAGGTAGTACTCAACAAGACTCTCTGTTAAGAAGTTGGAGGTTTGAGATGCTATGTGCTGTGTGTGAGAAAGGAGAGATATATAGTAGTAAGAGGAGGGGGTGGGGTGGGGTGAGGAAGAGTGCGGTTGGGTGTAAAGAGCGAACGGTGTATGTAGGAGCAGGTTGTGGGGAATGGGGAAGGCTCAAAAGTACACTGGCTCTGTGTGTTACGTAATTGTGTTCATACTTTGGACCAATGTGGGGGGGGGGGGGGGGGGGGGGGGGGGGGGGGGGGGGGGGGGGGGGGTGAGGAAGAGTGCGGTTGGGTGTAAAGAGCGAACGGTGTATGTAGGAGCAGGTTGTGGGGAATGGGGAAGGCTCAAAAGTACACTGGCTCTGTGTGTTACGTAATTGTGTTCATACTTTGTACCAATGTGGGGGGGGGGGGGGGGGGGGGGGGGGGGGGGGGGGGGGGGGGGGGGGATTGAAGTAGATTGGGTAGAATGGTTGGGGATGTGAAGAGGATGGGAAGGAGGGGGGGGGGTACATTCGTTGAGTATGAAGAAGGTTGCTGTTTATTGGTAAGGTGAACTTTGCTTTTATTATTACTTTGTGTACCTTGATTGTTTTTTAGTCAAATGAGTAAGGACTTATAGCAGGACACAAGTAATCAAATGAATAAGGAACACATGCAAGTGCACAAGTTGTTCAAGTTCAAGCGTTTCTCTCTCTCTCTCCCCCCCCCCCCCTCTCTCTCTCTCTCTCTCTCTCTCTCTCTCTCTCTCTCTCTCTCTCTCTCTCTCTCTCTCTCTCTCTCTCTCTCTCTCTCTCTCTCTCTCTCTCTCTCTCTCTCTCTCTCTCTCTCTCTCTCTCTCTCTCTCTCTCTCTCTCTCTCTCTCTCTCTCAATGATTTTTCACTTGTACAGCATGCCGCCACTTCCTGGAAACATTTCTGAATTTAGACGGTTGGGAAAAAAAGCGCTTACACCGTAAAGGTGAAGCCCTATATACATTTTCTTAAATGATGTGCCACCCCCCCCCCCCCCCCCTACATTTCTCGGTTAATTCCATTTTTCCGTTT
>CM065698.1:6391050-6413550 GCA_017654935.2 Phymorhynchus buccinoides | reverse complement strand
AGAGAGAAACAAAAGGGAGACAGGGAAATAGACAGATGGGACGCGAGAGGTAGCGGATAAAGCCGAGGAGGAGACAAGAAGGAGATGAGCGAAGGGGAAGAGAATGAGGGACTGTGACGGAGAGAAGGAGAGTGAGAGACTAGCTTAGGAGGAGGGAAAGAGGAGAGAGGGAGGAACGAGACAGAGGAAGAGGCGGGAGGACAGAACCGGAGGAAGTGAGCAGAGAGAAGAGAATTATAGGAGAGATCTATGCGATTGTGATGGAGATGAGAGGGTAGATACGGACGGGAGAGCGATGAGAGAGAGAGAGAGAGAGACGAGAGAAGAGAGAGAGAGAGAGAGATAGAAAAACTGAACTTGAACTTGAAAACTGATAAGAGAGAGAGAGAGAGGAGGGAGAGACAAGAGAGAGAGAGAGGAGAGAGAGATAGACAGAGAGAGAGAGAGACAACAGAGATAGACGAGTGAGAGAGAGGGAAAGAGAGAGAGATGGAAAGAGAGAGAGAGAGAGACGAATTCACCGAGACCCCGACGAGAGAGGACAGAGAGAGAGAGAGAAGATCCGCACGAAGAGAGCATGCCAGGAGAGAGAGAGCGAGAGAGAGATTAAGAAAGAGAGAAGAGAGAGAGAGAGAGAAACACAGAAAAACAGAGAGAGAGATGACCGCAAAGAGGAGAGAGAATAAGAAAGACGGAGAGAGAGAGAGAGAGGGAAGATTAAGAGAGAGGGAGAGATTGACCAGTTCCAGAGAAAGAGAAATAGAGAGAGACAGAGAGAGAGACAGAGGAGAACATCCATAGTACCAAAATGGGATGTACAAGTTATGAGAGAGAGAGAAGAGAGAGAGAGAGACAGAAGGAGAAGAGAGAGATATAGCGAGAGAGCAGAGCGAGAGAATCGGAGAGATAGAAGAGAGGAGAGAGTGAGAAGGAGCCCATGAAGTCACGGATGGATGAAAAGAGAGAGAGAGAGAGAAAGAGAAGAGAGATTGGAAAAGGAGAGAGATGAAGACGAGGCGAAGAGAGAGAATGCCAGAGGAAAGACAGCCCCAATCGTCCAAGAGAGAGAGAGAGTGTGAGAGAGAGAGAGGAGAGGGGAGAGATGAGGAGAGAGAGAGAGAGACAGAGAGAGAAGAGACGGAGGAGAGAGAGAGAGAGAGAGAAGCAGGACGAGGAGAGAGAGGGAGATCTTTTTTCTTAGAGAGAGACAGAGATAGATTAGATAGATAGATAGATCGAGGGAGAGATCGCGGAGAGAGATAGACAGATCGAGATGAGTCAGAGAGCATATCTAGAGAGAGAGCGAGTCAAAGTATGAGCCCGAGATCTGTTAGATCCTTCCGTATGTTAATAAAGTGCACCAGGTGCCCACATGCTTCCCATTTTCTAACTGGAGTCCTATATGAGTTGGTACTACTGATATGTCTTCATATATCTATACATTATCTATGTCGATAGGGAGCCTCATATCGAGATGAGAGAGATCGACGTCGGTATCTATAGATGAGCGCGTACATTTAGCTCCATCACCGCCCCGGATAGAACCCAGAGAGATTCGAGGCAGAGTTTTTACATCATATTGTCTTGATGATCCATGCTTTTTTTTCCTTGTGTGGACATGGATTTATTGCTTTTTTGTCCTGGCACTTTCTACAAAATACATTTCCTAACCCCTCGCTACTTCTCTCCCCCGCCCAAACCCTTTTTGTGACTTTTAAGTGTCCCTCCACATACCTACAATAAAGCTCTTTTCTCAATGCCTGTGTAGTTGTCCCCCTTTTTTTTTTTTTTCTTTTTTTTTTTTTTTTTTTTTTTTTTTTTTTCAATACTTCCAACCCTCCCAGACCATTTTCCCCATACGAAACTGCCGGAAGACCACACACCCAAAAAAGCCCCTATACTTCTACTCTTTGTACTCTTTATACGATGTCTTAAGCGCATTAGACATAGGTTCATGACTAGACGATAAGTCATAGAGCTGAGATATCTACACTATATGCTCTCGGAGCGCGAATCGGGAGTCTGAGCGCTCGATTGTATAATAATCTATTGCATCATTCTTATGAGTTAGACGGATAGCATCTAGTCGATTTATAGACTGTTAGATCTATTATCTCGTAGAGTCTATAGCGAGAGCATGGCTATTTATGGTTGGCATCTCAGGAGAGCACAAGATGTATATCCCGTTGAACTTGAACTTGAAACGTGCTTACTCTGAGGGACAAGAGCAATTAAGCAGAGCGACAATGGGCTTGGTTTTAAAACATCTCTATCTTGCCCTCGGGGAACATAAAAGAAAGAAAAATCCATACAAGAACTAAAACTAAACTAAAAACAACGCCAAGGAAGTGGACAGGCTGAAAGGGAAACACAAAGCGTCATATGCATGCACCGGCCCCCCCCCCCCCCCCACCCACTCCGCCACAGAACCACAACATCCACATTAACTAAATAGAATTAACAACAATAAAAAAATATAGAAACACACACACACACACACAAAAAACCGCACATCAATTTAAACAAAATATATTAAGATAACAACAATATTAAAACATAAGAAATTGCCCTTTTTCCACCATCTTCCCTCATTCATTCTTCCTCCCCCCCCCAAACCACCCCCCACCCCAACAAAAACACAACAACTACAAAAACACCCCCCATATTTACACAAAATATATGTACAAGTGAGAGAGAGAGGAGAGAGAGAGCCGGAGAGAGAGAGAGAGAGAAGAGAGAGAGAGAGAGAGAAGATGAAAAAAACATTTACAAGGATTAGATTTTATGCCAAAGCCTATCTTTTCCAATCTGTCCTAGGGACGTGAGAGAGAGAGAGAGAGAGAGAGAGAGAGAGAGAGAGAGAGAGAGAGAGAGAGAGGAGAGAGGAGAGAGAGAGAGAGAGAGAGAGAGAGAGAGAGAGAGAGAGAGAGGAGAGAGAGGAGATGAGAGAGTGGAGAGAGAGAGAGAGAGAGAGGCGAGCGAGCAATGATATTCTTTGTTCAAAGACAATACATTTGTGAACTTCACACTTACGCTGTGCTGGTAAGGAGGCGGGGTTTGGTAGAGGATGGGGGGATATTTTATTTTTCAAAATATCTTATTCCAGTCTATGCAGCTCTGCAATTATAATTGTCGGTTATGTCCACACTCAATTTTTCTTTCATGTTCACATTATATTTAAGTTCGATCATTTTATTTTACAATCTTAGTCATCTCCTTTGACATTAGGTAATCCTATAATGAATCACCGCACTCACGGTAATCGCATTGTTGTCTTTAAATCTACAGAACAGAGAATGTTTTTCTCTCTCTTAATTTCACATTCTGCTGTACGCATGACTGTTTTGAATGATTATAACCGGAACAAATATCCAAATTCATAGTCAGAATAATATGATACATTCACATTCCCCTTGCCTTTGTTTTGCCCCCCACACACATGTTCCACGATGTTCTGATTATTGTAAATGTGGAAACGAATGAGAATATGATCTAATCATTATGTAGATCATTCTCACTCACGTTTTCGTTTCTATGCTGTTTTCATAACAGTGTCCACGTTCAAAGTCTTCCAATCTCTGCAGTGTCCATAACATTATTGCTTCAAATGTTTGGTCATCGCGCGTGTCTACATTTTATTGTTCAAAACACAATTCTCAAATTCATAATCCGTCTTGGCATAAGGCTGTGTTTTGACCAATTGACATAAGCTAGAACACCAAGGCTACATCAAAACGTTGCTATGTTCTGCATAGTTATGCGGGGGATTGTCTTTAGCCATGGCAAGCTCCTAGCATAACACCATCAGTCTAAAACCCTCCGAAGTCGGAGTGTGGCTGCCCACGTAGCGGGGCAATCAAAAATGGTCACACAACGTAAAGCTCTCATCCCTAGCTGTTGCATTTGTGCCATAGTGTTCAATTGCTTCGGCTGTTGGGATGATCCCTGGAGTCTTTCAGCCAGGGTACGACGACGACGACGACGACAACAACAACAACATCAACACATTCATAATCGGTCCTCCTCTAATATTGGTAACGGATATTGTCCATTTCACACTCATATCCTTGCTGTCATATTTGTTATTTCCTTTCGCGCATTTTCCTTGTCATTTAAAATGTGTTAATATATATACGCTTATATATATATAAGGGTGGCGTGTGTTGCAGATATGTGATTGTGTTGCAGTGTGTGTGTGTGTGTGTGTGTGTGTGTGTGTGTGTGTGTGTGTGTGTGTGTGTGTGTGTGTGTGTGTGTGTGTGTGTGTGTGTGTGTGTGTTACGTGTTGTATTTGTTACGTCAAGTTTGTTCTACTGTCTCTCTCTCTCTCTCTCTCTCTCTCTATATATATATATAGAGTCTTTCCCCTCCGTTTTGTTGCTATATTTACTCTATTCATAGTTAACGAGGTCTACGCTCACACTATGTTCATCTGTAGAATGTTCATATAGATACTTACAGCACTCCAAATACTGTAGTCTTGAACATCGTAGTTCCTCATTCCAAAACATTGTACACCGCAAAGTGCTTGACGAAGAGCTATGCTCGAAGCCGGTAACGAAACCACATCCGCTACCTTCCATCAAATGTCAGTGTTTTGTCAATAATAGGATCCAGAGGCCACGACTTTGTTTCTTTTTAGTATTAGTTCAGTCCGATTAAGAGCTATGATCGAACCCGGTAACAAAACTACCTACCTCTGAAAAGGAATCCTCAAAGGTCAGTGTTTTGTCAGTAATAGGACCCAGAGATCACCACTTTGCTTCTAAATGGAGTGTGTAGGCCCATAAACAAATCTTCAATGTTTGATTTAATCGTTCATGTCTTGGTGATTACGCGAGCCTTGTCTTTAATTAAAGGCAGGACACCCTCAGCAACATTCGTCTTGACTTGAATTCAGTGCTGATATAGAACCATCGTTCACGCCTTCCTTGGTGAATATGCGAGCCTTATCTTCTTTTTTTATTTTTAAAGGCAGCACATTCTCAATGCAACGCTACTCTGGACTTTATTTCAATGCTGAAATTGAACAGTAGTTCATGCCTTGGCGATCGTGGATATACTACCTTTAGGCTTCTTCTCCCCCGAAAAGGGGCGCAACCCTTCCCTGTGCTTCAGAACATACTTCTTGATCTTCGCCCCGAGCTCCCGGTACAGCCCCAGCACCCTGCGGTTGAAGACGAAGGCGAAGAAGATGAAGAGACCCTGGGAGGAGTTGAGGATGGGGAACAGCACGCCCAGCACGTGCAGCGCGTAGCAGATGACGTCGCTCGGCTCTTTGGCCACCGAGCTGATGACGGACGAGGCGAAGCCGAACACCCAGGTGAAGCCCATCACCGAGGACATCTTGACGTAAAGGACGACGTCGTTGTGCCCGCTCATGCGAGCCCGGGTGGAGTTGGAGGAGTGGGTCCGACCCACCCCGCTGTGCCGGCGCCCCAGGCGCGTGGTCCTACGGATGCTGGCGATGGTCCTGGCGAAGAAGGCTCCGTTCACCAGTAGGATCAGCATCACCGGGGCCCCGAACGCGAAGAGGGCGGCCAGGGGTTCCTGGATCCAGCAGCTGAACGAGTGGCTAGCAGTAGCCGGGGTGAAGCTTCTCATCTCCTCCTTCGTCGTAGAATTCGCCACCTTCATATCTCCTTCCCTCTCCACCGCGGAACCGTTCCCGTCATTGTGGTAAGCTGGGATTCCTGTCACGTTTCTGGTGTACGTTTCGGGATAATGACCCCCCTCAGAAGACCAGTTACCGAACGAAGTAGCAGTAGTAGAATCGTTGAGAGCGGAAGACCACGTTCCGCCGTAGCCGATACTGATCCCGGGGAACAGACGACCCAGGTCGATGAGGAGACAGGCGGCTAGGACGAGTAAGGGCGCTCCCCAGGCGTAGAGTGCGTAGCGGGGGAACATCTTCCTCTTGTCCCTCACCCGGGTCAGAATGCAGGATGCGCCCGCGAAGGTCCGGTACACGTCGTAGCTCATCACGTTCATCCAGCAGTGCGAGGACAGAAAGCAGTAGTGCAGGCTGGCAGCCACGGCTGTGCACAGCCAGGGGATCTGTGGAGAACAGTTCCAGTTCCAATGAGCGACTTAGGACGCTGCATTTTACCGCCAGGGGGGGGGGGGGGCAGTCAAACCAGTAGGGGCTTAGTGCTCGATATTCTTACTTGGACGTACTGAGAGAGAGAGAGAGAGAGAGAGGGGGGGGGGGGGAGGGACTCATATCCCCCTCTCTCTCTCCCTTTACCCCCAACTAAGAATATAGAGAGGATTACACCTGGCGGTCAAATTGGCGAGCCAGGTTAACCATTCCACAATTATATTGTCTCCAAACAAGTGAAGAAATGTGGGGTTTTTGGGCATGCACATAAAAAATGAAGACAAAATAAGACATTGCTATATAACCTAACAGAAGACTATTTGTAAAATAATATAACAGCACATGTAGGCCTAATTGACATAAAGCATAGTTATCAAACACACACACATATGCATACATACGCACACACGCACACACGCACGCACGCACGCACGCACACGCACACGCACGCACGCACGCACACGCACGCACACGCACACACGCACACGCACGCACACACACACACACACACACACACACACACACACACACACACACACACACACACACACACACACCTGAACAAGTACACTGATCCAATAATCGCAGACACGCAAGCACGCAGCCAGGCAGGCAGACAGGTACGCTCACGCGCGCGCGCCGCATACGCACGCGCGCTCAAGCACGTATGAACGTACGCATGCACACGCGTATACAAACCATGCACGTGCGAGCACATACACAAATACATACATACACACACACAAACACACACACACGTGCGAGCATGAACGCACACACACATACCCACTCGCAAGCACACACACTACATTATTTGAGATGATTATGATTGTGACTATGGTTTTGATCATAGTTGTCATGATGACTTTGAGGATTATGATAAGAGTAAGGATGATATGTATACTGAACTATTAATTAATCAATTAAATTTTTCTTTAAAAACATATTTTGTATGTGCTATAGGTCGTTGGCATGACTTTTGTACATTAAGCATTGTCCAGTGTCCACTCTCTCTCTCTCTCTCTCTCTCTCCCTCTCTCTCTCTCTCTCTCTCTCTCTCTCTCTCTCTACTCTCTCTCTCTCCACTGTATTCTTATTTTTATAACCCGATTAAGCACAAATACATTTCGTTCGTTCTCTCTCGTTCTCTCTCTCTCTCTCTCTCTCTCTCTCTCTCTCTCTCTCTCTCTCTCTCTCTCTCTCTCCCTCTCTCTCTCTTCTCTCTCTCTCTCTTCTCTCTCCATCTCTCTCTCTCCCCCCTCCTCTCTCTCTCTCTCTCCCCTCCCTCTCTCTCTTCTCTCTCTCTCTATCTTCTCTCTCTCTCATCTCTTCTCTCTCTCTCTCTTCTCTCTCTCTTCTCTGTAGTAGTGTGTGTAGTGTTTGTGTGTTGTGTGTGTGTGTGTGTGTGCGTGTGTGTGTGTGTGTGTGTAAAAGTGTGTGAGGAGAAAAGAGAGAGACAGAGAGGGAGAGAGGAGGGAGGGAGAGAGAGAGAGAGAGGGAGAGAGAGATAACATGTGTGTGTGTGTGTGGTGTGTGTGTGTGTGTGTGTGTGCGTGTGCGTGCGTGCGCGTGCGTGCGTGCGTGCGTGTGCGTGCGTGTGCTTGTGTGCGTGTGTGTGCGTGTGTGTGTGTGTGCGTGCGTGCGTGCGTGTGTGTGCGTGCGTGTGCGTGCGTGTATTTGTAAACGTGCGTGCGTGCGTGTGTGTGTGCGTGCTTCTAATGGGTAACTTTAATTTCAATGTGTTTGATGTTTTTTCATGGTTATTTGATAAGTATGAATTTTGTATGTGCATGCTTTTTCACTTTCATTCTTTTTTTAAATGTTCCATTTATTGTTAATGGTGGTTATTGTTTTTTCTTCTCCTTTTTCATTTTTTATGAGGGCTGGATGTAAACAAGCCTCAATAAAAAAGGTTCGTTCGTTCGTTCGTTCGTTCGTTCTCTCTCTCTCTCCACTGTATTCTTATTCTTATAACCCTGATTAAGCAAAATACATTTTGTTCGTTCTCTCTCTCTCTCTCTCTCTCTCTCTCTCTCTCTCTCTCTCTCTCTCTCTCTCTCTCTCTCTCTCTCTCTCTCTCTCTCTCCCTCTCTCTCTGTCTCCCCCCTCCCCCTTCCCCTACACACCTGCACACTTTCCCCCGTCGCGAAGATGACCTCGGCCATGAAGAGGGCAAAGGTCAAGTTCATGACGTTGACCCCGGGCAGGTTGCGCAGCTTGGGGAACAGGAAGTAGGTGAGGAGGACGAGAAATAGTGCGCCAATGGAAAGCCTCCCTAGCACCGCCGTGACGTATCCCTCCGCCTTGAGCCAGTCCTGGTAGTTCCAGGCGCAGTTCTTCTTGTAGTAGTAATAGTGATGCATTCGGGATGGACTCATGTTCTGTTGGTTTAAATGATATTTTTTGCATAATTTACCTACCAAAACAGCACATTATGCAAATTAACATCAATCAATCAATCAATCAAAATTTATTGTCTTTAAAACATACAGAAATTATTTGTCTGGCATGCACATAAAACACACATATAAACATAGAAATAATAAGCTATGCATAATATAAAATATATCATAGGAATTTAACCCTTTCACCGCCAGCCATCTTTGAGCCAAAACTTTTCCATTCAACTTACTTGGCTAAAGAAAAGATTTCGTCTGCAAGATTGTGGGATTTCTCTGTGACACATTTAGAATAGGGTCAATCCTTACTGACCCAAATTTAGGAACACAATATAATTGAATAATAGACCTTGATTTCAAGAGTTTAAATAACATGGGTGATAGATTATTACGGTGCAAAAATGCGACATTGGCGGTTAAAGGGTTAATTACAATGTAAAAACACTTGGAAAGTACACCCACCCACACCCACCCACTCACACCACCCACCCACCCCACCCACCCACCCCCGCACGCACGCACGCACACGCACACGCACACACACACACACACACACACACACACACACACACACACACACACACACCGTGTTCTCTCTTTTCTCTCTGTCTCTGTTTCTCTCTCTAATAAAAAAAAAAGTTATATTCCCATCTTATCCTCCCCCCCCCCCCTTTAAAGGTGCTATTATTCTGAAAAATGGTCATCAAGTTTGTCTCAGAATTATCTTTTCTTTTTTTCGTAATCAATTCAAACCACCAATTCATGTTCACCATTGCTCATTATTATCCATGTTTGCTTTTTTCCCCAATTTGATTCACTGTCAATTATTTCATGTGCCAATTTTTGTTTTCATTTTCTTGACTTGATTGTTTTTATGTCCATTTTTCTTTGCCTGATGCATGGTGTGAGTGTGTGAGTGAGAGGGCCAGGTGCAAAGAAGCTATTGTAGCTTATCCTTTTTACCCCCAATAAAACATTCGTATTTATCTCTCTCTCACCGTGGCCTCTCTATATTTGTCAGGCACACAGATCTCCACCCGGTCGTAGTGGTCATCGAGGAACTCGTAGGAGGAGATGTTGAGCGTGCTGTTCTGGAAGGTCAGGGTCTTGTTGATGGGCTGGATGTTGTACTCCGAGCTCCCCAGTCTGATCCTGCTGCACTGGCTCTCTGTGATACGCGGCATCTCGCAGGCCAAAGCGTTGTAGACGTAGCTCTGACTGCCAAAAAAAAAGAGAAAAGAAATGCCTCAAATCGGCGATTCCTCCATGGCGGAGGTGCTGGAAGTCAAATTATTTCAGTGAAAGAGAAGGCAAACTTGCCTTGTCTTTTCTAATGGCCGCCTAAGTCAGACCAAATCGTTTGGCCGAAATTTCCACAATACAAGCCTTTTTGTTTTCCATACAGTTTACCAAAAGGAGGTTCGCTCACAACAAAGGAAATAGCTCCAATATTTTTTTTTACCGATCTACAAAGAAGAAAAAGTTTCAACCACTATCGAGTGGCCTCCACCCACCCTGTCCAAAATGGCTTCTCTCTCCGGCAACTCCGCCAAGGAGGAATCGCCGTTTTGGCGGTTTGATTTCTAGGAAACCAGAGCAAAGTGAGTGTTCCGATCCTTGGAAAGGCTGTCTTTCTGGTGATCGGGACGTGTTTCTTGCAAAATACTCACCCGTGAGGGTCCACCTTTAAGGGTCTGCTACACTGCATACGATGTGATCAGATTGCGATCCCATTGTCACGATGTCTGTGAGTCATGATTCACGTGAGAATTAATACATTCGTTATACTCACGTAGACCGCGATACACGAATCAAATAAAAATGTCTGATAAAGCAAAATACAAATATTTCATCAGATTCGTGTACAGGGGACATACAAAATAATAGTGAACATGACTAGTAGGACTTCGGCCATTCCTCCTTGGCGGAGATGCCGGAGAGAGTAGCCATTTTGGATGGGGTGGGTGGAGGCCACTCCTTGTGGTTGAAGCTTTTTCTTTTTTGTAGTGCAGTAAAAAAAAAAAAGTGGAGCTATTTCCTTTGTTGTGAGCGAAACTCCTTTAGATAAACTGTATAACATAAAACAAAATAAAAAAATAAAAAGCTTTGTATAGTGAAAATTGTCGTGCAAAACATTTGGTCTAATCTCAGGCGGCCGGCCATTAGAAAAGAGAAGGCGCATGCCTTGCACATGCCTTCTCTTTCACTGAAATAATTTGATTTCCAGCACCTCCGCCAAAGAGGAATCGCCGATTTGACGGTTTGATAATTATTAGATAGGAAAAACCAGAGCAAAGTGAGTGTTGCGGTGTCTGTAAAGGGTGTTTTCCTGGTGATCTAGACGTGTTTCTGACCAAAAAACTAATCCGTCAGGGTGCCCCTTTAACTCACGCTTTCTGTGTGGTGTTCCCGATGGGCTGGGTCACAATGAAAGACACGTCGAACATGCCTTGGACATAGGTCTTCCCTGCACACACAGAAACAACAAGCTATTAAATAAGCCTAATTGTGACCCAGCACCACGAAAGGGACATTAACCCTTTCACCGCCAGCCATATTTCAGCCAAAATGTCCATTAAACTAACCTGGGTAGAGATCAAAATCCATCTGCAGTATTGGGGATTCTTCTGTGACATATCTAAAATAAGGTCTACCCTTCCTCCCTCAAAGTAAGACAATAGGGTCTTTGGATAATAGACCCCGATTTGATGCTTTTTTGTGATATAGGTGTTCAATCACTGTGGTGCTAAAATGCGACTTTGGCGGTGAAAGGGTTAAGTCACTGGGCTAGTTTCTCACAATAGACTTACAAAGTCAAAAATCTCTTTTTTAATCAATTTAGAGTTATGGGTATTTTCTTGATCTCCAACATCTTATCTGCCATAGCTATAGAGGACAATCTTTAATATGCTCTCTGAATGGCCTTATAAGTGATTTAAAACGAGTAGGTCAATGTATTTTCTTTATCTAGGCCAGACTTTAGACTGTATTGTTTCTCAAAATGGCCGACACTCACCCTACTAACTTTAAATGCTTATAACTCTGGAATGGAAACAGATACAAGAAAGGTTCTTGTATCATTAGAAAGAGAATTGTCTGAAGTTTTCCAGTGTGTAGTTTCTCCAGAATGGGCAGTTTGACACTTCATGTCCCTTTCGTGGTGCTAGGTCACAATTAGGAAACTACAGTTACGAAGACCAATCGCATGAATGAGGCATCGTATGCCAGTCAGTCGTTTCCGACCACGACTACCAGATAGCAGAGGGAGCAGATGCTATTCATGGCGGGCTGGGCTAGAATTTGTTATAGTAGTGGAGATGCCTTGCCCAGGGTACATCCCCCACTCTCTCGGCCAAAGGGATTTGAGGATAGCTGCCGGTGGGGAAGGTCCCCAAAGGCCAACCCATCCCTTTGGCTGCAGCACCAGAGCCGGTGCCAAGGCCCCCTCGTTTGAGAGTCATAGTCTTCTGCAAGAGACTAAACTGTACCATGATTTTCAATTACTGTAGAAAATCATCAGTTGTGCAACGAGGCATAGTGCTTTGGTTTTGTTCAGAGAGTAAAGTTTAGCCCAAATCCTTGCTTTTTAAACCGTACGTCAAACTTCGTTAATATATTGTTGTTGCAATAAATAATACAATGATTAACAATAAAACGGTGATCACAGCATTTCAAGTAATTTACGGTTACCATGATATTAAAATGTTTTATTTGTTTGGCCACAAGTTCTCTCCACCACTGTTGTTGTGTACTATATATGGGTGATGGTCATACCTTTGGTGAATGGAGTTCATTACAGACAGAGTTGCCTTTCCTTAATTCATTATTAGGCCGTGTACACACATAAGCGGATATTCCATGCGGAAACCCGTGCGCAGTCCATAAATAAATGAAACAAAGAAGGGAAAAGATTTGCGCACGTGTCCGAACTATTAATACTGCTGCTATTACTACTACTACTACTCCTACTCCTTTTCCTCCTCATCCTACTACTACTACTACTACTACTACTACTACTACTACTACTACTACTACTACTACTACTACTACTACTACGACGACGACGACGACGACGACGACGACGAAGAAGAAGAAGAAGAAGAAGAAGAAGAAGAAGAAGAGGAAGAAGAAGAAGAAGAAAATGATGATGATGATAACGACGACGACGATAGTGACGATGATGAAAGACAATGCCGACGAGTACGATGATGACGACGATGACGACGATGACAGCCCTGACAAACAATGCAACTCAACTCAACTCAACTCACCCGTTCTCAGATCCTTCAGAGTGGTGATGTTGACGAGCGGGGAGTCGGAGGCAGTGTGCAGCTCAATCTGCTCCCCGTCCAGCACGAGCAACACGCCGTGGGGACAGGCCGGGGAGAACACCCCCACCTTATCCTCCTGAGAGATGTTGGCCACCTGGAAGTAATTAAAAGGCGGCTTTCTTAAAGATACACTGACCCACCACGATTAAGTCCCTTGGTTTTCTTTCTGGGTAGCTGTGACCCACATACAAATGCTCCCAACTTGAAATTGAGGCTGCTCTTTAAAATGATGTTTCGTTTTCAATTTGGGGGCATTTGCATGGGAGTGAGACCTGGTCAAAACAAGATTTCCTACCAGCTATAAGAGGGAAAACACGTGAAACACGTGATTTTGACACGTCGTGATCTGGTGGATTTTTAAGTCATCACCCCCCCCCCCCCCCGTGGGGATACCGGGGGTCTTTTTGTATAAATAGTTCCCCCACATTCTGGAAGTTCTGTGCTTCTAACTTCCTCTAATCTGTCACTCTCTTTGACTTTGACTTTTCCCTTTGCTTGCTGTCATCTGCTGTCTTTCTGTCTTACCAGTCCATTCTCCTGCTTTTGTTTCTTCAAGAAACACTTTCAAAAAGATTTCCTCCTCCAGCTGAAGTGGGACGTGCTGGGCCTAATTAGTTCTTACTTAGGCGCATAACAGCAGCATGACGCATATGTGCTCATAATTGACAGAAAACTGAGCGATCGAAGAAGAAGAAGAAGTCATCACCCCCGCTCCCCCGAAGACGGAATGTGGCTGCCCACGTGGAGGGCGGGGGCAATAAAAAAAACCCGGTGGTCACACATGTAATATTCTCATCCCTAGCTGATGCACTTGTGCACCATAGTGTTCAAGTGCTTCGGCTGTTGGGATGATCCCTGGAGTCTTTTAGCCATGGTAAACCAACAACAGCAACAACAACTACAAGTCATCATTTTTGTGAGCGTTTTCTCTTCTGAGTAGAAGGTAGTAGAGGAGGGGGTTGTTTAATCAAAGCTACAACCTCTACAACAACAACAAGTCATCATTTGTGTGAGCGTTTTCTCTTCTGAGTAGAAAGTAGTAGAGGAGGGGGTTGTTTAATCAAAGCTACAAGGACAACCTCTACAACAACAACAGCAACAACAACAACAACAACAACAAAACAGTCAAAAAAAGATAGAAAAGAGGAATGAGGATGGGAACAGCAACATTTACTATAGAGGGAAATGCAAGCTCATTACATGCAAAATGATATTGTAAATTTGTAATCAGGTCAAATTATTCCTCTCCCCCCCCCCTCCCCCTCTTTCTCTGCCTCCCCTTCCCTCTCTTTCCGTCTCTGCGTGTAGGCCTACCATCTATACCTTTTAAACTCCTATTTGGTTGTATCGAAATGTTTTTTTTAATATATTTGTTGTATGTGATATGTTCTTTTTCATTTTATCCCACCGCTTTTATATGATGTATTATGCTATAATTAGGTCTATATTCTCCCTCTTTTTTCCCTCTTGGGAAAACTAGGGAAAGCCATAAAAAACAAAATAAGATGACTTTCTGGGACTCTCTTCTGAGGCATATAAGCCCGTAAGCCGAGAGCCTGTGGCTTTGTCTAGGGATGCACTGGCCTCGCCTGTCCTTGGTGGGGGCTGTTGGATGCGTTCTGGTTTCTGAGTGGGTGTCTTTTGCCGGTGGGCTCTGCAGTCATGAAAAATGGACTGGTACACCCATGGGGACATTTCGCAAGGACTCCTTTGTATCGTATCCGATGGTCACCAAGCCGCGAGTAGCTATGCGCCTTGTATTCTTAATGGAATGTCCCGTGTGTGTGCCTGCTCCCCAGTAACACAACACGGGCTTCCAAGGCTGGAGCAGGGCTGCTCTCGAGTTGATGGGGCGGGCGTGGCTGGTGCATCTCTGGGTCCCATTAGCACCTTCGGGTGTTTCTATTTCATTCATTATATAATTATGAGATGCATGGATGCATTATTACAGTACTTGTTTTATTTGTTTTCCATTTTACATGTTATTTAAAACTCTATGTGTTTATTTATTTAATATTATCTTCATAAATGTATGTGATTTTATGCCGTGCCACAACATCATTTATCTTTATGAGATAATAAAGTATTCTTGAGTCTTGAGCAACCACAAAACATGCCTTTCTTTATTTAACAGCAGGCAAACGTTAAGAATTATTAATGTGTTTTGCCGTATCCCCCCTAAATCCGCACAATAACCAAACTTGATCAACTAATTCACTCCCTTCCTAAAATAAACACCTCCATCCATCAGGGACTATTATTGGGGCCGAAAATGACAACCCAAACAATACACACGCAATCGGGTGCATTGCACAAAGAAAGCGCCATGGGACGTCTCCGCTATCAAAAAGGACAAAAACTCCCATTTTTGTAATATAAAATATTTTGTTATTTTGTAAACACAAAAAAACACTCAATTAGAGGCTGGTTGATTGAGATCCCTTTCATTAGAAACAAAACAAACGTTTCTGGCCATAAGCCCGTCTTCAGTGTGGCGACGACAAGAAGGTAGCAAAATAGGAAAGGAAAACAGTAGAAATAACATAAAAATAAATTTTTTAAAAAGACTGAATACAATTTATATTAACCATGGAAACGTTCGCAAACGCAACTTTAAGCGTACTTGCGCGCGTAACACGCTTTTGCGTTTGCGAACAGATACAAAATATGTTATCACATTATTTCTTTTTTCGATATTTCATGTCACAACTGTGCGGCCGTTTCCTGATCTGCTATTTTTGATTCTCTTTAGATATTGTTCCAATTTGTATTATTGTCTATACAAAAAGAAAGAAGAAAGGATTGTCCCTATTTCAACGAAAGAAAGTTGTTCCTCTGTCACAAATGGGCTACATGCAACGGTTTTGGGCTCACTCGTGTTAACGAAGTTAATATGAAGTGAGTCTATAGTATGATAGCTGTTCGGTTGTGTGTGTGTGTGTGTGTGTGTGTGTGTGTGTGTGTGTGTGTGTGTGTGTGTGTGTGTGTGTGTGTGTGTGTGTGTGTGTGTGTGTGTGTTGCGTCCATGGTCTAATCTCCAAACTTTAATGTTGGCATTTTATTGGGAAATAGAAGGCGTACATTGTTCAAACTTTGCATACACATAGATGTTTATGCAAGCTTTCAAACAATAATGATTTGAATAATTAAATACTTAAAACAACACTGTAAACAGATAACAAGCAGATAACATTTTTAGATTAGTGGGTTAGAGAGTATTCAACAGGCAACATGAGTTAAGAAACTCATCAACACTGAAAGCCTCGATAGCTCATTGGTAGAGTGTCTCTCTGTCATGCCAATGGTTTCGGGTCCGATTCTCGGCACGGGCACTTTTAATTTTTTTTTTTTTTTTTAGTTGTATCCATTAACGATTGTTTCATATGTATTTTAAAATTGTATTGGCAATTTTGTACTTTAGACACCCCCCTCAATCTTTGCTTGTTGTTGTCCCACATGTGCCTGTTCGAGTGAGCCTTGAAGGCTTTGCCTTTTGTTTCATATTGCATTGTATTGCTAGGAATTGCATAGGAATTGCATAATTGCATAGGAATTGCATAGCATTGAACTATTTTGTGGTATTGTGTTGTTCCGTATCATCTTTATTGTACACTGAATCCTCTTTGTAATATCCCCGAAACTCTCATTTGAAGAGAGCGTCCGTGTAGTCGTTAGTATAACATCATAGAATTATGTGACCCGTCGCCACAAAATGAGTCGTCTTGTCCCTGGCTCACATACCCCCTAGGGTCAATTTTAGATGGAAGGGGGTCAAATCATCCATTTCCAGATTTTGACTTATTACTAAACAATAGGTGACGCAATGAAGTGTAAAAACGATCCTTTCGGCCTAAAAACGCGTTTTTATTAGAAACAGTTAACAACCATTTTTGAAACTTTCCGGTTGCATTTTCTCACTTCGCCGATTCCGTGAGAATACGACTTCAAATCTTCATAACTTTGCAACATATTATCCGATTAACAATCTGTTTTGATTTGTTGGAAAGCTCTTATTCAATGCACAATAATGATTTGTTAATAACTCAGAAGTGACTCCTGGGACATCACGACTCGTTTTGTGGTGACGAAGAAGAAGTAGAATCAATAGAGATCAGACACAGAAGACAGAAATTTACCTCTTTATTTCTATTGACTTGATTACAACAACAACAACAACAAGTCAAGTAAACAATCAAATAAAGAATCAAATAAACTATCAAATAAACTATCAAATAAACTATCAAAAAAAACTATCAAATAAACCATCAAATAAACCATCAAATAAACCATCACATAAACTATCAAATAAACTATCAAATAAACCATCAAATAAACCATCAACAAATAAACCATCACATAAACTATCAAATAAACTAATAAACTATCAAATAAACAAAGAAATAATTCAACATTGTCTTTCATGTTGTAGATACTGGTAGAATCTACCACTCTATACCGGTGTAGAGTGTCACAGTGGTAGCGCGTTCGCCTCGTGTCACGTAAACCCGAGTTCGAACCGGGGTAGAGGGGATTTTTCCTCTCACTTTGCACTAGGCCTTACGGTCTGAACGTGGAGTCTTGCGGATGAGACGATAAACCGAGGTTCAGTGTGCCCATGTACTTAGCACACGTTAATCCCAGTGGCAACGAAAAAGTTATCATTAATAAAAATGTGGTCAACATTTACCCCCATTTCCCCCCCCTACTCCTTCGCTCATCAGTCAACCACACAAAAACCTCGCATGCCAAAAAACGCACCAAAAAAGTGGGTGGTGCGCCTCTGGCTGCGACGCGCTCTCCAGGTGGGATGGGATGCAACCCGAATTTCACAGAGATGCCTCAGTGACAATAACATAATACATACCTAAAAATAGTAGGCCTACATAAAGATAGACATATATAATTATGCCCTAAATAGAACATTGGTTTTTATTTCGGGGGTTGCTGACTATTCTTGAGCGACTAATGTCTGTTTTCCACATGCACTATCAAATTTTAATTAAAATGAAATTATTTGGTTTAAACAGATTAAACACGAGGATTGATGGTACACACGTGTCCTTGTTTGTATATTGAAAAAACTCAAGTGAAAAAAAAAACAAACAACTCTTTCGTAAGAACTGTTAAAACATAAACGCCTTATTTTCGTGTGTGTTAGTTAAGCGGCAACGGAAAACTCTTTTAAAATCCCCCCCCTGCCTTTCCAACCCCGGGACTCCTCCGCGCTATGCTCATTCATTTGTCTGTTGGTATGAACTATTATGGACATTTTGTTGGGCTAGGTAATGTTTCTATCTGAGCTTTGTTCTTCGTGTGGTCTGATAACCTAAGGTCGTCTGGGTTTTCTGTTTGACGTAGTGTTGGGTTGTACTGATTACACTCTACGCACATTTGCGGATGCAGGTGGCGTGGGGCGAGACGCGTGCGCGCCCCGTGTTGTTGTGTGCGTGCGAGCGTGTGTGTTTGTGCGCCACGTGTTCGTGTTGTGTGTGTGCGTGGTGCCCGTAGTCGCGCAGGCGCCGTCATGATTTGTGCGCGCATGTGCGTGGGGTATGTCTGGGTTCGTGTATGTGTGTCGTGTGGGTGTGTGCTTGTGTGGTGGGTGTGAGTGTGCAAATAAATATCAAAAGCCATAATTCTTAATGAATCAAATAGTTATCACCTCAATCATTGCTGCATGTCATGAAATAGGCTTATTTTGAGTGTAACATTCTGCTCTGTATCTGCTGTTCAAAAATTAAGAATATTTGCAAATTTGCATTTGTTTTCTTTTGAATACTTATACACATTTTCCCAACTAATATTATATAGTTAGCTGTATTTTTAATATCATTTTCTATGTTAATTCTGCTTACTCCAAACAACACATCAAACACAGTGAGATTCAACCTGAATTCAATTTGAGCATAAATGTAATTTTCAAGTTGCTTCCAAAATACTCTAACTGGTGGGCAGTTGAAGAAAAAAATTTCTAAATAATCGATTTCATTTCTGCAAATATAGCATTTATTGTTTTCTACCAGTTTCATTTTCGCTTAGCAGTATATTTGTAGGGTAAATATTATGCAGCATCAGTCTTCCATTGAAGCTCTTTTAGCCGGGTTTCATTGGTAGCATGTTTTGGCATTAACAAAGTCTTTTTGTTTATTTCTAAGTTAAGATTTCTTAGCCAAAAACCATGAGTACATGGTTTTAAATCATTAGTACTATTTTCTTTCAGTGTTTTCCTGATTAATTTCGGTTGAGAGAAAAGGAGGTTATTTTCCACTTCATTGGTTTACTGCTGTTCTTCTAGAAGGGGTCTGTCATCCAACGTGTTCAGGTCTCTGGTATTGCGTTAATCAACGCATTGATTCAAATACTAAGCTTGCTCGTCCCTGTCCTGATTTTATTAATATCTCCTGTAAGATATAAGTCTCTTTTTTTCGTTTTCATTGATGATATCTTTAACATATTCAAACCCGGCCCCGCCTCCATGCTTGAACAAAAGAACTTGTCCTTTATATTTAACAATAGAGTTTGTTCCATATCATTTGCTTGTAACAGGTTTTGTTGATTTATTTCATTTTCTTTTGGTGATGTTTTTATTGTCAAGGTACTGGTGTGAAGCGCTTCCCTTCCAAAAGGACAATTTGACCTGTTACCGTTGTAGGACTTTTGATCTAACATTGATATCGAAAAGCTCTCATGTTGTCAGCTAATGTTTTCAAATTCCATTTTGGATCAGCACCACTTTCGTTAGGCTCTCTGTATATAAGTTTCCCCATCCATTAAGTAAAAAACTATCTTGCATTATGCTAATATTAATCATATTAACTCCTCCTTGTGCTTCTCTGCTTCCATTATTTTTTATTTTTCAAAGGCCTTCCTGTTTGAATGTTTTTCCTTTGCCATATGAACTATACCAAAGTTCTATTTATTTTTGTCAAGACCTTTCCTGGCAAGCCAATCGACTGCTAACAAACACAAATTGGGCCTCAACAAGAAGCAGTTGACCAATTTTATTTTACCAATATATTCCAAGATTCTCTTTTACCTTCCATATATTAATTAAATTGTTCTAACTTCCAATTCTTTTGGACCATTTTCTTCTATCTCTACTGCTGCTCTGTATTTTTCTAAAGTGTATTCTAATATCTTAATTTGTTCTGTCACATTAACGGCAAATTGTTTGCATGTTATTTTGAGGTCCTAGCTCATTGCTTTTGTTTTTTGTATATTAAGTTAAGACAAGAGAACATTGGAAAATTCTTCAAGATATCCCTTGCTTTTTATCATGTCTGTTTTATTTTTTAAAAACATTGTAGTATCGTCTGCATATGGTTTGATTTTAAAGCTTGGTTGGTTCGGTTTTGTCTTGGGATGGAGTGCAATTCCCCTTGGTATATGTCCACTATAGTATTACAATTTTTATTGGCAAGTAGCTCGGCTGCAAGAACAAACCACTAGTTCTGAAAAATGGGCAGCCCTTGCTGAGTACCACATATAATAGGGAATGCTTCTGATAGGCCCCCTCTCCATGATTTATGCAGCTCATTGTATTTATTGTAATTATCATTACCCATTTTTCTGAACTGTTAGTAAACATGCACCACCATTGTAATTAAAATTTTTAAATTAGTTGGTTTAAACGATTTAAACAGATTATGTAACATACGTGTCGGTATCTTGCCCTCTAGAGACCCTATGCTATCCAGCCTCTTAATAATTTCTTCACAACTTAATACTATGTTACGTCGCCATTATGGAGAAGCCCTGCCTTGACTTCTACTTCACATAGATATTTGTTCAACTATTTTATACTCACAAAGACACAAAAGGGGCAAAACAGCAAGACCTTTGGTAAGGTAAAATTAATGATCTTGCAACACACTATACACTAGATTGGAAATATGCGCCACCACCCACACTCTCTCCCTTCTCATCTCTCCCCCGTCCCTCCCCTCCCTCCCTCCCCCCCTCTTCCCTCCCCCTCCCCCCTCTCCCTCTCCTCTCTCTTCTCCTCCTCTCTCTCTCGTTCCCCTTGTACTGTGGCCCCAGGCCGAAGCGCAAATAAAAACCTTTCAGTGTTCAGTGTTCTCTCTCTCTTCTCTCTCTCCTCTCTCTCTGTCTCTCTCTCTCTCTCTCTCTCTTCTCTCTCTCTCCTCTCTCTCTCTCTCCTCTCTCTCTCTCTCAGGTCCTCCATCTCTCCTCGTAATCTCATCTCGGCTCATCTCTCTCTCAAGGAGAGATTTAAGAATGGGCATTGCATAAAATCTTCATCTTGTCAATAAAGTTTTTTCAATGTTCAGTGGCTCCTTCTCTCTCTCTCTCTCTCTCTCTCTCTCTCTTCTCTTCTCTCTCCTCTCTCTCTCTCTCATCTCTCTCTTCTCTCCTCTCTCTCTCTTTCTCGCTCTCTCTCTCAAGGCGAGATTGTAAGAATAGTCATTGCCTAAAATCTTCATCCTTTGTCAAAAAGTTTTTTTAGTGTTCAGTGCTCTCTCTTCTCCTCTCTCTCTCTCACTCTCTCTCTCTTCTCACTCTCTCTCTCTTTTCTCTCCGTCTCTCTCTCTCTCGTCTCTCCATGCCTCTCTCTCTCATCTCTCTCTCTCTTCTCTCTCACTCTCTCTCTCTCTCTCCTCCCTCTTCTCTCCTCCTCCTCCTGCTCCCTCTCTCTTGTTTTCCGCTCTTCTCTCTCTCTCTCTCTCGAAGGAGAGATTGTAAGAATAGGCATTGCCCTAAACTTCATCTTGTCAAATAAAGTTTTTCAGTGTTCAGTATTCAGTGTCTCTCTCTCTCATCCTTCTCTCTCTCTCTCTCTCTCTCTCCTTTCTCTCTCTCTGTCTATCTTTCTCTCTCTCTCTCCTTCTCTCTCTGCTCTCTCTCTCCTCTCTCTTCATCGTTCTCTCCTCATCTCTCTCAAATCTCCTCCCTCTCTCTCTCTCTCTCTCTCACCTCTCCAAGGCAGATGGTATGAATAAGGCATTGCCTAAAATCTTCATCTTGTTAAATACATTTTTTTTTTAGTGGTTCAATGCTCTCTCTCTCTCTTCTCTCTCTGACTCTTCAATCTCGGCCTCCGTCACCACTCTTCGCTTCTCTCTCTCTCTCAATCAGCATCTCCCGCTCTCTCTCTCTCGTCTCTCTCTCTCTCTTTCTGTGTGTGCAAGCACGTGTATGTTTGCAATTTACTAATGCTGAGTTACAGGTGATTAATTGGCACGTTAATCGCTTCCGACGACACAGTCGGTTTCTTGATGATCAATGGTCTTTGTTCCCATGCTTTCTTCACGTGCGCGGTGTAACGTGCTTGCGCGAGTGCGCGTTTGTGCGTGTGCATCTAACGAGCACGCACTTGTAGTGTGTGTGTGTGTGTGATCGTGTGTGTGTGTGTGTGTGGTGTGTGTGTGTGTGTGTGTGTGTGTGTGTGTGTGTGTGTGTGTGGAGCGTGTGTGTTTGCGAACTCGCCGTATGCGGTTGTGCGTGATTACATGCGTGGTTGTGTTTTACTTTAAACGCACAAGCCTTCTTGCTTTTATTATTGGTTTTCTCGAAAGAAGTAGGACGTTTTTTAATGTAGTCAGTATTGATTAACTTGAAGGAGCATCACAGAAACACAGAGAGGGAGAGAGAGAGAGAGAGAGATGAGAGAGAGAGAGAGAGAGAGAGAGAGAGAAGAGAGGATTAAGGG
>CM065698.1:6373245-6388245 GCA_017654935.2 Phymorhynchus buccinoides | reverse complement strand
TCTCTCTCCTCCCTCTCTCTCTCTCTCTCTTCCCCTCTCTCTCTCTCTCTCTCTCTCTCTCTCTCTCTCCCCTCTCTCTCTCTCTCTCCCTTCTCTTCTCTCTTCTCTCCTCTCTCCTCTTCTCTCTCTCTCTCTCTCTCTCTCTCTCCCTCGCTCATCTCTCTCTCCTCTCTCTCTCTCCCACCCCTTCCTCTGCTCCTCCTCCTCTCCTCTCTATCTCTCATTCCTCTCTCTATCTCTCTCCCTCTCTCTTCTCTCTCTCTCTCCCTCCTCTCTCTCTCCTCTCTCTCTCCTCTACCCACCTCTCGAGAAGACTTCTCTCACATCTCTACTATCTCATTCTCCTCTCGTTTTTCTCTCTGGTTCTCTCTGCGCTCTGTCTCTCCTTATTCTCTCTCTCCTTTCTCTTTCTATCCCTCCTTCATCCTCCTCCTCTTCATCCTCTCCTCCACTCGTCTCTCTCTCACGCCTCTCTCCTCTCATCCCGTCGCCGACTTCTCTCAAATCCTCCTCTCTCATCATACCCTCCTCGGCTCGTCGTCGTCTCGTCCACTTCTTTCTCTCTCTCTCTCTCTTTCTTGCTCTTTTCTCTCTCTCTATCTCTCTCCGTCACTCTCAGGCAATCTCCGTCTCATCCCACCTCCTTCTCGCTCTGCCTCTCTCGCCTATCTTCTCGTCTCATCCCTCTCTCTCTCTCTCGCCTATCTCGTCTCTCTCTTTTCTCTCTTTCTCCTCTCCTCTCCTCTCTCCCTCTCATCTCTCTCTCTCCTCTCTCTCGTCTCTCTCTCTCTCTGCCATCTCTCTCTCATCATCTCTCTCTCCTCTCTCTCTCTCTCTCTCTCTCTCTTCCTCTGCTCTCTCTCTCTGTCGCCTCTCCTTTCGTCTCGTCTCTCTCTTCTCTCCTCTTACGGGGGCTCTTCTCTCTCTCAACGTCTCTCATCTCTCTCGTCTCTGCTCTCTCTCTCGCTCTTGTCCGCTCTCAGTACATATGTCTACGTCTCTAGTCTTTTCTGTCAACCCTCCCAAACTTTCTCCTACGTTCTCCCGCTCCTAGGGAGCCCTCTTCTCCTCGAACTTTGCATGGTAGTCCATCTATTCAACACATTATCAAGTCTAATGG
Source organism: Phymorhynchus buccinoides (assembly GCA_017654935.2). Classification (NCBI taxonomy): domain Eukaryota; kingdom Metazoa; phylum Mollusca; class Gastropoda; order Neogastropoda; family Raphitomidae; genus Phymorhynchus; species Phymorhynchus buccinoides. The sequence continues at coordinate 6,387,125 of CM065698.1, read as the reverse complement.
CTGGGGTGTATTGTTTTCATGTATAAGCGACGCATGCAGACTGGAATATAAAGGCCAGAAACATCGTTACCGAAACAAAGACCGTTTACCATAATGCATCATGCTGAAGAGAAAGAGAGAGATGAGAACGATGAGAGAAAGAAAGAGAGAATGAGAGAGAGGAGGAGCGAGAGACGAGAGAGAGAGGGAGGAGACGAGACAGAGGACGGATAGAGAGGGAGAGAGAGAGATTGAGAGTGAGAGAGAGTTAGAGAGAGGGAGAGAAAGAGAGAGACCGAGAGAGAGAGAGAGAGAAGAAGAGCGAGAGAGAGAGACGAGAGAGAGAGAGGACTCGAGAGAGAGAGAGAGAAACAGAGACAGAGACAGAGACAGAGACAGAAACAGAGACAGACAGACAGAGGCAGAGACACAGAGACAGAGACAGAGACACACAGACAGACAGACTGATAGACAGAGAAACTAGCATGTACATCCATCCATCCATCCGTCATCCATCATCTATCCATCCATCCATCCATCCCTACATTACATTACATAATACATCCTATATAATTATACGGATAGGCATACATAATGAAACAGGGCGTGCAAAGGCGCGAGAGGAGATGGGAATGGGGAGTAAAAAGGAGAGAAAAAAGGTAGGAAAAAGATCGAGACATGATAACTGGTGAGAAACAAGCATATTCTTTCACGCCAGACAAAATCTGAGGTTCCTGGCGATTCATCTCTCAACTACGATCAGAACAAAAAATGATGAAACATAAAAGGGTAAAGAATAGAAGAAACAAAACTCAACATTTTCGATGGGGTAGGGAGGGAGGAATAGGGGCCACTGGGAATACACTAGTGGCAGTTTCTAGATCGTAATAACCATGTATCTATGTAATATGCAGATCGAGGAGGGGGAGAAAGAGAGAGAGAGGGACCCCTCTCTTCGGAGAGAGAGCTCAGACAGAGAGAAAGAAAAAGAGAGAGAAAGACCAGAGAGAGAGAGAGAGAGAGAGAGAGAGAGAGAGAGAGAGAGAGAGAGATGTGTGTGCGTGCTTCTAATGGGTAACTTTAATTTCAATGTGTTTGATGTTTTTTCATGGTTATTTGATAAGTATGAATTTTGTATGTGCATGCTTTTTCACTTTCATTCTTTTTTTAAATGTTCCATTTATTGTTAATGGTGGTTATTGTTTTTTCTTCTCCTTTTTCATTTTTTATGAGGGCTGGATGTAAACAAGCCTGTATAGTGCTTAGTCTTTTCCCTCAATAAAAAAGGTTCGTTCGTTCGTTCGTTCTCTCTCTCTCTCTCCACTGTATTCTTATTCTTATAACCCTGATTAAACAAAATACATTTTGTTCGTTCTCTCTCTCTCTCTCTCTCTCGTCTCTCTCTCTCTCTCTCTCTCTCTCTCTCTCTCTCTCTCTCTCTCTCTCTCTCTCTCTCTCTCTCTCTCTCAACACCTCCCTCTCTCCCCTTCCCCTACACACCTGCACACTTTCCCCCGTCGCGAAGATGACCTCGGCCATGAAGAGGGCAAAGGTCAAGTTCATGACGTTGACCCCGGGCAGGTTGCGCAGCTTGGGGAACAGGAAGTAGGTGAGGAGGACGAGAAATAGTGCGCCAATGGAAAGCCTCCCTAGCACCGCCGTGACGTATCCCTCCGCCTTGAGCCAGTCCTGGTAGTTCCAGGCGCAGTTCTTCTTGTAGTAGTAATAGTGATGCATTCGGGATGGACTCATGTTCTGTTGGTTTAAATGATATTTTTTGCATAATTTACCTTGAAAAACAGCACATTATGCAAATTAACAATCAATCAATCAATCAATCAAAATTTATTGTCTTTAAAACATACAGAAATTCTTTGTCTGGCATGCACATAAAACACACATATAAACATAGAAATAATAAGCTATGCATAATATAAATATATCATAGGAATTTAACCCTTTCACCGCCAGCCATCTTTGAGCCAAACTTTTCCATTCAACTTACTTGGCTACAGAAAAGATTTCGTCTACAATATTGTGGGATTTCTCTGTGACATATTTAGAATAGGATCAATCCTTACTACCCAAATTTAGGAACACAATATAATTGAATAATAGACCTTGATTTCAAGAGTTTAAATAACATGGGTGATAGATCATTATGGTGCAAAAATGCGACATTGGCGGTTAAAGGGTTAATTACAATGTAAAACACTTGGAAGTACACCCACCCACACCCACCCACTCACACCACCCACCCACCCACCCACCCACCCACCCACCCACCCACCCACCCACCCACACACTCGCACGCGCATGCACGCACACACACACACACACACACACACACACACACACCACCCACCCACCCACCCACGACACACCACCCACCCACCCACCCACCCACCCACCCGCACGCACGCACGCACACACACACACACACACACACACACACACACACACCACCACTCACACACACCCACCCACACCCACCCACTCACACCCACACACACCCACCCACCCACCCGCACGCACGCACGCGCACACACACACACACACACACACACACACACACACACACACACACACACACACCGTGTTTCTCTCTTTCTCTCTGTCTCTGTTTCTCTCTCTAATAAAAAAAAAAGTTATATTCCCATCTTATCCTCCCCCCCCCCCCCTTTAAAGGTGCTATTATTCTGAAAAATGGTCATCAAGTTTGTCTCAGAATTATCTTTTCTTTTTTTCGTAATCAATTCAAACCACCAATTCATGTTCAGCATTGCTCATTATTATCCATGTTTGCTTTTTTCCCCAATTTGATTCACTGTCAATTATTTCATGTGCCAATTTTTGTTTTATTTTCCTGACTTGATTGTTTTTATGTCCATTTTTCTTTGCCTGATGCATGGTGCGAGTGTGTGAGTGAGAGGGCCAGGTGCAAAGAAGCTATGCTAGCTTATCCTTTTTACCCCCAATAAGACATTCGTATTTATCTCTCTCTCACCGTGGCCTCTCTATATTTGTCAGGCACGCAGATCTCCACCCGGTCGTAGTGGTCATCGAGGAACTCGTAGGAGGAGATGTTGAGCGTGCTGTTCTGGAAGGTCAGGGTCTTGTTGATGGGCTGGATGCTGTACTCCGAGCTCCTCAGTCTGATCCTGCTGCACTGGCTCTCTGTGATACGTGGCATCTCGCAGGCCAAAGCGTTGTAGACGTAGCTCTGACTGCCAAAAAAAAAGAGAAAAGAAATGCCTCAAATCGGCGATTCCTCCATGGCGGAGGTGCTGTAAATCAAATTATTTCAGTGAAAGAGAAGGCAACTTGCCTTGTCTTTTCTAATGGCCGCCTAAGTCAGACCAAATCGTTTGGCCGAAATTTCCACAATACAAGCCTTTTTGTCTATTCCATACATTTTACCAAAAGGAGGTTCGCTCACAACAAAGGAAATAGCTCCAATATTTTTTTTTACCGGTCTACAAAGAAGAAAAAGTTTCAACCACTATCGAGTGGCCTCCACCCACCCTGTCCAAAATGGCTTCTCTCTCCGGCAACTCCGCCAAGGAGGAATCGCCGTTTTGGCTGTTTGATTTCGAGGAAACCAGAGCAAAGTGAGTGTTCCGATCCTTGGAAAGGCTGTCTTTCTGGTGATCGGGACGTGTTTCTTGCAAAATACTCACCCGTGAGGGTCCACCTTTAAGGGTCTGCTAGACTGCATACGATGTGATCAGATTGCGATCCCATTGTCACGATGTCTGTGAGTCATGATTCACGTGAGAATTAATACATTCGTTATACTCACGTAGACCGCGATACACGAATCAAATAAAAATGTCTGATAAAGCAAAATACAAATATTTCATCAGATTCGTGTACAGGGGACATACAAAATAATAGTGAACATGACTAGTAGGACTTCGGCCATTCCTCCTTGGCGGAGATGCCGGAGAGAGTAGCCATTTTGGATGGGGTGGGTGGAGGCCACTCCTTGTGGTTGAAGCTTTTTCTTTTTTGTAGTGCAGTAAAAAAAAAGAAGTGGAGCTATTTCCTTTGTTGTGAGCGAAACTCTTTTAGATAAACTGTATAACAAAACAAAATTAAAAAATACAAAGGTTTGTATTGTGAAAATTTCGTGCAAAACATTTGGTCTAATCTCAGGCGGCCGGCCATTAGAAAAGAGAAGGAGCATGCCTTGCACATGCCTTCTCTTTCACTGAAAGAATTTGATTTCCAGCACCTCCGCCAAAGAGGAATCGCCGATTTGACGGTTTGATAATTATTAGATAGGAAAAACCAGAGCAAAGTGAGTGTTGCGGTGTCTGTAAAGGGTGTTTTCCTGGTGATCTAGACGTGTTTCTTGCAAAAACTAATCCGTCAGGGTGCCCCTTTAACTCACGCTTTCTGTGTGGTGTTCCCGATGGGCTGGGTCACAATGAAAGACACGTCGAACATGCCTTGGACATAGGTCTTCCCTGCACACACAGAAACAACAAGCTATTAAATAAGCCTAATTGTGACCCAGCACCACGAAAGGGACATTAACCCTTTCACCGCCAGCCATATTTCAGCCAAAAATGTCCATTAAAATTACCTGGGTAGAGAACAAAATCCATCTGCAGTATTGGGGATTCTTCTGTGACATATATAAAATAAGGTCTAACCTTCCTCCCTCAAAGTAAGACAATAGGGTCTTTGGATAATAGACCCCGATTTGATGCTTTTTTGTGATATAGGTGTTCAATCACTGTGGTGCTAAAATGCGACTTTGGCGGTGAAAGGGTTAAGTCACTGGGCTAGTTTCTCACAATAGACTTACAAAGTCAAAAATCTCTTTTTTAATCAATTTAGAGTTATGGGTATTTTCTTGATCTCCAACATCTTATCTGCCATAGCTATAGAGGACAATCTTTAATATGCTCTCTGAATGGCCTTATAAGTGATTTAAAACGAGTAGGTCAATGTATTTTCTTTATCTAGGCCAGACTTTAGACTGTATTGTTTCTCAAAATGGCCGACACTCACCCTACTAACTTTAAATGCTTATAACTCTGGAACGGAAACAGATACAAGAAAGGTTCTTGTATCATTAGAAAGAGAATTGTCTGAAGTTTTCAAGTGTATAATTTTCTCAGAATGGTCAGTTTGACACTTCATGTCCCTTTCGTGGTGCTAGGTCACAATTAGGAAACTACAGTTACGAAGACCAATCGCATGAATGAGGCATCGTATGCCAGTCAGTCGTTTCCGACCACGACTGCCAGATAGCAGAGGGAGCTGATGCTATTCATGCGGGCTGGGCTAGAATTTGTTTATAGTGGAGATGCATTGCCCAGGGTACATCCCCACTCTATCGGCCAAAGGGATCTGAGGATAGCTGGCGGTGGGGAAGGTCCCCAAAGGCCAACCCATCCCTTTGGCAGCAGCACCAGAGCCGGTGCCAAGGCCCCCTCGTTTGAGAGTCATAGTCTTCTGCAAGAGACTAAACTGTACCATGATTTTCAATTACTGTAGAAAATCATCAGTTGTGCAACGAGGCATAGTGCTTTGGCTTTGTTCAGAGAGTAACGTTTAACCCAAATCCTTGCTTTTTAACCCTTTCACCGCCAGCCATATTTCAGCCAAAAGTTTCCATTAATTTCACCTGGGTAGAGAACAAAATCCATCTGCAGTATTTGGGGATTCTTCTGTGACGTATATAAAATAAGGTCTATCCTTACTTCCCAAAACTAAGACAACAGGGTCTTTGGATACTAGACCCCAATTTGATGCCTTTTAGTGACATAGGTGTTAAATCATTGTGGTGCTAAAATGCGACTTTGGCGGTGAAAGGGTTAAACCGTACGTCAAACTTCGTTTTTTTAAAGTTTTTTTAAAAAAACCTTATCATGATTTATTTAAGGTAAGAGAGATTATGATAATGAACCTTTATTTTACAACGGTAAAAGTATTGACATAGAGTAGCCATTTTGCATACTTGCCGTTAGCACAAACAAATAGATCATACACAATTAAAGCGAACTAAAACTAATAAAATAAACTAAAACTAATAAAATATGATCTTAAAACACACCATCAATTGAAAAGGCAATATATTGTTGTTGCAATAAATGATACAATGATTAACAATAAAATAATGTTCACAGCATTCCAAATAATTTACGGTTACCATGGACTTAGAATGTTTTGCTCGTTTGCGCACAAATTCTCTCCATCACTGTTGTTGTGTACTGTGTGGGTGAGGGTCATGTAAGCAGGCCTGGGTCATCCTTTTTGAGGATGAACCTGGGTTCTGTCTCAACGTGGCTGTTGCTTATGCTTTGCTAGGCGAATTGGTGCCGAACTTAACTTTGATGAAGGGAGTTAATTACAGAGAGAATTGCCTTTCCCTACTTCACTATTAGGCCGTGTACACACATAAGCGGATATTCCATGCGGAAACCCGTGCGCAATCCAAAACTAAGTGAAACAAAGAAGGAACAAGATTTGCGCACGTGTCCGAATTTCCCCTATATGCGCAAACTTGTATCCTTCTTCCACTTATTTAGGGTTTTCCGTACGGAACTTACGCGTCTAATGTGAACCCGGCCTTATTCTCTTTCCATGCCTCAATATTTCTATAATTGTATTATTATTTTTATTTTTATATTTATGGGAGTGGGCTATAACATTCAAAGGTTAAAACTATCAGCAGAGGGGCAGGTCGGAATCACTTGAAAGAGGGTGTGTGGGACATTTTCTTTGGAAACCTTTGTTTTTAAAAAATTAATGGTGGTGATGATGATGATGATGATGATGATGATGGAGAAGAGAATGGGAGCAGAAGAAGAAGAAGAAGAAGAAGAAGAAGAACGAAGAAGGAGAAGAAGAAGAAGAAGAAGAAGAAGAATGATGATAACGCCGACAACGACAACGACGACGATGGTGATGATGATGGTGTGAAGAAGATGACAACGACTACTACTACTACCACCACCACCACACCACCACCACCACTTTACTACTACTACTACTACTACTACTACTACTACTACTACTACTACTACTACTACGCATAACTACTACTACTACTAGACTACTACTACTCCTACTCCTACTACTACTACTACTACGACGACGACGACAGACGAAGAAGAAAGAAAATGATGATGATGATGATGATGATGATAACGACCCAACGAACAACAACAACGACGACGACGACGACGACGGTGGGGGAACGATGATGAAAGACAATGCCGACGAGTACGATGATGGTAATGATGATAACAATGACGACGATGATAGCCCTAGCTAACAATACAACTCAACTCAACTCAACTCACCCGTTCTCAGATCCTTCAGAGTGGTGATGTTGACGAGCGGGGAGTCGGAGGCAGTGTGCAGCTCAATCTGCTCCCCGTCCAGCACGAGCAACACGCCGTGGGGACAGGCCGGGGAGAACACCCCCACCTTATCCTCCTGAGAGATGTTGGCCACCTGGAAATAATAAAAAGGCGGCTTAGCTTAAAGATGCACTGACCCACCACGAATAAGTCCCTCACGGTTGGTTTTTTCTGGGTAGCTGTGACCCAACAGTACAATGGTCTCCAACTTCAAATTGAGGCTGCATCTTTAAAATGATGTTTTCGTTTTCAATTTGGGGGCATTGCATGGGAGTCAAAACCTGGTCAAAACAAGATTTACTTTCCTCATACAGCTATAAAGAGGGAAAACACGTGAAACACGTGATTTTTTTGACACGTCGTGATCTGGTGAGATTTTTAAGTCATCACCCCCCCCCCCCGTGGGGATACCGGGGGTCTTTTGGTATAAATAAATAGTTCCCCACATTCTGGAAAGTTCTGTGTTTCTAACTTCCTCTAATCTGTCACTCTCTTGACTTTGACTTTTCCCTTTGCATTTACTGTCATCTGCTATCTTTCTGTCTTACACTGGTCCATTCCTCCTGCCTTTTGATTACTCTGCAAGAAACACTTTCAAAAAAGATGTCCTCCTCCAGCCGAAAAGTGGGACGTGCTAGGGGCCTAATTAGTTATTTACTTAGGCGCATAACACAGCAGCATGACGCATCTGTCTGCTCATAATTGACAGAAAACTGAGCTCGATTGACAAGATCGAAGAAGAAGAAGAAAAGTCATCACCCCCGCTCCCCCGAAAGAATGTGGCCCTGTGTGGTTCGGAATGTGCATCTGCCCACGTGGAGGGGCGGGGGCAATAAAAAAAAACAAAACCGGTGGTCACACATGTAATATTCTCATCCCTAGCTGATGCACTTGTGCACCATAGTGTTCAAGTTGCTTCGGCTGTTGGGATGATCCCTGGAGTCTTTTAGCCAGGGTAAGACAAACAACAGCAACAACAAACTACAAGTCATCATTTGTGTGAGCGTTTTCTCTTCTGAGTAGAAAGTAGTAGAGGTGGGGGTTGTTTAATCAAAGCTACAACCTCTACAACAACAACAAGTCATCATTTGTGTGAGTGTTACAGTAATTGTTTTATTTTTTTGTTTCCATTATACATGTTATTTAAAATTCTATGTGTTTATTTATTTAATATTATCTTCTTAAATGTATGTGATTTTATGCCGTGCCACAACATAATTTCTCTTTATGAGATAATAAAGTATTCTTGAGTCTTGAGCAACCACAAAACATGTCTTTCTTTATTTAACAGCAGGCAACCGTTAACAATTATTAATGTGTTTTGCCGTATCCCCCCTAAATCCGCACAATAACCAAACTTGATCAACTAATTCACTCCCTTCCTAAAATAAACACCTCCATCCATCAGGGGCCGAGATGACAGCCCAAACAATACACACGCAACCGGGTTGCATTGCACAAAGAAAGCGCCATGGGACGTCTCCGCTATCAAAAAGGACAAAAACTCCCATTTTTGTAATATAAAATATTTTGTTATTTTGTAAACACAAAAAAACACTCAATTAGAGGCTGGTTGATTGAGATCCCTTTCATTAGAAACAAAACAAACGTTTCTGGCCATAAGCCCGTCTTCAGTGTGGCAACGACAAGAAGGTAGCAAAATAGGAAAGGAAAACAGTAGAAATAACATAAAAATAATTTTTTTTAAAAAGACAATACAATTTATATTAACCATGGAAACGTTCGCAAACGCAACTTTAAGCGTACTTGCGCGCGTAACATGCTTTTGCGTTTGCGAACAGATACAAAATATGTTATCACATTATTTCTTTTTTCGATATTTCATGTCACAACTGTGCGTCCGTTTCCTGATCTGCTATTTTTGATTCTCTTTAGATATTGTTCCAATTTGCCCCCCCCCCCATTATTGTCTATACAAAAAGAAAGAAGAAAGGATTGTCCCTATTTCAACGAAAGAAAGTTGTTCCTCTGTCACAAATGGGCTACATGCAACGGTTTTGGGCTCACTCGTGTTAACGAAGTTAATATGAAGTGAGTCTATAGTATGATAGCTGTTTCGGTGTGTGTGTGTGTGTGTGTGTGTGTGTGTGTGTGTGTGTGTGTTGTGGTGTGTGTGTGTGTGTGTGTGCGTCCATGGTCTAATCTCCCAAACTTTAATGTTGGCATTTTTATTGGGAAATAGAAAATAGAAGGCGTACATTGTTCAAACTTTGCATACCCATAGCTTTCAAACAATAATGATTTGAATAATTAAATACTTAAAACAACACTGTAAACAGATAACAAGCATATAACATTTTTAGATTAGTGGGTTAGAGAGTATTCAACAGGCAACATGAGTTAAGAAACTAATCAACACTGAAAGCCTCGATAGCTCATTGGTAGAGTGTCTCTCTGTCATGCCAATGGTTTCGGGTCCGATTCTTCGGCACGGGCACTTTTATATTTTTTTTTTTTTTAGTTGTATCCATTAACGATAGTTTCATTTGTACTTTAAAATAGTATTGGCAATTTTGTACTTTAGACACCCCCCTCAATCTTTGTTTGTTGTTGTCCACCACATGTGCCTGTTCGAGTGAGCCTTGAAGGCTTTGCCTTTTGTTTCATATTGCATTGTATTGCTAGGAATTGCATAGGAATTGCATGGAATTGCATAGGAATTGCATAGCATTGAACTATTTTGTGGTATTGTGTTGTTCCGTATCATCTTTATTGTACACTGAATCCTCTTTGTAATATCCCCGAAACTCTCATTTGAAGAGAGCGTCCGTGTAGTCGTTAGTATAACATCATAGAATTATGTGACCCGTCGCCACAAAATGAGTCGTCTTGTCCCTGGCTCACATACCCCCTAGGGGCAATTTTAGATGGAAGGGGGTCAAATCATCCATTTCCAGATTTTGACTTATTACTAAACAATAGGTGACGCAATGAAGTGTAAAAACGATCCTTTCGGCCTAAAAACGCGTTTTTATTAGAAACAGTTAACAACCATTTTTGAAACTTTCCGGTTGCATTTTCTCACTTCGCCGATTCCGTGAGAATACGACTTCAAATCTTCATAACTTTGCAACATATTATCCGATTAACAATCTGTTTTGATTTGTTGGAAAGCTCTTTCAATGCACAATAATGGTTTGTTAATAACTCAGAAGTGACTCCTGGGACATCACGACTCGTTTTGTGGTGACGAAGAAGAAGTAGAATCAATAGAGATCAGACACAGAAGACAGAAATTTACCTCTTTATTTTTATTGACTTGATTACAACAACAACAACAACAAGTCAAATAAACAATCAAATAAAGAATCAAATAAACTATCAAATAAACTATCAAATAAACTATCAAATAAACTATCAAATAAACCATCAAATAAACTATCAAATAAACTATCAAATAAACCATCAAATAAACTATCAAATAAACCATCACATAAACTATCAAATAAACTAATAAACTATCAAATAAACAAAGAAATAATTCAACATTGTCTTTCATGTTGTAGATACTGGTAGAATCTACCACTCTACCGGTGTAGAGTGTCACAGTGGTAGCGCGTTCGCCTCGTGTCACGTAAACCCGAGTTCGAACCGGGGTAGAGGGGATTTTTCCTCTCACTTTGCACTAGGCCTTACGGTCTGAACGTGGAGTCTTGCGGATGAGACGATAAACCGAGGTCCAGTGTGCCCATGCACTTAGCACACGTTAATCCCAGTGGCAACGAAAAAGTTATCATTAATAAAAATTTGGTCAACATTTACCCCCCTCCCCCCCATTCCTTCCTCATCAGTCACACACAAAATCGCATGCCAAAACGCAAAAAAGTGGGTGGTGCGCCTCTGGCTGCGACGCGCTCTCCAGGTGGGAGCAACCCGAATTTCACAGAGATGCCTCAGTGACAATAACATAATACATACCTAAAAATAGTAGGCCTACATAAAGATAGACATATATAATTATGCCCTAAATAGAACATTGGTTATTCGGGGGTTGCTGACTATTCTTGAGCGACTAATGTCTGTTTTCCACATGCACTATCAATTTTAATTAAAATGAAATTATTTGGTTTAAACAGATTTAAACAGATTGATGTAAATACGTGTCTTTTTTTTGTGACCCTCCGCCTTTTTTTTTTGGAGGCACATCTTTTAATTATTTTTTTTTTTTTTTTTCCCCCTCGCTACTCTCATTCATTTGTCTGTGTGATTAACTATTATGGACATTTTTGGGGGGAAGTACTTAGTGTTCTTGTCTGATACATAAGTGTCTGGGTTTCTGTGTGACTTAGTGTTTGGTGTACTGATACACTCATACCATTTGTGTGTGTGTGTGCGTGGGCGCGCGCGTGCGCGCACGTGTGTGTGTGCTTGCGTGCCTGTGTGTGCTCGCGTGTGTGTGTGTGTGTGCGTGTGCCCGTGTGCGCATGCGTGTGCGCGCATGTGCGTGTGTGTCTGTGTGCGTGTGTGTGTGTGTGTGTGTGTGTGTGTGTGTGTGTGTGTTGTGTGTGTGTGTGTGTGTGTGTGTGTGTGTGTGTGTGTGGGTGCATATAATATCAAAAGCATTAATTCTTAATGAATCAACTAGTTATCAACTCTATCATTGCTACTGTCATGACATAGGCTTACTTTGAGTGTAACATTCTGCTCTGTATCTGCTGTTCAAAAATTAAGAATATTTGTACATTTGCATTTGTTTTCTTTTGAATACTTATACACATTTTCCCAACTAATATTATATGGTTAGCTGTATTTTTAATATCATTTTCTATGTTAATTCTGCTTACTCCAAATAACACATCAAATACGGTGAGATTCAACCTGAATTCAATTTGAGCATGAATGTAATTTTCAAGTTGCTTCCAAAATGCTCTAACTGGTGGGCAGTTGAAGAAACAATGTTCTAAATAATCGATTTCATTTCTGCAAATAGAGCATTTATTGTGTTCTACCAGTTTCATTTTGCTTAGCAGTATATTTGTTGGGTAAATATTATGCAGCATCTTCCATTGAAGCTCTTTTAACCGGGTTTCATTGGTAGCATGTTTTGCCATTAACCAAGTCTTTTTGTTTATTTCGAAGTTAAGATTTCTTAGCCAAAAACCATGAGCACATGGTTTTAAATCATTAGTACTATTTTTTTCTCAGTGTTTTCCTGATTAATTTCGGTTTAGAGAAAAGGAGGTTATTTTCCACTTCATTGGTTGAATGCTGTTCTTCTAGAAGGGGTTCTGTCATCAAACGTGTCCAGGTCTCTGGTATTGCGTTAATCAACGCATTGTATTCAAATACTAAGCTTGCTCGTCCCTGTCCTATTTTATTAAATATCTCCTGTAGAGACATAAGTCTCTTTTCGTTTTCATTGATGATATCTTTAACATATTCAAACCCGGCCCGCCTCCATGCCTTGAAAAAAAGAACTTGTCCTTTATATTTAACAATAGAGTTGTTCCATATCATTTGCTTGTAAAAGTTTTGTTGATTTATTTCATTTTCTTTGGTGATTGTTTTATTGTCAAGGTATGTGTGAAGCACTTCCCTCCAAAAGGGGTTAACAATTTGACTGTTAAGCGTTAGGAATTTTGATCTACAATTGATATCGAACGCTCTCATGTTGTCAGCTAATTTATTCAAATTCCATTTTGGGATGCAGCACCAACTTTCGTTAGGCTCTGTATATAATTTTCCCATCCAATGTAAGTAAAAACTATCTTGCATTGTGCTAATATTAATCATATTAACTCCTCCTTGTGCTTCATCTGCTTCCATTATTTTCCTTTTTATTTTTTCAAAGGCCTTCCTGTTTGATGTTTTCCTTTGCCATATGAACTTATACAAAGTTCTATTTATTTTTGTCAAGACATTTCCTGGTAAGCCAATCGACTGCATAACAAACACAAATTGACTCAACAAGAAGCAGTTGACAATTATTATTTTACCATATATTCCAAGATCTCTTTTACTCCATATATTAATTAAATTGTTCATAACTTCCATTCTTTTGGACCAGTTTTCTTCTATCTCTACTGCTGCTCTGTCATTTCTAAAGTGTATTCCTAATATCTTAATTTGTTCTGTCAACATGAACGGCAAATTGTTTTCATGTATTTGAGTTCCTAGTTTCATTGCTTTTGTTTTTTGTATATTAAGTTTAAGACAAGAGAAACTTGAAAATTCATTCAAGATATCCCTTGCTTTTATCATGTCTGTTTTATTTTTTAAAAACATTGTAGTATCGTCTGCATATTTGTTTGATTTTAAGCTTGGTTGGTTCGTTGTCTTGGGATGGAAGTGCAATTCCTTGTATGTCACTATTACGAATGTTTTATTGCAAGTAGCTCGACTGCAAGAACAAACGCTAGCGGTGAAAATGGGCAGCCTTGCCTGATACCGCATATAATAGGGAATGCTTCTGAGAGCCACCCTCCATGATTTATGCAGCTCATTGTATTTATTGTAATGACATTTACCCATTTTCTGAACTGTTAGTAAACATGCACT
>CM065698.1:6360745-6370745 GCA_017654935.2 Phymorhynchus buccinoides | reverse complement strand
GTGGTGACTTGGTTGCGGCACCGTCTTGGTAATCGTGAGTCAGGGTTTAAGCTTCCTGACCACGATGCCCTGCTGATAATATGTGTGTAGATCTCTATGGATTAGAGATATGGGCTTCAGCCGGCGGGAGATTAGTGAATCCCAACCGTCTAGAAGGCCGCCCTTGTACAATAGTACTATGAAACATAATATGAATTTCAGTTGTCAATCTGAAATAAAACATGAAAGGTGTACTGGAATCAACTGTTATGATTCAGTAACAAGCTATATCAAAATCTATGATCAAGCCAACAAGCAAATAATCATTCTCAGTCCAACATTTGGAAAGGAATGTAAAGTGAACAAACTTAGATGATGCAAAAATATAGTTAAGAGTTGCAAGTTTGCAACCAAGTAGTTTCACACATACACATGTATGTATAAAAAGGATAAATAAAATTAGGCATAGAATCAGGTTCTTGCACCAAACGAGTTAAAGTCAAAATCAAACACAAGAATGAATATGTGCACATAATAAGACCAGCATATTTACCAATTCTTTTCACTGACACCTCTACTACTTACTCAACCTGGAACATAGGATCTGGATAAAAAAAACCTCAGAATCAAACAAAAATAAATCTCAAGCAATTATTTTATACCCAAACACATTCAATATTTCTTACGAGTTGGGCTAATAGTATTACTGGCAGGTAACAGCAGAGGGTTTGTTCCTACAGTGTTGTCTCAGCCAGGTTTTAGTTTGCTTGTGACTAGACTAAGAGAATGTTATGAATGAAATTCTGCTTAACGTCCTCTGGTCTGGAACAGACACATATGGGACATGAGTAAATATAAAAATGGTGGGAACGATCCTGGAGGCAATGCAACACCAGGAAAGTCCCGAATTTTTAACAATACAGATGCATTCTGTTGTCGAATCTGTACGTGCTTGAATGTCATGAGGTTTGCCTCCCTCTACGCATTTCCAGCTTGATTTCAAATCTACAGTGTACTTTCATTGGTTGAGTAGTAGACAAGAGATAAAGCTACAGATCACGCGTTTTAGTATAAACAGTCACGCGCCCTCAGTTCAAACTCTAGTCACGCGCTGCGTACTGCGGCGTCGGTGACAGAATCATATGATGGAGGACAGAAGGAAGATCAAAGAAACTCCGCTTTCTGTGGGCAATTCCTATGACGTCACCAGATTGTAGCCCGGCCGATAAAAATAAAGAGTGGCTGGATAAAAATAGAAAAGAGGAAACAACTTCACATTCACTTTTATCATATTTTATTGATGTAAAGAATAAAAAAAAATTGTATATATATTTTTTTTTCAATTTTAATTGACCTTATTCTATATTTTAAAGTTTTTAACAATAAACATTATATTTTAAATTGTGGTCCTGATTTTTTGTGTTTTTGTTTTTTGCTGTCCCATCTTCTGGGCTGTACAGTGGCGTTGCTCCCACGCTGCTCGTTCCGAATCCCAATTCGCAGCTACACCCGGGTTTGTTCAAGTCGCAGAAACCGAGACCAGCAGTCCAAGGGGAGCGAATTTATGTTAGACCGTCAGGAGGCAACCAACCGAGGAGACACTGCACTTCTGCTGAGTCACTTCGGTGGAGTTCAGTGGAGCCTGTTCAGGACACCACCTACTAAGCCCCCTACTGACGACACTATTCTCTTAGTCGCGGAGCCAGCGTGAGTGAGGTCCTCCTCCGAGGCCGCCACCACGACCGTCCACCGACAGCTCCCCAGAACACACTGATCCCCATGACTTTGACCCGAACGCACCAAGGCATAGACTGGATTGGAAACCGAAACTGAGGTCACCATGAGAGCAGGGCATGCAAAGCCACAGAATTTAAGACATTTTTTAATTTTTATGATTGATGGAAAATGAGGCCGATGATAACGATGATGATGATGCTACGGAGTTCCGTATCGGTCTGAGACTGCATGGCAGGGCTGTATTCTACGCTTCCTTTCATAATGATATCCTGGCGTTAACCAGGCCCGAGAACTACAGACACCTACAGTGTTGGTCTTGCAATTAGAGCAACACTCTCAGAATCGCATCCGTTAAGCGGATGAAGCTCGACTGTGTGGTTTCAGTCTTCCCATTGAGCCCATAGCCACTCACTCTGGGAAGGAGTCGGTCCAGGACCGAAAAAACCCTCGCCTCTGATGGGATTCGAACCCACGACCTCCCAGCCAGTAGTCCGCGACGCTAACCACTATACCACGGCGGCTGGTGGTCCTGAAAATTTTAATCATAGCTCTTGGAGTGGCTTCTACTTGACAGTATATGTTTTAACAAACAGTTTTTTTTAACATATAATACCTTCTAGGATTAGCTGGCAGTTTTGTTATGTGCGAGCTCGGAATCATACAAAGTAATAGTGAAAGATAATTGTATCCCCCCCCCCCCCCCGGGTCACCCACTCCCTTTCCCCCTTCACTATAATTGTGTATCCAAAAGTAAACCCCTAATGTCCCACATGGCCGAAAGGCCGAAGAGGGCGTAAAATCCTATTATCATATCATCATAGAAAAGTGGGGGGGGGGGGGTGGGGGGGTGGGGGGGGGGGGGGTGTAGAGGAGAAAGTGGGGCGTGCGTGACATATTCCATCACAGTTTTCATCATTATTTATCTATGTATTGTCGCTTGTGCATCTGTTCGGGATCACCTTTCAAAAACTGATGAACAGATGTTGATGATGTTTGCACAGTGCAATGAAGTAGACAAAGTCCAGAAAAGAAGTCACCCACCAATTTTCAAAGAATTTTCTTTGAATTGATATGTGAATTTCTTTTAATTGATGCAGTATCGCTATAGCATGTATGGAGTAGTCCCCCACCCCCCCTCCTATTCAATAGATTTATAGGAATGAATACAGCATCTTGTAAATTGGATTTCACTTGTAATGAAGGAGATATACGGATTATAATGACCCTAACCACCTACAGGATTTTGTTCTATTCGTCATCCATTAAATCCTTCCTTGGATCACATGATACCCACAAGGTTCTTGTCCTTGCCCTGTTCTTTTAGTTCGTTGTTTTACAAACTGATTAAAACCCCGCAAAAAGCCTTTACTTCAGAAGAGAGAGAGAGAGACTTCATACTTTAGACACTTTATTTTACAAGGATAAGAATTTAGGCTGGGCCTAGTCTTCCATTCTGTCCTTGGTAGAAAGAGAGAGAGAGAGAGAGAGAGAGAGAGAGAGAGAGAGAGAGAGAGAGAGAGAGAGAGAGAGAGAGAGAGAGAGAGAGAGAGTGAGAGCGAGAGCGAGAGAGAGAGAGAGATTTTTGTGATAACAATCTGACAATTAAACCTTGTTTAAAAGTTTTAAAAAACTCTGCAGTTGATGAGTAGGCCTACAGATATGGCCTTTCAGGCAAGTCCAACAGATGGCACTGGCTTACACACAGAAGTTCGGAATATGACAGTTCCTGAAGGATGCATCGAACTTCAGCTGGAGCAACTCGAGTTCGTACCGTGGAACAACTCCGACAATATAGTTAGCGAAGAGTTCGAGAGATACACGCGTAAAGCCAGGGTCATCATGCTGACGATCTTGTTTTTCATTGGCGGACCGGGAAACGTCATCAACATGGCCGTGTTCTTCAAACATGGTCTCCGAGACCGCGTCAACCTCTTACTCTTTTCGCTGTCGTTTGTCGACTGCGTGTTTCTGACCGGAGCTTTGGTGATTTACGGAGAAGAACTGGTTTTGCAATTAGGTAGGGAAAACTTCGCCGGCCCAGTTTTAATGTTCGTCGTCAAAAATAACCTAACAACTCCACTAAATCCCGACTACATTTCCTTCTTCCTGTCGGCTATCATTGCCTGTGAGAGATGTTACTGCGTGCTCAGGCCTCTGAAATACCAGACTCTGATGAGAACCAGAACCATGGGCTGGATCATCGCTGCAGCCTGCGTGGTGTTTCTCGTTCTCGGGGGAATCGTGGAATCCAGGTACTACTTCGTGTGCGCCTACGATCCAAACACCGGCGCACAATTCAACACGGCGAGTGCTAGGGAGTTTTATTTACAGCACCAAGCTTTTATAGACTATCTGGACGCGATTTTGTTTGGAATAGTGCTGCCTGTCGGAGTTATGATCCTGGTGACGGTAACCACAGTCGTAACTGCAGCCGGACTGCAGAAGGCTGCAGCTTGGCGTGCCAAGACGGTGTCAGCTTCAGCATTGTCGGCTAAGGAAGTGTCCCTCACTAAAATGTTGATCGGAACTTCAGTGCTGCTGCTCGTCTGTCTCACGCCTGCAGTGGTTTTCCGCATCGCTCGTCTGATTTTGCCAGAGATGAATGCAAGTCATCGCCACAACAATTTCTTCTTCGCGTGTTTGTGGATTTCACACATGTTCATGTACGTCAATTCCAGCTTCAACATATTCGTGTATTATGCAATGGGTAAGAGGTATAGGGAAACATTTTGGAATCTGTGTAAAAAATAGATACATCGCCTGAAAAAGAGAGCCATGAAATGAATCAAAATGTTCTAATGCAACGAGTTTCTAATTCAATTGTGTCGTCAGCTTTGTCATTTAAAAACAAAAAGCCAAATACTCCAGAATCCTATATCCCTATGATTATGAATCACTTTGAATATTGTTGGAAAGTGGCAATTCACCACGCTTACTGTATATTTAACTGAAAATGAGAATCTTCATGCTTTATGGTTTTGAACATTACCTAGCGGCGGTGACACCATTTTGTCCCATTTACGTATTTACTACTGCGATCAAATCACTCTTCAAACGATAATATACTATCAAAAAAGGTTAATGACCACTGGTTTCGAAAGTTTCAGACACCGTTTTGAGTGCTTTAAGAGACATTTATATTCTTTTTGATGTTGTAGTATTATAGTCCATAGTCCGAACACTTATGCAATCTAAAACTATCCTGCAGAACATTACATATTCGCCGATGGGAGACCGTTTAAGACGGTACCTTAAATGATCCAATGGGATGCATTTGTGCACTGTGTCGATGAAATGCAAAGCTTAGCAGTGTTCACGCCTGACTAATGAATAAAAGCGCAACTGAATTTGTCTTATCACTCTTGTTATTTGCGCGTAAAACAAATCCAAATACTTAACCAAAAACGCACAATTTGTCCTTTGGCCTCTCAGACGCCAATGATGACGTCACATAGATTAGAAATGTAATGAAGGACGTTACTGTCATTATACTCAGTCGCTACAAAAAGTTTCAGGTAAATTAGTAGGATAGTTCCTTAGGCAAGAGCAGTTACGTCTTGTATCACTAAAGTGGCGTTAAACCGCCATGTTGGATAGTCACGTGATTTCTGACTGGCTTCCATGATATGTCTGAAGACCCTCAGCATAATTGCACATTTATTTGCCAACGAACCTTTTTAAGAAGTAGACTGTGAACATCCTCCATATGTTTGTAAACTACCCCATTGACTTTGTCGTTAGGGCTAGCCAATTGACCAGTGACACATTTGTCCCAAACCACTAACTGCTCTTTTAACATATTACACTAATTACTCTTTCCGCATGGTTTCCCGTCATGGCAAAATGAGCAGTTTATGTTTTGGGACAACTGTGTCACTGGTCACGTGACCAGTCCCAATGACAAAGTCAATGGGGTAGCTTACAAAAACATGGAGAATGTTCACGGTATAATTCTTGAAAGCATCGTTGGCAAGTAAATGTACAAACATGTTAGCGGTCTTCAGACATATCCATAGCTTCGTGGAAGCCAGTCATAAATCACGTGACTTTTCAATGTGGCGGTTTAGCCCCGCTTTAGTGATGTAAGACGTAACTGCTTCTGCCTAAGGAACTGCCCTACTAATTAACCTGAATATTTGTTAGCGGTTGAGTATAATAAAACAATGAAACAGACTGCAATGTCACTGGAACATACAGCAAACAAACAACTACACGACAAGTGCAAAGTGACGTTATTTTATTCACAAGAGACAAAACAAAACTACTGGATATTTCGGCGAATGCGCCTTTATCAACACAGACAAACAATTAAACAGCAAACATCAAATATAGCAAAAGGAGCAAAAAGTAGGCAACAGAAGCTGAAGCCCTCCAAACAAAGCAGAGACCAGAAACAGATGACAGACCCATCGTCAGCCTACTGTTCCACCCATCCATTCATTGTGTGCGCAACATCCTCATCTCCAACTGGTCACTTCTACAATCCCGTGAACAGGTAGCGGACATTTTCGACCAACCGCCCCTCGTGACCTACAAACGTGACACCAATCTACGTGACCTACTGGTTCGGTCTAAATTGAAACCGAGAAGCCAACATGCTCCAGGAACCTCTCCATGCCAAAACCCCAAATGCAAAGTGTGCCCATTCATCTGTACTTCAACACAGGTCCATGGACCTCTATCGAAATTCAACATCACCAAACACTTCACCTGTCAGACTGAGAACATTGTGTACGTCATTCATTGCCTCAAATGCAAACAACTGTACATTGGTGAAACTGGCCGAACCCTTGCCACCCGCTTCAAAGAACACTTAGCTGACATCGTGCACCAGAGAGACAAACCTATAGCCCACCACTTCAACCAGCCTGACCACTCCACATCAGACATACGCGTCCTGTTCACAAAAAACACAAACAACAGAAAGGACATGGAATCACACCTCATCAACAAACTGGGCACCAGAAAGCCTCATGGACTGAATGACAAACCTTAAGCCTCATTATATTATTCTGTGTCATTTTCATTTTGCTGTAACATGTTCTTGAACCCATCTACCCCCCTCCTTCACCCCTTCCCAAAACTCCTCCCCGCCCCCAACCCTCCCCCTCCTTTTTGCCACCACCTACCCCCTCCCCCCCCCCCACTTCCCTGTGTGTCCCGCCTGGGTTTGGGGGGACAGGGGTCCAATAGCCACAGCTAAGTGAAGGAGTGACCCCTGTATACTGGGCAGTGTGGTAGGGTTCAATAGCCACAGCTAAGCGAAGAAGGTTCCCCCCACTGCCCGAAGCCCCCTCCCCCGGTGTGGACCTCTGTATTCCTAATTATTTTACAAACTTGCTTGTAATGGAATGTCTAGTTTTCATTTCCCCCATTTCCCTGTGTGTCCCGTCTGGGTTGGGGGGACAGGGGTCTGATAGCCACAGCTAAGCGAAGGAATGACCCCTGTATACTGGGCAGTGTGGTAGGGTTCAATAGCCACAGCTAAGCGAAGAAGGTTCCCCCCACTGCCCGAAGCCCCCTCCCCCGGCGTGGACCCCTGCATTCCCAATTAATTTACAAACTTGATTGTAATCACTAATGATCAATTTGATTCCTATCCATATCTACCGCCCAATACCCACCCACCCCCTCCTTCCCATAACCTCCTCCCCACCCCTCCCTTCCAAACACTCCAATGTATACCATTGCTTATTTTGCATTCCTCTAGTCCCAGTGTGTGGTTGTGTGTGAGAGTGAGAGAGAGAGTGTGTGTATGTGTTTGTGTGTGCATGTGAGAGGGGTTTGTTGCACTTGTCTTTGACCACTTGCGCAGGTTTTTTTTTCTCCCAGAGAGTTTTTTCTTCCCCTTTATCCTTTATTCCTTTAAATTTGTTTACATTTTTCATTTCTTAGACAAGTGTGTCTGACTAGGGTTTTTTTTTCTCGGAGAACTTCCGTTTTTCCCCCTCACCCCTCGGTGCCAGGGTGGGGCAACCCACTTTGGGGTCAGACATGGGTTTGATGCGCTAGGCGGCGAACCCCCCCTCTATTTCTATTTCCATACCCCCCCCCCCCTTCTCTCTCTGTCCTTTTCATTTTTCAATTGAAATGTAATGTCAGCTTTTGCTACATGTGTTCACTTTAGCACGAGATTATTTGTTCTCTTCACCAAACCTCCCCCTCCCCACCACTTAAACACAACTGACCCTTGTTTCCAACTTCTACCATCTATGATTGCGTACTCACTGTCCCCAACCTCTCTCACTTCAATCACCTCCCCCCCCCCCCCCTCCCCCCTTTTGATTTGTGTTCACAAATGCATGCCTTGCTCTTTGGTTTCAACTTTGTTGTATCATTTACTCATTGGACTGTAGAGGGGAAGTATTGTTTTTATTTTGATCTTGATGGTTTTTTGCTCCTTCTGTTGCCTACTTTTTGCT
This sequence comes from Phymorhynchus buccinoides, assembly GCA_017654935.2. NCBI lineage: Eukaryota > Metazoa > Mollusca > Gastropoda > Neogastropoda > Raphitomidae > Phymorhynchus > Phymorhynchus buccinoides. Next base: position 6,362,607 of record CM065698.1, on the reverse strand, counting down.
CCTTTTGCTATATTTGATGTTTGCTGTTTAATTGTTTGTCTGTGTTGATAAAGGCGCATTCGCCGAAATATCCAGTAGTTTTGTTTTGTCTCTTGTGAATAAAATAACGTCACTTTGCACTTGTCGTGTAGTTGTTTGTTTGCTGTAGGTTGAGTATAATGACAGTGATGTTTTTCATTACATTTCTAGTCTCTGTGACGTCATCATTGGCCTCTGAGAGGCCAAAGGACACATTGCGCGTTTTTGGTTAAGTATTTGGATTTCTTTTGCGCGCAAATGACAAAGGTGTGAAGACAAATTCAGTTGCGGTTTTATTCATTGGTCATGTGTGAACACTGCTGTGCTTTACATTGTATCAGCACAATGCGCAAATGACAAAGGTGTGAAGACAAATTCAGTTGCGGTTTTATTCATTGGTCATGTGTGAACACTGCTATGCATTGTATCACAATGCGCAAATGCATCCCATTGGATCATTTAACGTACCATCTTAATTAAACGGTCTCCCATCGGCGCATTTGTAATGTTGTGCAGGATACGTTCATATTGCATAAGAGTACGGATATTGGGCCATACCATTGCAACATCAGAAAGTATATAGATGTCACTTAAAGCACTCAAAATGGTGTCTGAAATTTTCGAAGCAAGTGGTCCTTAACTTTTGATTGAAAAAGTAAAGTAACTGCAACTCTGTATCAGCTGACAACAAAGCAACTGACCCAGTCACCCAAGGTCACTTTGTCTCTAATTTCGGCTCACCCAGTGCCTTGCATCACGTCAGTACTTTCATATGCCTTCAAACGTTTGGTAATAATGATATACGTTGGCTAGAGGAATGCCCAAGTGCAAGAGGATCCATGGATTGATAAAGAGGGCTAGGCCCCTCGAAATGATCATTTCACTCTGTGTAATTGGTGTGTTGTGTGTGTCAATATATGCTTTTAATTGTGCCCTTTTACTCGGATGGCTTTTTTATCATTGGTTTGACATTAGCCTGTAGTAGGTGGGCCAACAGTAACATGAGAGCTGTACAATAGATGATTGTCCACAGTAATGGAAAATCATGGTACAGACTGTGGAAGACTGACTCTTGAACGAGGGGGCCATAGTACCGGCTCTGGAAGCTGCAGCCAAAAGGATGGGCTGGCCTTTGGAGACCTTCCTCAATGCCAGCTGTGTCCTCAAATCCCTTTGGCCGAGAGAATGGGGATGTACAGACTGTGGAAGGCAGTCTCCACTATAAACAGATTCTTGCCCAGCCCGCCAGAATAGCATCTGCCCCCCTCTGCTATCTGGCAGTCATTGTCGGATACGACAGACTGTTGAAGTACAGTAATGCTTTTAATACACTACTTGATTGCGCTTGTCTGCATTTCATTGCTCTATAATGACATTGTTCCTTGCACCTACCTTCATTTGTTTCAATGCGCTTTCAACATGGCTGCCTAAACAAGTCAAGAGGAGCAACTCTGAGAGTCTTTTGGGGCAGATTTGATAAACTAACATCATTTCGCTCAGATGACTATTTCAAAGTTGTAATTTAGAGAGCCAGCTATTTTGAAATATTTTTTTAGTGCAGTTACATACCCAAGTTATCATTGTCAATGAAATAAACTGCACCAATATTTACTTGGGAAGTTGCAGAACTTTCTTTCAAAAGATTTATGTATAGGATTTATCCGGGTTGCTGTATAGTTGAAAGTATATAGATGTCAATTAAAGCACTCAAAATGGTGTCTGAAATTTTCGAAGCAAGTGGTCCTTAACTTGTGATTGAAAAAGTAAAGTAACTGCAACTCTGTATCAGCCGACAACAAAGCAACTGACCCATTCACCCGAGGTCACGTTGTCTCTAATGTCGG
>CM065698.1:6333245-6353245 GCA_017654935.2 Phymorhynchus buccinoides | reverse complement strand
TGTGCGCATGATCGCGCGCGCTCAAATCACGGGTCCGAACCCCAAGGGCTATATATAAAACACTATTCAGTTACGTGCTGTTTTGATGCGTTTTTATGTAGTTACGTGCTGGTTTGATGCGTTTTTATGTATGTGTACAGCCGACACATTCCGATTTCGGAGCAGCTCGGCGATGCTGCGAGGGGACTTTGCAGCCGCTCGGGTTGCACTTGTTGCTTTTACTCTAAGGCCATGTCTATTGTGTTTGCATGTAACTGCCACGTTTTAAGGTCCATGCGCGAAGCGTTTTGAAGAGCTCTACAAGTAAAGAAAATTACCAAAACATGTGTACTTTGAAAGTGTTCCTTAACGTTTGGTGGGCAGCTTTCTTTATGACAAACAAAGAAAAACAAACAACAGAAGAATAACAAAAGCAGGACCGTCGGTAAAGATAAATGATCTTTTCAAACACACTAGGCCTATACACTAGATTGGAAATGTACGCCCCCCTCCCGCCCAATTTCTCCCCATGTCTTTCTGTATGTATGTGTGTGTGTGTGTGTGCGTGCGCGCGTGTGTGTGTTTGTAATTTACTACATTCCGGTTATAGGTAATTATTTGGCAAGTTCCGACCGACGGCAATTGATTTGTTCATGATCAATAGTCTTTGTTCCCTGGTTTTCTTCACGTGTGTACGTGCGTGAGTGAGTGCGCGCGCGCGTTTGTGCGTGTGCATGCGTACGGGCACGCGCTTGTGTGTGTGCTTGTGTGATCGTGTGTGTGTGTGTGTGTGTGAGCGTGTGTGCTTGCGAACGCGCGTATGCGCACGTGCGTGCTTACATGCGTGCGTGCGTTTATTTTAGATGTAACCATCATTCTTCTTTCTTTTATTATTGGTTTTTCGAACGAAGTACGAAGTTTGTTAATGTAGTCAGTAGGGCCTATTGATTCACTTGAAAGATCAATTCCACAGAAACAGAGAGAGAGAGAGAGAGAGAGAGAGAGAGAGAGAGAGAGAGAGAGAGAGAGAGAGAGAGAGAGAGAGAGAGAGAGAGAGAGAGAGAGAGAGAGAGAGAGAGAGAGAGAGAGAGAGAGAGAGAGAGAGAGAGAGAGAGAGAGAGAGAGAGAGAGAGAGAGAGATGATAATGGGGGGCGAGGGGGTGTTGTAAATATGTGTATGAAAATCCACCTAATGTTTTGGTAAAGTACCGACGAAGCCTAGCACAGTATTTGTTTCCCCCAGAGCCAGTGACAGTGCGAAGTTGAATTGAATTCTGACAATAACAAGGCATTATTAACAAATAATGTCTTGACTTTAAGGTTAGGTTAGGTTAGGTACATAATAGTGACAGAGGCGTCTCTGTGAAATTCGGGTTGCTCTCACCTGGAGAGCGCGTCGCAGCCAGAGGCGCGCCACTCATTTTTTAATATTTAGTTTTGCATGCGATTTTTGTGTGACTGATGAGGAAGGAAGGGAGGGGGGTAAATTTTGACCAAATGACAACTTTTTCGTTGCCACTGGGTTTAACGTGTGCTAAGTACATGAACACACGGGACCTCGGTTTATCGTCTCATCCGAGGACTGTTTGGTAACTCTAACCACATACAGGCTTGTGTTTCTATTCGTCATCCATTAAACCCTTCCTTGGATTACAAAAAGTCATGATACCCATACGATTCTTGTCCTTGCCCTGTTCTTTTAGTTCGTTGTTTCATCTCTAAGGGGGTTATGTTTGTAACACAGACTTCTATCTCTTGATTAACAACTTTATACAAACGGACTTTGACAAAGTTTGTACGAAGAAACTTGCTTTCTTAGAATTACATTTTGAGGTGTTATCTGGGTAGTCGCTTCGACATAATATAAGGTTGATCGTTTTAAGTTCTTATCGTTTTCATCATTATTTATTTATGTATTGTCGCTTGTGCTGCTGTTTATGACCATCTTTCAAAAACTGATGAACGGATGTTGATGATGTTTACACAGTCTAATGAAGTAGATAAAGTCCAGGAAAGAAAAGTCACCCACCAATTTCATAAGAATTTTCTTTAATTGATGCGTGAAAAAAAAAATGATTGATACAGTATCGCTATAACATTTATGGAGTAGCCCTCCCCCCCCCCCCCCCCCCCCCCCCTATTCGTTAGATCTACAGGAATGAATATAGTAACTTATCTTGTGAGTTAGATTTCACTTGTAATAAAGCAGATCCCCGGATTATAATGTTTGCCACCAAGTCGTTCCACCTATATATCTGCGGACTTAATAGAAAGCTGTCAATTTGAAGCATTTGCTTCACGGGAAGTAAATCGGCGCGCACACCATACTTTGGTCACTTCTAAACTCGCTTCGTTTCCTTAGACCACAATTTGGCCTCTGACTTTGCTTTTGTAGTGGTTTGTTGTGGGGGAACCAATTACTGTAGAACGTTTTTCTATATAAATGTCTCTATATAAAAAAAAGTCTGATCTACCACTTCCCTATGTCTAAACCTGAAGAAAAAACAATGTAATCTTCATTCATTTCTCCTGTTGTTTATGTCTGTTTTGTTTGTGTGCATGGTTGGAGTGATTTGCGTTTTATTTGAATAATTCAAAATCGTTGCGATGCGAATGAGTTAACTGGACTCTAACCACCTACAGGCTTTTTTTCTATTCGTCATCCATTCAACTCTTCCTTGGATCACATGATACCTACAAGGTTCTTGTCGTTGCCCTGTTCTTTTAGTTCGTTGTTTCAATTCTTTTACCAAATGATTAAAACACACACACACACACACACACACACACACACGCGCGCGCGCACACACACACACGCACGCACGCGCACACACACACACACACGCCTTTAGTCCAGAACAGAGAGAGAGAGAGAGAGAGAGAGAGAGAGAGAGAGAGAGAGAGAGAGAGAGAGGGAGAGGGAGAGAGAGAGGAGGGAGAGAGAGAGAGAGAGAGAGAGAGAGAGAGAGAGAGAGAGAGAGAGAATGTGTGTGTGTGGTGTGTGTGTGTGTGTGTGTGTGTGTGTGTGTGTGTGTGTGTGTGTATGTGTGTGTGTGTGTGTGTGTGTGTGTGTGTGTGTGTGTGCGTGCGTGCGCGCGTGTTCAAAACCCCACTACCGGGTTCTTCAATATGATAAACGTAGTAAGCAGTGGGTTGAGGTCGGAACTCAATGATGAAAAAGACATCTCTTTCATCAGTCACACCAATCTTCTCCCAAACAAGTGGAACCTCCGAGACGGGCTTCATCCTACAGCTGAAGGGGCTAGGTCCCTAGCAGTCAACATCGGCCGTCACCTCCGAGGCATGCTTTGGAAGCGGCCACAGAAGACAGAAGTCCTTCTCATCCACCACCCAGGGGGTTTCAGCGTTTTCCCTTGGACAGGCGAATCGGTGGTCCATGGTCCAACAGATTCAACGTCCTCTATGAATATGATTGGTGACTCAATGATTCTACTCTCAGAATGATGTGAAATGACACATCTTTGCTGAAAGTGCTTTAAAACCTCAGTCTGCAGCTAGTTTGTCTGCTAAATAAATAATGTTACCTCGTGTGGTTACCATGTTGTTCTTTGAATGTACTGATTGACCACCTTTATTTACTGTTGTTTTTCTTTCTTTATTGCTTTATTAAAGTGTGACTTATTATTATTTTGTGTTGTTGCTGTTGATATAAACTAGTTAACTAACTACATTGATAGACATGTACGAATGTTTTATTTTACAATAGAATTGTAGAGATTTGAACACTAATGTAGTGTTTCTAGAACAGTTTTTGCAAAAACGCTCATATTGTGTTTTGACACTTCAATTGCTAAACGTACAAAGCCACAAGCTTCCAAAGATGCAAAACTTCTTTTATCCTCCAATGTTTCAGGATTGTAAAACATCAAAGAAAGTACAGACTGTACTATATTTAAGATGTGATATGAACTATACTAAACAATCTACCACTCACACTTCACTTGAAATAGAAGATGTATATCAGACAGGAGCTGATCAAAGTCAATAACGAACTGACTGTTAACGCTATGTCTATCTATTGTCCAAATGGTCCAAAAATTACAACACTGATTGGATCAAACAATTGGATACAAAGAATCAGAAATGGATTATTTTGGGCGATTTTAATGTGCATGCTCCGTTCTGGGAAAATGATTGTACAAAGATAACTAGTAACCGTCTGATTGAAAACGTATCAGATGCAAATCTGTATCTATTGAATGACGGTTCTGTCACAATAATACCAGATGTTTCTACTCACAGAGCAACTGCGGTCGATGTATCTCTCATATCACCGGAGCTAGCAATAAATTGTACATGGACAGTGTGTGAGGATAGTTTAGGAAGTGATCACATTCCAATTGAGATAATTGTGGAAGAAAAAGTTGGAAGATCTACTGAGAGTGAATGTAAGTACCAAAGTTTCAATATACAGTTGCTGATTGGTGATCTTTTCAAAACACCTTAATGATATATGACATTGAATCTATTGCAAATGATGACATTGAAACTTTTTATTCCAACCTAGTTGAAGCAATCTTAAAAGCTGCTGCTCAGTCTATTCCCATGATAAAAGGATCATCAAACCCAAAACATAGTGGAAACGTATGGTGGACAAGGGAATGCAAAGAGGCTGTGGCACACAAAAGAAGAAACTTTTCAAATATGGCTAAAAGCTGTTACAGCAAAACAAAAGGAAATGGCTAAGACGAAAAATCAGGTCAACAATTAGATTGGGGAACGTCTACTCTTCAGCCAAAACGATCGACTCAGGGATTCCCCAATGATCTGTAATAGCGCCATTATTATTCAGTATTTTAATTCATGTTTTACCAAATTGTCTATCCAAGACAACAAATGTTGTGCAATACGCAGATGATATAGCTATGTGGGTCAATACATCTTTAAGGAAACATACTAATAAAAGATTTGTTAATTATGTTCAGAACATGTACCAAAGAGAACTTGATAATCTAAATCAATATGTGAAAGAAAATGGATTGATGTTATCAAATGAAAAGACTTACCTAATGCTTTTTAATAATGGCGAAAATCCTAAAGCTTTACCTCAGTTAGTATTGGATGGAAGCCCTCTTGTTTATAAGCATTCTGTTATGTTTGTAGCTGAATATTTGACATCACAATTAAATTGGAAAGTTCATATTGGATATGATTTCAAAAGCGAGAAAAAGGCTTAACGTTTTAAAAATCATAAATAAACAATCATGGAGTTAAAATACCAAAACATTAAGCAATATCTCTAGTTCGATCAGTACTATCCTATGGGCAAGAGGTTTATTTCAGTGCCTCAAATACTCTTTTAAGCAAGTTACAAAGCATAGAGAGTAAAACTATCAAACTAGCACTTGGTGTCTCTATGCACTCTAACACGCTTAGAACATACAAAGAGAGCAATATATTGTCATTAGCGGAACATCGTGACAGAGTTTCCGAAAAGAGAAAAACATATAAAATATCTGCAGCCAATCAAGAATTATATTGAAGACATTATGAGTAAAAGTAAGGTAAATATTCATAATATCCCAGTCATGCCTATTATACCACTAATGCCACCATGGGAACAAACAAAGGCAACCTTTGATGTAGAATATACCAGTTACAACAAAGATGAAGAGGCTAATCTACTAGTTTCTGACATTCAACGCCATTTAGATTAAAAATATTCAAATAATCTAAAACTTTCCACTGATGGTTCAGTCTTAGATATGTCAGACAGTTGGGCTGGTTTTGCTATACCATCACTTAAAATAGAAAAGTCTTATTATTTAGGCAAAGACATATCAATATTTATTTCTGAATTATACGCAATAATGCGAACTTTAGAATTTGTTTGTGCTCTACCATATTCCATTTATAACATCTTATTTTGTGTGGATTCAAAATCAGTTTTACAAACTCTGAAGCAAAATAAGAGTAAAATTCGTAACGATGTTGTCTTTGACATTAAGCATTTAATTCATTGTATTATTACAAAAGGTGTTGGTATTGATTGTTGTTGGGTGCCATCTCATTGTGGGCTCTTTTGGAATGAGGTTGCTGATAGAGCTGCTAAACGAGGGGCCTTCAATAACACTAGCACATTTTTAGATGAGAAATTGGTATTGTCAACACATGAAACTTACTCTTTGTTGGAAAAATCCATATGACTTCAGACCTAATATTTTGATTCATAGCCGATACATAGTTAGCTTAGTGCATACGATGCGTTTAAATTCATGGAAAACTAAATACATATAAACTAATTGTCTCTGCACTCAGAGATTATCAATTCATTATTTACTATTAGAATGCCCAATGTTGCTTTCTAAATACCGAATGTTCAATATGGACTTTTTTCATAAAAAAGTATACAAAAAGTATAATAAAACCAAGGATATCTTAAGTGACGCAGAAATTGACATTGCTTCAATTGCGAAATTGATGCTGTCCACGCCTATTGGAAGCTTACTGTAGATGTTTTGCTTTGTTATAATTGTTTTTTAAGTTTGCGTGTATTTTGTTATTGGTTCAATTTTTGCATGTTGTCTAAAATCACTATTCGTGTGAAAAGACATTAAATTAAAGATTCAATTCCTTGTTGCTTTTTTTAAAACGTTCTGCAGTTGATGAGTAGGCCTGCAGATATGGCCTCTCAGGCAAGTCCAACAGATGTAACTGGCTTACACACAGAAGATCGGAATATGAGATTTCCTGAAGGATGCATCGAACTTCAGCTGCAGCAACTCGAGTTCGTACCGTGGAATAACTCCGTCAATATAGTTAGCGAAGAGTTCGAGAGATACACGCGTAAAACCAGGGTCATCATGCTGACGATCTTGTTTTTCATTGGCGGACCGGGAAACATCATCAACATGGCCGTGTTCTTCAAACAAGGTATCGGAGACCGCGTCAACCTCTTACTCTTTTCGCTGTCATTTGCCGACTGCGTGTATTTGACCGGAGCTCTGGTGATTTACGGGGAAGAGCTGTTTCTGTCACTCGGGCGTGAGAACCACTCTGGCCCCATTCTTATGTTCGTCATTAACAATAATCTCACCACGCCGCTCAATTTCGACTACATTTCCTTCTTCCTGTCTGCTGCGGTTGCCTGTGAGAGATGTTACTGCGTGCTCAGGCCTCTGAAATACCAGACTCTGATGAGAACCAGAACCACGGGCTGGATCATCGCTGCAGCCTGCGTGGTGTTTCTCGTTCTCGGGGGAATCGTGGAATCCAGGTACTACTATATGTGTGCTTACGATCCGAACATTGGAACGCGGTTCAACGCGTTGAGCGCTAGGGAATTTTACTTGCAGAACCAAGATCTTATTGATTATCTGGACATAGTGTTGTTTGGGTTAGGACTACCCGTTGGTGTTGCGATGCTGGTGGTGGTTACCACGGCTGTTACTGCAATCAAACTGCGGGAAATTGTAGCTTGGCGTTCCCGCGCGTCTTCGGCTTTGTCCGCGAAGGAAGTGGCGCTGACTAAAATGTTGATCGGAACGTCGCTGCTCCTGATCACCTGTCTCACACCTTCGGTGGTTTTCCGCATCGCGCGTCTGTTTTTGCCGGAGATGAACACAACACGACGCAACCAGAATTTCTTTTTGACGTGTTTGTGGATTTCGCACATGTTCATATACGTCAATTCCAGCGTCAATATATTCGTGTATTTTGCCATGGGTAAGCGGTATAGAGACACATTTTGGAATCTATGGAAAAATAAATAAATACATAAATCAACCGAAGAGAGAGAAGTGAAACGAATAAATGTTCTAATGTAACGACTTTCTGATTTCAATTTTGTTGTCACGGTTGTGGCGATTCAAAAATAAAAAAGCCAAATACACCAGAATCATATATCCCTATGATTATGAATCATGTTGAATGCTGTTGGAAAGTGGCCATTCACCCTGCTTACCACTATTCTGGGAAGTTGCAGTATGTTCTTTAAAAAATACTCCACCAATACCGAGGATAGTATTTAGTATGAATGAGAAATCTCAGTGATTAGTTGGGCTCCATACCCCCAATCTGGACTGAAAAGTTGGTACATTTGAAATGCAGAATTTTATACTTTATTCTTGCCTCGACTGGAAGCCAGTGTAAGCAAATAAAGCATCTCCACAAAAGCGATGGCTTGGAGTCAAAACGGACTATCTTTAGATAGTCCAATGACGTATTATTGGATTTATTACAAAAACTAATAACTTGTATCAAACAATGACCGCATAAATGTAAAAAGCGGGTTTTGCTTTTTATATTTCAGCAGTCTTTTCGCAATAGGTTCAATAATATGTCAATGGACTATCTAAAGATTTAGCACAGCATTTAACACAGCTCGACGGAACAGCAGCTGCTCTCTCTTGTATCTGGCAGTCATAGTCGGAAACGAGTGACTGGCATACAATTCATTAGAGAGAGTTCAGACCCAGCTTGTCCATCAAGAAATTTTCACGACGGAGCCTGGCCTCCTTGCTATGGACGGACACCTGTTCGAGGATGATGCATTTGACATCCTCGTAGGAATGTCCGGCCAAGTTGAAGTGTTCTGCCACCAGAGTCCCAGTGTTGTGCCTGATACGGGACCGGTGTAGAGTGAGCCTCACGCTGACTGAGTTCTTTGTCTCTCCAACATAATGGGCGTTTCTACATAGTTCACGGAACAGCAGGTAGATGACGTTGGTCGATGTACAGTGTGTGTGTGTGTGTGTGTGTGTGTGTGTGTGTGTGTGTGTGTGTGTGTGTGTGTGTGCGTGCGTGCGTGCGTGCGCGTGCGTTTGTGCGTGTGCGTGTGTGTGCGTGCGTGTGCGTGTGCGTGCGCGTGCGTGCGTGCGTGCGTGCGTGCGTGCGTGCGTGCGTGCGTGCGTGCGTGCGTGCGTGCGTGCGTGCGTGCGTGCGTGCGTGCGTGCGTGCGTGCGTGCGTGCGTGCGTGCGTGCGTGCGCGCGCGCGCGCGTGTGTGTGTGTGTGTGTGTGTGTGTGTGTGTGTGTGTGTGAGAGAGTGAGTGAGTGTGTGTGTGTGTGTGTGTGTGTGTGTGTGTGTGTGTGTGTGTGTGTGTGTGTGTGTGTACGTGCGTGCGTGCACGCGCATGTGTTTCTGCATGCGTGTTTGCCTGCACGCGCACACGCATGTTGGCTTGTGTGTGCGGGCCTGTGAACATTCATTGTAACACAAGTGTGGCAATGCATGCGTATGTCTACGTGCCTTTTCATGCATGCTGCTTGGTTGGTTGATGTGTGCCTATGTGTGCCTCTGCACTATAAGTCAACTCTGGGGAGTTAGTCTGTGCATTGTGCATTGTACACACATAAAATCAATTTATTATCTATCATTGACACCCTGACGTGATTATGGATTGTTAACATGGACATATAGATGTTGGCTTTGTAGGGTAATTAATATGTTTTCGATATGATCGTTTCGAAACAGCTCTCTCTCTCTCTCTCTCTCTCTCTCTCTCTCTCTCTCTCTCTCTCTCTCTCTCTCTCTCTCTCTCTCTCTCTCTCTCTCTCTCTCTCTCTCTCTCTCTCTCTCTCTCTCTCTCTCTCTCTCTCTCTCTCTCTCTCTCTCTCTCTCTCTCTCTCTCTCTCTCTCTCTTCATAAAATAAATCCTCATGTTAAACTCAAACAGAACGAGTGTGTGTGTGTGTGTGTGTGTGTGTGCGTGTGCGCGCGCGCGCGCGCGCGCGCGTGTGTGTTGTGTGTGTGCGCGTGCGTGCGCGCGCGTGTGTGAGTGTGCGTGCGTGTGTTCGTGCGTACGTGCACGCGCTCTTGTGACTGTACAGTGTAGCATTGTGCAGTGCTTAGTACAGTTCGTACGTACAGTGCATACAGCTCTTGTGGAAGACTGTACAATACAGTTCATGCTTAGTACAATTGTGCAGTGCTTAGTACAATACAATGCAATACAATACAATACAATACAATACATACAATACAGTACAATACAATACAATACAATACAGTACAATACAGTACAATACAATACGGTACAATACAATACGGTACAGTACAGTACAATACAATACAACAATACAATACAATACAATACAGTACAATACAGTACAATGCAACACAGTACAATACAGTGCAATGTATTACAGTACAATATAGTACAGTACATACAAACAATACAGTACAATACAGTACAGTACAGTACACAGTACAATGCAATACAGTATACAACAATACAGTACAATGCAACACAGTACAATACAATACAGTACAATATAGTACAGTACAATACAATACAATACAATACAATACAGCACAGTACAGTACAGTACAATACAGTACAATACAGCACAGTACAATACAGTACAATACAGTACAATGCAACACAGTACAATACAGTGCAATGTATTACAGTACAATATAGTACAGTACAATATAGAACAATACATTACAATACAGCACAGTACAATACAGTACAATAAGTACAACAACACAGTACAATACAGTGCAATGTATACAGTACAATATAGTACAGTACAATATAGAACAATACATTACAATACAGCACATTACAGTACAGTACAGTACAGTACAATACAATACAACACAGTACAATACAGTACAATGTATTACAGTACAATATAGTACAGTACAATATAGAACAATACATTACAATACAGCACGGTACAGTACAGTACAATACAACACAGTGCAATACAATACAACACAGTACAATGCAATACAACAAAGTACAGTACTGTACAGTATAGTACAATACAATACAATACAGCACATAACAATATAATACAATACAACACAGTACAATGCAATACAACAAAGTACAGTACTGTACAGTATAGTACAATACAATACAATACAGCACATAACAATATAATACAATGCACCACAGTACAACACATACACACCCACACAAAGAAAAAATAATCACACACACACACAACCCCAAATCACCTGCAGACTGGTCCCGTTGATGATGAACTTGAACTCCTTGCTGGACACTAGAGAACTGAGAGCCTGGACCACGTTACCGGACCTCCTCTCCCCTGACCGGAACGACTCCGGTGGCAGGAGGATGAAGGACATGATGACCTTGAGCTCGCTGTCCCCAGAGGTCAAGTTGGTCAGGGCTGAGCTGAGGTCCAGGGAGGAGGAGACGAGGTCTGTCCTCTCCGAGTTCAGGTGCATGTCCGAGAAGCTCTTGTGGATGTCGTCAGGGAAGTCTTCGGATAGGTAATCGGCATCCGAGAGGTAATCTTCAGGAAGGGGATTGTCGTTGGGATAGTCGTCCTGTAGAAGGTCTGCCTCAGAATGTAGAGTATCGGAGCTCAGTGTCGGCCTCAAAGAATCCCTGAAGTTATCTCGTAGAACGTCTGCCTCATATTGTAGAGCATGGGAGGTTGGTGTGGGCGTCAAGGAATCACCGATGTCGCTGGTGGAAGTGTCTGCATCGCCTCCAAGCTTCTCCCCCGCCGTGGTAACAATGCCCCCTAAAGGATCACCTCCAGACTTCTCCTTCGCCGTGGTAACACTGTCCCCTAAAGGATCACCTCCACACTTCTCCCCCGCCATGGTAACACTGTCCCCTAAAGGATCGACTCCAAACTTCTCCTTCGCCGTGGTAACACTGTCCCCTAAAGAATCACCTCCAAGATTCTCCCCCGCCATGGTAACACTGTCCCCTAAAGGATCGCCTCCAGATTCGACTCCGTGGTAACACTGTCCCCTAAAGGATCGCCTCCAGGCGACTCCGTGTCGTTTTCAGATCCCTGTCCTCCCAGTCCTCCCAGTCTTCCCTGCCCCTGAGGCCCCGGGAGAGGCCCGCTGGAGAGCTTCTGGATCAGCAGGGTGCTGGCCTCGCCCGTGGCGTTCTCCAGGGTCATGTTGAAGTCCTGGATCCGCTCGATGCTGATGTTGAGCTGCTTGGCGATCTGCCTCTTCCAGAACAGGTTGCTGGTGATGCTGATCAAGGCGGCGAACCCCGAGGGCACCTCCACTTCCAGGGTGACCCGCTCGATGTCGTTGGATTGGGCCAGCTGGGAGAGATCGGTCATCACCTGAATCATAATGGTGAATCATTAATATAGCGCACTCCTTCTCCCAATGTGGGGTTCTCTGCGCTTAGCAAAAATATTTTTTAAAAACCAAGAAGTTCAACAAAGACATATTATTATCGTCGCGGATCGCTCACACAAGTACAAAATACACACACACACGCACGCGTACACACACACGCGCGCGCACATGTGCGCGCACATGCACACAGACATACACACACACACACACGCACGCACGCACGCATGCGCGTACACATACACACACGCACACAAACACACATGCACCACCACTACCACCACCACCACTTCACCCCACCCAACAACACAACATACACACACACGCACGCACGCACGCATGTTGAATAAAACATTCTCTAAAGCATCTCTCTCTCTCTCTCTCTCTCTCTCTCTCTCTCTCTCTCTCTCTCTCTCTCTCTCTCTCACGCACACACACACGCACACACACACACACACGCACGCATGCGCGCGCGCGCGCGCGCACACACACACACACACACACACACACACACACACACACATACACACACACACACGCACACACGCACACGTTTGACAAATTGACCTAAAGCCCCCCGTCTTCCCCCCCCCTCCCGCCTCACTGCCTTCAAACTCTCCTCCTTCCTCCACCTACTTCACAACTCCCCACTAGTGGCTATGTTATATATGACCTAAAGCCCCCCCGTCCCCCCCCCCCCCCCCCCCCCCTCACACTGCCTTCAAACTCTCCTTCCTCCACCTACTTCACCCAACTCCCCACTAGTGGCTATGTTATAAACAAAGTTGTTATTGGTTAAGCCATTTTGAAGGCTAACTAAGTTCTCGTGATGTGATGTTCTCGTAAGTGAAGAACAAGAATTTGAGATCGATGAAAAGGATGTAGGGTGTAAAATTATGTTTTTAAATGGAATGTGAGGAAAGCCGTTGGACCTGACGATGTATGTGGACGAGTGTTGAAGGCGTGTGGTTCTGAATTGTGTCTTGTGTTCTGATCCCTTTTTAACTGGTCTCTGCGTGACTGTGCTGTACCTAGGCTGTGCACTTATTTCGACCCAACTTCATTTCGGCCCATGGTATTTTTGGTCATTTCGGCCCAAGGCAATAGTCATTCCGGCCCAGGGCTATAGTCACTTCGGACGAAGGTTATAGTAATTTTGCCCCAAGGTTCTAAAAAAATGAACCAAAAAGACGGTTGCCTTGGGCCGAAATGACTATAGCCTTGGGCCTAAATGACCCTAGCCTTGGGCCTAAATGACTATAGCCCTGGGCCGAAATGACTGTAGCCCTGGGCCGAAGTGAAAATGGGCCGAAGTGAGTGGCAACCACACCTAGTATCTGGAAGAACTCTACTTTTCACGCCTGTCCCCAAGAAAAAAAATCCTGTCACGCTGAACGATTATCGCCCTGTTGCTTAACTCCTATTGTAATGAAATGCTTTGAGAAACTTGTCCTTCAATGCCTTCTGTTCTTTATTATCCAGCACCTTGACCCCTTTCAGTTCGCTTGCGAACCCCGCAGAAGCACAGATGATGCTGTACTAACACTTCTTCACAACGCCTATGTTCAATTGAATACTACTAACTCTTTTGTTCGCATTGACTTTTCCTCTGCCTTCAACACAATTCAGCCCCATCTCCTGGCCCTGAAACTGCTAGACCTAAACGTAGACCCCAAGCTCACTCGTTGGATTGTCAATTTCTTACTCAACAGAACCCAGTCCGTCCGCTTTCAATCTGGAACCTCTTCAGAACGTTCTATCGCTACTGGTGCTCCCCAAGGTACAGTGTTGTCCTCAGTTCTCTTTATTTTGTACACGAATGATTGCACCGGCACTGAAACAACGCCTGTATTATGAGGATTCTGCTGTTGAAAATCTTTCCAACTCTAATTCTCCCTATTTTAGCGAAGTAGGCCTTCAAAAGTTCGCCTGTTGGTGCAAACATAATTATGTAGATCTTAATGCTGTTAAAACACAAGAAATGCTAATTGATTTCTGTAAAAAAAAAACCACCACAACTATTCCAGTACTACAGCTTGTTATTGGTGACCAAACTGTTGACCGGGTAGATGAATACTGCTATCTGGGCACATTTTACTCTTGACAGTGTGTGTGTGTGTGTGTGTGTGTGTGTGTGTGTGTGTGTGTGTGTGTGTGTGTGTGTGTGTGTGTGTGTGTGTGTGTGTGTGTGTGTGTGTCTTTTTCGTGCAATATTTATAATACTATGTGACTAAACTTGGGTGCCATGCTCTATAAAGATATGTATAATTTATTCATGATTTGTAACGATATTTGCAATCATTAAAGCGATCTTAATTTGAATGCTTCTAATGTAACCCCCATTTAAAAGAGATGCATAATTTGTTCATGACGTGTAGTGATATTCTGTGATACGGTGGTCTTGGTTTGAATGCTCATAATCTGATCCCATGTATCTTAATGCTGATATCTTATTAGGCCTATGTTATTATGCTTCTGGGCCTGTATTCACGTTGAGATAGCATGAGACTTAGCATGATGCTAACTTAGAAGCTCATCCAATGTCCTATAGGATTTAATAGGACTTTTGGAAGAGCTTCTAAGTTAGCATGATGCTAAGTCTTATGCTATCTCAACGTGAATACAGGCCCTGGTGATGATTTTGTTGTTGATTGTTTTAAGCATGTTCCTAATTAATTTAATCTCACATGTCTTAATGTTATCGTGCTTTCTGTGATATGTTTTTAAATGATTTAACGTTGCACCTGAATGTCATTTCTCTGCTGAGATAATAACGTGTACTTGGCTTGACTTGGCTTGACTTGACTTGACTTATCAACTGTCATGGTACATACACCACCCTTGATATTCTGGACAGACACACTGCATACAATACGACCCGATTGTGACTTTTGTGAGGCAAGATTCTCGTGAAGTTCTACTGTCTAAATGAATCTGATGAAATCATCCTACTAGTTTTGTTCACTGTGTTATTTTTTAGTTCACGAATCTGATGAAATGTCTATTTTTGTGTGTCAGGTATTTTATGTGATTAGTGTATCGGGGACTGCGCGAGTACCCTATAGAGAATGAAAACAGAAATATTATACTTAGACGGAAGTATTTCGCGGGAAGCATGACTCGCAGACATCGTCACAATCGGATCTGCCCCTGTACCCACGTCCCTCCTTCACACATCACTCTCCCCCAAAAAAACCTGCCCTAACTCCCCCCCCCCTTCTCTCACCCTCCACCTCACCACCCCCACCCCTCTCATCACCCCACCACCCCCACCTTCCTCACCTCTTCATGGTCGTCAAGGTCGTGGGTGGCATCATCGTTATCATCCTGTAGGCAGGTGGTGTAGCTCTCGTCGAAGTGGAACCCCTTGGCGCAGACGATCTGCCGGCACCTGCCTCGGTACCCGTCCCACACGTAGTTCCTCTGCGAGCACGCCTTCGTCTCCACGCTCTCCTCGGCGTACATGTCCTCGAACATGATGTGCGTCTTCCCGGAGAAGTCGAAGTTCATCAGGATGTTCAGGGACACCGGGTAACCCGAGCCGACGGGCACCTGGTTCTGGGCGTTGACTATGGGCATGCCGTGACTGCCCCGCAGCAAGGGCGAGGAACACCCCGTGATGGTTTCCGGCACGGCGGGCGTCCGCGTCATGGCGCACGCGCCCTGCACGCGCAGTGATGTCAGCACGGCCATGAGGTCGCCGAAGGGGTCGGAGGTCATGAGCGAGGCGGCGGGGTTGCGCTCGCTGCTCTCGCAAGTCCACGCGCTGCGCCACTTCAGGATCTCGCTTGGGTGCACGTGGTTGCAGAACGCGCAGAAGCGGTTAGCGTACACGGTTCCGCGGGGGTCCTGCACGGGCGTGTCCGTCATGACGTAGTCGTTGATGAGAGCGTTTTTGCATAAGAAGAGCTCGGTTTGGTTGAGCCAGTCGTCGGCGCAGAAGTTGACCACGCGGATCCACCGGTGAAGGTCGTAGCCCTCCACGTGCACGCACGACATGTCCTCAGGGAGGAGGGAAGGAGCTGGAGTGGTGAGGGTGAAATCGTCGCTGAACGCGCTACCTGCAGGGGCCTGGGACAAGGCGTGGTCTGCTTTGAAGTGTTGCCTGAAGACGGCCAACACGCTCAGCATTTCCTGAGTCCGCGACTTGCTCCCAGATTTCGTTGCCTCGGGAGGAAGTTCGCCTAATAAATCAAGTTTGCTGAAAGTCGTCGTCGTCGCGTTGATTTTCCCGTTGTGGTGGTGGTCCGTGTGGTTGGTTTTCAGTTTGAACTTCTGCTGGAAGAGCATCTTCACCAGAGGGTCGTATCGCGAAAGTAGCTTGGAGTTTCTCACGGGTTTGGGATGCTTGACGATAGATTCTTTACTGTTGTCGTTGTCGTCGACCTTACGCCGATACTGGCGTTTCGTCGGATACTTTATGAAGGAATGCTCGGAAGCGAAAATACGGGCGTTTTTGAAGAAATAGAATTCCGCTTTATCGCTCTGCGATTCTTCTTCAAAGGTGTATTGGTTGTTTGAAGTGTCTGCTTCACCAGGTTGTGGCGACAATTTGTCCGGGCCGTTTGTGACATGGGGCGCGGTAGTGGTGGGGCTGTCACCGTGCGATTTGTTTCCCTTCTTTAAGGGGAAGAAACCGGAGAACGCGAGAACGAAAAGGGAGATCAACAGGGGCCAGGACGCCATGTTTGATGCCTGGGTTGAATCTCAGGAACGTTTATGAAGACTAAACAACGTCTCCTTATCCACTATTTGAAGACAAATACAATATACATAATGTTACACCTAACAAATTAATTACAAATGACGCGCTTGTAAGTGAGCTTGCAAAATATATACACAGTTGTCTCAACCAATAGCCTCAACTGCCTCAAGCAGTAGCGCAACCAGTACAAAGAAAGAAGGGTGAAAAAGAAGTATTTATAAAAAAAATGAACTTTATAAACTGTTATTATTACCGTTATTGTTATAATTTTTATTAGTGTCATATAAAACCTTGTATTGGTTTTAAGGGGCAATAAACATTGATTCTGATTCTGATTCTACCAAAACTCCATTCTCTTTATGAACACGGCAATATGTTTTGTAAAATGCAGAGACTATGATACGCTTTTTCTCTCGTATAAACTCGAAGATATATTGTCATTTTACTAGCACGTTGTTTGGAGGTACTGGCAGAAAAGATCTACCAAACCTGTTGAGTAAACAATAATTGTACAATTCATCCCTATCAAATTACATTGTTGTCTTGTTTGAGTTTATAATCAGAGATCACAAAATGTCGTTCCATCCAAGTATAGTTAACAATAAAATATATCCGAAAATAATTTTATTTCGAAAGTTATTCACCATAAAACCCCGTTTCTATTTAGTTAAATATTAACCACACAAAAAAAGAATGGACTGGACTAAAAGAAATAACGAAAACAGTATCAAGTTGTCTTTCTTTTTTTGAAGCGTGGTGATCAATGAAATGTCTGTTAATTACAGTCGTCATTACTATGAGGGAGAGACATTACGCGACGCCATTCCATCTAATAAGTGATACCAATTAACCCTGTCACCGCCAGCCATCTTTGAGCCAAAACTTTCCATTAACCCTTTCACCGCCATTGTCGCATTTATGCACCACAATGGTTTAACACCTTAACACAAAAAGGCATCAAATCAGAACTTCTTGTTTGAAGACCCTGTTTTCTTGATTTCAGGAGGTAAAGGACAAGCCTAGTGTTATGCATTTCACAGAGGAATTCCTAATATTACAGAACATGTTTTTCTCTACCCAGTTAAGTTTTATGGTATTTTGTAGCTGAAAAATGGCTGGCGGCGAAAGGGTTAAAGCTACTTGGGTACAGAAAATACTTTGTCTGCAATACTGTTGGAATTTTCTGTGACACATTTAGAATGGGGCCAATCCTTCAGGTTAGGTCAGGTCAGGTAGTTAGGACATTAGGCCTTGCGGCCTCTTCACTGTCCTGTCATTTTTGTTTGAACTTTTACACAGCTGAGAGGTTTGTATATTTTGTTTTTGGCAAATCTGCCATTTAGTCATGCTCATATTGCAGTTTTGATATGTTGGTGTATCCACCAAGGAGGTTTTTGAATTGTGTTAGATTCTGTGCTCGTTTAATATGTGCAGGAAGAGTATTCCAAAACTTTGTTACTCTGTTAGAAAATATTATTTTTCTAATATTAGTTCGGCTATACTGGGTTAGTATTTTAAAATCACTGTTACGGGTTCTTGAGTCAGTTGTTCGCTGGAACAAAGATTTATTCTTACTGCCTAAATTCAGGAACACAATATCATTGAATAACAGACCCTGATTTCAAGAGCTTTTATGACATACATAAAATAAGGTTATATCCTTACTTCCCTTTGTTAAAAACTAACACAATAGGGTCTGGGGATTCTTCTGTGATAAATAGACCACAATAATAGACCCCAAATTGATGCCTTTTAGTGACATAGGTGTTAAATCACTGTGGTGCTAAAATGCGACTTTGGTGGTGAAAGGGTTAATGAGCAACGAATGATGACCACGAGTCATTTGGATGTTGCAGAACGACCACGAGTCATTTTAGACTATGCGCACAAGATAGTCAACGTTTTTTTCTCTCTCTGTAATCTGAACGTTTTCAAAGTTATCACTTGTATTCATGAAGCCGGCAAAATAGCGTTTCTGATGTCCACGTGAAGTTGATCAAGCACTTTGCCATTGCTCTGCCTCAGAACCGGTGTACTTTAATTAAGTTGTGATCAATTAATTGAAACAGTGAATGTGATAATGAACATTATTAGTAGAATAAAAGGTATTGTTGTTGTTTTAAAATTACC
Organism: Phymorhynchus buccinoides; assembly: GCA_017654935.2. Lineage (NCBI taxonomy): Eukaryota > Metazoa > Mollusca > Gastropoda > Neogastropoda > Raphitomidae > Phymorhynchus > Phymorhynchus buccinoides. Next base: position 6,334,381 of record CM065698.1, on the reverse strand, counting down.
TTAATAAAACTAGTTTTAGTGAATTCAGTAAACCAGTAAAAGGTTTGACGGAGATTGAATGCATTTAATGGTGTTGTCGCCAGTCTGTCGTTTCCGACAATGACTGCCAGAGGGGGCAGATGCTATTCTGGCGGGCTGGGCTACAATTTGTTTATAGTGGAGAAGCCTTGCCCAGGGTACATCCCCACTCTCTCGGCCAAAGGGATTTGAGGACGAGAGTTGGCGGTTGGGGAAGGTCCCCAAAAGGCCAACCAATCCCATTGGCTGCAGCACTAGAGCCGGTGCAAATGCCCCCCTAGTTAGAGAGTCATAGTCTTCCACGAAAGACTAAGCTGTACCATGATATTCCAATACTGTAGAAAATCATATATACAGTACAGCTCTCATTTACTATTGGCCCTTTCTACAGGCTAATGTCAACCAGTGATAAAAGCCATTTAGAGTAAAAAGGCCAAGCAGTTGATTTTTACACCGTAACGAAAGTAGTTCCAGTCGCGTATTCAGCTATATAATTATGATAGGCCTATTTGGACATGTTTTCAAATGAATTCCATAACAATTCACGATAATAGAACTGTTTGGGATGAATTGATAACGCGATATTAAAAAAACAAAAAAAGCAAAAAAAAGGCAACCCACCAAGGACTAAGTTAAAGACCCACCAGATCACGTGTCAAAATCACGGGTTTCACGTGTTTTCCCTCTTACAGCTGGTAATAAATCTTGTTTTGACCAGGTTTCACAAATGCCCCCGAATTGAAAACGAAACATCAGTTTAAAGAGCAGCCTCAATTTCAAGTTGGGGGCATTTGCATGTGGGTCACAGCTACCCAGAAAAAAAAAAGGGACTTAATCGTGGCGGGTCAGTGTATCTTTAAACAAATTCACGAATGCACAAACAAGATCAGCGCTACAGCGTAGCTAGTTTTCAACGATAATTTACCACAAATTCCAGCAGCAGCAAATAGTATTAGTGAATGAATAAAAAAGAAATAAGCACATCTAACATGTGAAAAAACAAACAAACCACAACAACGAACATGACTCACTAATTCATTCCTAACAATCGGATAAATAAATCGTTACTTTTCCAACATATTTGACTACTATAGCACCAGAAATGGACTTGGTTCCAG
>CM065698.1:6250745-6253245 GCA_017654935.2 Phymorhynchus buccinoides | reverse complement strand
TGATTGGCCAACTTCACCCTGGAACAGCAGAGGGAGCTGATTGGCCAACTTCACCCTGGAACAGCGGAGGGAGCTGATTGGCCAACTTCACCCTGGAACAGCGGAGGGAGCTGATTGGCCAACTTCACCCTGGAACAGCGGAGGGAGCTGATTGGCCAACTTCACCCTGGAACAGCGGAGGGAGCTGATTGGCCAACTTTCACCCTGGAACAGCAGCGGAGGGAGCTGATTGGCCAACTTCACCCTGGAACAGAACAGCGGAGGGAGCTGATTGGCCAACTTCACCCTGGAACAGCGGAGGGAGCTGATTGGCCAACTTCACACTGGAACAGCGGAGGGAGCTGATTGGCCAACTTCACCCTGGAACAGCGGAGGGAGCTGATTGGCCAACTTCACCCTGGAACAGCGGAGGGAGCTGATTGGCCAACTTCACCCTGGAACAGCGGAGGGAGCTGATTGGCCGACTTCACCCTGGAACAGCGGAGGGAGCTGATCTTAACATTAGCCAAAAAACCTTTGATTTTGTTTTTGTTTGTGGCTCAAGCCACAAACCTATAACTCACTTTGTCGGTTTGTCTGTCGGTCGGTCGGTCCAAAATTGTCGCACATATTGACAAAATTGTCGCACTTCAAATCGAGGCTGCACTTCAAATTGAGGCTGCTCTTTAAAATGATGTATTTTAAAGCGTACAAAATAATAAACATACGTAGTACAGACACTGCAACAGACACGACGAGTATGCGGTGCTTCTTTCGATGAGTATAAGTAGGATAAATAGTTTTAAATTTTTTCCAAAAGATATAAAAAGTTACGAAATGGTGCAGAGATAACATTCTGGTTTACAGATTAAAATGATTGAAAAGCCAGGGAAGGCGACTCAGTGTATGTAATGATTGGAGTGGTAAAAATAGACCGCTGCCACAAACGATTGCGAATCCGCGCTTGTTACCTTTTTATTTTATTTTATCCCTTTGTATTAATACGTGGTAAGATTTAACGTGATGACAGCCCTGACATGGCCTTTGTTGTCGACGGGGCTATAATTTTAATCTTAATCTTAATCTCGTACACTAGACGATGTGGCGGTACCAAGTTTTCAAGTTTCAAGTTTTTATTTTCAACTTCCAGCCCAGAGGGCTTCAAAGCCATAGCCGATGAGGTTTAACTGAGGCGTGGTTACTGCTACACCTATCTGTATTGTTCAAAACTCGGGACTTTACTGGTGTTGCACTGCCTCCGGGCATTGCAGCCAGTATTGTTCCCGCCATCTTTGTATTTACAAATGTCCCATAATGTGTCTATGACCGAGAGGATGTAAAACATCATTTTCATTCATCTCGTACACGAATCTGATGAAATATCTGTGGGTTTTTTATACACAAGAAAATAAAGAACACAAACGTCCATATTTTAGTTCGCAGCGAATTTTCAAGCGTCTTATTATTTTTGTATCAGACATTTTTATGTGATTCGCGTATATCGGTGTCTACAAAGAGTATAGTGAGCGAAACATATTCCAGATATTTTTAGACAGAAGTATTTCACGTGAATCATGACTCACTGACATCGTCGCAATCGCTTCGCGTTGGGCTTGACTCTTACGCAGTGTTTCGCTGGTTCTTTAGTCGATGATTATCTCCCTTGTCCTTGGTGTCCTGTCGATGATCCTTTAGTCGATGATTATCTCCCTTGTCCTTGGAGTCCTGTCGATGGTCCTTTAGTCGATGATTATCTCCCTTGTCCTTGGTGTCCTGTCGATGGTCCTTTAGTCGATGATTATCTCCCTTGTCCTTGGAGTCCTGTCGATGGTCCTTTAGTCGATGATTATCTCCCTTGTCCTTGGAGTCCTGTCGATGGTCCTTTAGTCGATGATTATCTCCCTTGTCCTTGGTGTCCTGTCGATGGTCCTTTAGTCGATGATTATCTCCCTTGTCCTTGGAGTCCTGTCGATGGTCCTTTAGTCGATGATTATCTCCCTTGTCCTTGGTGTCCTGTCGATGGTCCTTTGTCGATGATTATCTCCCTTGTCCTTGGTGTCCTGTCGATGGTCCTTTAGTCGATGATTATCTCCCTTGTCCTTGGAGTCCTGTCGATGGTCCTTTAGTCGATGATTATCTCCCTTGTCCTTGGAGTCCTGTCGATGGTCCTTTAGTCGATGATTATCTCCCTTGTCCTGGGTGTCCTGTCCATGGTCCTTTAGTCGATGATTATCTCCCTTGTCCTTGGAGTCCTGTCGATGGTCCTTTAGTCGATGATTATCTCCCTTGTCCTTGGTGTCCTGTCGATGGTCCTTTAGTCGATGATTATCTCCCTTGTCCTTGGAGTCCTGTCGATGGTCCTTTAGTCGATGATTATCTCCCTTGTCCTTGGAGTCCTGTCGATGGTCCTTTAGTCGATGATTATCTCCCTTGTCCTGGGTGTCCTGTCCATGGTCCTTTAGTCGATGATTATCTCCCTTGTCCTTGGAGTCCTGTCGATGAGTCCTTTAGTCGATGATTA
>CM065698.1:6210745-6213245 GCA_017654935.2 Phymorhynchus buccinoides | reverse complement strand
CTTTGTTGTTGTTGTATTCATTAACGATAGTTTCATTTGTACTTTAAAATGTTATCAACATTCTTGTACTTTAGACCCCCTCCCTCCCCTCAATCTTTGTTTGTTGTTGTCCCACATGTTGCCTGCTCGAGTGAGCCTTGAAGGCTTTGCCTTTTGTTGAATAAATAGATGGTGTGTCCTGACGTGAATGCTGCCCAGGACACTTTGAACACGTCCACTGTGAATACGTCCATTGTGAATACGTCCACTGTGAATACGTCCAGGACATTGTGAATACGTCCACTGTGAATACTGCCCAGGACACTGTGAATACGTCCACTGTGAATAAGTCCATTGTGAATACGTCCACTGTGAATACGTCCACTGTTAATACTGCCCAGGACACTGTGAATACGCCCACTGTGAATACTGCCCATGACACAGTGAATACGTCCACTGTGAATACGTCCAGGACATTGAGAATACGTCCACGGAAAAGATGCTTAGGGGGACATTTTTTTAATTATTATTAAAGAATAAATACTGCTGCAGGTTATATTATGTTTCTCGTATTTCGTTTCCAGTTTTGAAAAGTCCTCCCAAAAGATGCTTAGAGGCACATTTATTTGGATACATAGATGGTCTGTCCTGATGTGACTACTGCTGGAGTTGGTATCACGGTTGCCTGTGTGTTTCACTGATGAATAACTAGCCGCGAGTCGAAAGTTACTCTCTCTCTCTCTCTCTCTCTCTCTCTCTCTCTCTCTCTCTCTCTCTCTCTCTCTCTCTCTCTCTCTCTCTCTCTCTCTCTCTCTCTCTCTCTCTCTCTCTCTCTCTCTCTCTCTCTCTCTCTCTCTCTTATGGATTTTCCCTTTTGTTTGTTTGTTTGATTTAACAATGCCCCCTTCCCACTGTTCCCTTTGACATGGGCAGATGGCCCGGTTCATTAAAACGTTGTTCTTCTTGTTCTTGTTCTCTCTCTCTCTCTCTCTCTCTCTCTCTCTCTCTCTCTCTCTCTCTCTCTCTCTCTCTCTCTCTCTCTCTCTCTCCCCTTCCCTCCCCCCCCCTCTCTCTCTGTCTGTCATCAATCCATCAACGGATGGAATCAAAGGAATCAAAGAAAGACTACACTTCCGAGGGAAATTGATGCCGGAACTCAGGACAATTCCTTATACAGAAAGTCCCAGAATCAATGCTGGTACACTTACACCTTTGCCTTTCATGTAGGGCCATGCAGTAGAAAGACTGAACATCTCCAAACAATTGCTGCAGACCAGATAGCGTTAGGTCAGTGAGAGAGTGAGAGAGAGAGAGAGAGAGAGAGAGAGAGAGAGAGAGAGAGAGAGAGAGAGAGAGAGAGAGAGAGAGAGAGAGAGAGAGAGAGAGAGAGAGAGAGAGAGAGAGAGAGAGAGAGAGAGAGAGAGAGAGAGAGAGAGAGAGAGAGAGAGAGAGAGAGAGAGAGAGAGAGAGAGAGAGAGAGATGGAGAGAGAGAGAGAGAGAGATGGGCTGGTGGTTTATAAGGAAACAATTACCCGGTAGACATTTTGTGTTTATTGTTATGTTGTCTTTATTTGTCTGCCAGTGTTTCTCTCTCTCTCTCTCTCTCGTCTCTCTCTCTCTCTCTCTCTATCTCTCTCTCTCTCTCTCTCTCTCTCTCTCTCTCTCTCTCTCTCTCTCTCTCTCTCTCTGCCGGTTTCTCAGGAAAATCATTGCAGTCCCCTCAAAACTGAATTTTTGTCTCTGGGTCTGTCTGTGCGTTTGTCTGTCTATTTCTTTATCTCCCCTCTTCTTCTTCTTCTTCTTCTTCTTCTTCTTCTTCTTCTTCTTCTTCTTCTTCTTCTTCTTCTTCTTCTTCTTCTTCTTCTTCTTTTTTCTTCTTCTTCTTCTTCTTCTTTCTTCTTCTTCTTCTTCTTCTTCTTCTTCTTCTTCTTCTTCTTCTTCTTCTTCTTCTTCTTCTTCTTCTTCTTCTTCTTCTTCTTCTTCTTCTTCTTCTTCTTCTTCTTCTCCTCCTCCTTTCTCTCTCTGTCTCTTTCTTTGTCTCTGTCTGTCAGTCTGTCCGTCTGTCTCTCGCCATCCCCTTCGTTTTCTCCCCACCGAGGTGAAAGGGAAAGTTAAAAGGGGAAACAAAAAGTAAACGAACCAAACTGAACTGATTCACTGGAAATGCCATCACGCCAAATGCCCTCCACCCCCACCCCTCCCTCCCTCCCAGCACACTATGCATGAAAGTCTCAAAGCATCTCCCTCCAAATGTCTTCATGCTTTCAAAATCGGAATCTAAACATGGAAAACGGCTTTCCCTCCCAATAATAAAGATTTGCTGAATAGCGCCAAATGGACATCCGAATACCTCTTGTCTGTTCCCCCAAACACTCTGTCCATTAACTGTGATTCCATCAAGGCATGGCCCCCATTTAGGATGGACGAAATGGGAAAAATGGTTATAAAAAGAAGCATGGACAAAATGATTGTAGAGTCCTGAATGCGAATGGCCTTAATGCAAAATGTCTCTGGCTTTCC
>CM065698.1:6188090-6190245 GCA_017654935.2 Phymorhynchus buccinoides | reverse complement strand
AACTAGAGCTATTGTACAAGGGAAGCCTTCTAGCCGGTTGGGATTCACTAATGCCCTGCCGACTGAAGCCCCTTGTCTCTAAGCCATAGAGATCCACATCCACCTTCTCCTGTGATTATCAGCAGGGCATCGTGGGCCGGACGATCATCCCGGACTCCACCACGCACCAAGACGGGACCGTCGCCAAGACGACCCGCACCCAGAATCCGCGAGGAGACCACGCCTGAACCGCGCCATCCCGCGAAGCCGTAACCGGAACGACTGGGAGCTACTCTCATCTGACGAGCAAGCCCAGCCACACCAGCATTCGCCGATCACTACGGAGGAACTTGCCAAGAGCTAAGTTTATAAAACCGCGCAAATCACTGGAACTTTCCTACGGACACTGAAGATAATTAGTAACCCTTCCGGCATGGGGCGAACCTTATAGAAAGACAAAAGTCTTGTAAATCCTTTCGGATTCCATTGTTTTTTTTATCCATATTTTGTTTTGGCGCCATTGAGCTGCTTTATTATTATTGTTGCATAATCTTATGCAGATTTTGGGAGTAAATAAAATACAAGTGTCAAATAATCCTGAACCCTTTGGTCAGACTGATGAGAGTGGGAGTCTTGTAATTTCATGTAAAACCCTACTTCTCTCTGTCTGCCATTTAGAGCAATTCAACCACTTGTATTTCTTACAACCATACGAGCCAGAACCCGGGCACAAATATAAATTTATTAGATGAAAAGGGGCCGGGAAAGTTGCTCATCTCCCATACCCTAGAGAAGTGGGCTAAAGGCAAATTTTCTAAAGTCTTCCCTAGGGACTTAGCCTTTTAACCCATTACCTCGTCACATCTAATTGGGGGCTCGCGTCCGGGATATTTTTTTTTCATAAAGTCTAACAAATTTCAATTCAAACTGTAGTTCCTTTTCAAAAACTTATCTTGTGTCCACTGGGAAAGTTATTGTGATTTGGTTCACTGTGTTTTGATTTGATTTGTTTGAATGCTATTTATGACTTTATTTTGATGTGCATGCTATTTCTGTTTATGCTGAAATAGTTAAGTGTTGTTTGATACATTCAACTCAGCAACTTTGTTTTGATTTTGAATAGTTGTATTTACAACCATGGCTGAGATTGTTAAACTTAGGAGGGAACTTAAAGAATGGGGAGAATCTCTAGGATTGTCAGGCCAAGAGTTAGCAAATTTTGTCATATCTGAATATGACAAAGAGAAAGCTCGTGAGGCTCAAGAGGCTGATAAAACTCGCGAGGCTCAAGAGGCTGACAAAACTCGGGAGGCTCAGGAGGCCGAGAAAGACAAACAGAGAGCTCATGAGGCTCAAGAGGCTGACAAAGCTCGGGAGGCTCAGGAGGCTGAGAAAGACAAACAGAGAGCTCATGAGGCTCAAGAGGCTGATAAAGCTCGGGAGGAAGCTGAGAAAGACAAACAGAGAGCTCATGAGGCGCAAGAGGCTGATAAAGCTCGCGACACTCAGGAGCAAGAGCAAATCCGTACTCATGAGTTAAGGCAGAGGCAACTAGTGCAGGATGCCAAAAATAAAGAACTCGAACTTGAGGCCACTGAGCGAGAAAAGGCGCGAGACCATGAGCTAGCTATGAAGCAGCTAGAAAACTCAGCAGACTCTGAGACTGCTGCCCCTCAAAATTTTCCCCCTCCCATTCATACCTCAGCCATGACCTTCACATTGGAGGCATTCAATGAGGCAACCGAGTCTATCGATGCATTCCTCGATAGATTTGAAAGACTGGCCCAGGAATTTGAGCTTGCTCCGGAAAAGTTCAACCTCAAGCTTGCCCAAAGTCTCAGGGGTGTGGCTTATGAGGTGTACAGCAAACTTCCATCAAGCCAAATTACCGACTACCCAGCTTTGAAAGAAGCCCTGCTCAACAGATACCAGTTGACAGCTGACGCCTACCGGAAAAAGTTCCGGTCAACCAGAAAAGGTAGGGGAGAGTCCTATGCCCAATTTTCAGATAGACTGGGGAACTATCTGACAAAATGGGTGTCCCTTTCTGCCAAATCAGAGTCCTATGAGGATCTCCGGGAACTGATGGTTGGCGAGCAACTGCGTGAAACCATGTCCCCAGAGTTACGCACCTTTACTGCCGAGCAAGGTGCCACAACTCTGGCCGACCTCATCC
>CM065698.1:6160590-6165590 GCA_017654935.2 Phymorhynchus buccinoides | reverse complement strand
TTTTTTTTTTTTTTTTTTTTTGGAACACGAACATTACTCAAAGTTAACATTAACTGGTTTTGTTTCTGAGGTTCACAAATAAAGACATTGGACACAGAAAAGCTTTATCAAAGCAAACTATTCTGCATTTCAAATGCACTAACTTTTCAGTCTTCAGAGTAGGGGTACGGAGCTGGCTATTCACTGAGATTTTTCTTTCATGCTATATATAATATATATATATATATATATATAGAGAGAGAGAGAGAGAGAGAGAGAGAGAGAGAGAGAGAGAGAGAGAGAGAGAGACAGAGGATACGCTCACCCATTGTCTCCAGTAATAAATACACTTTACAAACTCAATCAACCATCTGTCAACGTGCATACGTTTTCTTCTATCCTGCTATCCTGCTATACATCGTACAATAATATCATTATTTAAGACCCTTGGTTTTTTTTTTCCTTTCTGACCAGGTGTGACCCGAATGACATCAATTCTAGAACGACGCACCGTGTTCTAAGTGCTACATGTCTGCTCAAACACACGAGGCGAGAGCTGGGGATCTACCTGATGGTAGAGCAACTTCCCCTGTTTGACCGATTGAATTAGGCAAGATCGCTCCCACACACCATGAAATTATTCCCCTTAGTTGTTTCCGAACAATTCCTATTGACTGAATTAGGTCGTCTGCTGGAGAAGAAGGGGGGCAAAGAACTGGCACAGCTGGCGATTGTAAACGAATGTAAAGGACCTCAATGACCTATTTGTTTACAATAATTACATTTGTAACAATTGTGGCCGCATTAGACTATTTTTGCTACTTTTTTTTGTTTTTTTGTTGGGGGGGGGTATTTGGTGTTTTGTTATTTTATAGTCACAGAAGCGTCTGTGTGAAATTCGGGTTGCTCCCACCTGGAGAGAGCGTCGCAGCCAGAGGCGAGCCACCCATTTCTGTTTATTAATTTGCATGCGAGTTTTTGTTGTTGTTGTTGTGACTGAGGAAGGAAAGGGGTGGTGAGAATAGGGTGGTAAAGTTTGCGTATATAATTATTATCAAATCAAATGAAATCAAATCATTTATTGTCCTTTTAAAAACAGTGCATAAAAGGAAATTTTGCTGCTGTCACCAGACAAACAAACAAACAGACAAGTACAGTAGAGAGATGACAATGACACAACGCATTATATTACATTAAATTAGTCATTATAAACATTATCTTAATTATATGCATTATACACATTATATTAATTATTAAGACTAACTAATCAAACTAAAATTAAAATATGACTGGGAGACATCACAAGGCTCGCATGCACGCGCGCGGGCGCGCGCCTGCGCGCACATACACACACACACACATATTTCTTGGGGATATAACTAACTGTTCGAATAAAAGTAATAACAATGCCAATAATATTATAATAAATTAAAAAAATATGGCGATAGAAGTAAAGTCAAGTGTTAAAGTAAAGTTATATGTTAAAATAAATCATAAAATATGACATTTGCCACACATCTCTTATTCCCCATGACAAGATCCAGATACTGTATCCAATGATGTGTACACCAGATTGAACTAAAAGCAATTAAAAAAAAAATCTTATACATTTTAGTTCAAAAGTTATATATGGTATTTTTAGTAACACTACCGAATAATTTTTTCATTTATTATTTTTATTTTGTTGAGACATAATTCTCAACAATTCATAAGATTATGTATGTTTTGTTGCGGGACTGTACTTTACTTCCAGGCTAAATGTGGGATCATTTCATGGAATAGATTTATTTTTTATGACTAAAAAATAATTAGTGACCCCCCCGAGTAGTAATATGCGAATTAGCATATACTAATTTACATGGAATTAGCATGTGTTAATTTACATGTATAATTACGTATGGCTGTCTATGGTAATTTTATATGTCACTAACCGTGTTAGCTGTGGAAGCCGAACTCGTGAATGCCGTTGCTGGTCTTACTATGCACAAAGAAGAAAGTTAAGCACCCCACCACTTTGTTTGCTGTAGATGAGATGAAATCGAGATTTATTGCAATTCATAATCAATAAAGAATGAAACAACATTGATTGGTAAATGAAAGTTTGACTATCTGACTATAAGAAAACGCATAATTTAATGTATGGTTTTACAAATGCATTCTGATATTCTGAAACAAAAAGGGTTGTCATGTTCAAATTAAAAAAATACCATGTTTAATTATCAATGTAACAATTTCATATGGCTATTTGAAAAGTTAACCCTTTCACCGCCAGCCATATTTCAGCCAAAAATTGCCATTAAATGTACCTGGGTAGAGAACAAAATCCATCTGCAGTATTGGGGATTCTTCTGTGACATATTATAAGGTCTATCCTTACTTCCCAAAACTAAGATTTTGGATAACAGACCCAAATTTGATGCCTATTAGTGACATAGGTGTTAAATCACTGTGGTGCTAAAATGCGACTTTGGCGGCGAAAGGGTTAATTATTGTGGGAAAACGTCATGAGGAGTGTCCAAAACTCATTTGGCAAATCAAAGTTCAGTAGCGTGTGTTTCCTCCCTGTGCCTGGATGACTGCTTCAACCCTGCTTATAACGGAATAATGGTAGCCTTGTAATAGCTAAGGGGTGCTTAACTTTTTTCTTTGTGTATATGAGGAACTTACCTTCTGTATTGGTGTTGCGGAAAATAACGACCCCGGTAGAAACATGACACCCAAGTCAACAATATCCCGGATAAATTAGACCCTTAAAGAGCCACCCGATCACGTGTCAAAATCACGGGATTCACGTGTTTTCCCTCTTATAACTGGAAATAAATCTTGTTTTGACCAAGTCTGACTCCCATATAAATTACCCCAAATTGAAAGCGACACATCAGTTTAAAGAGCAGCCTCAATTTGAATATGGGGAAATTCGAATGTGGGTCACAGCAACCCAGAAACAACCCAAGGGACATAACCGTGGCGCGTCACGGGGTCTTTAACAGACTTCTACATTACCCCTACATTGGAGGAAATCTTTTTGAAAGTGTTCTTGAAAAACAAAAAGGTAGGAGAATGGACCGGTAATGCAGAAATATAGTAGATGTCAGTAAGCAAAGGGAAATGGCTGAGTCAAGGAGAGTGACAGATGAGAGGAAGTCACGAGCGCAGAACTTCCAGAATGTGGGGGAACTATTTATACAAAAGACCTCCCACGGGGGCGAAGAAGCATCGAATTGCTAATTTAATACATAAAAGCGTGTCTCCTTTAAATTCACCACACACAAAAATCATTTTATCCGCAAAACTTAACACTGTTTGAAAGACGACAACATATCACGAACGTTCGTTTTATTGATTAATTAGATTAGTTAAAATTGTCAGCCTGTTTGGATGGGTTCTCTATTTTATCGCTTGATTATTATTTTTTGAGTTTTATTCATTAAAAGCAAAATTTGAAAACAAGAAATAAAATTTATTTCTTCGTGATTTAGAAGCACTGGCACAATAAATCAAGATTGAATGTTCCTCTGTTTTTTATAATTATCTTATCTATATAATTATCTTGACTTCTCAATTTACTTTATATGTGAGATTACACAATCATTATTTGCTGCATTGTTCGCTTTATTTCTTTTTTGTTAATTGAGTTTAAATTCAACGCTCATTTTCCGTGAGCGAGAAACCTTTTTTGTTGTTGCTACCATCCTGATATGAATATTAAAAGAAACTGCATACGACTCAATCCAATAGACGATTTTCGGAGAGAAAAAAACAAGGGGAGAGCACTTCGTGAAAATTAGAGTTGTTTACTTCCATTACTCGGTCAAATACCATAGCGACAATGCAACAATGGCGTCGAAGCTTGAAACCGCAGGATGCGAGTCAGCGACCTGCAAATTTTTATTTTTAGAAAAATGAGGGGCGGACAGTATCCACAAACGGATACAACTTGCAAAATGTGACGTAAACATATAAATGACATACATTGTTAGAATGACGCACGGTGTTCTAAGTGTTGTATGTCTGCTCAAGCACACGAGTCGATAGGCTACGAAAGCTGATAGTAGAGTGACCCCCCCCCTGTTTGACCGATTGAATTAGGCAAGATCACTCCCACACACCATGAAATTACTCCCCTTAATTATTTCCGAACAATTCCTACTGCGATCCGACTGTGACGAAGTTCTGTGAGGCGTGATTCCCGTGAAATAATTCCGTATAAATATAACTCTACTGATTTTCGTTCGCTATACTCGTGTAGACTCCAATGCATTCTTCTTCTTCTTCTTCTTCTTCTTCTTCTTCTTCTTCTTCTTCTTCTTCTTTTTTTTCTTCTTCTTCTTTTTCTTCTTCTTCTTCTTCTTCTTCTTCTTCTGCGTACCCAGACCATATGGCCATAATGGGTAAGGTACATTATGTGTCCGGTTTTCAGTTTTCACTGGTCTCCCCGCTGCGTACAGCCGACACATTCCGATTTCGGAGGAGCTCAAAGGAGGAGAATTTTGTTTTGAAAAAAGACAGGAGAATGGGCCAATAAGTCAGAAAGATAGTAGAGGGCAGAAAGCAAAGGGAAAAGGCAGAGTCAAAGAGAGTGGCAGATTAGAGGAAGTTACAAGCACAGAACTCCCAGAAGGGGAACTCCAATGCATAAATCTCATGAAAATATGTCTGATACAAAAATACAGATATTTCATCAGATTCGTGTACGGGGGACTACAACATACTTGCAGGATTTCATCAGATTCGCTTAGACAGTAGAATTTCACGAGAATCATGCCTCAGAGATGTCACAGTCGGATCTCAGCTGGATTGCATCGTATTCAGTGGGTGTGTCTTCTGCATACGAGAAAGGTGGCAGAGTGGTTAAGACGTTCGCCTGCCAAATGTAATGCGTGACTGCAGCGTGAGTGACCCGGGTTCGAATCCCGGCCTCCTCGCCCTTTCTTTCTAGTTTGACAGGAGAAAATCGAACTGAACGTCCAAGTCCTTCGAATGGGGACTTAAAGCTAGTCTGACCCGTGCGCTTTACGCAC
>CM065698.1:6133090-6148090 GCA_017654935.2 Phymorhynchus buccinoides | reverse complement strand
TTTATGTTGGTTACAACTAGGCAAAAGCGCCAAAATATAAAGACTAATTTATGTAAGTTAAATATATTAAATAAGGAATTAGAAGAAGTGAATTTCTATAAGCTGTTAGGTCTTACTATTGATAATAATCTCTCTTGGTCAAAGCATGTTTCACTTCTGTCCAAGAAACTATCACAAAAAACATTTCAATTGAATCGAATTAAACATTTTCTAGACCAACATTCCCGGACTCTCTTTTTTTCATGCATATATTCAATCAGACATGGACTATGTGTCAACATGTTGGGACTTAGCAAGTGAAAATTGTTTAAAACCACTTCACAGTATTTATAGACGTTCCCTTAAACTTATTCTATTAAAATCCTCCTCCCTTGATTCATGTGACGATAAGAAATTAGATATTCTGCCTTTTCATCTCAAACGTAAGCATAACAAAGCTGTGTTTATGTTTAAAATTATGAATAAATTAACACCATATTATCTGCAAAAACATTTCCCAGTATATAACATTCGTGGGAAGTCGATTATTCGTACCCCTCGACCTAGAACAACATCTATTCATGTCCTCATTAGTCCACTCAGGAGCAAAATTGTGGAACGATATGCCTAACCACATAAAACAGAAAACCGAGCTTGTCATCTTTCAGAAAGGCATATCATAAATACTTGATGGACCAATTATAAATCTGTTTAGTCTTATTTTAGCTTACGAATTACAATACATATGTTCACAATACACGTTTAATTATGTTTATATATACATTCAAATGATATTACAAGGTGTAGAGAACATTTAAGATTTTATGTGAACTGATATACATGTACATGTACATAATATAAGAATTTGTATGCATGTATGTATGTGTGCATAGGTTTTGCGGGGGTACCTGATTTGGGGGAGCATGTGGGGGGTGCTTGTGGGAGTGAGTGCGGGGGGGGGGAGGGGGTAGAGACTGGGAGGTGTTTTTTGTTGTTTTGTTTCTTTGTTTTTTTTTGTGGGGTGGGGTGGGGGGGTCTTTAATTTTGAATTGCTGTTGTGTGGCCATTTTTTCCTTGCCTTGTATTATATTACTTGTATATTTTTTGTCACTATTGTTGCCAGGTTGGTGTTGTTGTGTTTTTACGTTTCTGTTAATCATTTTCTTCATTAATTGTTTATTTGCTTGAGGGCAATAGTGTAAGAAAAAAAAAAAAAAAGCTACCCAGCCTTATCTGTTTTTTACCCTCAATTAAAAAAATTCGTATTCGTATTCGTATTCGTATTCTCTCTCTCTCTCTCTCTCTCTCTCTCTCTCTCTCTCTCTCTCTCTCTCTCTCTCTGTCTCTTTCTGTCTCTCTCTCTCTCTCTCTCTCTCTCTCTCTCTCTCTCTCTGCACGCACGAACGCGTTTTGCTTTTGTAACCGCCCACCATGACATGGGCCTAAGGCCTAGTCTTTAAACCAGTCAGTGTTCAGTGTCCTCTCCCGCTTTCTCTCTCTCTCTCTTGCTGATGACGTTATCCTTTTGTCAGGGACAGTGATTGGCCTACATAATCAATTGAATATGTTAAAGCTGGAAGCACGCTTAAGGCTAACTGTAAATTTAGATAAGAAAATATCATCGTTTTTAGAAATGGTGGACACCTTTCGTCACACGAAAAATAGTATATGGAAGTTTAGAAGTAAAAGTGGTTGATTCATACAAATATTTAGGTATGATATTCTCAACGAAATTATCATTGAATTATGCATGGGATGAGTATTATAGAAAGGGTAAAAAAGGGGTTATTCAAATTCTAAAATCCTTAAGAAAACTCCATTGTTGTGATCTTAATATCATTATTCTGAAAAATATTTGACACTCAAATTGAACCGTTAATTACATACTCTTCTGAAATTTGGGGATTAAATGTAAATCAACAAGTTGAAAAAGTGCATACCTATGCAATGAAAAGATTTCTTCAAGTACCAATACATTAATCAGACACTGTTTTATATGGAGAGACGGGCAGGTACCCCTTATACATTAGAACATTTTTAAGATGTATAAAATACTGGTTGAAACTGTTGAAGCTTCAGCAGTCACGTTTATGCAGGCAGTCTTTTAACATGATGCTTTTACAGGTGGAATTAGGTAAAGAGAATTGGGCGTTTAAGGTGAAGACTGTTTTATCAAAGCATGGTTTTGGAATTGTATGGTTAACTCAAGAAGTAGGCAGTGAACAACAATTTATTTCTGAATTCAAAGATAGAATCATTTGTTCCTATAAGCAGAATTGGCATTCAGATATGGAAAGTAAAGAAAAGTATAGATGGTTCTTTTCATTCAAAAGTATATTTTAGGCAGAAATGTTTTGAAGTGTAATTACAGAGAAATGGCATAGGATAATGTTTGCCAGATTTAGAGTAAGAACCCTAGGCTTTCATGCAAACAAAAGATGGTTCGATTGTGGTACATCTACAGAACATCCATGTCTTTTATGTGGTAATATTGTGGATGATGAGTCATTTTGTGTTCAATTGTGTTGCATACAATGAGGTTCGAAAAAAATGTTCGTTCTTTAAATCAGATATTGCTAAAAGACAATAATGCAGTTTTTATTTTATCATCAAATCAGGTAATTCAGTCTGTAGCAAAATACATTGCAGAGGCTATGAAAATAAGAACTAAGTAAAGCTTTCTTTTCTAATAAAGAATCGTTTCAAGTGCAAATGTACATGTGTATACAAGGTAGTCATTAAGTTTGGGTGGTCGACCATTAATACACTTCTTTTAAAAGATCGAACTCCTTCTCTTCTCTTTATTATAAAACACAAAGGAGGAAATCCTCGAAACGAGAGATTAGATGTGTGTTGTTTTTTGTGTTGTTGGTTTTTTCATTTGATTTTTGGCCACACTGAAATGGAACGATGTAAGCATGAAGTAATGTTGTTTGCTGTTTCCTTCTACCTTATTTTAAAAATGGACTTAATTGTTTTGATGTTGACAATGGCCATTTTGTATTGCATGCTTGTCGATTACTCTCCCCCCTTGTCATAAGACCTATGTTGGTAATGACAATAAATAGCAAATTGTCAAATTGTCAATTGTCAATGCGTCAAAATTGTCTCTCTCTCTCCCTCCCTCTCTTTTTCTCTCTCTCTCTCTCTCTCTCTCTCTCTCTCTCTCTCTCTTCTCTCTCTCTCTCTCTCTCTCTCCTCTCTATATATATATATATATATATATATATATATATATATATATATCCCTCTCTCTCTCCACCCCTCTCTCTCTCCTCTCTCTCTCTCCACCTCTCTCTCTCTCTCCCTCTCTCCCCCCCTCTCTCTCTCTCTCTCTGCACGCACGGAGCGCGCGCACGCGTGTGTGTGATGGATTGATTCATGCATTGCAATGCCCTTGAAGTTTTTGATTTTGTTTGCTTTTGCAACCGTCCACCAGGACATGGGCCTAAGGCCTAGTCATTAAGCAATTCAGCGTTCAGTGTCCTCTCTTTCTTTATTTCTCTATCTCTCTCCCTCACCCCCACCTCTCTCTCTCTCACTCTCTCGCTTTCTCTCCCTCCATGTGTATGCACGCATACACATGCACACGCACAGACACATCCCACATACGCATGAGCGCGCGGGGCGCGCAAACGCACAGACACACACACACGTTTCCTCACATAAACACACACACATGCATGCGTATGCACACACATACACTCCCATACGACTCTCTCTCTCTCTTTATCTCTCTCTCTCTCTCTCTCTCTCTCTCTCTCTCTCTCTCTCGCTCTCTCTCTCTCTCTCGCCTCTCTTTTTGTCTCTTCTCTCTCTCCATCTTCTCTCTCTCTATATATCTCCGACTCTCTCTTCATGTTCATCTCTCTCTCTCTCTCTCTCTCCTCTCTCTCTCTCTCTCTCACTCTCTCTCTCTCTCTCTCTCTCTCGCTCTCTCTCTCTCTCTCTCTCCATCCTCCTCCACTCTGTTAAGCCTCGCTGTCTTCAGTAAGGTCTCCTCAAACTCGTTTCCGGGACTTAGGTACGGGGTAGGGGTAACAGACAGTAAAACAGTGATTGGGTTTAGCCAATATCGACCGTACCTTGTGATGGGAAAACTTGGATAAGTCGTTTAAAGGGATGATAGTTACTTGCGTGCGCTGAATTCCTTTTCAAAATATGTGCAACCATCAGGGGACCGTTTCACAAGAGGGAACGCTCGTAGCCGTTTCCTCCGCAATTCTGGTACTATTTGGTATTTGGTATATTCTAGTCACAGAGACTTATCTCTGTGAAATTCGGGCTGCTCTCACCCGGAGAGCGCGTCGCCGCAAGTGCAGCGCCTACCGAATTATTATTTGTTTTTAAATGGGGGGGGGGGGGGCACAGGGTGACGGGCACAGGGTGGTGTGGGCATGGATACCACTTGGAAAACCTTTTTTTCAAAAACCTAGCTATCAATTTTTGCCCATACCAGGCAGCGGGATAATTTATCCCTCCTACTCTTACCGACTTTCAACTGCCGTGGGGGGGGGGGGGCACAGGGTGAGGAGGGTGTGTGGATTTACACTTGGAAAACCTAGCCTATCAATTTTGCCATACCAGGCAGCGGATAATTTCTCCCTACTCTTACCGACTTTCAACTGCCGTGGGGGTGGGGGGTGGGGGGCACAGGGTGAGGAGGGTGTATGGATACACTTGCAAAAACCTAGCCATCAATTTTGCCATACCAGGCAGCGGGATAATTTATCCCTGCTCTTACCGACTTTCAACTGCCGTGGGATTCTTACGTGCGTAAAAAGCGCACGGGTCAGACTAGCTTTAAGTCCTCATCCGAAGGATTCCGACGTTCAGTTCGATTTTCCTGTCAAACTAGAAAGAAAGGGCGAGGAGGCCGGGATTCGAACCCGGGTCACTCACGCTGCAGTCACGCATTACATTTGGCAGGCGAACGTCTTAACCACTCTGCCACCTTTCTCTCTTTCTGCAGAAACGGTCTTAAGAAAATGCATCGTTTGCCGGTAGTTTGCGATTGTTAGCGCTCTGGCTCGAGAGGTCGATCGTGGAAACTGTCACGTGACTTGCACGGGGTTTGATACGTTGATACCCATAATACGTTTCTTGTTGTTGATTGGCCCATTAGTAAGGTTGGGTTCTAACATAGACTGAAATGGAGAGAATGAATGAAAAATGGTGTTTTACGTCCTCTCGGTCTGAACAGACACATATGGGACATTTGTAGATACACAGATGGTGGTAATGATACTGGAGGCAATGCCCGGAGGCAGTAGGTGCAACCCCAGGGCCCAACAGCAGTAAAGTCCCGATTTTTTTTAACAATACAGATAAGTGTAGCAGTAACCACGCCTCGGTTAAACCTCATCGGCTATGGTACCGCCACGTTAAGTATTACTCTGAAATAGTGAGCAGCGAGCGAAAATGGTGTTTTACGTCGTGCTCTTGTACGTCTCTTGGTCTGAATCAGACACATATGGGACATTTGTAAATACAAATATGGTGGAATAGTGAGGCTAAGGCCGTGTACACACATAAGCGGATATTCCATGCGGAAACCCGTGCGCAGTCCATAAATAAGTGAAACAAAGAAGGGAACAGATTTGCGCACTTGTCCGACTTTCCCCTATATGCGTAAACTTTTATCCTTCTTTCTTTCCACTTATTTAGGGATTTTCCGTACGGAACTTATGCGTCTAATGTGAACCCGGCCTAAGACAACGAAAAAATGGAGTGAAAAAGAATAAGGGGAAGAAACTTTCTATCAAAACTCTTGATTAAAAACATGTTTTGACCAATCAGACAAGAGCTTGTAATTTTTTTATTTTTTTTTTTTTTTCCCGCAAACCATCTCTTCCAGTCATCCCTCATTTGCATATTCATTACGAAAGAGGATCTGCCTTCTATTTTTTGCCCTATGAATATAATTATAATACCGACATGCTTCATAATTGAACGTGAACAGCATAAACACGCGCGAGGGGTTCTAGGACATATCTATGCATGAGAACAAAAGTTGGCACTAAAGTTTCTTGGGTTTCGCCGTTGAATATGGGGGTCATGAATATTGGTTGTAACTGGTGGGGCTTGGGTTTCCTTAGCGGAAAGCTTGCAGTTTCGAGTTATTAGACGCATATTAGTATGCTTCTTGCATAACGGTTCTTAGTAGTTTCAACATATACCGTGCCTCGGTAGTAAAGTGTGCACGCCCAGAGAGAGAGAGAGAGGGAGGAGAGAGAGAGAGAGAGGGGGAGATGGGGAGAGAGAGAGAGAGAGAGAGAGAGAGAGAGGGAGAGAGGGAGAGAGAGAGAGGGGAGAGGGGAGAGGGGAGAGAGAGAGAGAGAGATAGAGAGGGGGGGGGAGGGAGGGAGGGAGAGAGAGAGAGAGAGAGAGAGAGAGAGAGAGAGAGAGAGAGAGAGAGAGCGAGAGAGAGAGAGAGAGAGAGGAGAGAGAGGAGAGAGAGAGAGAGAGAGAGAGAGAGGGAGAGAGTGAGAGAGAAGCAAAAGCAAGCAACATACAATATTCTTCTACATATGTGCGCAAATACACATTTATGTACAAACATCTCTGTCTCTGTCTCTCTCTCTCTCTCCTCTCTCTCTCTCTCTCTCTCTCTCTCTCTCTCTCTCTCTCTCTCTGTCCCTCTCTCCACGCCCCCCCACCCCCATTCTCTCTCTCTCTTCTCTCTCTCTCTCGCTCTGCCTCTCTCGCTCCCGCTCTCCCTCTCTCTCTCTCTCTCTCTCTCTCTCTCTCTCCGTCTCTCTCTCTCTCTCTCTCTCTTCTCTCTCTCTCTCTTTCATTCTTATATATATTTTCGAAATCTGTCTCTGTGTGTGTGTGTGTGTGTTCTGTCTGTCTGTCTGTGTGTCCCTTATTGCACGGCCACAGTTCTCAACCGATCGACACCAAATTTGGCATCAACCATCCTTGGCAACCCTCCGAAGGTCCATGCCGTCCTTACTTTTCGGAAACCTCCGCCCAGGGGTCGTGGGGAGGGGGGGGGGACCACACGCAGCTCGGATTTACTAATGGCAAGTGCGTGTGAGCTGTGGGGGGGGGATGGGAGGGGGGAGGGGGGAGGGGGTTGAGGGGAGGATGGAGGGGATGAGGGGGGCTGGGGGGAGGGGGGGCTGGAGGGGGGAGGGGTGGATGGTCGGGGGGGGGGTGTGTGGGGGGGGTGTTCAGGGGGGGGGGGGGGGGGGGCTGGAGGGGGCCACAGTTCTCAACCGATCGACACCAAAGTTGGCATCAAGCATCCTTGGCACCCTCGGAAGGTCATGCCGTCCTTACTTTTCGGAAACCTCCGCCAAGGGGTCGTGGGGAGACCACACGCAGCTCCACACGCACTTGCGGTTAGTAAATCCGAGCTGTTCAGGTTTGTTTCCTGTTTTTTTTTTTTGTTTGTTTGTTGTTTTTCTGTCTGTCTCAAGGATCTCCCGAACGACTTGACCGAATCGCTTCAAATTTTGTGTGGTGGTGTGTCCCCATGAGAGGAAGGCATCTGTGCAAAACGTTTTGCAGTCCTGACCTTGACGCTGGTGTATGACCTTAAAAACCGAAAATCGTTGAGGGGCCATAACTTCCACACCGCAGGTCCTAGAGTCTTGAAACTTGGCATGGATGGACTTTCGCTTATGGCCGTTCTGATGATGGCGTACCAATGAAGGTCAAGGTCAAGGTCAGGGAGATCGGTATGCCTTGAAAGTGGTAGGGGTCTAATGATTGGGTTTTACTCTCCCAAGCATATCTCCCGCACTGCTTTACCGAATCGTTTCCAGTTTTGTGTGGTGGTGTGTCACCATGAGAGAAGGCATCCACGCATAAATTATCGCCGTCCTGACCTTGACCTTGGCGTATGACCTTGAAAACCGAAAATCTTTAAGGGGCTATAACGTCCACACCGTTGGTCTTAGGGACTTCAAACTTGGCATGTAGGTACTTTGGCTTATGGTTGTTCTGATGATTGCATACCGATCAAGGTCACTGTCAAGGTCATGGAGATCGGTAGGTCTTGGAAGTGGTAGGGGTCCAAAAATTGTATTTTCAGCCACAAAAGTACAAATATAATATTTTGCCGACCCGGCGAAACCGGTACTCAGCGGTACCGGTACTTGGCGTTACCTGTACAAGGCGTTACCGGTACTAGGCGTTACCGGTACGGGGCGTTGCGCTAGTCATCATATAGTAAAAAGCCAAGTGTGTGTGTGTGTGTGTCTGTCTGTGTGTCTGTCTGTCTGTCTGAAACACACAACGGGCCTTATAACTCCGCTGTTTTTCGACCGAATCGCTTCAAATTTGCTCTGAGCCCTAACGGGGCGATGGCAACGGCAACCGAGGCGGCCGTGTCATTTGCGCGGTTTTGCAAATGCGCGAAACGCGCATCCGCCGGCCTTTCGGCGCCCGTATCTCCGGTATTTCTGGACCTATTGCCTTCACATTTGGCGAAAATATATATGACCGGGGACGGTGACTATCTCTGTGCCAAACCGGAAGCGAATCGAATACTTACGCGCATCACAGCAGCATGATGCAAAACGGGCCTTATAACTCCGCCGGTTTTCAACCGAATCGTGTCAAATTTGCTGTCAGGCTTGCTGTCACCGGGGCAAAGCCTGGCAGCAAATTTGAAGAAAATCGGGAGAGTGCGTCACTCTCAGAGCAGCGCCAACGGGAAACGGGGCCTTATAACTCTGCCGTTTCTTAATGAAATCGCTTCAAATTTGCTGTACTCAGAATTGGCGTTACCGTTACTAGGCGTTACCGTTACTAGGGAGAGCGCATCACTCTCAGACCAGCGCCAACGCGAAACGGGGCCTTATAACTCCGCCTTTTCTTAACTGAATCGCTTCAAATTTCCTGTACTCAGCGTTACCAGTACTTGGCGTTACCGTTACTAGATGTTACCGTTACTAGGGAGAGCGCGTCACTCTCAAAGCAGCGTCAATGGGAAACGGGGCCTTATAACTCCACCGTTTCTTAACCAAATCGCTTCAAATTTGCTGTACTCAGCGTTACCAGTACTTGGCATTACCGTTACTAGGCGTTACCGTTAGTAGGCGTTACTGGTACCCGGCGTTGCGCTAGTACACATAATTTGACATCACTTCAAGTTCAGCTTGCTTATGCGCGGTCCTCGCGTTGAGATCTCCAACAATCACGAAATAATCATTATCCTTATTCAGCTGCTGCAACAAAGCTTCCTCTAAAATCAGAATACCATCTTTAACAACTTTGTCATCATGCAAAGGACTGCCTTCTGGAACAACATAGGTAGCTATTACAATGACATCTTTATTGGTATCAAACACACATTTGTCAACTTCAACCGCGATGGTATTGTCACATTCTAAATTCATTCTAGACACTAACTTTTCTAAACGCTTTCTTACTAATAACAAAACTCCCCCAGAGTTCCTACCCTGGAAGGAAAACTTTTTGACAGGTGCATGAAACTTTAAATAATCTGTAAATGTGTAACTAAAATCAAAGGACGAATCGAGGAAAGAGTGAGACATACAAAATCAAACTGATTGACGTAGTTCATAAAGGAAACGTCTTTTATCTTGTTTAAACAAGTTTCCTACACTGAGAGAGAGAGAGGGAGAGAGAGGGAGAGAGAGAGAGAGGAGAGAGAGAGAGAGAGAGCTGTTAAGAGAGAGAGAGGCTGAGAGAGAGAGAGAGGGAGAGGGAGAGGGAGAGGAGAGAGATAGAGAGAGAGAGAGAGACATAGAGAGGGAGAGAGAGAGAGAGAGAGGGAGAGACAGAGAGGGAGAGAGAGACAGAGAGACAGAGACAGAGAGAGAGACAGAGACAGAGACAGAGAGAGAGAGAAGAGAGAGAAGAGAGAGAGAGAAGACAGAGAGAGAGAGAGAGAGAGAGAGAGAGAGAGAGACGAGAGAGAGAGAGAAGAGAGAGAGAGAGAGAGAAAACTTGAAAACTATGAACTTGGTACATATACGAACATAGAATACAAACATGGCAAGGCATGATATTACACATACATATTTGAACATAAAGGTAGCACATTTGTACATATACGAACATAGAATACAAACATGGCAAGGCATGATATTACACATACATATTTGAACATAAAGGTAGCACCTTTGTACATACACGAACATAGAATACAAACATGGCAAGGCATAAAATTACACATACATAATTGAACATAAAGGTAGCAAAGCAGGTATTATGATAAAGACAGGTTGAAATACGAATTTATAGAATTACATACGCACATGTATAATTGTTAATACTTGTGCGGGCATACATGCGTGTAACCATACACGCACACACCTGCACGTGCGCGCGGCACACGCAAGAATACATGCACATACGCACAGATATATGTTGAAGCACGTATAAAAGAACTATACATTTTAGAACAGGGCAAACTAATGCAGCCTAGAGAGAGAGAGAGAGAGAGAGGTAGAGAGAGAGAGAGAGAGAGAGAGGGGGGGGGGAGGAGAGAGAGAGAGAGAGAGAGAGAGAGAGAGAGAGAGAGAGAGAGAGAGAGAGAGAGAGAGAGAGAGAGAGAGAGAGAGAGAGAGAGAGAGAGAGAGAGAGAGGCAGGCAAAAGCAAGCGCGCATACAGAATACTTCTACATACGTGCGCAAATACACATGTATACGCACAAAACACCTCCTCTGTATTCTCTCTCCACGCCCCCCCCCCCTCTCTCTCTCTTTCCACGCCCCCCCCTCTCTCTCTCTCTCTTTTCCTATCTCACTTTCATTCTTTTTTTCCCTCGTCTCTCTCTTTCTTTGTATCCCTGTCTTTCTCTTCTCCCCCGTCCCCAGACCCCCCCTCGCCCCCCTCCCCCCTCCGCCCTATCTCTTTGCTCGTATTTTCTTTGTCTCTCTCTCCAATCTCTCCTCTCTATACATTTGTTGAAGATATCTATCTCGAGAGCCTTTCCTCTCCCTCCCCCCCCTGATCGATCTCTATCTTCCTCTCTCTATGACTCTCTAGATCTCTCGATCCTCTTCATTTGAGAATCTAGGTTTCGGAATATCCCCCCCCCCCCTCTCTTTTCTCACGGAGAGAGAGAGGAACTTCCCTTTGCCCTCTTTTTCTCACTCCTGGACTCTAGAGACTCCCTCTCTCGCTCCATCTCATTCTCTATAGAATTTGTTTATCTCTTCTCCATCTCTCTCTCTCCTAGACTCATCTTTGTCATTCTCTTTCTACTCGCACGCGGACGATTGCTAGAGACCCCTACTTAGAGGAGATGATATCTCTAGAGATCCTCTATCTCTCATCTCTCGTCCTCTCTCCTC
This sequence comes from Phymorhynchus buccinoides, assembly GCA_017654935.2. NCBI lineage: Eukaryota > Metazoa > Mollusca > Gastropoda > Neogastropoda > Raphitomidae > Phymorhynchus > Phymorhynchus buccinoides. The sequence goes on along the minus strand of CM065698.1, from coordinate 6,136,831 downwards.
TGAAATTCTATCTTTCTCCCCACCCCCTTCTCTCTCTCTCCCCCTCCTTCTCTCCCTCTCTCCCTGAATGGCTCAAGGGGATGACCCCCGAAAAGCCTCAGAAGCTTTCTGACCGAAGGCTTCTCAATTTTCAAAGATGCGTAGCTCCTTGTAACTGCTTGCCAGTGTCTTGGAATGATGTAGAGAGACAATGTATGCAAAACAACCACCGGTTTGTCACGTGTTGTGTTTTTGTTTGTATATTCGGGATACCTTCACGATATGAGTAGCCTTTACCCCGTAGTTTAGGGTTAGCTAGATGTGTGTGTGAGGGAGAGACGGAGGGAGGGAGAGAGAGAGAGAGAGAGAGTGTGTTTGAGAGAGAGAGAGAGAGAGACGGAGAAGAGAGACTCCGGAAGAGCGAAGGGACGAGAGAAGAGAGTGAGAAGAGCGCGAGAGAGAGAGACGCGGGCGACAGAGCCGAGAGCGCGTTGAGGGCCGGGAGAAGAGACAGAGTGAGACGACACGAGGACTGGAGGATAGCGAGGTGAGAAAGGCGGAAAGCAGAGAGGGAGGAGAGAGAGTGAGACCGACAGAGAGGGGATGGAGGAGAGAGGAGACAGAGAATGATGAGCGGGAGGCGAGAGCGACAGAGTGAAGAGAGGGACAGGGAGGGATGGATAGAAAGACAGAGAGAGGTCCGAGGGAGAGACAGAGAGTTAGCAGAGACAGGGGGTCAGAGGGAGGGAGACCCAGGAGGTGGGAGAGAGGGAAATAGAAGAGGGAGAAGAGGGGAAGGAGACAGAGCGACAGAGATGCGGAGACCAGCCGTGGGAAGGAGGAAAGGAGGAGAAAGAGTAGAGAGACAGAGAGCAGAGAGAGATACAGAGATAAAGAGAGATAAAGTTTGTTGTAAAATATTGATCGAAAAAATAGAAAGAGAGAAAGAGAGAGAAATATAATAGAGAAACAGAGAGAAAAAGAAAAAAACAGAGAGAGAGAGAGACACACGAGACCACAGAGAGATACAGAGAGTAAAGAGGAGAGACAAAGTTAGTTGTAATTGTAACATATGATGTTCACACACACGCACACACATACACACACACGTCGCTCACGCACACGCACACACACACACACTACACAACGACACACACACACACACACACACCACACCACACACCGGTCACACAGTCTACCACCTAACTAACTAAAACCAGTCTCTTTCTAACCCCATGCCTCACCTCACCACTACAGGCCTCTCAACCAATCATCAGCCTTCTTTCATGCTATCGTATGACATCATCATCATCATCATCATCTTACTCTCAACCACCAATCGCATCTCGCCTTACATCTCTTTCACTCCTTGGGCGGAAGCTCGATCGCTTTTTTGGGTCGAGATCGATCTAATCTGGCGTACTGCGAGCGCGTGCGCGCGAGCTGTGTGTGTGTGTGTGTGATGTGTGTGTGTGTGTGTGTGTGCGTGTGTTGCGTAGCGTGTGTGGCGTGTGCGTGCGTGTGCGTGCGCGAATGCGCGCGCGTGTCTGCGTGTGTGTGCGCGTGTAGTGTGTGAGCGCGCGCGCGCGAGCGCGCGCGCGCGCGCGGCGGCGCGTGTGTGTGAGTGTGTGTGTGTGATAGTGGTGTGTTTGCAGTGCGTGTGCATGCAGTGTGTTGGGTGTGTGGTGTGTGTCGGGTGGGTTGTCTGTGTGTGTGTGGCGTGTGTGTGTTGGGTGTGTGTGTGTGTGTGTGTGTGTGTGCTTGTGTGTGTGGGTGCGTGCGTGTGTAGTGTGGGCATTGTCATCTGTGTGTTTTTGTGCGTGTGTGTGTGTGTGTGTTGTCTGTGTGTGTGAGTGTGTGTGTGTGGGCGTGTGCGTGCGTGAGTTTTTTTTTTTGTGTGTGTGTGTGTGTTTGGTGGTGGTGTGTGGGTGTTGTGTGTGTGTGTGAGTGTGTGTGTGTGTGTGTGTGTGTGTGTGTGTGTTTGTGTGTGTGTGTGTGTGTGTGTGTGCGTGCGTGTGCGTGTGCCGGTGTGGTGTGTGCGTGTGTGTGTGTGTGCGTGGTGTGTGTGTGTGTGTGTGTGTGTGTGTGTGTGTGTTTGAGTGTGTGGTTTGTTTGTGTGTGTGTGTGTGTGTGTGTATGTGTGTGTGCGTGTGCGTGCGTGCGTGCGTGTGTTGTGGTGTGCCTGTGTGTGTTTGTGTGTAGAAGAGTGTGGGGTGGTGTGTTAGTGTGCGGTCAAGCTTTCCGATTACGGGCGCGCGCGCGTGTGTGCGTGGTGTGTGTGTGTGTGTGGTGAGTGTGTGTGTGCGTGCGTTGCGTGTGGCGTGTGTGTGTGTGTGTGCGTGTTGTGTGTGCGCGTGTGTGTGTGCGTGTGTGTGGTTGCGTGTGCGTGTGCGTGTGGGTGTGGTGCGTCTGTGTGTACGTGAGTGTGTGCCGTAGGGTGTGTGCGTGGGTGTGTGTGTGTGTGGAGGTGTCGTGTATGAGTAACCTGTGTGAGAATGTGTGTATGTGTGTGTGCGTGTGCGGATGTGGTGCGTGTGCCGTGTGCGTGTGTGCACGCGTGCGTGCGTGTGTGTGTGTGTGTGTTTGTGTGTGGTGTGTGTGCGTGTGTGCGTGTTGCGTGTGTGTGTGTGCGTGTGTTGTGTTGTTTTTTTTTGTTGTGCGTGCGTGTATGTGTGTGGTGGGTGTGGGTGCATGTGTGTGTAAGCGAGATGCGGATCTTGTGTGTGTGTGTGTGTGTGATGGTGTGTGTTGGTGTGAGAGAGAGTGTGTGTGTGTGTTTGGTGTGGGTGCGTGGTGGCGGGCCGGAGTGCAGTGTGTGCGTGGTGTGTGTGTTGTGTGTGTGTGTGTTGCGTGCGTGCGTGTGCGTTGTGCGTGTGCGTGTGCGCGTGCGCGAGAGTGTGCGTGTGTGCCGTGTGTGCGTGTGTGTGCGTGTGCGTGTGGGTGTGCGTTCGTGTGTGTGTACGTGCGCGTGTGTGTGTATGGTGTGTAGTGGTGTTTTGGTGTGTGTGTGAGTGTGATGTGTGGGTGATGTGTGTGTGTGGGCTGTGTGTGAGTGTGTGTTGTGTGGTGTTTGGTGTGTGTGTGTGTGTGTGTGTGTGTGTGTGTGTTTGTGTGTCTTTGTGCGCACAAAAATCGTGACTGCGCGCGCTGGCCGCGCGCGGTGGGTGTATGCGCGCGTTCGGTTGCGTGTATGTGTGTGTTCGTTCATGCGCGCGCGTGTGCGAGCTTGCGCGCGTTGACAGCTTTCGGGCTGTTGCTGCTGCTAGCTGGCTTCGGCAGTAGACTGGCTCTGATAAATAGCAGAGCCGCGCAATTGTCAAACCCCAGTCGCTAAACCTCGCACAGACACGAAGAAAAGTTATATAAACGAGCCACAGAGAGAGACAGAGAGAAAGATAGTTTAGAATGCAAGAGGTGAAAACGTGCGGGATGTGTTTTTTTGTTTTCTTTCTCTTTCTTCCCAGAGATCCTCGTGTTTCCCTCGTGGCTAAAATACACACGTTTCTCGTGACAAGCTTTGCTTGTTTAAATAGTTTGTTATCCCAGGGGGGAGAGGGCGGGCAAAGAGGTGCCTGTGTAACAAATAACGCGGAAGTTCATTAAGTGATGATAGGTTCGTCCTAGCTTAAGAGGGAAATGTCAATATGGTCGTGTCAGCTTTGGATTTTTTGTTGTTTGTTGTTGGGTTGTTTTTTTTTTTTTTCTCTTGAAATATTGAGTGTGGAATCTAGTCCTAAAAAGCCTTTATTTATTTTCATTAAA
>CM065698.1:6125549-6132590 GCA_017654935.2 Phymorhynchus buccinoides | reverse complement strand
TGTGTGACTGTCTGTCTGTCTGTTGTCTGGCTTTGACTGTCTGTCTGTCCTGTCTTGTCGCACTGGCCCGTGTTGTCCTTGTATCTATGTGTTCCGGTCAGTCAGAATCTGTCTGTATCTCAGTCTGTCTGTCTGTCTGTATGTCTGTCTCACTAGACCTTGTCGTCCTTGTATCTATATGTTCTGGTCAGTCAGATTCTGTCTGTCTTTTTGTCTCCCTGTTTCTTGTCTGTCTCTCAACTTTTGTTTCTCTGTGTTAGTATGTCTGTTGTTGGTTGTTTCCCCTTCCCTTCTCTTTCTCTCTGTATGTCTTCCCCTCGCTCTCTCTCTCTCTCTCTCGCTCTCTCTCTCTCTCTCTCTCTCTCTCTCTCTCCTCTCTCGCTCTCTCTCTCTCTCTCTCTCTCTCTCTCTCTCTCTCTCTCTTCTCTCTTCATTTGTAAAAATAATAATGTTGTTAGTTATTGCCCTTAATTTTCGTATTATTTTGGCATGCCCCTTCTCCCCTTCCTCCCAATGTTGTATTGTGGCCTAAGGCCAATGTACAAATAAACTTCCGAGTCCGAGTTCCGAGTTCCGAGTTCGAGTTCTCTCTCTCTCTCTCTCTCTCTCTTCTCTCTCTCTCTCCTCTCTCTCTTTCTCTTCTCTCTCTCTCTCTCTCTCTCTCTCTCTCTCTCTCTCTCTCTCTCTCTCTCTCTCTCTCTCTCTATCTCTCTCTCTCTCTCTCTCTCTCTCTCTCTCTCTCTGCACTCTCTCTCACGCCACGAACGCGTTTTGCTTTTGTAACCGCCCACCATGACATGGGCCTAAGGCCTAGTCTTTAAACCAGTCAGTGTTCAGTGTCCTCTCCCGCTTTCTCTCTCTCTCTTGCTGATGACGTTATCCTTTTGTCAGGGACAGTGATTGGCCTACAGAATCAATTGAATATGTTAAAGTTGGAAGCAGATCGCTTAAGGCTAACTGTAAATTTAGATAAGACAAATATTATAGTTTTTAGAAATGGTGGACACCTTTCGGCACACGAAAAATTGTATTATGGAAGTTTAGAAGTAAAAGTGGTTAATTCATACAGATATTTAGGTATGATATTCTCGACGAAATTATCATTGAATTATGCATGGGATGAGTATTATAGAAAGGGTAAAAAAGGGGTTATTCAAATTCTAAAATCCTTAAGAAAACTCAATTGTTGTGATCTTAATATATTCTGGAAAATGTTTGACACTCAAATTGAACCGTTAATTACATACTCTTCCGAAATTTGGGGATTAAATGTAAATCAACAAGTTGAAACAGTGCATACCTATGCAATGAAAATATATCTTCGAGTACCAATGCATTCATCAAACACTGTTTTATATGGAGAGATGGGCAGGTACCCCTTATACATTAGAACATTTTTTAAGATGTATAAAATACTGGTTGAAACTGTTGAAGCTTCAGCAGTCACGTTTATGCAGGCAGGCTTATAACATGATGCTTTTACAGGTGGAATTAGGTAAAGAGAATTGGGCGTTTAAGGTGAAAACTGTTTTATCAAAGCATGGTTTTGGAATTGTATGGTTAACTCAAGAAGTAGGCAGTGAACAACAATTTATTTCTGAATTCAAAGATAGAATCATTTGTTCCTATAAGCAGAATTGGCATTCAGATATGGAAAGTAAAGAAAAATATAGATGGTTCTTTTCATTCAAAAGTATATTTCAGGCAGAAATGTTTTGAAGTGTAATTACAGAGAAATGGCATAGGACAATGTTTGCAAGATTTAGAGTAAGAACCATAGGCTTCTATGCAAACAAAAGATGGTTCGATTGTAGTACATCTACAGAAAACCCATGTCCTTTATGTGGCCATATTGTGGATGATGAGAGTCATTTTTTGTTCAATTGTGTTGCATACAATGAGCTTCGAAAAAAAGTTCGTTCTTTAAATCAGATATTGCTAAAACACAAGATGTAGATTTGATTTTATCATCAAAGGATGACCAGGTAATTCAGTCTGTAGCAAAATACATTGCAGAGGCTATGAAAATAAGAAATAAGTAAAGCTTTCTTTTTCTAATAAAGAATCGTTTTGAGTGCAAATGCACATGTATACAAGGTAGTCATTAAGTTTGGGTGGTCGACCAATAATACACTTCTTTTAAAAGATCGAACTCTTTCTCTTCTCTTTATTATAAAACACAAAGGAGGAAATCCTCGAAACGAGAGATTAGATGTGTGTTGTTGGGGGGGTGGTGTTTTTTTTTTCATTTGATTTTTGGCCACACGGAAATGGAACGATGTAAGCATTAAGTAATGTTGTTTGCTGTTTCCTTCTACCTTATTTTAAAAATGGACTTAATTGTTTTGATGTTGACAATGGCCATTTTGTATTGTATGCTTGTTGATTACTCTCACCCCTTGTCATAATGTTGGTAATGATAATAAATAGCAAATTGTCAAATTGTCAATTGTCAATGCGTCAAAATTGTCTCTCTCTCCCTCCCTTTCTTTTCTATATATATATATATATATATCTCGCTCTCTCCCTCTCTCTCTCTCTCTTCCCCCTCTCTCTCTCCACCTCTCTCTCTCTCTCGCCACTCTCTCTCTCTCTCCCTCTCCCCCCTATCTCTCCTCTCTCTCTCCATCTCTCTCTCTCTCTCTCTCTCTCTTCTCTCTCTCTCTCTCTGCACGCACGAGCGCGCGCGCACGCGTGTGTGTGATGAATTGATTCATGCATTGCAATGCCCTTGAAGTTTTTGATTTTGTTTGCTTTTGCAACCGTCCACCAGGACATGGGCCTAAGGCCTAGTCATTAAACAATTCAGCGTTCAGTGTCCTCTCTTTCTTTATTTCTCTATCTCTCTCCCTCACCCCCACCTCTCTCTCTCTCACTCTCTCGCTTTCTCTCCCTCCATGTGTATGCACGCATACACATACACACGCACAGACACACACATACGCACGAGCGCGCGCAAACGCCCAGACACACACACACGTTTCCTCACATAAACACACACACATGCATGCGTATGCACACACATACACTCCCATACGCGCTCTCTCTATGAATCTCTCTTTCTTTCTCTCTCTCTCTCTCTCTCGCTTCTCTTTTTGTCTCTTCTCTCTCTCCATCTTCACTCTCTCTATATATATCTCTGACTTCTCAAGATCTCTCTCCATGTTCATTTCTCTCTCTCTCTCTCTCTCTCTCTCTCTCTCTCTCTCTCTCTCTCTCTCTCTCTCTCTCTCTCTCTCTCTCTCTCTCTCTCTCTCTCTCTCACTCCTCCTCCACTCTGTTAAGCCTCGCTGTCTTCAGTAAGGTCTCCTCAAACTCGTTTCCGGGACTTAGGTACGGGGTAGGGGTAACAGACAGTAAAACAGTGATTGGGTTTAGCCAATATCGACCGTACCTTGTGATGGGAAAACTTGGATAAGTCGTTTAAAGGGATGATAGTTACTTGCGTGCGCTGAATTCCTTTTCAAAATATGTGCGACCATCAGGGGACCGTTTCACAAGAGGGAACGCTCGTAGCCGTTTCCGCAATTCTGGTATTTGGTATTTGGTATATTCTAGTCACAGAGACTTATCTCTGTGAAATTCGGGCTGCTCTCACCCGGAGATCGCATCGCCGCAAGTGCAGCGCCTACCAATTTTTATTATTTTTAAGTAGGGGGGGGCGGGCACACGGTGAGGAGGGTGTATGGATACACTTGCAAAACCTAGCCATCAATTTTGCCATACCAGGCAGCGGGATAATTTCTTACTGCTCTTACCGACTTTCAACTGCCGTGGGATTTTTACGTGCGTAAAAGCGCACGGGTCAGACTAGCTTTAGGTCCTCATCCGAAGGACTCCGACGTTCAGTTCGATTTTCATGTCAAACTAGAAAGAAAGGGCGAGAAGGCCGGGATTCGAACCCGGGTCACTCACGCTGCAGGCACGCATTACATTTGGCCGGCGAACGTCTTAACCACTCTGCCACCTTTCTCCCTTTCTGCAGAAACGGTCTTAAGAAAATGCATCGTTTGCCGGTAGTTTGCGATTGTTAGCGCTCTGGCTCGAGAGGTCGATCGTGGAAACTGTCACGTGACTTGCACGGGGTTTGATACGTTGATACCCATAATACGTTTCTTGTTGTTGATTGGCCCATTAGTAAGGTTGGGTTCGAACATAGACTGAAATGGAGAGAATGAATGAAAAATGGTGTTTTACGTCCTCTCGGTCTGAACAGACACATATGGGACATTTGTAGATACACAGATGGTGGTAATGATACTGGAGGCAATGCCCGGAGGCAGTGCAACACCAGTAAAGTCCCGAATTTTTAACAATACAGATAAGTGTAGCAGTAACCACGCCTCGGTTAAACCTCATCGGCTATGGTACCGCCACGTTAGTATTACTGAAACTAGCGCAACGCCGAGTACCGGTAACGCCTAGTAACGGTAACGCCTAGTAACGGTAACGCCAAGTACTGGTAACGCTGAGTACAGCAAATTTGAAGCGATTCGGTTAAGAAACGGCGGAGTTATAAGGCCCCGTTTTCCGTTGGCGCTGCTCTGAGAGTGACGCGCTCTCCCTAGTAACGGTAACGCCTAGTAACGGTAACGCCAAGTACTGGTAACGCTGAGTACAGCAAATTTGAAGCGATTCGGTCAAGAAACGGCGGAGTTATAAGGCCCCATTTCCAGTTGGCGCTGCTCTGAGAGTGACGCGCTCTGCCGACTCTATTCAAATTTGCTGGCAGGCTTTGCCCTGGCCACAGCAAGCCTGACAGCAAATTTGAAGCGATTCAGATAAGAAACGGCGGAGTTATTTGTGAAAAGGTGAAGCGGCATATATCACGCGTGTTTCTGAATCGATTTGCTTCCAGTTTGGCACACTGATAGACACTGTTCCTGGTCATCTATCTGCCAAATGTGAAGACAATCGGTCCAGAAATGCCGGAGATACGGGCGCCGAGAGGCCGGCGGATACGCGTTTCGCGCATTTGCCAAACCGCGCAAATGACACGGCCGCCTCGGTTGCCGTTGCCATCGCCCCGTTAGGGCTCACAGCAAATTTGAAACGATTCGGTCGAAAAACAGCGGAGTTTCAGACACACACACACACACACACACGGACAGTTGGCTTATTACTATATGATAGTGAGCGCGAGCGAAAATGGTGTTTTACGTCCTCTTGGTCTGAATCAGACACATATGGGACATTTGTAAATACAAATATGGTGGGAACAATACTGGAGGCAATGCCCGGAGGCAGTACGAAACCAGTGGTGAAATAGTGAGGCTAAGGCCGTGTACACACATAAGCGGATATTCCATGCGGAAACTCGTGCACAATCCATAAATAAGTGAAACAAAGAAGGGAAAAGATTTGCGCACGTGTCCGATTTTCCCCTATATGCGTAAACTTTTATCCTTCTTTCTTCCACCTATTTAGGGTTTTCCGTACGGAACTTATGCGTCTAATGTGAACCCGGCCTAAGAGACGAAAATGGAGTGAAAAAGAATAAGGGGAAGAAACTTTCTATCAACTCTTTGATTAAAACATGTTTTGACCAATCAGACAAGAGCTTGTAATTTTGTTTTTGTTTTCTTTCCCGCAAACCATCTCTTCCAGTCATCCCTCATTTGCATATTCATTACGAAAGAGGATCGGCCTTCTATTTTCTCCCCTATGAATATAATTATAATACGGACATGCTTCATAATTGAACGTGAACAGCATAAACACGCGCGAGGGGTTCTAGGACATATCTATGCATGAGAACAAAAGTTGGCACTAAAGTTTCTTGGGTTTCGCCGTTGAATATGGGGGTCATGAATATTGGTTGTAACTGGTGGGGTTTGGGTTTCCTTAGCGGAAAGCTTGCAGTTTGGAGTTATTAGACGCATATTATTAGTATGCTTCTTGCATAACGGTTCTTAGTAGTTTCAACATAAACCGTGCCTCGGTAAAGTGCACGCCCTCAGAGAGAGAGAGAGAGAGAGAGAGAGAGAGAGAGAGAGAGAGAGAGAGAGAGAGAGAGAGAGAGAGAGAGAGAGAGAGAGAGGGGGGGGGGAGAGAGAGAGAGAGAGAGAGAGAGAGAGAGAGAGAGAGAGAGAGAGAGAGAGAGAGAGAGAGAGAGAGAGAGAGAGAGAGAGAGAGAGAGAGAGAGAGAGAGAGAGAGAGAGAGAGAGAGAGAGAGAGAGAGAGAGAGAGAGAGAGAGAGAGAGGCAAAAGCAAGCAAGGCACATACAATATTCTTCTACATACGTGCGCAAATACACATTTATGTACAAACATCTCTCTCTCTCTCTCTCTCTCTCTCTCTCTCTCTCTCTCTCTCTCTCTCTCTCTCTCTCTCTCTCTCTCTTCACGCCCCCCACCCCCATTTCTCTCTCTCTCTCTCTCTCTCTCTCTCTCTCTCTCTCTCTCTCTCTCTCTCTCTCTCTCTCTCTCTCTCTCTCTCATCTTATATATATTTTCGAAATCTGTCTGTGTGTGTGTGTGTGTGTGTGTGTGTGTGTGTGTCTGTCTGTCTGTGTGTCCCTTATGCACGGCCACAGTTCTCAACCGATCGACACCAAATTTGGCATCAAGCATCCTTGGCACCCTCCGAAGGTCATGCCGTCCTTGCTTTTCGGAAACCTCCGCCAAGGGGTCGTGGGGAGGGGGGGGGACCACACGCAGCTCGGATTTACTAATGGCAAGTGCGTGTGAGCGTGGAGGGGAGGGGGGAGGGGAGGGGGGGGGGGAGGGGTTTGAGGGGAGGACGGAGGGGAGGAGGGGGGCTGAGGGGAGGGGGGGCTGGAGTGAGGAGGGGTGGGATGGTCGGGGGGGGGGTGTGTGTGTGGGGGGGTGTTCAGAGGGGGGGGGGGGGGCTGGAGGGGGGCCACACAGTTCTCAACCGATCGACACCAAAGTTGGCATCAAGCATCCTTGGCACCCTCAGAAGGTCATGCCGTCCTTACTTTTCGGAAACCTCCGCCAAGGGGTCGTGGGGAGTCGGGGGGGGGGGACCACACGCAGCTCCACACGCACTTGCGGTTAGTAAATCCGAGCTGTTCGGGT
>CM065698.1:6093049-6095549 GCA_017654935.2 Phymorhynchus buccinoides | reverse complement strand
TGATACTGTTTGGTCGAGGTCCGAAGGTCGCACACAGAATAAAAACAAATCAAAACAAGTGCAACGCCGGGCGGCTGCAATGTCCCCTCGCAGCATCGCCGAGCTACTCCGAAATCGGAATGTGTCGGCTGTACACACAGCGGGGAGACCATTGAGAACTGAAAACAGGACGCACGCACGGACGGATGGACGGCCGGAAAGAAGTGGGACATATCGGGCCTGTGACACAAAGGGCCTAGGGCACAGCGGGCTTATCCCATGCTTAGCGACTCGGGAACTTATCTGCCGCTTGGCGATGCGCCTGTTGCTTTTTTTTTTACTACACACTAATAATTAAAAACGCATCAAAACAGCACGTAGCTGAATAGTTTTTTTGTATATATAGCCTTGGGGTTCGGACCCGTGATTTGAGCGTGCGCGATCATGCGCACACGCGCGCACATAAAAATTCATAACAACTGTGTTATAGACCATTCATCAAGAAATGTGAAAAAAAACTGCATTGAAATACATGCAAAACTTCGCGAGATATTAGCGATTATGTGTTTCGGGGGTTGAACCACGTAACTGGCGCGACCTTGACCTTAATGTAAATACATCAGTGGATAGCTTGCATCTTGGCAAACTAGTATATAAAATTTGATGATGATAGACTGAATAGTTTTTGAGAAAAACGGACGAGTAGCCGGACGGAGGTACGCCGGACTGACGCCGCCGGACGGCCGCCGGACGGACCAGACAGAAACAATAGTTCCCCGAACCTTCGGTTCGGGGACTAGTAACCCTAATAAAAAACAAAAACAAAACAAAACATATAGTACCCAGCCAGCCAAGACCCGTTCAGCTGAATCGACAGGCACAGGAACCCTTAAGCTATTTTTTTAAATTTTTTAAAGATAGTAATATATTTACAATGGTTAGACAGTAGGCTGGAACGAGCTGGGTGTAGCGGCAGACATCGCCTCCTCTGGCAACGTGTTCCAGTCTTTGATGGTCCGAGGGGGAAAAAGAACATCTTTTGTAGTCCGTTATTTGTAGTCCGTATCTATATCAGTATATGTTATCTATATCAGTATATGTTATCTATATCAGTATCTGTTATCTATATCAGTATATGTTATCTATATCAGTATATGTTATCTATATCAGTATATGTTATCTATATCAGTATATGTTATCTATATCAGTATATGTTATCTATATCAGTATATGTTATCTATATCAGTATCTGTTATCTATATCAGTATATGTTATGCCCCATCCGTGAAATGGCCCATTTCATGAAAAGGGCAAACATACTTGCTCAGTTCGTGAAATAGCCAATTTAAAACTTGCTATTTAGAAGAAGAAAAAAAGCAATATGAAGGACAATAGTTTAATACACAGAAATCAAGAATAATTTGGTTCAAGCGAATTGAGAAGTCAGACCTGTAGTGAGCTTACAATTCATGTATTCAGACTGACTTTGGTAACACGTTTGATCAATCAATCAAATGTATTTATTGTCTTCAATGAAGACAATCTTTTTTCACCGACATGATAAAACATGAAGCTCAGGCGTGCTATGTAGTAGTATTTGGTAGAGTTGGGGGTAGAAAATAATAATTAAAAAAAAGCACACATAAAAACGTATTTGTCAGCTATATATATTTTTTCACAGACACGCTCGCTCACACACGCACACACACAATATAGACATGCGCGAAGATATTGAAAGCCAACAAAATCGCAGACTGGCATGACCAGCAGACACACACGAATACACAAGCGCGCGTGCGCGCGCTCGCGCACACACATACACACAAGCACATGCACACACACGCACACGCACGCATGCGCGCACGCACACATATATGCACCCACATACACACTCACGCACGCACAAACAAAACACACACACACACACACGCAAACACACCAACACACCCACACAAATACAGAGAGAGAGAGAGAGAGGGAGAGAGAGAGAGAGAGGGGGGGGGGTGGAAGAGAGAGGAGAGAGAGGGAGAGAAAGAGAGAGAGAGAGAGAGACACTTGACACTTTGACACTTTGATTGTTTAATGACATTAGCCAGATACAGCTTTCGTGTCATGGGGGTTTGTACAACACCATCATCATTTCGTGCAACTTTTTCTGGCAAAACAAATTAAGCAACACAAATAATGATCAAGAACAGAAGATTTAGAACTAAACATAGAATATTATCAACACACATACACATACAGACACACACGCGCGCGCGCACACACAAACACATGCACACGCACAAGCACGCACACGCACAAGCACGCACACGCACAAGCACGCACACGCACGCACACGCACACACACACTGTTAACCAACTGACAAATTGAATGACCATCCAACAGTAACAATCTTCGTTTAGATAGACATCAGTTAGCATATTTTCTCTTTTATCCCACTAATTTACCATCTTCATGCATTAACGCTTTCTTTCTAATATCGTTAGCTTTAGCCACATATTTTGCAAATGATTT
>CM065698.1:6072791-6082549 GCA_017654935.2 Phymorhynchus buccinoides | reverse complement strand
GAGAGAGAGATAGAGGGAGAGTGGAGAGAAAGGGAGAGAGAGAGGGAGATAGAGGGAGAGAGGAGAGAGAGAGGAGAGAGAGAGAGAGAGGGAGAGAGAGAGCGGGGGCGATAGGGAGATGAGAAGCGAGAGAGAGAGAAGAGAAGCCAGGAACGGTGTATGAGAGAGAGAGAGAGAGAGTAGAGAGAGGAAGAGTTTGGAGAGAGAGGAGCGAGAGAGAGGCAGACAGAAGAGACGTGAGAGAGGAGAGAGAGAGAGAGCGAGGAGGAGAGAGAGAGAGAGAGAGAGGAGAAAGAGAGAGGAGACAGAGAGGAAGGGAGAGAGAGAGAGATCGACGAGAGAGGAGTGAGGAGGAGAAGAGAGAGGGAGGACGAGAGAAGTCGACAGGCTAGAGATGAGACTCGAGAGGAGAGAGAGAGAAGCAGGACAGACGTAGACGTTCATGTTTTCAATGCGGTTCTTGTTTGTAGGGACTTTTTTTCTTTCTTTTTCGTCCCTATCGTTTTTACTTCCATGTTTACTAGTCCATTTTAATTGTTTTTGTTTTGTAAAATTCGTTTTCCTTTTAAATCCCATAGACAGATTGTAAGAATAGGCATCGCCAAAAAACTTTATCCTTGTCAAATTAAAGTTTCCCAGTGTCCAGTGTCAATCTGGGGATTGCCTAAACATCGTCATCCTTGTTACTATGAAGTTTTGCAGTGTATCAGTCATCTCTCTAGAATAGATACTCTCTCTCTATCTCTCTATTCTATCTATCTCTCTCTCTCTCTATGCGTCTCACTCTCTCTATATCTCTCTAACTCTATCTCTCTCTCTCTAACAGATATATCTAACTATATAGGCACTAACATCTCTCTCTCTCTCTCTCTCTCCTCCATACTCTCTTTCCCTCCCTACTCAAATAAAGTCCATCCCTCCTCCATACCTCCCTGCATCCCTCCCTCTCTCCCTCACTTCCCTCACTCCCTCTTCTTCCCATCTCTCTCTCTCTATCTCTCTCTCTCTCCTCCTCTCTCTCTCTCTCTCTCTCTTCTCTCTATCTCTCTCTCTCTCATCCTCTCTATCTATTATCCCTAACATCCCTCACCTCCCTCCATCACTCACTCCATACCTTCCCTCTCTCATAGATCTCTCCTCTCTCTCTAACTCTCTCTACTCTCTCTCTAAGACTCTATCCTCTATTTTCTCTCACTCCCTCCCTCCCTCAATCAACTCCCTCCCTCAATCCCTAACTCCATCCCTCCCTCCCAAAATCACTTTATATACTCTCTATCTCTCTCTATCTACTCTCTCTCTCTACTATATAACGAAAATCTCTCCCTAACTCCATAACAAATAACTCCACAAATTTCCCCCCCTCCCTTCACCCTCCCTCACCTACCTCTATCCTAATAACTCATCAGCTCTATCTATCTCTCTCTCTCTCTCTCCTCTCTCTCTCTCTCTATCTCTCTATATATCTCTATATATAACTCTCAATACTCTAACTCACTAACTCTCTCTACACTCACTCCCTAACTCCCTAACTCCCTCCATAAATAAATCACTAATCCTCCTACTACCTTCACTATCTCTATCTCTCTCTCTCTCTCATACTATATCTCTACTCTCTCCTACATCTCTCATCGTCTCTCTCATCTCTCTTTTGCTTCTCGTCATCTCTCTCTCTCTCTCAATATAAAATTAAACTAAATCCATCCATAACTAACATATCTATATATATATTCTAAAACTATATATAAATACTCTCTAACTCTCTATATAAATCTCTATCTATACTCTCTATATATTATAATACCAATAACTCCACTCCATCAAATAAATACCTCCATTACCTACATAACCTCCATCCCTACCATACTACCTGTCTCTATCTATCGTATCTCTATCTCTCTATTCTCTATATCTCCTCTCTATATATCTATCTATCAATATATATATATATATATAAAAATATATATCTATATATATATATATAATATATATATCTATATATCATTATATAAATACAATAACTAAATCCCCATACCTCTATATCTCATCTCTCTCTCATCTAACTACTCTCTAACCTCTCTCTAGCTTAAATATCTCTCTCCCTGTCAATCCACATAACTCATCGCTCTAGACTCTATCTCAATCATATATATGTATATCTATCTATATAGAGAAATAAATAACATACATCATCCTACCATAACTATACTCTCTCTCTCTCTATTATCTCTATAAAATCTCTCTTTCAACCACTCTCCTCTGTCTCTAAACTCTCTCTCTAACTCTCTCTCTCTCTCTCTCTCTCTCTCTCTCTCTTCTCTCTCTATCTCTCTCTCCCTCCCCTACCCTTCCCTCCCTCTCTCTCTCTCTCTCTCTCTCTCTCCTCTAACTCTCTAAAATCTCCTCTCTGTCTTCAAGCGTCTCTCTCTCTGATCTCTCTCTCTCTATCTCTCTAGCTCTCTCTCTATCTCTATATCTCTCTCACTCTCTCTCTCTCTTGAGTCTCTCTCTCCTCTCTCTCTCTCTCTCTCTCTCTCCTCTTCTCATCTCTCTCTCTCTCCACTCTCTCTCTCTACTCCCCCCAATGTGTACCGGTACTCATAATTAACTGACCTTTTTGAAAAAGCTCTCAAATTACATGTTTCAGTACAAAAACACAACAACAAAAAACACAAACTGGTGAATTGCCGAGCGGCAAGTAAGTTCCCGAGCGGATAAACATGGGCACGTAAACAGCAGCATGACGCATCTGCGCTCCAACGACAAGAACCTGAGCAATTGCCAAAAATCCCTTAATAATAAATGTCTAAAAACAAATGTGTGGTTGTAAGTAACTGGTTACAGATGGTCTTACCAGCTATAACCGCTGTGATCTTGACCTTGACCTTTCGCGTACTAAACATTCGGAATTACCATACGCCGATGCATCTGCACACCAAATGTGAGCATTGCAAGTCAAACAACGATGTGAAAAATATGTCCACCGAGAAGAAACGTACCTTTTCAAGGTCAAACTTCAAGGTCAAGGTCGGCACGGTTATTATTTTTGCACGGGACCTTTTGGGTACCGTTTTTCCCCCTTCCCCCTTTTCCCCCAAAAATATAACAGTCACAGTAATGTCCCATATGGCTTTGCCGAGAGGACGTAAAACCTTAACTTTAGGTACCGTGATGCACCACCACAGTCAATTTGAAGCGATTCCACGTAACAGTTCCTGAGATACAGCATCAAGGTTCGAACCCCGTGATTGTCACGCGCGGACGCACGCACGGATTTACGGAGGAGGGACGGATGAAGCAAAAACAGTACTTCCCGAAAGCTTCGCTCGGGAACGAACTAAGAAAAGCTCTGCACTCTTCCAAGTTGAGGTGGACAGGTTCTGTCAAATTGAGTCAATACTTCAGCAGCGATACTTCGCCAAGTTTGGAACAGTGTCAGAAGCCACGATGCCATTGACCATGCAATTGACCATTGTGTGAGTGCCCTTCAGCGCTCTCTGTCAATCAGCAGAACATCGAAAGTAAATTTGATCTGCCATCTGCCACAACTTTTTTCTTGTTTTTCTTACACCCAACGAAATGCGTTATATGTGTGACCCAGCACAGCGAAAGGAACATTAAGTCGCTGGGCAAGTTTCTCACGAACAGAATTGCAAAGTCAAAAATATCACTTTTTTGGTCAATTTCGAGTTTAAGGGTATTTGTATGTTCTCTAATATCTTATCTTTCGTATTTATAAAGGATAATCTTTACTATGGTCTGTAAATGGTCTTATAAGTGTTTTATAACGAGTAGATCAGTGCATTTTCTTCAGCTAGGCTAGAATTTAGACTGTTTTCTCAAAATGGCCGATGCTCACCCTACTAACTCTAAATGCTCATAACTCGGGAATGGAAAAAGATACAAGAATGGTTCTTGTAGCGTTAGAAAGTCAATTGTCTGAAGTTTTCAGGTGTATAATCTTCTCAAAATGGTCAGTTTGACATTTAAAAAAAAAGAACAAAAATGTCCCTTTTCGTGGTGCTGGGTCACATTATACCCTTCGGAAGTTTCTAAAGGTCAACAACTTTCTTCTTCTTATTAGTCATATTATTATAGTCCCGCGTTTTACTGTACCACACCCATTATGTCTGTCGCTCAAAAGTGTTAGTAAGTTGTTGTTGTTGTTGTTGTTGTTGTTGTTGTTGTTGTTGTTGTTGTTGTTGTTGTTGTTGTTGTTTTTTGTTGGTGTGTGTTTGTGTGTGTGTGGTGTGTGTGTGTGTGTGTGTTAGAGTGCAGGCTGCGTGCGTGTTGTGCGTGCGTGTGCTGTGCGCGTGCGTGTGTGTGCCCGTTTGGGCACGTGCGTGTGTGTGTGTGTGTGTGGTGTGTGTGTGTGTGTGTGTGTGTGTGTGTGTGTCTGTGTGTGTGCGTGCGTGCGTGCGTGTGTGCGTGCGTGTGTGTGTGTGCCATAACAAGCTCCTAGCATAACATCCTCAGTCTCCAAAATCCCCCGTAGACGGAGTGTGGCTGTCCACGTGGCGGGGTAATCAAAACACCGGTCACACACGTAATGTTCTGTCCTCGTCCCTAGCTGATGCATTTGTACCATAGTGTTCAAGTGCTTCGGCTGATGGCATCGATGGAATCCATGGAATCGCTTAGCCAGGGTACGTCAACAGTAAATAATAATGATCAGTATTCTCTCTCTCTCGTCTCTCTCTCTCTTCTCTCTCTCTCCTCTCTCTCTCTCTCTCTCTCCTCTCTCTCTCTCTCTCTCTCTCTCTCTCTCTCTCTCTCTCTCTTATATGTTCACTTATAATGGACTTCTTTGTGCTGATAATTTGTTGTCGTGTTGCTTTTTGTGTGTATGTTCGCTTATAATGGAGTTATTTGTGCTGATGATTTGTGGCATTGTTGTTTTTCCCTTTTGCAGCCCCCTCCCCTCTGACATGGGCAGAAGGCCTGGATCAGTAAACGTGAATTGTGTAAATTGTGAATTGTGAATCGAATTTCTCTGCGTCTTTCTCTCTCTCTCTCTCTCTCCCATCTCTCCTCTACTCTCTCTCTCTCTCCTCTCGTCTCTCTCTCTCTCTCTCTCTCAGTCTCTCTCCTCTCTCCTCCTCTCTCTCTCTCTCTCTCTCCTCTCTCTCTCTCTCTCTCATCTCTCTCTCTCCTCTCTATCTAATCTGTGTCTATGTCTCTATCTCTCTCTATCTCTCTCAATCTATCCCCCTCTCTCTCTCCCTCCCCTCCCTCCCTACCCCCATCCTCTCTCTCTCTCTCTCTGTTTCCCCTCCAACTAAGTTAAAACTAATCAATTATATATCCACCCGGCCCACCCTGCTAACATTAATCACAAACGAAAAGACAGTTGTCAGCTGGGCGCTCAGTCACCTATTGTTTCCCTAGCTGACTCTAATGAATGCCGCATCGGATTACTTATCTCTGATGGCTCATGTTTCTATATAGCAAGAAGTCATTAGGCAGTGATCTTTCATCTTCTTCACACCACGCCGTCTCAGTAAACATTCCAGTGACTTAAGAAGTTGCGCAATGCGAAAAATAAAATAACTAGAAAACTGTCTTTGGGCACATCATCTTTTCTTCTTCTTCTTCTTCTTTTTCTTCTTCTTCTTCTTCTTCTTCTTCTTCTTCTTCTTCTTCTTCTTCTTCTTCTTCTTCTTCTTCTTCTTCTTCTTCTTCTTCTTCTTCTTCTTTCTTTCTTCTCCTTCTTCTTCCCATTCTTCTTCTTCTTCCAGTAATGTCCACCTGCCGTTTATCGGAAATTATTGACATATTATACAGGGGTTCGAAGACGAAGATGTGCAGCACGGGATGAGATATGATTTGAGCAATATAATCAGTAGGTAATAGAAAAGCGTTTTGTGGCTTACAGTGATATTGAGAGGATATGAAGAGAGTAATTTGGTTAGGTATTTATTTTATAAGTTTCCCTGAGGACCATTCTTGCCGTTTCTTGGAAATAGGGAAGGAATTTAAAGAACGAAATCAAACCCAAGTCGATGATGATGATGATGATGATGATGATGATGATGATGAGATTTACGTCCTATTGGCATGAGCCCTTAAAGACCCACCACGCCGATGTGGGGAAATTAATAAATGTGCGTGCCTGCGTGCGTGCGCGTTTGTGTGGTTGTGTGTGTGTGTGTGCGTGTGCGTGTGTGTGTGCGTGCGCGTGCGTGCGTGCGTGCGTGCGTGCGTGCGTGCGTGCGTGCGTGCGTGCGTGCGTTCGTGCGTGCGTGCGCGCGCACGTTTGTGTGTGTGTTTGTGTGTGTGTGTGCATCAGCAGCAAGTTGATCACTACAGATAGCTTAGCGGGAGAGAGGCGGCGATTGAGAAACACGACAGTGTTGTGTGCTCCCAGTGCTTCCTTCTATTTCCTTGCCTCGTCTGTCTTGTCAGACTGTCACCGGTCTGCCCGTATTTATGATGGCCTTTAGATAACTGTCTGCGTGTCTCTGTTTAGCCTGTCCGTCTGTCTTGTGTATTTAGGATGATTATGTGTCTGCGTCCAGTCTGTTTATATGATCTTCATTATGCTATTGTTTTAGTCTGTTTGAGCACGGTCATCAGGCTCTGCGGGTCGGACGAACTCCACGTCTGTTTTTATTATGCATATGTGTCTGTATTTCTCTATGTAGTCTGTGCTATATGTCTGTCTTTGTCTGTCTATATGTCTATGTAGTCTGTCTCTATATTTTATTGTCTATGCATTTAGTCTGCCTATATGTCTGTATTTAGTCTGTCTCTGTGTCTGTATTTTGTCTGCCTAATGGTCTGTTTTTATTCTGTCTATGTATCTGTTACTATGTCTGTCTTTAGCCTGTATATTATGTCCTCATTTAGTCTGTTTCAATGTCTGCATTTAGTCTGTTTCTATGTCTGCATTTAGTCTGTTTCTATGTCTGCATTTAGTCTGCTTACATGTCTCTATTTAGTTTGTTTATATGTCTGCATTTAGTCTGTTTCTATGTCTGAATTTAGTCTGTCTATATGTCTGCATTTAGTCTGCTTCTATGTCGGAATTTAATCTGTTTATATGTCTGTATTTAGTCTGTTTATATGTCTGCATTTAGCTTGCTTACATGTCTCTATTTAGTTTGTATATATTCTGTTTTAGTCTGTCTATATGTCTGTATTTAGTCTGTCTATATGTCTGTTTTAGTCTGTCTATATGTCTGTATTTAGTCTGTCTATATGTGTGCATTTAGTGTGTTTATATATCTGCATTTAGTATGTCTATATGCAGTCTGTCTATATGTCCTCATTTAGTCTGTCTATGTGTCTCTATTTAATCTGTTTCTATCGCTGTATTTAGTCTGTCTATATGTCTTCATTTAGTCTGTCTCTACGTCCTACTTTAGGCTGTCTCTATGTTTCTATTTAGTGTGCATTGAAGAATAGTGGAATTATTCTCACTACCCATAAATGTAGGCGTAGTGATAACATTCCTATTATAAAATACTCACATGAGTCGGCCATACCAGACCTTTCAAATTCTGATTCCCACTACTTTAGTCTACTTTAGTCAAGTTGCCAAGTTATGTCTATGGTGCAAAGAACACTGTCTGGACCTCAATTTGCTCAATGTACCATTTTGGACAACAAACTGACTTTTGACAAGAACGGTCACATTTTTCAGACGGAATGCCAGGCAATATTGTTTATGTTGCATAGACTGAGAAATATCGCTATCAATTCAAACAAGTTGCATACGTACTACCGTACATGCATTGAGTTTGTGCTTACACGCATAATGTGAATGTGCTTACATATATACTGTACAGGGCCGGGTTGGGGGCGGGGTCCCTGGTTTACGGACCCCCACCCCCCACCCCCTCAACCCTCTGCCCCAAGCATGTACCTTTACAAGGATGAAAAATGAGAACCAAACATTTCCGGGGGCTTTGCCCCTGGGTCCCAAAAGCATTACAGATCACCTATGCAGTTTTCTGGACCCCCGACGGAAACCCCCCTTTACGAATCACTTGGTCCGGCCCTGGTACATATATATGTGCTTACACATATGCACATGCGCGCGCATGTGTAGCTGTGTGTGTGTGTGTGTGCGCGCGCGCGTGTGTGTGTGTGTGTGCGCGCGCACGTGCGTGCGCACGTGTGTGTGTGCGTGTGTGTGTGTGTTTGTGTGTCACTGTGGTGCTTAATCCCTACGTAATCTGACGATCGAGGTTCAATTCATTATTCATGACACGCTAAGATCTCTAGCCGCCAGAGTCCACAGCGTTGGTACTGCTTCCAGAGTTCACACTGGCACTGTTAGGAAAGTTACACAACGAGAGAGAGAGGAGATCAGAGAGGAGCGGAGAGATATGAGACGAGATAGAGAGACGAGGCTGAGAGAGAGAGAGAGAGAGAGATAGAGAGAGCGTGAGAGAGACTGGAGAGATCTCTGAGAGAGAGAGAGGGGAAGAGAGAGAGAGAGAGAGAAAGGTGAGAGGGAGAGAGAGATGAGAGAGAGCGTAATCTAGAGAGATCGAGAGAGAGATCAATTCGAGAGACAGAGACTGAGAGCGAGAGAAGAGAGAACAGGGACAGAAGCAGAGAAGGAGAGTGGGAGACAGAGAGAGCAAGGAGAGGCACTAGAGAGAAAGAGAAAAGAAAGAGAGATAGAGAGAGAGAGAGAGAGAGAGAGAAGAGAGAGAGAGAGACCAGAGAGAGAAGAGGAAAGCAGAGAGAAGAGAGAGAGAGAGAGGAGAGAGAGAGGGAGAGACAGGAGAGGGGAGAGAGAGAGAGAAGAGATGAGAGAGAGAGAGAGAGAGAGAGGGAGAGAGAGAGAGGAGAGAGAGAAAGAGAGAGAGAGAGAGAAAAGACAGAGAGAGAGGGGAGAGAGACGAGAGAGAGAGAGAGAGAGAGAGAGAGAGAGAGAGAGATGGTGGTCGGTGACAAGTATGTATGTGTGTGTGTGTGTGTGTGTGTGGTGTGTGTGTGTGTGTGTGTGTGTGTGTATGTGTGTGTGTCAAGTCAAGTCAAGTCAAGTCAAAATGATCTTTATTGAGGATAAAGGAGTAAGCTTGATAGCTTTTTTTCATCCTGTCCTCAGAATGAAAAGTAATACGAAAGCAACTCGAAAAATAACTCAACATGCAAAACAAAACATTCCAAACTACTAAACATTAGCCTAATAATATAACGCATTGAAATAACTCTATTGAGAGAGAGAGAGAGAGAGAGAGAGAGAGAGAGAGAGAGAGATGAGAGAGAGAGAGAGAGAGAGAGAGAGAGAGAGAGAGAGAGAGAGAGAGAGAGAGAGAGAGAGAAATAAATGAATGGGATATTGAAGTGAATGTGGTTGTCCCTTCCCCATTTCATTTCCTCCCCATCACCCATATTAACAAATGTCCTGGACACAATGGAACAAAGCAAAGAACAATCAAAGTATAAATATTGTAAAGTATCAATTAAAAGGACATGTTCCGACGGAATAGGTGCTACATTTCTAAAGTTAGAGACTAATTCATAGGGTTTCTAACATATGAAATTTAAGTGCTTTCATAAATGTCTGTCTTGATGTACACGATTTTAAATTAAAAGATAAATTGTTCCACGCCGTACAGCCGGAGTACAATAAACTAGATTTATAAAGATTATTACGGGGTCTGGGAAAAGAAAGTTTGTGTGTATGTCTGCTTTCGTTGCTAACAAAATGTTGGGTGATTTTCTTAGGGGCTATTCCATTCACAACGCTGTACATGCATACACATTTGTTATATAATAGTCTTTCCTTAAATGGCAGGATG
>CM065698.1:6060291-6067791 GCA_017654935.2 Phymorhynchus buccinoides | reverse complement strand
TCTCTCTCTCTCTCTCTCTCTCTCTCTCTCTCTAACTCTTCTCTCTCTCTCTCGCATTTCTATCAACTCTCTCTCTCTCTCTAACTCTCTCTCTCTCTCTCTCTCTCTCTCTCTCTTCTCGCTCTCTGTCTCTCTCTCTCTCTCATCTCTCTCTTCTCTCTCTTCTCTCTCTCTCATCTCTCTCTCTCTCTACTCTCACTCTCAGCGAACAGGGGAACTATCCTCTTATATACAGGTCTGTCCCTCCATAATACGTTTCTTTGTGTCTCTGCATCTGCGCCGGTATGATGTAAGCCTTATAAAGGCCACGCCACACTGCATACGGATTCGATTCAAATGCGATCCGATTGTGACGATGTCCGTGAGTCATGATTCACATGAAATACTAAACAAATAACTGCACTTATTTGGGATTCACTATGCTCATGTAGACCGCAATTTAATACACAAATCAAATCAAATGTTCGATACAAAAACCAAGATTTGTTTTTCCACACACACACACACACACAAAAAAAAAAAACACAACACACAGACGACACACACACAGACACACACACACACACACACACAACACACACACACATACACACACACGCACACGCCCGCTCGCACACACACGCACACACCCCTACACACACACACACAAACCACCAACACAAACACACACACAATCACACAAGTCCACGCAAAAAAAACACATTAAAAAAAATCAAAAAACACACTACACAGCACGCACACACTCACGCGCGCGCGCACAAAGACACACATACACACACACATACACAACACTACACACCAACCAGACACACACACAATTACACACACCACACAAGACACACACCACACACACACCAGACACACACACACACACAACACACATGCACACATGCACACATGCACACACATACACATTCACATACACACATACACACAACAGCACACCACACGCACACACACACGACACACACACACACAAACACACATGCACAGACCACACCACACACACACACCAAGGACCCACTCAATACAACACAGACACAACACACACACGCGCACACCACACACGCACACACACACCACGCACACACACAGAGAAGACACACGACCGCACGCGCGCATACATACACACACACACACAACACACCTCACACACACACCACACACAAACGCAGCACGCAACACGCACACACGGACACAACACACACACACACACACACACTGGAGGGAGGACTACACACATAGTGAACATAAAAAGTACGATTTCATGAGATTTATTTACACACTAGAATTTCACGCCAATCATGCATCACAAAATGTAAAAATCGGACCGTCGTGTATCGAATCGTATGCAGTGTGGCTAGCCCTTAAAGACCCACCACGTCAAACATGTGTTAAAATCACGGGTTTCACGTGTTTTCCTTTCCCTCTTATAGCTGGAAATAAATCTTAACGCATCTTCCAAGCATAAGAGGGGATAATGTGACAACGTGATCGTTGGGGTCGTCCTTCACAGATTCAGCAAGCGTCACGTGTCAAAATCACTGATGTTCACGTGTTTTCCCTCTTAGAATATAGCTGGTAAGAAATCTTCAGAAATCTTCTAAGCATAAGAGGGAAAAATACACGACGGACTCGTGGTGGGTCTTCCACAGATTCAGCACGTCGCGTGTTACGCAAAAATCACGATTGTTTTCAGACGTGAATGTTTCCTCTCTTAGAGCTGGTTACAGGAAATCTTAAGAAATCTTCCTGATATGTCATAAGAAGGAAATGTGCACACGGACTGAACGTAGGGGAGGTCTTTAATGAATTTGTTTTTTGAACCGCCAAAACTACTACATTTTACAACTGAGGTGGAGCAGGTGAAAGAGTAGTCCTCCAAATCTGTGCTGACTTTTGCTGCTGGAACTTCGTGAGTGGCTGCTTTCTGTCTCTGTCTGCCTGGTCTGTCTGCCTGTGTCCCTGTATCTTTGTCTCTGTACTGTCTGTCTGTCTTTATGTGTCTCTGTCTGTCTTCTTTCTTTCTTTCTCTCTCTCTATCTTTCTCTTTCTCACTCTCTGTCTCACTCTCTCTCACTCTATCTCTCAATATCTCTCTCTCTCACTCCAATCGCAATCCACACGTCTCTCTCGTCTCGGTCTCTTCATCCTCCTCCTCGTCTCTCTCCTCTCTCACTCTTCTCTCTATCCCTCCTCTGGACACTTCTCTCTCTCTCTCTATCTCTCTCAGCCTCTCTACCTCCCAGCTTCTCTCTATCTCTCTCTCTCTCCATAAACAGACGACCAATAAAGGCAACACATACATAAGATAAAATGATACTACTTTTGTTGTTAGACCACACTGATGAGACAACACACGGTGCATACGAGCGGCGCGCGCACACTTAGCGCACCACACACACACACACACACACCCACACTCACCACCACACAGAAACACACGCACATGACAAACAGAAGGACACACACACACACACACACACACACAACACCACACTCCACACAACACACACATACACACACACATCAACAACACACACACACACATACACACCCACACACACACACCACCCACAAGGAATCATTCACTAACAAACAACACGCACGATCCCCTTTTTTTTTAAAAACCGAACAAAAGGATACAAAACAAACCAAACAAGTGCGTAGCCGTACGCCGAGCTACTACTCCGAAATCGGAATTGTCGGCTGTACCACATACATAAAAACGCGGCATCAAAAAACAGCACGTAACTACATAACAAACTCATCGACACAGACAAGCGCACGTACGAGACTGAATTAGTTTTTGTATATATGTATTATAGCTTTGGGAGTTCGGTATCCCGTGGTTTGAGCGCGCTCGCATCATGCGCACACGAGCGACGCCACAGAGAAGAATTCTATGACAGACATGTGTTATGATGACCATTCAATCAAGAGAAATGTGTTTGAAAAAGAACGATCGCATTGACAATACATGCAAAATTTCGGAGCGGACAGATTTCATTAGCGATTGTGTGTTTCTGGGTTTGAACAATACCCGTAACTGGTGCGGACGACTTGACCTTAATGTAAAACTACTAAATACCATCAGTGCATAGCTTGCATCCATATGGCAAACTAACTGATGCGCCAAATTTGAGATGATGGATAGACGGCTGAATAGTTTTTGAGAAATAACGGCAACTACCGTAAGTAGCACGGACGGACGGCACGCCGAGCACCGCCGTGCACGACGGACGGACACCGGACGGACGGAGCGCATACAAAAACAATAGTCTCCCCGAAACCTTCCGGCTCGGGAGACTAAACAAGGCCAAGGAGCAATACAAAGTAGGAGGCAAAATTCTATGCCTCAGAGAGGACCTGCGTTGACATCTTAATGGAGATGCTAGTGATGTAAGCAGAACAAAATAAAATAAGTTGCCACTTCCCTGGGTGTCATTCCATCATACATGTAGCTGACGAGAATCACCTGCTTTTTCTATGTTAGGAACACACAAACAGTGCACACGGTGCGCACGACGCTTTTGTTTCTATACCCGCATGCGGTGCGCAAATTACAAACGCGTAGTCAGAGCGACGTACCAAGCACACTACAACACACCATGCATCTGCACAACGCTCGCACGCGCGCGCGCACGCACGCACAAACAAACACACAAACACACACACACAAAAAAACCACACACACACAGCACACACGCAACGCACGTACTGCTAGCACGCTACACAGTTCACACACACAAACCCAAAACACCACAAAAAAACACGGCCTATGCATGCGATAGGGACACACTCGCCTCCTAAGTATATGCGCACGTGTATTTAGAAAAACACCACGACGTGAGCAATCGCCATCAACAATACTTCATATAAAGATACGTCATAAAACGAACGTAGAAGCCACAACTGTAAAATGCAATAGATATAGTATTCTATATCACATACTATATATATATTATATATTATATAATATATTTTTTTTATATATATATATAATATATATATTATATATATATATATATCTATATATACACACATACACGTCACATCGGTGCCTGGCATGCCACAAACTTGCACACAGGGGTAAACACACCACACCATATATTGCATGTGCACGCCACATACGGCCATCACCTTTGTGGTTTTTTTATGTGATATGCACACACACAACACACAAACACACACAAAAACACACAAACACAATAACACAGCACCCAACACTACACACACACACACACACACATACATCACCACCACCACACACACACACACAGCAAAGCACACACCACACACCACACACAACACACTACACACACACACACACGGAGACACACACACACACAACACACACACACACACCCAAAACACGGAATACACGTACACACACACACACACTACACACACTACACACACACACACACACACACACAAAACACACACGACTGACATACACCACACATATATATACAACACACACACACACACACGACACACACACGACAACAACACACACTACAGGTCACATTGATCAGACTGAGACTCATTGATCGGTTCATTGGATCGGAGTTTATATTGTTGGATTAGAGTGCAACGTTGCAACTCTTGTTTTTGTTTTTTTTAATGCGGTGGATGGCGTGTGGAGGGTCATGATTGACATCGACTAAACTTGTTACTTTGTTTCTTGAATATACTCACTTACAGAACATACACTACAGCACACAGTGTAGAGTGGGGCGCACAGTGAGTAACGCGTTCTCTTTCGTTTGTGCAAGTAAACCCGAGTTCGAATCGCAACCTGGCATACAGGGGACTTTTCCGTCTCATTTTTGCACTAGGGCCTTATGGTCTGAATGTGGGGAATCGTTTCAGGAATGGATGACACGATAAACCGAGGTGAGTGTGTGTGCTCATGGTCACTTAGTGCACATGCATTAAAACCCAGTGGCAACCCCCGGAAAAGAAAAAAAAAAAAAGGTTGTCATTCGTCAAATTGACAAACACACCACACACTATCCTTCCTTCCTCATACAGTCACACATACAAATCGCACGCCAAAAAAAAAAAACCGCCTTCCAAAAAGAAAAAAGAAGAAAAGGCTGGCGCACTCTGCCTGGGAGAGCGCAGCTCTCCAGGATGGGGAGCAACCCCCGAATTTCACAGAGAGCATGCACTCCGATCGTGACCATACAACTACATAATATTGCCTAACAATATGTAAGTAATAATCAACGACACCAAATTCACCCCACCGCAACTCACTAGTACTGGCTGAATCCTTTCAGTGAAAGGAAGGACCGGCTGGAACGTTAGTGAAGACGAAGGAACGACAGAACCTTTCCAACAAAGTAAAAGCGACCATAGATTGGCTATTGGTAATATATCGACGAAGGGACATGAAGAAAAACGTAGGAGATGACAAAAGAGAGAGTAAGATTACAAACGACAAGAAAGGACAGCAAAAGAATTTGGTTGGAAAAAGATATAGGATTTGGCCAAGAAAAACATTCTGCCCGTTTCTGATGTGAACATCTGTATCATCTAGGGGAAAAACTTGTTGTATTGAGTCATTTCCCACCTCTTGACTGACAGGAAGACAGGAAGCACGATGACGTGTAATGGATACATTCATCACATAGTCTTGAGGTGGAGTGGACGCCCATGATGGAGATTAGGCTGAGGATGGAGATGAGAGAGAGAGGGGAGAAGAGGACGAGAGATGGCGAGAGGAGAGAGAGAACGTAGGAGGAGGAGGGGAGGAAAAAAGATGACGAGAGATGAGAATGAGAGAGAGGGAGAGGGGAGACGAGAGGAGAGAGAGAGAGGAGGAGAAGGGAAGGAGGATCGAAGATGAAGAGAGAGTAAGGAGAGAGCCGGTGACGGTGGGAGAGAAATCTTTCGAGACGAGAGCTGTTGACGGACTCCGAGGAGAGGTGAGCGGAGAAGAGGGGAGGAGGGAGAGCGGGAGAGAGGCAAACGGCGCGAGGCGAGCCGGAGGAGGATCAGGGAGAGAGGGAGAGAAGACAGAGGACGAGAGAAGATGACGAGAGAGAGAGGAGAGAGATATTGGAGGGGGAGGAGAGAGGGGAGATGACTCGAGAGAGAAGAAGAGAAGAAAGAGAGAGTGAAGTTAAGTAAGCTTGAATGGGGAGTGTCGATAAAAGTGCATGAGCAGGGATGCGAAAAAAGTGAGTTGGATCAGAGACGACCAAAAGCTATTTGTGAAAAGTAAAGGTGTCGACAAAAGTGGTTGGACCAGAATGGTCAACAAAATGTGGTTTGAAAAAAGGGTATCGACAAAAGCGTATCGCGAATTGGATGCCAATAAGAGGAGCAAGAAAAGTGATGTAAAAAGGCGGGTCACGAACAGCACACAAAAGTGGTTGAGAAAGGGTACAGACAGAAGTGGTTTAAAAGTCAACAAAGTGGGCTGAAGAAAAGGTCGACGAAAAGTAGTTAGTAAGAAGGCCATATAAATGTGTCTGGAAAAGGGGTTGGTCGAACAAGCCCGGTGGTATCGAGAAGAGTCGGACAAAACTGGTTGAAAAAGGCAGTCAGAACAGAGTTGTGGGCTGGAAAGAGGGCCGTCGGCAAAAAGCGTGTCGGTAAAGGGTCCGACACTGATGGTGTGGAAACGGGAGAGGGTCACAAAAGGTAGTGCTTAAAGGTGTCGGCGAGCAAAAAGCAGGGTTCAAAGATGGATCGAACAACGTGGCCTTGTGTCGGGTGGTACTAAAAGGTCGACAAATGATGGTTGTGAGACACGGGGGTTCGCGATAAAGACGTTAAAGAAGGGTCAACAAAGTGGTTTTGTAAAAGGTCGAGAAAAACGTGTTTGGAAACGGGGTCGATAAAAGTGAATGAAAAGGGTCGACAAATGTGGGTAGTACCAGGATATTGGAAAGTGTGGACAACAGCTAAAGGATTGAGAATCTTAATTAATCACGCAGTGCTGGCGACCGTGTGTATTGAGAAACGCCGCCACCGTGGAGGCGCAGCCCACAATCCGACTCTACGAGGATTTGGTGGGGGTAGGGGGATGATTTATCTAATGCCGCGAGAACTTACAAGGGCGTAAAGACAATCCCCCCCACGGCGCCCGGCCGCAATGTAGCCTATGGAAAAACATTAAAACAAAACATACAATGTGAAGCCTTGGTGTTCATAGCTCATGTCAATTGGTCTCACGACAGCATATGCCAAGGCGACAAAAAAAAAGACAACAAAGGGTGGTTGCAAATGTCGACAAAACTGGCTGAAACGCACGCGGCGACAAAAGGTGTTTGTGATAATGGAGGGCACTTGATTCGACAAACGCAAGCTCAGACGCTCGGTCATATATGCCTAATAATTACGGACACAGCGGTAGGGACAGTGGCGTGGTTAACTGTACATGGCAGGGTCAACCGTTCGATGAACTGACCTAAGCAGTGGACTCCTACACCTCTCTGAAAATACGAAGGAAAATCGATTGCATGTGTGCGAAAAAGTAGC
>CM065698.1:6054627-6059791 GCA_017654935.2 Phymorhynchus buccinoides | reverse complement strand
GAAGAGAGAGACGGGAGGAGATGGGAGGAGAAGGACTGCGGGGAGGAGTGAGAGAAAACAGGAGGAGACGGGGAAGACGAAGAGAGATGAAGAGAGGAGGAGAGAGAGAGTGGAGAGAGAGACCGACAGACAGACAGACAGACAACCAGACGAGAGACAGAGAGACGATACAATAAACAGGAGAGAAATTGCCTTGTCAGTCCAGACGGAAACAGTCTTCTGTTGGGGGGGGGGGGAGGGGGCAGAGGGGGCCGGGAGGGAGGGCGGGAGGGGGAGGGGGAGGGGGGGAGGGGGGGAGGGGCGGCTAATACATTCCAACGGTATTATTCCGTAGGACGTTGTTTAAGAAATATATATTATTATTGGTAAATCGCACTTAGATAATAATAATAATAATAAAACAGTCACATTTAATAGGCTTTACCTCAGATGAGCCAAGCGCTTTCATATGATGATCAATGAGAAGATGGTAACCGTTAAATATAGCATATTACGCAAGTATATATTTAAACGGTTATATCTTCCTATTGTATCTTCTTATATGCAACTGATTCTGATTAAGCCTACTGTTACTGGTTGCAATTCTGGATGAACCATGAACCCTCTGGTTTTCGTAACTTATATATAATGATAATAATAATAATAATAATGACATAATAAATATAATAATAATGATAATAATAATGCTGACAATACTAATAATAATAATAATGATAATTATAATGATAATAATAATGATAGTAATGACAGTAATGATAGTAATGATAGGAATGATAGAAGAATAGTTATAATAATAATAATAATAAATAAATAATAAAATAGTAGTGATAGTTTTAATAGCTATAATAGCTATACTAGTTCTTATAATGTAATAATAATAATATAATAATAATAATAATAATAATAATAGTATAGTAATAGTAGTGATAGTAATAATAGTAATAATGATAATAATAATAATAATCATAATCATAATATGCATAATGCATATATCATAATAACTAATGAATGGGGGAAAATGTCTCGTGTCACACAGAAACACAGCCATTTTTTCATCTCGTATCAAACAACCAACACTTAAGGCTTTGAAAAATGTCCATGGTAGTTTCAGCCCACCACACAGACAATAGATTGAAAAGAGAGCGGGGGTGGTGGGGGGGGGGGGGTGGGGTGGGGAGGGGGGGGGCGGGGGGGGGGAGGGAAAACGATGGCGAAGAGAAAAAGAAGAAAAAAAAACAAAAAGACTACCTCAAAAAAGAAAAAAAACAAAAAGAGAAAAACAACGAACAAAAGAAGGAAACAAAAACAAATAGACAAGAAAAAAACAAAGAAAAAAAAAAAAAAAAAAACAAAACAAAAGGAAGAAAGGAAAAAAAAAAGGAACAAAGACGGTTAAGAAAACATCAACATACAAAAAAGGACAAAGAAAATGAATAAAAGTAAGGAGAAGGAAAAAAAAAAAAGAATAAATGAAAAAAAAAAAAAAAAAAAGGGTTGTTTTTTGTTTTTTTAAATACATGACGGCTGGAACCAGTATTGGTGGTGTGTGTGGGTTTGCCATTGATGAGAAAAGTGAGCAATATTGGCATGATGATTTATTACTTTCTCCTGTGAGCAATTATTCGAGTAAGCAAAGATATAGCGTGGGGGAGTACCGCTGCGCATAAGAGCTTTAAGATGAATGATTTGGGTTTGCTTGGTTGGTTGGTGTCGTGCTTTCCGTGAGAGTGAGAGTTTTGGAGAAATTTAGATATTTGTTTGTTTTAAACTGTTCGTAAATTATATGTGGTTTTACATATTTTATCCTTATATTTTAAAGTTTTGTAGTTGAGTCCTATATCGCGATCGTGTGGAGTTCATACACTGGGGGACAAGACGAATGTTGCTATTTTAGTAGTCGTGTTTTCTACGAGTTGCCACTGGGGCTCCTTTACAGTGGACAGCTAAAGTAAATAGATTTTTACATCCTTTGATATGAAGGCGGAACTCTTAGTCCGCTGCATCCTACGACATTATGTTGTTAGGGCTACAGATGGCGGGGCGCGTTGTACACACAACCCAAAATAGGTCAAACATGAAACAACATGTAAAACAGATATCAGTACACGTAATGAGGCTATGCAGAAGAGTGCCAAATGGTATAATAACAAATCCCCAATATACAAAACAGGCCACATGTAACTGACGGAGCTCACTACTACTTACATTATCCTACTTTTACCGACCATCCTACGAAGTAGACTACAGGGCTCTTTACTACATACCTTACTAGACTAACTACATGAAACAGATATCTGTTACTACTATCTGCACGACTATACTAACTGTCACTAACTACAGCCTATTATACTACCACTATATTATACTATCCTGTGACTACGTTACTACTACTACTACTACTTCATACTACTACTAGTTACTACTAGTAGCTTAACTGACTAGTAACTACTGGCACGACCGACTTGATCTTTACAACTACAACTGATCTGACCTACTACTAACTATGACTACCATTACTATCTCGACTCACTACTACTAACTCACTCACTTACTACGGACTACTGACTATGCTACTGCTACTACTACGAGCATACTTACTACTACTACCTACTACTGACTACCTGTCACATACTACTGATAGTAATACTAATACTGAATGGTAGTTCAACTGACATGACTGACGACAGACAATGACTACTACTACTAACGACTACGAACCGCCTGTACGACTATACCTGCGACGAAACTATTACGATATCTACTGCTACGTATCACTATTACGTACTCACTCACTACTTACTTCAACGTACTGACTATACCAATAATAATGACTACTTACTACTACTGGCTGCATGATGGGTGCAACTACTACTACAACTACATAATTACAAACTACAAACTTACAAATTTCACTACATACTACTTACAATAAGGCCTTACTTCTTTCCTCGTAAACAAGTTGTGAAATATCACAAAAAATGCAAATCATATAAAAGAAAATTATGTGTTCACTTATGAACATATATTACACATGAAACCCCTTTTGGATGCACCACGCACGCACTTGTACACACGCGCACGCACGCACGCACACGACGCACGCACACGCACATCGCACCATCGCACATCGCTACACGCAACACGCACACGCACATCCAACGCGCCACGCGCACGCACGCACACACAACACAACCAACCACATACATACACACACACACACACACACACACACACATGGCACATAGGTTGTTGTCAGCGATAAATAATAATAATAATATTATTAGTTATGATTATTATTATTAGTATTATTATTAATATTATTATTTAATTATTATTGTTAATTGATGATTATGTTGATTATTATATTTACAATAGACCCTGGACTATGCAACAGGACCGTTGCTCTCGTGTTGATAGGGCACGTGTGGCTGGTGTGTTTCGAGGTTCTGTCAACGCCTTCGCGTGTTTCGTTCGTTTTTTCATTACACGATTACGAATCTGATTGAATTGTCTGATGCAGAAATATAGATATTTCAACCGATTCGCATATCGGAAGGTCAATACTCCAATACGCAGTGGAACACTCCATTATAAGACCTTAAAGAATAAACCAAAATGAGGTCTTATAAGAAGGAGGGCCCTCTCTTATAAGGGAGGTGGATTATATCTTATCTAACCCTTTCATCCGCCAACCCGCCAAGCCATATTTCAGCCAAAATGTCCATTCAATTTACCTGGGTCAGCGACAGAACAAAATCCATCTGCAGTATTTGGGGATTCTTCTGTGACATATATATAATAATAAGGTCTATCCTTACTTCCCCAAACTAAGACAAATAGGGTCTTTGGATAATAGACTCCAATTTGATGCTTTGCCTTTTAGTGACATAGGTGTTAAATCACTGTGGTGCTGCTAAAATGCGACTTTGGCGGTGAAAGGGTTAATACTTATAAAGAAGGGCAATGTCTCCGAGAAACAAGTCTTATGTGGATCGGGGAGGGAGTCTTATAATGGGAAGTCTTATAAGAGAGTTCCACTAGGATGTTTCCCTATAGTGAACGGAACGAGTATGATAATTCCATCGGATTCCTTTAGACAGTACTATTTTGATAATATTCATCACGCCTCACAACTGTTGCGGTTGGATGGAGTCGTACAACTGCAGCTGGACGTGTCGATTTTGCATATCCTCTCATTGGTCCGTCACCGAAGGTGAACGGACTATTGCGATGGGGCTGGTTTCCTGGTTTGTATTTTTTTCTCTTTTTTTTTTCTGTCTTGTCCCAAAGGATTTCTCCCGAACCGCTTGACAAAAACGCTTCAAATTTTGTGTGCGAAGGTTGTGCCTCCTTAATAGGAATGAGCGTCGGGCGCAAACCGTTTTGCCGTCGTGACCTTGACCGTGACGTACGACCTTGAAAACCGAAAATCTATTTTTAGCCATATCTCGGGCACCGATCAACATAGGATGTTGAAAATTGGTATGAAGGTTGTTTGGCTTATGCCTGTTCTGATGATGGCATACCGATCAAGGTCAAGGTCAAGGTCAAAAAGATCGCTGGAGCCTGAAAATCGGAGGGTCATTTTTTTTCTCCTTCTGTCTGTCCCAAGGATATCTTTCGAACGGGTTGACCGAATCACGTCACATTTTGTGTGCTGGTGTGTCACCATGAGAGGAAGGCATCCGCGCATAAACCATTTTGCCGTCCTGACCTTGACCTTGGCGTACGACCTTGAAAACCGAAAATCTTTCAGGGGCCATAACTCCCACACCGTTAGAGTTAGAGTCTTCAAATTAGGCATGCAGGTACTTTGGCTTATGCCCGTTCTGATGGTGGCATACCGATCAAGGTCAAGGTCACGGTCCGGGCGATCAGTAGGCCTTGAAAGTGGTAGGGGTCTACACATTGGGTTTTAAGCCATATTTTCCACATTGGTACTTGACAGAAGCGCTTCAGATTGTGTGTGGTACTGTATACCCTAGAGAAGAAAACATCCGAGCATAAATTATCACCATGCTGAACCTTGATCTTGAAATGTGACCTTGAAAACCGAAATTTCCTTCTTTGCGCTATACGGTTTTTTGTTACAAGCTGTATCTCGTGAACTAGAAGACAGAATCCCTTCCAATTTGTGTCAGGGATGTGACACTCTACGGGGTTT
>CM065698.1:6049627-6052127 GCA_017654935.2 Phymorhynchus buccinoides | reverse complement strand
TGTGTGTGTTTATTTTGTAATTGTTCGGATGGTGCAGCGAAGTTTCGAGCGTGCTTGATTACAGCTGTGTGTGTTTATTTTGTGGTGGTCTTCAAACAACAAATACGTAAGTAAGTGGTAGTGCTTGCAGATCTATACTGAGAGGTTAAGCAACTACGAAACAGTGAGGCTAAGAGAGGATATAGTGAAATGAATAAGGGGAAGGAACTTCTCATAATTAACTCCCTTTTACCAAAGTTATTTATGGCACCTATTCGCCTAGCAAAGTGAAAGTAGTTGCCACAACAATACAGACCCAAGTTCATCCTGATAAGGTGTTTTTTTATGAAGTTGTGTGGTTAATTCAGTAATTTGTCATAGTCGAAAGTGTGCGTGATCTACGTTGTGGAGGTGAGTGTTTTGTTTTGTATTAAGTGTTTTCAAGAATGGTTTATGAAACTGCGATGCGATGATTTGTAGAGTGTGTAGTAGTTGTCGAATGACTAGTTTTGTCGACCAAGCACTTTTGTCGACACCCTGCATGACAATAGATGATTTTCGGAAACAAGCTTAGGTGAGAGCACTTCATTACTCGGTCAAATACCATAGCAGCAATGCAACAATGGCGTCGAAGCTTGAAACCGCAGGATGCGAGTCAGCGACTTGCAAACATGTTTTTTATAGAAAAAATAGGGGTGAGCCAGTGGCCACAAACTGATAAAACTTGCAAAATGTGACGTGAAAATATAAATGGCATACATTTTAGAATTACGCACGGTGCTCTAAGTGCTGTAAGTTTGTTCAAACACACGAGGCGAGAGCTGATGGTAGAGTAACTGCCCCTGTTTGACCGATTGAATTAGGTAAGATCACTCCTACACACCATGAGAGTTTAATTACTCCCCTTGATTATTTTCGAACAATTCCTATTGCGTTGTCCGAACATAATCTAATTTTCCATTCGTCAATCAATACTAATCTTATCCGCCTCTTAAATTACGGTCAACAACAACAAAAATCATTTGAATGGGTCGACGAAAGTGGGGCTTTTCCCAATTAACCCTTTCACCGCCAAAGTCGCATTTTAGCACCACAGTGATTTGACACCTATGTCACTAAAAAGGCATCAAATTGGGGTCTATTATCCAAAGACCCTATTGTCTGAGTTTTGGGAAGTAAGGATAGACCTTATGTTATATATGTCACAGAAGAATCCCCAACACTGCAGATGGATTTTGTTCTCTACCCAGGTAAATTTAATGGACATTTTTGGTTGAAATATGGTTGGCGGTGAAAGGGTTAAGTGGACAAAAGTGGTTGTCCCCAGGAGGAAAAAAAAAGAAAGAAAAAAAAAAGTCGACGGAAGTGGTTGGGGACGACAGATATGACTTTGAAGGTCAAACGTCGACAAAACTGGGCTAC
The DNA here is from genome assembly GCA_017654935.2 of Phymorhynchus buccinoides. Taxonomy (NCBI): domain Eukaryota; kingdom Metazoa; phylum Mollusca; class Gastropoda; order Neogastropoda; family Raphitomidae; genus Phymorhynchus; species Phymorhynchus buccinoides. The sequence goes on along the minus strand of CM065698.1, from coordinate 6,050,726 downwards.
AGCTACGTACAATCGCGCGTATTTAGGCTAACGAGATGTTATTGCACTTCCGCATTCACCCTTTCACCGCCAGCCATGTTTCAGCCCAAACTGTCCATTACATTTACCTGGGTAGAGAACAAAATCCATCTGCAGTATTGGGGATTCTTCTGTGACAGATATACAATAAGGTCTATCCTTACTCCTCACTAAGACTTAGAGTAAGACAATAGGGTCTTTGGATAATAGACCCCAAGTTTAATGACATATGTCTTAAAGACCCAGCACGTCACGTGTCAAAATCACGGTTTTCACGTGTTTTCCCTCTTATAGCTAATAAGAAATCTTAAGAAATATTCCTAGCATAAGAGGGAATGTGACACGTGACGTGGGGGGTCTTTAAATCACTCTAAAATGCGACTTTGTCGGTGACAGGGTTTTAATCTCATAAATATTCTAGCAACGGCAAAGAGTAGCAACCAACGGTGCTGACCTAGCTGGTATTGTGGTATATCCAGGATCGGCCCACTATTTTATCGAAGAAGACTACCGCACCACAAGAACTTGTCCCTAATAAGGGCATACGCCTAGAGGATGATGATGTTGTTGTTTTGCCTTGGCTTAAAGACTCCAGGGATCATCCTAAGCGCTTGAACACTGTGGCACAAATGCACCCGCTACGGATGAGAACATTACGCGCGTGACCGTTTTTGATTACCCCGCCACGTGAGCAGCCACACTCCGACTTCCGAGGATAAAGAGGAAGTACCGTGTTCTCTCTACTATTTCTACTCCCGTAATGGTTGTTTCCCGCCGTGGGGATACCGGGGGTGTTTTGTATGTAAATAGTTCCCCCACCTTCTGGAAGTTCTGTGCTTGTAGCTTCCTCTACTCGGTCACTCTCTTTGACTCTGCCTTTTCCCTTTGCTTACTGTCATCTACTATCTTTCTGCCTTACCCGGTCCATTCTCCTGCCTTTTTTCAAGAAACACTTTCAAAAACATTTCCTCCAGCCGAAGTCGGAGTTGCTGGGCCTAACTCTTTCTTAGTTAGGCGCATATCGGCAGCATGACGCATCTGCGCTCATAATTGATAGGAAGCTGTCTGAGCGATCGAAAAA
>CM065698.1:6032127-6034627 GCA_017654935.2 Phymorhynchus buccinoides | reverse complement strand
TGTTCACGTGTACAGAGACCTTAAAATCACTTGCATATCAATGTGTTGCCATGGGGAAATAATGAAAAATGTTATCGTGTACAGAGACCTTAAGATCACTTGCATATCACTGTGTTGTCATGGGGAAATAATGAAAAATGTTCACGTGACCAGAGACCTTAAGATCACTTGCATATCACTGTGTTGCCATGGGGAAATAATGAAAAATGTTCACGTGACCAGAGACCTTAAAATCACTTGCATATCAATGTGTTGTCATGGGGCAATAATGAAAAATGTTATCGTGTACAGAGACCTTAAGATCACTTGCATATCACTGTGTTGCCATGCGGAAAAAGTAAAACTGTGTTGCCATGGGGAAATAATGAAAAATGTTCACGTGTACAGAGACCTTAAAATCACTTGCATATCAATGTGTTGCCATGGGGAAATCATGAAAAATGTTATCGTGTACAGAGACCTTAAGATCACTTGCATATCACTGTGTTGGCTTGGAGAAATAGTGAAAAATATTCACGTGTAGAGAGACTTACAGGCCTATCACTGTGTTGCCACGGGGAAGAGTAAAACTTGTTCACAGCGACCTTTATATTACTGTTCTGCTTTTTATTTATTACAAGGGCTGTTATGATCGTTAACCTGAATGCGCTATGGTCAACATACACGCTGTTCTTTATCGGTCTTTCCCCATGGCAGCACTAACCATACGCTAGTCCTATCAATGCTATCATAGCGCAGTATTGGCATGGGAAAAGAGTGATAAATAGTTACTTGTACCTCGACCATCTGTCGACAACGTAATTCTGGGTCGGCCATTTTGTTGCGGTGTTATTGCCATGGTTATTGGCTGCTGCTGCTGGGTTTTTTTATTCAGCCTTGCAACCATGCACGTGCACACGCACACATACACACACAAACACACACATAAGCGCGCACACATACACACACACACGCTCGCGCGCGCGCGCGCGCGCACACACACTCTGTCTCTCTGTATGTATATATGTCTCTGTCTCTGTCCGTCTCTCTCACTCTGTATCTCTCCATCTCCTTCTCTCTGAATGTCTCTCTCTGTCCCTCTCTCTCTCTGTCTCTCTGTCTCTCTCTCTCTCTCTCTCTCTCTCTCTCTCTCTCTCTCTCTCTCTCTCTCTCTCTCTCTCTCTCTCTATCTCTCTCTCTCTCTCTCTCTCTCTCTCCGTCCAGTGCTCTCCTCCCCCCACCCTCTCTCTCTCTCCTTCTCTGTCTCTCTCTCTCTCTCTCTCTCTCTCTCTCTCTCTCTCTCTCTCTCTCTCTCTCTCTCTCTCTCTCTCTCTCTCTCTCTCTCTCTCTCGCTCTCTCTCCCTCTCTCTCTCTCTCTCTCTCTCTCTCTCTCTCTCTCTCTCTCTCTCTCTCTCTCTCTCTCTCTCTCTCTCTCTCTCTCTCTCTCTCTCTCTCTCTCTCTCTCTCTCTCTCTCTCTCCGTCTCTTTCTCCCTCAATGTTTCTGTCTCTCTCTCTCTCCCCCCCCCCCTGTCCCTGTCTCTTCCTCTCTCTCTTTCTACCACAGTAATACAAAAACCGATATTATCCCGATCACAAAATACTCATTTTGACTGACACTTCGTTAACGAATTGCTCTCAAATAAAAAGCACGCTGTCGGTGGGGATGTCAAACGCATACTTAAGCCACCAGTACAACGCAAATTAATTAACTCTATCCTTTCAGCAGCTTTGTACCAAAGTGACTCACCTAGCCAACAATACATAATATCGTGTAACACAATGGACACAGTTCAGATATTTACATATCGGTAAATATGACCCGGCACCACTAAAGGGACATTAAGTGTCAGACTGACCAATCTGAGATAAATATACATTTGAAAACTTCAGTCCATTCTCATTCTACCCATACAAGAACCATCTTTTTTCGTTCCAGTGTTATGAGCATTTAACGTTTAGTAGGGTGAGCGTTGGCGAACAGTAGAGGCAGCCTCATTAGGACGGTAGACATTGGACAGACACACTCACGAACAGTAGAGGGAGCCTCATTAGGAAGGTAGACATTGGACAGGCACACTCACGAACAGTAGAGGGAGCCTTAGTAGGACGGCAGACATTGGACAGGCACACTCACGAACAGTAGAGGTATCCTTATTAGGACGGCAGACATTCGACTGACACACTCACGAACAGTAGAGGGATCCTCATTAGGACGGTAGACATTGAACAGACACACTCACGAACAGTAGAGGGAGCCTCATTAGGACGGCAGACATTGGACAGACACACTCACGAACAGTAGAGGGAGCCTTAGTAGGACGGCAGACATTGGACAGACACACTCACGAACAGTAGAGGGAGCCTCATTAGGACGGCAGACATTGGACAGACACACTCACGAACAGTAGAGGGAGCCTTATTAGGACGGCAGACATTGGACAGACACACTCACGAACAGTAGAGGGAGCCTCATTAGGAAGGCAGACATTGGACAGACACACTCACGAACAGTAGAGGGAG
>CM065698.1:6014627-6019627 GCA_017654935.2 Phymorhynchus buccinoides | reverse complement strand
TACTGTTTGGACTTTGAATATTAAAATTGTACAGAGGGGTAGACAGCTTGAAAGGAAGGCTTCCTTTCAGTTAATGAACACCGTGCTGACCTTAACCTTGAAGTTTGACCTTGAAAAAACGAAATGTCCTTCTTGGAGGCTATGTAATATTCCCCCAGCGATTACTTCGTGAAACTAGTGAACAGAATGCGTCTTCAAATTTTGTGTGGTGATGTATTATGGTGTGCAAGGAAACTCGTTCGTATATAAACTGTTCAGCTGTATCTTGTGGAACTACTGAACAGAAATCGCTTCTTATTGTCGGGCTTATGTATTTTATGCGTTTCTGTGTAGGGTGGAATGTTGTGTGATGTTGCATTGGGCAGTGGGGGAGGGGGGGTGGAGAGGACAAAACACGAGTGCAAGGAGAGTTTGCAATTATAAAAGTTCAGCTGTATCTCGTGAAAACTACTGAACAGAATCGTTCAAATTTTGGGCTATGTATTTTATGTGTTACGTAAGGGTGGAAAATGGTGTGTTTATGGGGGGGGGGGGGGAGAGGACATAAAAATGGCCGGGTTTGCATTTTCACAATGCCTTGCTGCCGCTCGGCGACGCCCTTGTCTTTTATTATTCAGACTCTTTGTTTTCTTTCTTCATTGCTTCTGTTGTGTGTCTTAGCCTGTCAGTCTCTGTGTATCGTGTTCGTTACGAGAGAGAGAGAGAGCGAGAGGGAAGATGAGAGAGAGAGAGAGAGAGAGAGAGAGAGAGAGATGAGGAGAGAGAGAGAGAGAGAGCATTGAGAGAGAGAACAGACGAGAATGAGAGAGAGACATTGAGAGAGAGACAGAGAGCGAGAGAGAGCGAGCGAGACAGACAGCGAGAGGTTAGAGACAGGGGGAGAGAGAGACAAGAAAGACAGTGAGAGAGGAGAGAGGGAGAGACAAGTAGACACGGGCACTGAGAGAGTGACAGAGATAGACATCAGATGTTGAGCTGGAGAAAAAATAACGATCAAACGCCCAATCTGGTAGCTGCCTGCTGGCAGAAAAACACTAAACACCGGTCGCTTAAAAACTGAACCCAAGTATCCAGTGCATAGAGATAGAAAAAACGGACGATCAAACGCCAAATTTGGTCGAGAGAGAGCAGCTGGCAAAAGAACGCAAAACACCTGTCGCTAAAACTGACCCCAGAGTATCCAGTGCACTAGTGACGTAGGCTTTGTGATTTAGGCCTACGTCATAAAGGGGTGGGGGTGGATGAGGAGGGCTGGGGGGGAAGGGATTTGGGGGAGGGGGGTGGGCAAGACGAGGGCAGTTGGTGACTGTGTCCAGTAGAGTTTGTTTGTTTGTGTGATATGAAAATTAGGGGGGAGGGTGGGGGTGGGGGGCGATATAGAGGAGAGAGAGCGAGCGAGATGAGTGAGTGGTAGTGTGGTTGAGTGTATGTGTGTGTGTGTGCTGCGTGCATATGTGTGTGCGTGCGCGCATGCATTGTGTGTTGGGGGTTGCGGGTGGTGGTGGGGGTGAGGTGTGTCGTGAATGGTTTGTGATTTGGCGTATGAGAATTACGAGAAATAAGAAGAGAGGGGGGCGTGCGCAATGAGGCAGATGAGAGAGAGAGGATAGATTAGACAGAGATAGAGAGAATGAGTGAAAGTGAGAGAAGAGAGAGAGAGCAGATGAGAGAGAGAGAGAGGAGAGAGAGAGAGAGAGAGAGAGCGAAAGAGAGAGAGAGAGATAGGAAATGACGAGAGAGAGAGAGAGAGAGAAAGGGATAGGAGAGAGAGAGAGAGAGGGGAGAGAGAAGGAGAGAGGAGCGTGAAGTCTCTGATAGAGTGTGAGAGGGGAGAGAGAGAAAGAGAGAGTGAGAGAGAGAGGGGGAGGGAGGGATCTCTCTCTCTCTAAAGAAAGAAAAAGAGAGAGAGAGAGAGAGGAGAGAGAGGAAAGAGAGAGTTCTCTCAAACAGACAGAGAGAGAGAGACAGAAGAGTAGAGAGGAAAGAAACCTGGAATGAGAGAGAGAGACAGACTCGGACACGCCGATTCGGATCTACTGAGAGGACTTGAGGAGAGAGAGAGGTCAGACTGAGATTGAGCGGAGAGAGGAAGAGGAGATGAGAGAGACGAGAGAGAGAGAGTATGAGCGAGGGGGGGGAGAGCATCCCTCTCTCGGAGACAGGGATTACGCGAGCTTAGACCGCAGTTGGAGACGAGAGAGGAAGAGGAGTCCAGTGACAGAAAGAGACAGAGACAGAGAATGAGAGAGAGAGAAGGGCACTAGCGAGAGAAAGAGAGAGACACAGATGCCGCTGAAAGGAACTCTCTCTGACGATCAAACCGAAATCTCGCTCGAGAGCTCTCCTGCTCTCAACAAAAACACAAAACACCTGTCGCTAGTGATGATCTCAGAGGCGCCGAGACAGCACTATTGACTCTAGCTCTCTGACCCTGCCCTAGTCCTGAAAGGAGCGAGGGAGAGAGCAGTCGAGGAGCGGCGACGGCGAGATCTTGGGGGGGGGGGGGACTCACGAGACGAGATGAGTTGAGAGACTCTCTCTCAGTAGTCGCAGGCGAAGTCTTGTGTCGATATGAGCCCTCTCACGGGATAATTCGACTTAATGGTCCAGATGTTTACTAAATGAGTTTCTATTTCTATTTCCTTCCTCTCTGACTCGTATTTTTTCTGTGACAATACCCGTTTGTGTGTGATTGTAATATTTCTTCCATCCCATCTGTTTTAATATAGATTAGCAACATTGCCAAAGATAATACACAGAAATGTGTTTTTTTAATGCCAAAAGAAAACAAATCTGTTCGTAGCCGATAACTACCCCCAGACATGAAGCCTACTCTGTCATCTCTTAGACTTAATCAAGACGAACTGAAGAAATTTCAAAGACGTAGCGCGCGCACAATATCACATACATACACAAACATAATTATACAATCTAGGATGTTCTGTGTGTGTGTGACTGGGTGTGTGTGTGTGGACGTGTAGTGTGTGTGAGAGTGTGTGTGTGTGAGTGTGTGTGTCTGTAAGTGTGTGTATAGAAAAGCGTGCGTGCGTGCGTAGAGTGCGTGTAGGCCTATTTTAGCGATCTAAATCTCTAAACTTTGTCCATTGTGTTGCACGATCATTATTATAATCATATGTTGGCTACAGAACTGCTTTAAGGATAGAGTTTTATACATGTGTAATTTGTGTGTGTTTGCGTGTGTGTGTGAGAGAGTGAGTGTGTGTGAATGTGTGTGTGTGTGAGAGTGTGAGAGTGTGTGTGGGTGTGTGTGTGTGGGTGTGTGTGTGTGTACATGTTTTGTATTTGTGTGTTTGTGTGTGTGAGGTGGATGTGTGTGGGGTGTGTGGAGTGTGTGTGTGTCTGCGTGGCGAAAAACGTTGTGAGTGAGGGTGTTGGAGTATGTGTGTGGAGTGTATGTGGTCAGGACGCTGCGGAGGAGGTTGCTGTGGCTTAGACAGAATGGGGTATGAACGAGTTTTGAGAGAGTTATGATAAATGACAGTGTGTGTGTTGTGGTGTGAGAGTGTGTGTGTGTGTGTGTGTGTGTGTTTTGTGTGTGAGAGAGGTGTGTGCGAAGAGACGCGTGCTGAGTGCGTGCGTGCGTGCGTGCGTGCGTGCGTGCGTGCGCGACACGCGCGAGCGTGTGTGTGAACCGAGCGTGCGTGTGTGTGCGTGCGATGTGTTGGTGTGTGGTGTTGTGTGTGTGTGTGTGTGTGTGTGTGTGTGTGGGTGTGAGTGTGTGAGCTGTTGTGCGCGAGGCGCGCGAGCGCGATCCCTCCGAGCGAGAGGGGTGTGTGTGTGTGTGAGAGACGCGAGAGAGAGAGATAATTGCTCCGAGATATGCGTTGTTGCTGGGTGGTGTCATTCTTGAATGCCGGGTTTTTGTTGTCTAGTTGTTTGAATAATTGATTGTAAAGCGCTTTGGGCTCATCTGAGGTAAATCGCTATATAACATTTAAGATATTATTATTATTATATTACGATTAGTTATTATTATTACTATTATTATTATTAACGATGATACACACCCACGTTGTACTGATGGCTTCATTATGCGTTTGACATCCACAACGACTGCGTGGTTTTTATTTTGAGAGCATTTCGATGGCTTGGAGTCAACAAAGGAATATATTTAGATAGTCCATTTTGACGTATTATTGGATTACTCTTACAATAAAAAACTAACAACTTGTATCAAACAATGACTGCCTGCATGAATATATAAAAATGGGGTTTTGCTTTTTATATTTCAGCAGTCTTATTTATTTTATTGGTTACTAGTTTTTGTAATAAGTTCAATAATATGTCACTGGACTATCTAAAAGATTAGTCCGTTTCTACTCTTTTTTGACTCCAAGCCATCGATATTTTCATTAACCCTTTCACCGCCAACGTCGCATTTTAGCACCACCCTATTGTCTTAGTTTTGGGAAGTAAGGATAGACCTTATTTTTATATCTGTCACAGAAGAATCCCCAATACTGCAGATGGATTTTGTTCTCTACCCAGGTAAACTTAATGGATGTTTTGGGCTAAAATATGGCTGGCGGTGAAAGGGTTAACAACGTGTCTGTCAGAATGAGTATTTTGTCATAGGAATATATTGATAGAAATAGTGAGGCAAGGATAGAGGATAATAGTTGTGTGTTTTTAAAGGTAACTCTCTCTGTAATTAACTCCCTTCACCAAAGTTATTTGCCCTTCGACGGCACCAAGTCGCCTAGCAAAGCATAAACAACAGCCACGTTGAGACAGACCAGCAGGTTCATCCTCAAAAAAGGATGACCCAGGACTGTAATGCTGAGAGATAATTATGACAGTCTGAGCTAATTCTGTCCACCACTGTTGTTGTGTACTGTGTGAGTGATGGTCGTTTTGGCAAGTCCTGGGTCATCCTTATTTTGAGGATGAACCTGGGTCTGTCTTCTCAATGCGGCTGTTGTTTATTCTTTGCCAGGCGACTGGGTGCCGTAAATAACTTTTGGTGTAGGGGGTTAATT
>CM065698.1:5994627-5997127 GCA_017654935.2 Phymorhynchus buccinoides | reverse complement strand
TTTGAGGATAGATGATCGTTAAGTTGTTTCCGAACAGTCTTCCCAAGGAGTTTGGAGAGAAAAGGGAGGTTAGATACAGGTCTGTAGTTTTTCAGATTATTAGGATCCCGATTGTTCTTCTTGAGAAGGGGCCTTAAAAGAGCGGTTTTGAAAGCAGAAGGAAACACACCTGAAACTAAAGAAGAATTGATGATGTTGGTGATTGATGGCAGAAGGTGTTGATATATTTGTGAGAAAAGAGAGGCTGGGATGGGGTCAAGATCACAGGATTTAAAATGCATTTCTTTCAAAGTAGAAAGAACTTCGGTCTCAGACACCGGCTTGAAAGAGAGAAGGGGGACACCACACACACACACATACACACACACACACACACACACACACACACACACACACACACACAGACACACACACACACACACACACACACACACACACACACACACACACACACACACACACACACACACACACACACACACACACACACACACACACACACACACACACACACACACACACACACATACATACACTGCTTACCAAGTCAAGAAAGAAAAAAAGACTACAGCAAAATAGAGACCGAGCTTGCTCTGCTCAGAACTGCACGACCCAAATCTTTATATTAAAAGCCAAGTGTCTGGCCGTGTGTGTGTGTGTGTGTGTGTGTCTGTCTGAAACACAAAACGGGCCTTATAACTCCGCCGTTTTTCGACCGAATCGCTTCAAATTTGCTGTGACCCCTAACGGGGCGAAGGCAACAGCAACCGAGGCGGCCGTGTCATTTGCGCGGTTTGGCAAATGCGCGAAACCCGTATCCGTCGGCCTCTCGGCGCCCGTATCTCCGGCATTTCTGGACCGTTTGCCTTCGAATTTGGCAGGTAGATGACCGGGGACGGTGAATATTGATGTGCCAAACCGGAAGCGAATCGATTCAGAAACGCGCGCGATATACGCCGCTTCACCTGTTCAAAAATACCTCCGCCGTTTCGTAACCGAATCGCTTCCAATTTGCTGTCAGGCTTGCTGTGGCCGGGGCAAAGCCTGGCAGCAAATGTGAAGAGAATCGGGAGAGCGCGTCACTCTCAGAGCAGCGCCAACGGGAAACGGGGCCTTATAACTCCGCCGTTTCTTAACGAATCGCTTCAAATTTGCTGTACTCAGCATTACCAGTACTTGGCGTTACCGGTACTAGGCGTTACCGTTACTAGGCGTTACCGTTACTAGGCGTTACCATTACTAGGGAGAGAGTGTCACTCTCAGAGCAGCGCCAATGGGAAACAGGGCCTTACAACTCCGCCGTTTCTTAACCGAATCGCTTCAAATTTGCTGTACTCAGCGTTCCAAGTACTTGGCGTTACTGTTACTAGGCGCTACCGTTACTAGGCGTTAACGTTACTAGGCGTTACCGTTGCTAGGCGTTACCGGTACTCGGCGTTGCGCTAGTATCCATTAAAACAAATGGACTTATTTTTTATTTTTTCGTATTTATTTATATGTGTATTTATTTACTTTATTTATTTATTTTATTTTTATATTTACTTTTTAATTTTTAATTATTTTGTGTGTGTGTGTGTGTGTTTTACTTTGTATTTATGTTTATGTATTTTTGTATTTTTGTTTATTTATTTTTGTTTATATTTTTATTTATTATATCCTGTGGTGTTCGTGTTGCCGTAAGCATTATGGCATTTTCTTTGGGTTTTTTTGTTGGCAACATGAAAAAGAAAATACAAGAAGAATGTACAATTAGGCCTAATTCGATAAACAAAGTCCACAAGTAACGAGAGCTGAAGGAAACATTAAGAGAGAGAGAGAGAGAGAGAGAGAGAGAGAGAGAGAGAGAGAGAGAGAGAGAGAGAGAAACTACGGAAAAACGAATGTGTTTGTTTAGCAACAGGGCAAAAATCTGCGAAGCAAAAATAATACATTGGTCTTTGTTCGGTGTAGGCCTATATAGGATGTGTGTGTGTGTGTGTGTGTGTGTGTGTGTGTGTGTGTGTGTGTGTGTGTGTGTGTGTGTGTGTGTGTGTGCATGTGCGTGTGCATGCGCGTGCGTGTGTGTGTGCGTGCGTGTGTGCGTGCGTGCGTGCGTGCGTGCGTGCGTGCGTGCGTGCGTGTGTGTGTGTGTGTGTGTCTGCGTGCGTGCGTGTTTGTGTGTGTGTTTGTGTGTGTGTGTGTGCGTGCGTGCGTGCGTGTGTGTGCGTGCGTGTGTGTGCGTGCGTGCGTGCGTGCCTGTGTGCGTGCGTGCGTGTGTGTGTGTGTGTGTTCGCGCGCGCGCGCGCGCGCGTGTGTGTTATCCTAACATTAAAAAAACATTTTCCCTATGTTCATAGACAGTTTTATTTTAGGATATTATTGTGTTGTGATATGTAGTCTCATATTAGTATGGTATTTCGTGTCTCGTAGTCTACATTTATATCTTTGTATGGTTATGCATGTGTGTTGTATTGTGATATATCACAACATGGATATATTGCGTTATGTTGCACCACCATAA
>CM065698.1:5979627-5982127 GCA_017654935.2 Phymorhynchus buccinoides | reverse complement strand
TTGTGCCGGTCTGGTAGGATGATCTCGTCAACAGAGAGAGGGGGGAGGGCGGGAGGGAGAGAGGGGGAGAGAGAGAGAGAGAGAGAGAGAGAGAGAGAGAGAGAGAGAGAGAGAGAGAGAGAGAGAGAGAGAGAGGGGGAGAAAGAGGGAGAGAGAGAGAGAGAGGGGCAGAAAGAGAGAGAGAGAGAGAGAGAGAGAGAGAGAGAGAGAGAGAGAGAGAGAGAGAGAGACAGAGAGAGAGAGAGAGAGAGAGAGAGAGAGAGAGAGAGAGAGAGAGAGAGAGAGAGAGAGAGAGAGACAGACAGAGAGACAGAGAGAGACAGAGACAGAGACAGAGATAGGAGACAGAGAGAGAGAGAGAGAGAAGTGTGTGTGTGTGTGTGTGTGTGTGTGTGTGTGTGTGTGTGTGTGTGTGTGTGTGTGTGTGTGTGTGTGTCTGTCTGTCTGTCTGTCTGTCTGTCTGCCTGTATGCATGTATGTGTCTGTGTGCGCGCGCGCGCGAATGCGTGTGTCTGTGACTGTCTACCTATATCTTCGCGCGTCATTGCACGTGTGTGCGTGTTTGCGCTTCTCTGTGCCTATACAAGCCGCATACACACGCACCTGCTCGAGCGACACACGTCTTTTAGCATACAAACCACATTTTCTTTGGTGATGAGATTAACGTCCAATCGGTCGGAGACTCTTATGGGCGGTAATGCAAACCACGATCATCAGACGGTTTTATGCTATATACGGACTCGTCCAGCGTAGAGCAAATTCTTTGTTACGTGCAATATCCAACAATAAAAAATGTAGTGGACTTCCTCCCCATTTTGTGCTTTTATGCCCACAGACATGTTAGAAGTAGTTTACGATAAGTGTCGGACTTCTATTGAATAAAGTGCTCCCTCCCCAATAAAATGCTCAATTATTTTTCTTATGCTCACAAACAAACTTGGGGAAGAAATTGGACGCGGTTGTTGAGGAGAGTTTGTGGGAAGTTTGTCAATTCGCTGGAACTTTGCGTTTTGTTGAAGTGTATATATTTTTAAATAATTAAATACTTTATCGCGTTGACAATAACTGCTTGTGTATGTGTGTGTGTGTGTGTGTGTGTGTGTGTGTGTGTGTGTGTGTGTGTGTGTGTGTGTGTATGTGTGTTTGTGTGTGATTGTGTGTGTGTGTGTGTGTGTGTGTGTGTGTGTGTGTGTGTGTGTGTGTGTGTGTGTGTGTGTGTGTGTGTATGTGCGTGCGTGCGTGTGCGTGTGTGTGCGCTCGTGTGTATGTGGGTGGGTGTAGGTGTGCTTGCGTGTGTATGTGCGAGAGAGAGAGAGAGAGAGAGAGAGAGAGAGAGAGAGAGAGAGAGAGAGAGAGAGAGAGAGAGGGGGGGGGGGGGGGTGACGAGGGAATGGGTTAAAAGGCTAAGTCTCTAGGGAAGACTTTTAGTATGTTACATTTTCAAATAGAAAATTTGCCTTTAGCCCACTTCTCTAGGGTATGGGAGATGAGCAACTTTCCCGGCCCCTTTTCATCTAATAAATTTATATTTGTGCCCGGGTTCTGGCTCGTATGATTGAATGAAATACAAGTGGTAGTTTGCTCTAAATGGCAGACAGAGAGAAGTAGGGTTTTACATGAAATTACAAGACTTCCACTCTCATCAGTCTGACCAAAGGGTTCAGAATTATTTGACACTTGCATTTTATTTACTCACAAAATCTGCATAAGATTATGCAACAATAATAATAAAGCAGCTCAATGGCGCCAAAACAAAATATGAATGAAAAACAATGAAATCCGAAAGGATTTACAAGACTTTTGTCTTTCTAGAAGGTTAGCCCCAAGCGGGAAGGGTCACTAATATTCTTAAGTGTCCTGGTTTCCAGTTAGTGTTCTTTGGCACTGTCTTAGGGACTTAGCTCATAGCTGTGCTGAAGTTCCCCCGTAGGGATCGGCGAGTGCTGTGGTGACTTGGCTTGCTCGTCAGGTGAGAGTAGCTCCCAGTCGTTCCGGTTACGGCTTCGCGGGATGGCACGGTTCAGGCGTGGTCTCCTCGCGGATTCTGGGTGCGGGGCGTCTTTGCGGCGGTCCCGTCTTGTTTGCTTGTGAGTCAGGGATTGAACTTCCTGACCACGATGCCCTGCTGATAATCACAGGAGAAGGTGGATGTAGATCTCTATGGCTTAGAGACAAGGGGCTTCAGCCGGCAGGGAATTAGTGGATCCCAACCGGCTAGAAGGCTGCCCTTGTACAAAAGCACTAGTAATAAATAACCTGAATTTCAGTTAACAAACTGAGATCAGTAAAACATAAAAGGTGTACAGGAATCAACTGGTAGGATTCAGTACCCGGCTAGATCAAAGTCTATGATCAAGCCAACACCACTCTCAATCCAACACCTGGAAAGGAATGTTATCATAAAGTGCAAGGTTGCAACCCACAGGCTTCCTACTAAAAATATACAAAAGGGTTAGTAGGCATAAAATCCGGTTCTGGTACCAAAAGAGTTAAAGTCAAA
>CM065698.1:5894627-5914627 GCA_017654935.2 Phymorhynchus buccinoides | reverse complement strand
TACGAGGCGTAGGGGACCTGTAGTATGGGGCCACACCCGTGGGGATACCGGGGGGTCTTTTGTATAAATAGTCCCCCCACCTTCTGGAAGTTCTGCGCTTGTAACTTCCTCTAATCTGTCGCTCTCTTTGACTCTGCCTTTTCCCCTTGCTTACTGTCATCTACTATCTTTCTGCCTAGCCGGTCCATTCTCCTGCCTTTTTTCACGAAACACTTTCAAAAACATTTCTTTCAGCCGAAGTCGGACTTGCTGGGCCTAACTATTTGTTAGTTAGGCGCATAACGGCAGCATGACGCATCTGCGCTCATAATTGATAGGCAACTGTATGAGCGAACTAAGAAGGAGATATGGGGCCGACCCCACCACGTTTAAATCCGTGCAACTGCGGTCGTACGACTGTTATATCCAACTGTGACGTTTTCTGTGAGGTACGATACTCTACTGTCTAAATGAATCTGATGAAATCCTACTAGTCTTATTCACTATATTTTTGTTAGTCCCAAGCGTACACCAATCTGATGAAATAATGTGTATTTTTTGTATTAGCTATTTTATGTAATTCAGTGTATTGGGGTCTGCATTGAGTATAAACGTGAAGGAAAACAGTAGAATTGTTTTTTTAAACGGATGTATTTCACGTGAATCATAACTCACATACATCGTCACAGACGTTAAACGGATTTACATGGGTGTATGTAATTCGTCTCGTAAAAGCCAGATGGTACTAAAAGTTACCAGCCACACTGCGTGCGATTTGACACCAATACGATGTGATTGTGACGATGTCTGTGAGTCATGATTCGCGTGAAATATCCGTCTAAATAATAATAGCTCTACTATTTTCGTTCACTATGTTCATGTAGACCGCACTACACGAATCAAGTAAAATGCCTGATGCAAAAGTCAGATATTTTATCAGATTCGTGTACGGGAGACTACAAATATAGAGAACATAACTAGTAGGATTTCATCGGATTTATTTAGACAGTAGAATGTCCTTGTCAATCATGCCTCACAACTGTCAAAATCGGATCGTAGTGAATCGAATCGTATGCTGTGTGGCTAGGCCTTCCTTTTATACCTTTTGTACAATCATGATAGTGCTTTCCAAAGTTCACCTTTACAGCGTTAGACAGACACCATAACATGAGCTCTGCCTGTCTAAATGTGTACAAGTCCAAATCCTCTGTCGCGAGAGGTGTGACGTTCTCAAAATGGATTGGTTCTCAAGATTCCTGCGCCTGCGCCAACTCGCTCATGACGTACCATCGAATTTTAGCTTTTGTGTATTCGACACTAAATTGGCCCTAAACCTATCCCTAACCCTAACCCGTCAAATAAAGTTGATGGTACGTTATGAGATTACTGTCTCAATTTCGCGCATGCGCAGGAATTTTGAGAACTGGGCAATCCGAGATCACTACAGAGGTCTTCGCTTAACGCCCTGTCAGATCTGGGTTTCGTAGCAAACAGCCGTGTTCGACAACAGCCATGTAAAATGCTGCTTCTTTCTCAATCTGGGGATGCTTGAGATGTTCGGATTCTCTTGAGAGACTCTCTCTCTCTCTCTCTCTCTCTCTCTCTCTCTCTCTCTCTCTCTCTCTCTCTCTCTCTCTCTCTCTCTCTCTCTCTCTCTCTCTCTCTCTCTCTCTCTCTCTCTCTCTCCACCCCCTATCTCTACCTCCCTCCCTCTCTATATCTACCTCTCTCGCCTCTATCCCCTCTCTTTCTAACCCCCCCCCCCCCCATACTCTCTACCCTCCCCCCTCTCTCTCTTGTTCATGCACGTGGTCTCCAATATTTTATAGCCACCAGAAACAATGCAATCGCTCTGTCAACACGTGGAGATAGGGATTTCCCCCTCCTGTCTCTGGAGAGTCTAGGGTGGATTTGGATGTGTTGCTCCGTCTGCTGTATTAGACATTTAACAATATGTACTGTTTGTGTGTGTGTGTGTATGTGTGTGTGTGTGTGTGTCTTTGTTTGTTTGTGTGTGTGTGTGTGTGTGTTTGCGTGTGTGTGTGTGTGTGTGTGTTTGTGTGTGTGTGTGTGTGTGTGTGTGTGTGTGTGTGTGTGTGTGTGTGTGTTGTGTATGTGTGTGTGTGTGTGTGTGTGTGTGTGTGTGTGTGTGTGTGTGTGTGTGTGTGTGTGTGTGTGCGCGTGTGCGTGCGTGTGCGTGCGTGCGCGCGTGTGTGCGAGAGAGAGTGAGATAAAGAGGGAGAGAGAGAGAGATACATTCAATATACCTGCAGGTTGTTTCTCTGATGAAGGTCACTGGAGACCGAAACGTTTGGAAATAAAAGATTCCTAGTAGTTTTAACAGATGCATTCTTTCCTGATTTTATTATTATTATTTTTAGTGTGTGACTCAGCTACACTCCAGATTGCATCCTCACAGTGAAAAGAATGAAACTACAAAGTGTGTTTTAATGACTTATTATTATATATATATACAGCAAATAAATAAATAAACAACATTACACAAAACTTCATGGCAGTCAATGTTTTATTAAAAACAACAAATTTTCGTTTGTCTAAAAGCAAACTTTCTCAAGTAACCAACTACTGTACACACACACAAGTGATTTTCTATCTGTGAAAAAATGTTTTTATATACACTAGCCTTTTTTGTATTCACTGAGCTTAAATCACTAAGTTCCAAGTTTCAGTATCTCAATAATCACGCAGTGAACTCTCCTCATTGTTGTCTTCACTCCAACCTCGTTTCTACGGTTATCTTCTATTTTTTTCCCTCAGTTCACCCTCTCTCTACATTATTTTGAATTCTTATTAACTCACTTTGATCCTATCCCTTAACTTGCGAGTTTGATAGCAACATACATACATACTGGTGACATTACTGGTGAACACGACCAATTATTATGTGGTAGATTACATTTTATTGATACATGAAATTAGTGATTTTTTTAGAATAGACCCTGTTAATAGTGATATTAGTATATGTCCTGGTGAACACTGCTCATAATCACAGGTCTGCTTATTATGTGTAAGAATATGAACTTTGTTTAATTAATAGTGAGATGGACGTTTTGTGATGTGATAATACATTACCAATCTCTCTGCACATTATTACATATGTATAATAATAATATATGACACATATTACAGAACAGGTCTGAAGCTTTGGTTATATTATTGGAACAACGAATCCTATGTAATATAGGGTCACACTGTTGGCTATAAAAGGTTTTACTAAAGATTTAACATCGGCATATAAGAAAATTACCGGTCGTGTGTATAATAAAAACTAAGTTTGGAAAATTATGTATGAAATTTCTAATATGATGGTAGTGAAGCATTTCGACATTTTAATTTTTAATTTTTAATATTTAATATCTGTTTTAATATATATATATATATATATATATAGCATGAAAGAAAAATCTCAGTGAATAGCCAGCTCCGTACCCCTACTCTGAAGGACTGAAAAGTTAGTGCATTTGAAATGCAGAATAGGTTGCTTTAATAAAGCTTTTCTGTGTCCAATGTCTTTATTTGTGAACCTCAGAAACAAAACCAGTTAATGTTAACTTTGAGTAATGTTCGTGTTCAAAAAATAAAATTAAAAATTAATTATTTTTTTTTTTAAATTAAAAAGTTATATTGCTTTTTATTGTGGATTTTCGATTTGATGCAGAGAGGACACCATTCTCTTGTAGAATGTCTTTTTTGCTCAGGTTGGCCATCCACTGGACAGTCAATTTGCAGGCCAATCATGCAAACTGATGAGATCTTCTCAAGATCGAAACAGCTGTCTTTGCATAAGGCACTGTCCCTCCCCCATTGGGAGAAAAAGTAAATCAGCACGATTTATATAACTTTTTAATTTTTTTATTTTTTTTTTTAATTTTTTAATTTTTTTTTTTGAACACGAACATTACTCAAAGTTAACATTAACTGGTTTTGTTTCTGAGGTTCACAAATAAAGACATTGGACACAGAAAAGCTTTATTAAAGCAAACTATATATATATATATATATATTATATATATATATATATATATATATATATATATATATATATATATATATATATGTTTTGGTTTTAACATATCGTGCAAATGTTTTCATATGTATGTATGTTGCTATCAAACTCGCAAGTTAAGGGATAGGATCAAAGTGAGTTAATAAGAATTCAAAATAATGTAGAGAGAGGGTGAACTGAGGGGGGAAAAAAAAATAAAAAATAGAAGATAACCGTAGAAACGAGGTTGGAGTGAAGACAACAATGAGGAGAGTTCACTACGTGATTATTGAGATACTGAAACTTGGAACTTAGTGATTTAAGCTCAGTGAATACAAAAAAGGCTAGTGTATATAAAAACATTTTTTCACAGATAGAAAATCACTTGTGTGTGTGTACAGTAGTTGGTTACTTGAGAAAGTTTGCTTTTAGACAAACGAAAATTTGTTGTTTTTAATAAAACATTGACTGCCATGAAGTTTTGTGCAATGTTGTTTATTTATTTATTTGCTGTATTAACCCATACACTTCTGGGTGGTGCGGAGTCCAGCAGTTCAAGTGGGGATTTGTATGATAACAGTATATATATTATAACGTTAACTGGTTTCTGAAGTTCACAAATTCATACATTAGATACAGAAACGTTTAATCAATTCGGCATTTCAAATGCAACTTTTTAGTCCTACAGAGTTGTGTGGAGTGGGAAGTTTGGCTTGTGCGGCTGTTATCTTTTTCTGTATTATTTGATTCATCTGTCCTGCACAGCTCACCATCTGATATATATAGTTTGCTTTGATAAAGCTTTTCTGTGTCCAATGTCTTTATTTGTGAACCTCAGAAACAAAACCAGTTAACGTTAACTTTGAGTAATGTTCCGTGTTCAAAAAATATAAAAATAAAAAATAAAAAAATAAAAAATTATATAAATTGTGCTGATTTACTTTTTCTCCCAATGGGGGAGGGACAGTGCCTTATGCAATGACATAAGAAAGAGAGAGATAAAGAAAGAGAGAGATAAAGGAAGAGAGAGATAAAGGAAGAGAGAGATAAAGGAAGAGAGAGAGAAAGAGAGGGAAAAGAGAGAGAAAGAGAGAGAGAGAGAGAGAGAGGAGAGAGAGAGAGAGAGAGAGAGAGAGAGAGAGAGAGAGAGAGAGAGAGAGAGAGAGAGAGAGAGAGAGAGAGAGAGAGATATATATATATATATATAGAGAGAGAGAGAGAGAGAGAGAGAGAGAGAGAAAGTGAGAAAGCGAGAGAGAGAAAGAAAGAGATAGAGAGACATAGAGAGGATGACACCCTCGGTATGTCTCGCATTTATTTCTATTTTTGTTTGTTGAATCATGAAATACATTTTCCCATCACATTGTATGTCCACACAAAATGCTGCCAAACATTCTAGCAGAACTCTCGCCACCCATACCCCAACATACCACCAGCACCTCCCCCCACCACCTACCTTTCTTTAACCCTACCTTACATTAACCCGTTCACCGCCAATGTCGCATTTTTGCACCACAATGATTTAACACCCATGTCACTAAAACTCTTGAAATCAGGGTCTGTTATTCAATGATATTGTGTTCCTAAAATAGGGCAGTAAGGATTGACCCTATTCTAAATGTGCCACAGAGATATTCCCACAATATTGCAGACAAAATCTTTTCTGTAGCCAAGTAAGTTTAATGGAAATGTTTGGCTCAAAGATGGATGGCAGTGAAAGGCTTAATGTTTTTTCTGTTTATTAATTTGTTATCAGAACTCGCCATTAACCCTTTTGCCGCCAACCATATTTCAGCCAAAAATGTCCATTACATTTACCTGTGTATATAACAAAATCCATGTGCAGTATTGGGGATTCTTCTGTGGCATACATAAAATAAGGTCTATCCTTGCTTCACCAAACTAAGACAATAGGGTCTTTGGATAATAGACCCCAATTTATTGCCTTTTAGTGACATAGGTGTTAAATCACTGTGGTGCTAAAATGCAGCATTGGCGGTGAAAGGGTTAAAGACACGTGTCACATTCCCTCTTATGCTAGGAAGATTTCTTAAGATTTCTTGCCAGCCATAAGAGGGAAAACACGTGAAAACCGTGATTTTGACACGTGGCGTGGTGGGTCTTTAAATGTAACACAGTAGTATCAAATGGAGTTGTGTGGGGGTTTTTCCCTGGTCGTGAAAGCAGTGATCCAAGCTCGTTCAAGCATTCTTTTCATGCGTGTATTTATTGCAAACACGCGATTTTGAGGTATGTTTCCAGACACGCAATTTTGATGTGGTTTTTTCCGAAGCACAATTGTGATGTGTGTTCATTACAAAATCGTGATTTTCATGCGGTTTTTTCCAGACACGCAATTTTGATGCGTTTATCATAAACACGAACTGATGCGCGCTCTCTCTCTCTCTCTCTCTCTCTCTCTCTCTCTCTCTCTCTCTCTCTCTCTCTCTCTCTCTCTCTCTCTCTCTCTCTCTCTCTCTCTCTCTCTCTCTCTCTCTCTCTCTCTCTCTCATCAGAAGGCATACTTGCTTGGGGCTGAAAATAGTAATGAATCATCTCATACTGATGACGTTCTTGTTATTGATAAATTTGTCTGGGATAATCAATATTCTAATATCTACGCATATAATCTCGGCAGAGCAGAAATGTGTTCAAAATTGTGTGTCGCTTTAGAGTTGATAGATGTTGATATCAATGCTGCCCTTAATATGTTTAATGGGTGTATTAAAGAGTGTGCTGAATGCATGAGGAAGCATGTGAGGTTAAAGAAAGGTGAAAAGAAGGATGACTGGTATGATTCTGAATGTCATAGAATGAAAGGGAATGCACAGAGACTTTTAAGGGTGTGGGTACGTACTCTGGATAGTAAGGACAGGTGTGATTATGTTATTGCTAGAAGAGAATACAAATACCTTTTGGAGCGTAAGGAAAAAATATATAAGAAGAACTTGCTTGATGAGATGATTAGGTCTCTCCCTTCTCAGCAGGAATGTTGGAGTTCAGTTAAAAGAGCAACATCTAAGAGCAAGCAACCAAGGAATAATATTTCCCTGGAAACTTGGTTTGATCACTTTAAAGCTTTACTTGAGAAACATACACTAAATGTTGATGAGAATGATTTATTTTCTGATGATGCAGATGATCAGCATTTTAATCGTGCTATTTCTCGTGATGAAGTACTATCGGCTATACGGAAGTTGAAGAATAATAAAGCTGCTGGCCCAGATAATATTATTGGTGAATTGTTAAAAAATTGTAGCATGCAGATGTTTGACTTTCTCGTGAAATTGTTCAACACGCTCTTTGATGGTGGTTCATTTCCTGAGAATTGGTGTGAATCTATTCTTCTTCCGTTGTTTAAGAAGGGTGATGTTCATAATCCTAGTAATTATAGGGGTATATCCCTTGTTGACATAAGCAGTAAACTATATAGTACAATTATAAACAAGCGTTTGCAAGAATGGGTCGAAGTTAATAATATTACGGGAGAGCATCAGGCTGGTTTCAAAAGGGGATATTCTACAATTGACCACATGTTCACTCTTCTCTCTTTTGTTCAAAAACAGTTTTCTTTCAATCGTAAATTTTATGTTGCATTTATTGATTTTGAAAAAGCCTTCGATTCGGTAAATAGACAGCTATTGTGGCCAATTTTATTAAAACATGGTATAAAGGGGAAATTATTTAAATGTATTAGAGCTATGTATAATGTAGTGAAAAGTAGAGTTAGAACAGGTTCAAATTTGACAGAATATATTAATTGCTTTTCTGGGGTTAGACAAGGGGATGCTTGTAGTCCTGTTTTGTTTTCAATTTTCATAAACGAACTAGCCATAGAAGTTATTAATAATGGTAGTCATGGTGCAAACTTTTCTGATGATTTGTTAGAATTATTTATTTTGTTGCTAGCTGATGACATTCTTTTGATTTCAGAAACTGTGATAGGCTTACAGCGACAGCTGAATAGTTTAAGCAGAGCTGCATCATCCCTTGAACTTAATGTAAAAATGAACAAAAGCAATATTGTTGTGTTTAGGAAAGGTGGTTATTTGGCTGCGAGAGAGAGGTGGGTGTATAATGGGGCTGTAATGCCTGTAGTAAATGTTTATAAGTATCTAGGTATTTACTTTTCTACACGTTTGAGTTTTAATTTCGCCTGCAAGGACCTAGCAAGTAGGGGAAAGAGAGCTTTAATATGCGTCATGAAAAAACTGGCTACCTTAAATAACAATTCGCTTGATTTACTGTTGAAAATATTTGATTCGCAGATTCAGCCAATTTTGTTGTATGGGGCAGAAATTTGGGGATTAAGTAATTCTGTTACACATTGTGAATCTGTTCATTTGCTCGCGTTGAAAAAGTTTCTAGGGGTAGATAAACGTGTTTCTAACGATTTAGTTTACGGAGAGACTGGTAGATATCCATTATCTATCTGCTCAGCTGTTAGATGTATTCAGTATTGGTTAAAACTTTTGTGTATGGATCAGTCTAGACTGCCACGAAAAGCATATAATATGTTGGTACAATTAGATGGGAAGGGAAAACAAAATTGGGTCTCAAGTGTTCGACGTCTTTTGTGTGAGTGTGGATTTGGAGATGTGTGGCTGAATCAGTCTGTTGGTAATCGAAATCTTTTTGTTCGTGTCTTAAGGCAAAGATTAGTTGATTGTAGATGGCAAGTGTGGCATAATCATATTGAAACGAGTAATAGATATAATATTTATAGAAATATTGTTGATGGACATGATATTCAGTTTTACTTAAAATCTGATTTAGATATGTTTTTGAAAAAAAGTATAGTTAAATTTCGTTTTGGTGTATCAGAAATTAAAAGTCATTATTATAGGTACAGACAACACACGGAAAGAGATCTAATTTGCCCTATGTGTATGCAAGATGAGGAAAATGAAATACATTTTTTATTTTGTTGTCCATTTTTGGAAACTTTACGCCGACAGTTCATCCCAGGAAAATACTATAGATACCCTTGCTTGTTTAGATTGCAATTACTGCTTAGTTCTAAGAGATATAAAGATATTAAAAATGTGTCTATGTTTTTGTCAAAAGCTTTCAAATTGAGAGAGTTACTGATATCATAGTTTTCTATGTGTTTTTCCAGTTCTTTCCTTTGTTTCATGTATTTATTGTCCCCCCCTTCACAGGGGCCAAAGGCCTTTCTGAATAAATTTCCCGTGTTCCCGTGTTCCCGTGTTCTCTCTCTCTCTCTCTCTATCTCTCTCTCTCTCTCCCTCTCCCTCTCTCTCTCTCTCTCTCTCTCTCTCTCTCTCTCTCTCTCCTCCCTCCCTCTCTCTTTCCAGAAATATGGCATAATAGAGTATGGCGTGTCGCAGTCAAAAGTGTAACTCGTGCAAATCTGCCGCTCGCTACTATGAGAGTGTGTATTTCCGACAACCACAAATTTCACTCTTTCTGTACTTGAACCATTTACCTAACCCTAACCCTAACCCTATCCCTATCCCTACAAAAAAGTGAAATTTTTGGTTCATGCTCAATGTCGCAAATACACACTCTCATAGTAGCGAGCGGCAGATGTGCACGAGCTACACTTTTGACTGAGACACGGCGCACTTGTTGTGTTTAGCCAGCAGAATCAAAGAAGAAAACAAACTGACCATCTTTGTAATTTCCACATAATTCATCAAGGGTAGACAGACGAGGCATTGAACGACGTCCCCTCCTGATGAGCAGGGAAACTGTCACCTTAATAAACAGAATTACGCTCTGGTCGCTTCACCACTCTTCGTAGAGCTGCCAATCAAACGCTGCAACGGCGGCAGAGGCGGTTCAAATCGACTCATTTCATTGGTAGATGGACAAAGGGGTGTTCATGCGTTGGCTCGTGGAACACTGTCATCGAAACAGAATTACTGTCTAACGCTCCACTACTCTTCACAGAGCTTGGCGATCAACGCCTTAATGGTGGTGGCAAGCGCGGTTCACATCGGCTGATTTCATTGGTAGATGGGCAAAGGGTTGTTTTTGTGTTGGCCTATGGAATGTCATCGAAACCGAATTACATTCTGTCGCTCCACCAATCATCATAGAGATGCCAATCAACGCCTTAATGGTGGTGACAGGCGCGGTTCAAATCGACTGATTTCATTGGTAGATGGGCAAGAGGTGTGGTGGTGGTGGGGGGGTGGGGGGGGGGGCTGTGTACTACTGGCCCATGTGACAGCTGTTTGACAGGTGAGCTTCTTCCCCCTTTGGGGTTCGGATAATAGAGCTGAAACGTATACTTGACCAACAGACACTTGGCCAACACACATTTGGCCAACAAACACTTGGCCAACAGACACTTGGCCAACAGACATTTGTCCAACAGACATTTGGCCAGCAAACACTTGGCCAACAAACACTTGGCCAACAGACATTTGGCCAACATACATTTGGCCAACAGACACTTGGCCAACAGACACTTGGCCAACAAGCATTTGGCCAACAGACACTTGGCCAACAGACATTTGGCCAACAGACACTTGGCCAACAGACACTTGGCTGGCAGATATTTGGCCGACATGACAGACACTTGGCCGACAGACACTTGGCCGACAGACACTTGGCCGACAGATATTTGGCCGAAAGACATCTATCTCTCTCTGTGTCTCTCTGTCTCTGTCTCTCTGTCTCTCTGTCTCTCTCTCTCTCTCTCTCTCTCTCTCTCTCTCTCTCTCTCTCTCTCTCTCTCTCTCTCTCTCTCTCTCTCTCTCTCTCTCTCTCAATATTGTGCCGCATGTCTCAGTTTCTAACCTCGGAAACAAAATGCTTTTGTTTTCTTTTTCGTGTTCTTTTCTTTTCGTTTTCCACGACGTACTCATAGAGGGAATAGTGACCCTCGGCATTCTCCTGTAAAAGTCCCTCTGGGAATCTTGAGAGAAAGTGGGTGAAGAAAACAAGTGTTAAATAATGGGGAAAGTTTGCAATGGATCTACAACTTTGTGCATTGATTTCGTTTGCTCTCTAGTTCCACCCTGTAACAATATGTCTGTCTGTCTCTGTCTCTGACTGTGCTTGAATGAGTGTTTCTCTATCTCTGTCTCTGAGCTTATCCCCGTCTCTCTCTCTCCCTCTCTCTCTCTCTCTCTCTCTCTCTCTCTCTCTCTCTCTCTCTCTCTCTCTCTCTCTCTCTCTCTCTCTCTTCTTTCTCTCTCTCTCTCTCTCTCTCTCTCTCTCTCTCTCTCTCTCTCTCTCTCCTCTCTCTCTCTCTCTCTCTCTCTCTCTCTCTCTCTCTCTCTCTCTCTCTCTCTCTCTCTCTCTCTCTCTCTCTATCTCTCTCTCTCTCTCTCTCTCTTTCTCTCTTTCTCTGAATTAGATTCTTATAGGGAAGAATAATTAATATGATTCACCTAAAACCTTTATCTTCCTAGAATGTAGTTGGTGTTTTACCAGTGTTCTGTGTTTCTCTCTCTCATCTCTCTCTCTCTCTCTCTCTCTCTCTCTCTCTCTCTCTCTCTCTCTCTCTCTCCTCTCTCTCTCTCTCTCTCTCTCTCTCTCTCTCTCTCTCTCTCTCTCTCTCTCTCTCTCTCTCTCTCTGTCTCGGGTGAACAGGCAAGATGGCGACCAGTATGCAGCTGCTGAATGAGTTGTCCGATTCAAAATGGATTTGGGAGCGTTAATCAAATTCTACAGTGGAAAATATTGTTGTAATGAAGTCGTGCTGTGTTTGACTTTGTAAAACTGACCAACATGATCGATGTGAACGCCTGGAGGGCCTGCATTGGCCTGTTTCATGGTTTGAATCGAGGTGTGTCAGCTCTCAAACATAGGAAAACACAGGTGGGTGACGGCAAGGTCGATGTGACAACAATGGACATTGTGATCGGGTTTGTTTTGATCTTGTTCGTGGTAAAGCTGACAGATGCTTTGTGTGTCAACATAGAAGCAATGAACAACATAAACGTACATGACATGAACAACATATCAACTGTGACATGCAATGATCAAAACTTCATCACGGAAACTATGCCATGCACAGAAAACGTGTACCTTTCATCTGGCGTTGGAAACGACATGATGTGTAAACTTCCCTTGCACGTGCCGGTCGTGCTGTTCGCGTTTCTTGTCAATGCTGTGTTTTCAAAGTGGCAGATCCTGCTAAGTAATGATGTACAGACGGACCCTGGCCCAAATAATGGACAGCACGTGCAGCACGCAGAAGACAGTACGCAATCTGGGACATCAATGTTGACAGAAGACGGGCCTCTTACTTCGCAGGGGGTGGGTGAGATTTTGAAGGCCATTCAACTGCAGTCCCAGCAACTCCAGTCCCAATTCAACGAGCAAAACAAACAACTAAGTCAACAACTAAGTCAACACAGAGAAGAACAAATGAAAGAAAACAAATCAATCAAAGACGAACTGTGTGACATTAAACAGAACTTACACAGAGTATCAGAGAAGTGTGAAAGAATCAATGAACGCTGTAACACACTGGAACATGACAACACTTCCCTATGTGCTAAAGTTGATGATATTACCTCTGATGTGAATGATCTGTTTCGCGAGACAGCTGAGAGAAAGGATGAAGGTGCAGAGATGTGTGCTGTGGTGGATGGTTTGAAAGAGGAAATAAACAAAATGCATGAGGAGATAGACAGATTGGAGGAGTTCTCACGTAGAGACAATCTCCGTATGTTTGGTGTGGCGTCTGTTGTGAGTGGTGAGAGGGAGAGTTATGATGATTGTGCCAGAGCTGTGTGTGAGGCGTTGAATGGGGTGGATGGAAGAAAGGTATGGTCAGAGGAGGACATTGTGCGGGCTCACAGAGTGGGCCCAGAGAAGACAGGGGAACCTAGAACGATGATTGTAAAGTTTAGGAAATGGAAAGATAAGATGATGTTGATCACGAACAGAGATTATAGAGGGAAGCTTGAAGAAAAGAAACGAGTGAGACTAGCCAATGATCTCACGTTCAGACAAAGACAGACAATCGAATCAGCGAAGAAATTAGGTAAGTCTGCATTCTTTGTCAAAGGAAAGTTAGTGGTGGGGGAATCTCGTAGACAGACTGACAGAGATGACAGAAGTTGGGCACAGGTGGCAAGGGGAGAGAGTACTAGAACAAGAAAAAGAAGCACCTCCCCCACCCCCCATGACACAGAGCAAAGACACTCCAGCACCCTTCTCCCTTCCCAAGAATCCCCAGCTGTTGCTAGCCTTGCCTCTCTTGCTGTTATGGCGAGTAACCCCAATCATTGCGGTCAGCAAATATCTAATGATAGTGCAATGAACCCGGAAGTGATTATTGCAGACTGCACGGACTCTGAGGCACGTGCAGGTGGCAGGTGTGAGGCAGAAAAAGCGTGCGTTTCAGGCAACTTGCGTGACAGTAGTCCCGGTATAGGAAAGCAAGCTGCAGGGGCACGTTCAAAGGCAAATGCGCACTCGGGAGCTAAAGAGAAGCAGACAGGGATTAGTACTTTCTTTAAAGGACAAGCACAACAGTTGAATAGACCCCAGGCTTCGGGAAACTCTCGCTCTTTGCGGTCAAGCACAAACACAGATAAATAGGCCAGGCAAGGTTGTCAAGCTAAGGAAATAAACTTTCTTAACTACAATGTGGAAAATTTGTACAATAAAATTTCTGATGTTTCTTTTATGAATTATGTGAGTAATTTTGATATAGTTTGTCTAACTGAAACCTTTGTTGGTTCTTCGTTTGACTGGAGTTGTTTGTTTGCCGATTATGTAAAATTTGTTGCTCCTGCTAAAAAACTGTCAGTGCATGGTAGAAACTCAGGTGGAGTAGTATTACTAATCAAAAAATGTTTTGCTCAGTATGTTAGGGAAATTAAATTTGAGTGTGATAATGTTGTTGCTGTCCAGGTTAATAAATGCGTGTTTGGCGTTGATAAAGATGTCGTACTGATTGCTAGCTATGTTGTTCCTGAAGGAGGGCCAGCATATCGTGATAAAGAGTTAAAAGATGGCATTGTTATTGTTGAAGAACGTGTTTTGCAAACGATTGATTATGATAGTGTGCATATAATTGTGTGTGGGGATATGAATGCTAGGACGGGCAGGGAACAACCCAAAGAAGAACAAATGTTGAACTATGTACAGAATACAGATAATGATGATAGTGATGATGATGATAAAGATTTGTATTGCTTTAAACGTAGCTCTAAAGATGTAACTATCAATAACTTTGGACGTTCATTGCTGGATTTTTGTTTCCTGTTTGACCTTGTAATTATGAATGGTTCCTGTAATACTGATATAGAAGGAGAGTTTACTTTTGTGGCACCACAAGGGTGTAGCGTAATCGATTATTTTCTTGTATCAAGGGAAGTAACTTCATTCTGTAACTTAACTGTTAACGATTGTCTCTTTTCATGGCATTTACCTGTACAGCTGACTTGGAAGTATTGTTCTGTTGAGGAAGATGTTGTTTTAATGCCTCAGTTGGGTGAAGAACGAGTTGTGTGGTGTGAAGAGAGTGTACATGTGTTTAAAACTGAGTTAAATTCTAACGAGTTTAAACAGAGTATAGTTGAAGCTACCAATTGTTTGGATACAGATGTAAATAAATGTGTTGAAGTTTTTGTTAACGCCCTTTATGGGGCTGCTGCATGCATGGTTAGAACGATTGGTGGAAACATTAAAACTTCTAATGAATGGTTTGATAGAGAATGTGAGAACAAAAAAAGACTGGTCAGCAATTTCGACGAGCTAAATCATCAAAAGGGAAAAAAGAAAAACATGCTAGATATGTTAAAGAAAGAAAGGAGTACGTTGATTTAAGAAAAGAAAAGAAGAAAGAATATGATTTAAAGAGGCTAGAAAAATTAAAACAGTCAATTAACGACCCTAGACAGTTTTGGTCAACAATAAGGTCAATTAATCGAAGGAAATTTATATACAATGAAATAACCTCCCAGCAATGGCATGCCCATTTTGCAAGTGTATTTAACTCTTTTGATACAGAACATGTAGAAAATGTTGAAGTCAGAGAAGTTCAAGATGAACCTTTATTTAACGAGCCTTTAACAGTGGAAGAGGTAAGATCCAGTATAAAACATTTGAAAAATGGAAAAAGTAGTGGGTTAGATAAAATTATTAGTGAAATGTTAAAGCATGTAGATGATTCTATTCTAAATTTTTTGGTCTTGCTTTTTAATAAATTGTTTGATGGTGGAGCATTTCCAATTGAATGGTCTAAGTCTATTATGGTTCCCATCTATAAGAAGGGAGACCCTAACAATCCAGATAACTACAGAGGGGTTGCTTTAACTAGTGTAATTAGTAAGGTTTATACTCATATTTTAAATAAAAGACTATCAACTTGGGCAGAAAGGGAGGGAAAGATAGTGGAAGAGCAGGCAGGGTTCAGAGCAGGATACAGCACTGCAGACCATATCTTCACTCTATATGCTTTAGTACAAAAATTTCTCATGAGAAATACTAAATTATACATTGCTTTTGTCGATTTTAAAAAAAGCGTTCGATTCAGTTAATAGAAATGTATTATGGCATGTTCTCAGGAAAAATGGTGTTCATGGTAAGTTGTATAATGCACTTCGAGGAATATATGATTCTGTGATTGCATGCGTGCGGGAAAAAGGTGTTTATTCTGATATATTTTCTTGCCCTCGTGGCGTCAAACAAGGTTGTCTTTTAAGTCCGCAGTTATTTGCCTTCTTTATAAACGAACTGTCAATTGAAATGTCGAAAAATGGTAGACATGGTGTGCAACTACTTTCTGGAGCTGTAGAAATGTTTATGTTGCTCTTTGCTGACGATGTAATTTTAGTCTCCAGTACAGCAATCGGTTTGCAAAATCAACTTGATAGTTTAAAGAATGAAGCAGTTAGACTGCAATTATCTGTAAACCTTGATAAAACAAACATTATAGTTTTCAGAAATGGTGGGTATTTGTCACATAGAGAGGTATGGTTTTATGATAATGTTAAAGTAGTGGTAACTAACGCATACAAATACCTTGGGATGATATTTACAACTAGATTAAGCTTAAATACTGGGTGGTATGAATCATATAGGAAAGGGAAGAAAGGTGTAACAGAAATATTAAGATGTATGAGGAAATTAAATGCGATAGACCCTTCTTTATTTTGGAAATTATTTGATACACAGATAGTTCCTATGTTAACTTATGCTGCAGAAATATGGGGCCTTGAAGAAAACATTCACATGGAAAAGGTACATACGCTAGCTATAAAACGATTTCTAAACATACCATTACATTCATCAAACACAATAGCATATGGGGATTCCGGAAGGTATCCCCTATACATAAAAAGTTTTGTAAAATGTGTTAAATATTGGCTAAAGCTTACACAGTTACCTGAAAGTAGAATATGTAGACAAGCTTACAACATGTTAGTATATCAATCTGAATTAGGAAAAAATAATTGGGTTAGTAAAGTAAAGCACATTTTGTGTATTAATGGATTTGGTATAATATGGCTTAGCCAGGGGGTTGGAGACGTAAGATGCTTTACACTCGAATTTAAAGACCGTTTAATAGCTTGCTTTAAGCAAAACTGGCACTCCAAGTTAGAAGACAATGACAAGTACTCTTGGTATCATTCGTTTAAAAGTATTTTACAACCAGAAAAATTTATAAGGGTAGTAACTAATAAATGGCATAGGGATACATATGCTAGGCTTAGAAACAGAACACTGGGTTTAAAAGCAAATAGAAGGTGGTTTGACCCCGAAGACAGAAAAAATGGTGTGTGTATGATGTGTACAACTGGTGTTATCGAAAACGAAGAACATTTTATATTCCACTGTGTTGCGTACAAGGAAATCAGAATGAGATCACAGCTTTCTAACAAATGTATTTATAACAATCATGATCTGTGCAGATTATTATCTTCTGATAATGAAAACACTATTGTTTCGTTAGCCAAATATGTTGCAGAAGCATTTAATGTTAGAAAAAAGAGAATGCTTATTTGTGATGTATGAAAGTAATGTGTGCTCATTATGTCATATCTCGTGTTATATGAGCTTGAGAATCTTGTGTATGTTATATAAATGTTTCGTTGTTTGTTTGTTTGTTTGTTTTTCATGTCTGGTTTCGGCTTGCTATTGTAATTTGTTTCCTGAATTATTGGTACATGTATGTTTAATCCGTTTCTTCACTTTACGTAATAAGTTGGTTTTCATTTTTATTATTGCTTTTTGAGTTTCATGATTTATGTTCCGTAACTTCGGCGCTGCAAGAAACTGTTCACCACATTGACATAAAGGCTGTATTTGTGCCATTGTCAATAAAACAATGTCTGAAGCGTCTGAAGCGTCTCTCTCTGTCTCTCTCCCTCTCTCTCTCTCTCTCTCTCCCTCTCTCTCTCTCTCTCTCTCTCTCTCTCTCTCTCTCTCTCTCTCTCTCTCTCTCTCTCTCTCTCTCTCTCTCTCTCTCTCTCTCTCTCTCTCTCTCTCTCCCTCCCGCTCTCTCAGAGGGAAACGAATGTCATTTGTTTGGTCCGATACCATTATGAGTTCTGCAGATCAAGAATTCTAAAACAACGTCTGGTTTTGATTAGTTAGTACCAAAATCTGACTTTAAAATCAGTCACACAGACCTAAGGTGCCAAATTAATTCTGAGAGGAAGGTAAAGGATAGTTCTGAATAATGTATGACAGAGTTTACACACAAGATGCCTTTCTGTTTTGGGGGTGGGGTTTTTTTCCCAACTAGTTGTCGAATTGTACGTTAAAGAAAAGGCTACAAAGTTTCTTTTGAAAGAAAACGGATGGTGTAGAATACACAATGACAAATTTACATAATGTCTATTCTGTTCTTGTTTTTATTTTGAACATTTTTACGTTTAACAGTGGCGGCATAATTATACTTTTATTTTAAAAAAGCTCCCCCCGTGGGGATACCGGGGGGTCTTTGGTATAAATAGTTCCTCCACCTTCTGGAAGTTCTGTGCTTGTAAATTCCTCTAAACTGTCACTCTCTTTGACTCTGCCTTTTCCTTTTTCTCGCTGTCATCTACTATCTTTCTGCCTAACCGGTCCACTCTCCGACCTTTTCTCAATGAACACTTTCAAAAAGATTTCATCCAGCCGAAGTCGGACATGCTGGGCCTAATTATTTCTTAGTTAGGGCGCATAACGGCAGCATGATGCATCTGCACTCATAATTGACAGGAAACTGTCTGAGTGATCGATGAGGAAGAATTAGAAGAAGAATATTAAAAAGCAGCTACAAAGTGATTTTTGTTTGTGGCTCAAGCCACAAACCTATAACTCACTTTGTCGGTCTGTCGGTCTGTCTGTCTGTCTGTCTGTCGGTCCAAAATTGTCGCACTTCAAATGGAGGCGACGACGAACATGGTGTTTTACGTCCTCTTGGTCTGAGTCAGACACATATGGGACGTTTGTAAATACAAATATGTTGGGAACAATACTGGAGGCAATGCCCGGAGGCAGTACGAAACCAGTAAAGTCCCGATTTTTTAAAACTAATACAGATAGGTGTAGCGGTAACCACGCCTCGGTTCAACCTCATCGGCTATGGCACCGCTACATGTAGTTGAACAAATGGAGGCTACACTTCAAATTGAGGCCGCTCTTTAAAATGATGTATTTTAAAAGCGTACAAAATAATAAACATACGTAATACAGACACTACAACAGACACGACGAGTATGCGGTGCTTCTTTTGATGAGTATAAGTAGGATACATAGTTTTAAATGTTTTCCAAAAGATATAAAAAGTTACGAAATGGTGCAGAGATAACATTCTGGTTTACAGATTAAAATTATTGAAAAGCCACGGGGAGGTGACTCATGATTGGAGTGGTAAAAATAGACCGCGTGCCACAAACTATTGTGATTTCGCGCTTGTTTTTTAAAACATCGATCATACAACATTATTATATTTATTAATCAATCTTTATTATCCCAGTCAAAATTCAACAAGGACATTTTGTTCTTGCTGTCGCAACACACAACACAATGTTCACACGAAATAGCAGCTAGGCATTATAGAATGCAAAGTTTGAATACAGATTGTTTGACTAGGATTACATGGTATTAGGTATTAGGTACTTTATAGTCACAGAGGCGTCTCTGTGAAATTCGGGTTGCTCCCACCTGAAGAGCGCGTCGCAGCCAGAGGCTTGTGCGAGTTTTGTGTGACTGACGAGGGGGTGGTGGGTAATGTTTGACCAAATCACAAC
Organism: Phymorhynchus buccinoides; assembly: GCA_017654935.2. Taxonomy (NCBI): domain Eukaryota; kingdom Metazoa; phylum Mollusca; class Gastropoda; order Neogastropoda; family Raphitomidae; genus Phymorhynchus; species Phymorhynchus buccinoides. Next base: position 5,895,463 of record CM065698.1, on the reverse strand, counting down.
TTTTTCGTTGCCACTGGGTTTATCGTGTGCTACGTGACCTCGGTTTATCGTCTCATCCGAAAGACTCCACGTTCAGACCGTAGGGCCTAGTGCAAAGTGAGAGGAAAAATCCCCTGTACCCAGGTTCGAACTCAGGGTTTACTTGACACGAGGCGAACGCGATACCACTCTACACATGGCCACATCCACGGAAACTTCTTCTTTTTTTTTTTAATTAAAAGAAACTATTAGAATTCCAGTCGGCTTCAGGTACTCACGCCCTCACTCCAACACGATTGAAAACTTGGGCTAAGATGCATAATTTATTCAATCTGCATCTTTGCCAAAACTTGTTTTATTGTATGTGTCCTTTGTCCCCTATGATTATGATGATTTATGCGCTTCAGAACTCGAGAGCAGGTCTGGCTGTGATGAATGTCTGGCAGCGTCTGTATTCATAATGTGCTAAAGACTCACCACGTCACGTGTCAAAATCGTGTTTTTTTTGCGTGCTTTCCCTCTTATGGCTAGTAAGAAATCTTAAGAAATATTCCAAGCGTAAGAGGGAATGGGACGCGTGACGTGGGGGGTCTTTAAGGCCTCGCTACACTACACACGATCCGATCTCAATGCGATGAGAGTTGGACATTATTAGGCATGATACGCATGAAATTTTACTGCCTAAATAAATCTGATGAAATCCTACCAGTTTGGGTCACTATTATTTCCCCCCTGTGGGGATACCAGGGAGGGTCTTTTGTATAAATAGTTCCCCCACCTTCTGGAAGTTCTGTGCCTGTAGCTTCCTCTTAATCTGTCACTCTCTTTGACTCTGCCTTTTCCCTTTGCTTACTGTC
>CM065698.1:5887127-5889627 GCA_017654935.2 Phymorhynchus buccinoides | reverse complement strand
TGGGTCTTTAAGTTCATTCCCAGGGGAAATTTCCCTTTATTTGGTTTAGTACCTTTGTCTCACTCAGTGTTCAGTCAGCAGTTTGTGTGTACAATGTCCCTATGGGTGTGTGAGACCGTGGAAACGTATTTTGAGCAGTTTTATACGTGTTTTCCAATTGAAGATCAGGGGGAGAGAGAGAGAGAGAGAGAGAGAGAGAGAGAGAGAGAGAGAGAGAGAGAGAGAGAGAGAGAGAGAGAGAGAGAGTGAGTGAGTGAGTGGGGTTCTTCTCAGCCATATTTATCTATTTATTCTGAAGATATCTACAGCGCCTACCTTTAAGCTCTATCCGCTCTAGTGCCTCTGTTAACTTTTGCCAAAGAGTCTTTTATTTGTGTTTGTTCAGTAAGTTACGCAAATAAAGAACAAGTCCAGAACGTATCAACCGAAGTATTTGATCTTTTTTTCTGGAGATGTAGTAGGATATGACCCTACCAATAGTCCGTGAAATGTTGCCGCTAATCTAAGCCAACATCTTCATCCAATGGGGTATTCCCAGAATAAATGTATTCGCAACGCGCAAAAAGGAGTGTATCCATCATCGGAACGCAACGGCTAGAATATCAACAAACACCGTCGCTTCTACTTCTATTGTATTATATATATATATATATATATATATTATGTTACAGTAAATTTGCAAAACTAGTAAATTTGCAAAGCTCTTAACATTTTCAGAAAATTTGTAAATTTCCCCCCCCCCCCCCCCCCCCCCCCCCCCCCCCCAGTAAATTTACAAATTTCCTGAATGTTGCATGCATTTGTTTCTCAATTTTACTCACACACACACACACACACACACACACACACACACACACACACACACACACACACACACACACACACACACACATGCACACTAATTCAGTATATGTTCTAATTTCTTGGCTTACATAGCAATTGATTGTCTCAAATGGTTATTTCAGTAAATTTGAAACGTTTAGGAAAGTTGCAAAATCCCTGAGTGAAACAGGAAATTTGCAAATTCCCTGAACATTTTAGGAAATTTGCAAATTTCCTGGTTTGTGCATTTACTGTAACATATATAATTCTCTCCTGCTTATAGGTCTACTTTCATCTCAACCGAAATCGCATACTTACACCAAAGGAAACCAGTCTGAATCTCTGTGAGTATAGTATACACTCTCTCTACTTTCACTTCATATCGTCCTAAAATAGAGAGACGGCCCTACTATACACGGATTGCTTTGTTATGTGATCCTGTCATAACTTGGATTGTGGAAGTTTCTCAGCTGGGTCAGCGTCGTGGCTTAGCATAAACACCAAGGCAGTATCGTTCTTTTAAAGGGACACCCTGACGGATGACGTTGTGTAAGAAACACATCCGGATCACCAGGAAAACACCCTTTGCAACACTCACTTTGCTCTGGTTTCCTAGAAATCAAACCGTTCAATCGTCGATTCCTCCTTGACGGAGGTGCTGGAAGTCAAATTCTTTCACCCAAAGAGAAGGCATGTGGCGTCTCTTTTCTAATGGTCGCCTGCGTTTAGACCAAATCGTTTGCACGAAATTTTCGCAATACAAGCCTTTTTTTATATTTTTTAATTTTATACAGTTTACCTAAAGGAGTTTCGCTCACAGCAAAGGAAATAGCTCCATTTTTGTTTACTGCACTACAAAGAAAGAAAACGCTTCAACCACAATGAGTGACCTCCACCTACCCCATCCAAAATGGCTTCTCTCTCCGGCATCTCCGCCAAGGAGGAATCGCCGTTTTTACGGTTTAATTTCTAGGAAACCAGAGCAAAGTGAGTGTTCCGATCCTTGAAAAGGCTGTCTTTCTGGTGATCTCGACGAGTTTCTTGCAAACACTCATCCGTCAGGGTCCACCTTTAAAGACCCACCAGGTCACGTGTCAAAATCGCGGGCCTCACGTGTTTTCCCCTCTTATACCTGGTAAGAAATCTTGTTTTGACCAGGTTTGACTCCCATACAAATGCCCCCACATTGAAAACGAAACGTCATTTTAAAGAGCAGCCTCAATTTAATGTTGGGGGCATTTGTATGTGGGTCGCAGCTGCCCAGAAAAACAATAAACTTAATCGTGGTGGGTCAGTGGGTCTTTAAGATCCCCCCCTCCCCCCCCCCCCCACACCGCCTCCCCCCTTCCCCCCAACACAATGGCCCTGCTAGGGTCTCCGCACACGTGAACATGTCCCACTCTTTCCCCATAGCAACGCATTGATGTGCAAGTCATACTATGACTGTGTTGCCATGAGGAAAGAGTGTAAAAATGTTGGCGTGTACAGAAACCTTTACAGTGACCATGATGCTGTTTATCAAACAGCCTAGCTCCGTGGAGCTTTGCTCCATCGTCGTAAAATAAATATTTGAGTGGCTGGGGTCAGTATCAGTCTTGTGGTCAGCATCTTCTATTGACAAAATACTGGTGGCAGCTGCTTCAGAGAAATAAAAAAAAATCCCATCCCGTCCTACTTT
>CM065698.1:5877127-5882127 GCA_017654935.2 Phymorhynchus buccinoides | reverse complement strand
CCGCCTTCTGGAAGTCCTGTGTTTGTAGCTGCCTCTCATATGTCACTCTCTTTGAATCTAGCCTTTTCCCTTTGCTTACTGTCATCTACTATATTTCTGCCTTACCGGTCCATCCATTCTCCTGCCTTTTTTTTGACGAAACGCTTTCGAAAAGATTCCCTCCAGCCGAAGTCGGACTTGCTGGGCGTAACTATTTCTGAGTTAGGCGCATAACAGCAGCATGACACATCTGTGCTCATAATTGACAGGAAACTGTCTGAGCGACTGAAGAAGAAGAAGAAGCCTCTCTCTCATTGCAAAGGTCACATTTTGCAATGCCCTTTGTGGGTGGGGTGAGATGGTTGAGTACTGACCAAACAAGGGAGTAACTCTCGCCAATCACCCTATTGGAGGCCACTGGATGGCTGTCGTTTGCAAGAGTGAATGCCCTTTTGGATACTGACCAACACGGGCTTAACTCTTGCCGTCAATGGCGTTAATAACCTTAGTTACAGTGGCCAATAGAGACAGGCAATACTGTGCTCGCATATTTCCGTGCATGCGCGTGTGTGCGTGTGTTCGTGCGTGTGTAGGCATAAGTGTGTATGTATGTGTGTGTTTGTGTCTGTGCGTATGTATGTATGCGTGTACGCACGTACGTACATATGTATGTATGTGTGCATGCGCATGTAAATTATATGCTGTGTTCGTCAGTGTGTGTGCTTGTGTGCGTACGAGCATGGGTATTGATGTGATTTGGTTCAATGTATTTTTTTGTAAAGCGCCATGAGCATCTAGCATGGAATGTGCGCTATATAACATTTCTTTATTGTTATTATTACTCTACTCATACCCCTCAACTTTCCGACCCTCAATCTCAAAATCCATTTATTTCAGTTTTATGAAGAAAAACAATTCACCATAGGCTGACCCTGACCCTACAACCCCCCCCCCCCCCCCTACACACACACACACACACACACACACACACACACACACACACACACACACACACACACACACACAGAGTCAGAAACTTGTTTTTTAGTGACTTGTTTTCAATGCGAAAATATGAGGTGGCGATAAACTACAAGATAACACAGACACGATCGAATCGTTGAAGCTCAAAGGGACAAGAATAGTTAACCCTCTCTCATTGTCTGTCGTGAAAAGATTTCAAGAGAAAAGAAAAGAAGATTTGAGGGTCCAATTTTTGTGGTAGCTGTAAGTCCATTGACCGAGTTGAGCGCGTGGGGCTTATTTAAATAATATACTTTTTCTTCATAAACAGGTCTACCATATGTTACTCTCTCACCACTCGCCAACGTCTTCCAAGTTTCCCAGACGCTATTGATCGTGTTGATCCGACTTTTGTTTTCAGCGTGGATTTTTGTTGTTGTAGGAATGTAGAGGGGAATCGCATCAAATCAAAATCAGAATCGAAATCACGTTAGTATCTCTCTCACGGAGAATGTATTGACATCCAGGTGCCGTATGACAGTCAACATCCATGAATATTACCCCTTTTTGTGTTAACCCTTTCACCGCCAATGTCGCATTTTTGCACCACAATGGTTTGACACCCATGTTGACTACTGAAAAGCATCAAATCAGGGTCTGTTATCTGAAGACCCTATTTTCGTGATTTTGGGAGGTAAGGATAGGCCTAATGTTATGCATGTCACACAGGAATTTGCAATATTGCAGATTTGTTTCCTCTACCCAGGTAAGCTCAATGGTATTTTTTGGCTGAAAAATGGCTGGCGGTGAAAGGGTTAATGAAACGAGTCGCATGGGGTAGTACAAAGATGCATAAGGACATTGACATTTGGCACGCGTGAGTGCAAAGTGCATCTTCTTTAGGATGGCACAGATCACGTAGGTTCCACGTGCTTAAAACAAACACAAAATAAAAAACCACATTTAAACTGCAAACGCCCAAGTCGGAGAAGTAAACACGTACATAAGGATTAAGGTAGGATCTTTCAACGCGATGAGCACACATTCAGAAGGATCATGAGGTCAAGGGGTGGATGATGGATCTGGGGATGAAAGATTTCTGTACCCTGTAGGGAGTTGACTTTTAAAGACCCACCAGATCACGTGTCAAAATCACGGGTTTCGCGTGTTTTCCCTCTTATAGCTGGACAGAAATCTTGTTTTGACCGGGTCTCAATCCCATACAAATGCCCCCAAATTCAAACATTTTAAAGAGCAGCCTCAATTTGAAGTTGGGGACATCTGAATGTGGGTCACAGCTACCCAGAAATAAACAAGGGACATAATCGTTGTGCGTCAGTGTGTCTTTAAAACTGCAAATGCACAAGGTGGAGAAGTAAACACGTTCATAAGGATTAAGGTAGGATCTTTCAACGCGATGATCACACCTTCTAAAGGATCATGAGGTTAAGGGGTGGATGGATCTGGGGATCAAAAATGTCTGCCCTGGAGTTAACTTTTAAAGACCCCCCACGTCACGTGTCACATTCCCTCTTATGCTAGGAAGATTTCTTAAGATGTCTTACCAGCCATAAGAGGGAAAACACGTGAAAACCGTGATTTTGACACGTGACGTGGTGGGTCTTTAAAATCCTGTAGCGGTGTCCAGAATGTAAGGGGTCATAGCGCTTGCACAAAACGTGGGAGCTGTCAGTCGTGTTCTTTCTGGCTTGTTTGTTTCATGAAAGAAAATGCTTGTTTGTTTCATGAAGAGAGAGAGAATGAATGAATGAATGAATAAGTTTTCTTCATTGAGGATAATAGATTAAGCAACATTGCTTTTTTTCGTCCAGTCCTCATGCAGAAAAAATAGAAACTGAAGAAAAGAAACCAACATAGAGAGAGAGAGAGAGGGGGGGGGGAGGGGGAGAGGGGGAGAGAGGAGAGGGAGAGAGAGAGAGAGAGAGAGAGAGAGAGAGAGAGAGAGAGAGAGAGAGAGAGAGAGAGAGAGAGAGAGAGAGAGAGAGAGAGAGAGAGAGAGAGAGAGAGAGAGAGAGAGAGAGAGAGAGAGAGAGAGAGAGAGAGAGAGAGAGAGAGAGAGAGAGAGAGAGAGAGGGCGGAGAGAGAGAGAGAGAGAGAGAGAGAGAGAGAGAGAGAGAGGGAGAGAGAGGGAGAGAGAGAGAGAGAGGGGGGGGGGGAGAGAGAGAGAGAGAGAGAGAGAGAGGGGGGGAGGGGGAGAGAGAGAGAGAGAGGGGGGGGGGGGGTAGGGAGAGAGAGAGAGAGAGATAGTGTGTATGTCTGTGTCTGTCTGTCTGGCTGTCTCTCTCTCTCTCTCTCTCTCTCTCTCTCTCTCTCTCTCTCTCTCTCTCTCTCTCTCTCTCTCTCTCTCTCTCTCTCTCTCCTTCAGGTATTGTTACCATGGATAATTGTGTTCGTCGTTACATTGCTCATGGGTATTATTGTATTATGTGCCCCCCCCCCCCCCCCCCCATGAAAGGGGCTGTAGGCCCATATTCATTAAGCATCCGACTTTTGACTTCTCTCTCTCTCTCTCTCTCTCTCTCTCCCTCTCTCTCCCCCCTCTCTCTCTCTCTCTCCCTCCCCCCTCTCTCTCTCTCTCTCTCTCTCTCTCTCTCTCTCTCTCTCTCTCTCTCTTGTGACAAGGTGGAGCGTGCGTCCCCACTCTCTGATCCAACCCCCCCCCACCCCCCTTTTTTCACTATTCTACCCCCCCCCCCCCCCCCCATTCCGCCACCTCAATCGCGTGACATCAAACCAGTCGCGGATTCCAAGCCGTCTCCCTTTGTTCCCCGTGTCTCCCTTCACATCACGAGAAAGTGACACCCACAGTTGTGGCTCTTTGATCTCCTCACCTTTCCCGACCACGATAGGAATAGGAATGTAACACGTGCCAGTGATGTAACCGGCGCATGAGCGTTCGTACTAATATGCATAATTCTTGACGGCTAGTAACCCAATCATAGGCCCTCGGGTGTTTAAAATTAAAGGGGGATTTGAATTGGAGGAAAGTCGCCAAAACATTATCTTACTCACAAGACTCTAAACCCTGGCTGAAACAACAGGGTAGAATCAATCTCTCTTGCTACCAGTCAAAATAGCCCAACTAGTGAGTATTATTGATGGCTGGGATGTAACATAAGTGATTGAGATTTGTTTTTGTTTGATTCTATTTTTGATCTAGATCCTATGTTCCACGATGAATAAGGAGTAGATATGTCAGTGAAAAGAATTGGGAAACATTATGTTCTAATTATGTGCACGTATTACGTTTGTGTGGGTTTTTTTTTACTTTAACTCTTTTAGGACAAGAACCGGATTCTAGGCCTACTAACCCTTTTGTATATTTTTAGTAGGAAATCTCTGGGTTGCAACCTTGCAACTTTTGATAGCATTCCTTTCCAAGTGTTGGACTGAGAGTGATGTTTGCTGACTTGTGTTACTGAATCATAACAGCTGATTCCAGTACACATGTCATGTGTTATTTCAGTTTGACAACTGAAATTCAGGTTATTTGGATTAGTGCTATTGTACAAGGGCAGCCTTCTAGCCGGTTGGGATCCACTAATTCCCTGCCAGCTGAAGCCCCTTGTCTCTAAGCCGTAGAGATCTACAACCACCTTTTCCTGTGATTATCAGCAGGGCAACGTGGTCAGGACGATTATCCCTGACTCACAAGCATCAAGACGGGACCACCGCCAAGTCGCCCCCGCACCCAGAATCCGCGAGGAGACCACGCCTGAACCGTGCCATCCCGCGACGCCGCAACCGGAACGACTGGGAGCTACTCTACACCAGAGCAAGCCAAGTCACCCCAGCACTCGCCGATCCCTACGGAGGAACTTCAACACAGCTAAGTCCCTAAGACAGTGCCAAGAACAATAACTGTAAACCAGGACATCTAAGAACATTAGTGACCCTTCCGGCTTGGGGCTAACCTTCTAGAAAGACAAAAGTCTTGTAAATCCTTTCGGATTTCATTGGTTTTTTTCATTCATATTTTGTTTTGGCGCCATTGAGCTGCTTTATTATTATTGTTGCATAATCTTATGCAGATTTTGTGA
>CM065698.1:5869627-5872127 GCA_017654935.2 Phymorhynchus buccinoides | reverse complement strand
GGAGAGAGAGAGCGAGGAGAGAGAGAGGAGGAGAGAGAGAGAGATAGAGAGAGAGAGAGTGAGAGAGATGAGAGAGAGAGAGAGAGAGAGTAAAAAAAGAGAGAGAGAGAGAGAGAGGAGTGGAAGAGAAAAAGAAGAAGAAGAAGAAGAAGAAGGAGAAGAACAAGGAGAGAGAGAGAGAGAGAGAGAATGGAGAGAGAGAGAGAGAGAGAGACAGAGACACAGATAAATAACCAGATCATTGTATAATCGAGAGGAGAGAGAGAGTGAGAGCGCTCACTTTTAGAGAGGAGAAGAAGAGATAAGAGGAGAGAGAGAGAGTGAGAGAGAGAGTGAGATGGCGACAGAGAAAAGAGAAAGAAGAAGAAGAAGAAGAAAGAAGGAGAAGAAGAAGGAGAGAGAGAGAGAGAGAGAAGAGAGAGATGAGAGAGAGAAGAGGAGAGAGAGAGAGAGACAGAGAGGAGACAGAGAGAGAGACAGAGATGGAGAGAGACGATGAGAGAGACGATGAGAGAGAGAGAGACAGAAATAGAGAGAGAGAGAGAGAGAGAGGAGAGGAGAGAAGGAGAGAGAGAGAGAGAGCAGAGAGGGACAGAGAAAAGAAGAAAGAAGAAGAAGAAAAGAAGAAAAGAAGAAGAAGAAGAAAAGGAGAAGAAAAAGGAGAGAGAGAGAAGAGAGAGGAGAGAGAGAGAGAGAAGAGAGAGAGAGAGAGAGAGAGAGAGAGGGAGAGAGAGAGAGAGGACGAGAAAAGAAGAAAAGAAGAAGAAGAAGAAAGAAGGAGAGAAGAGGGGGAGAAGAGAGAGAGAGAGAGAGAGAGAGAGAGAGAGAGAGAGAGAGAGAGAGAAAAGAGAACGACAGAGGACCCATTAGAGATCAGAGTGAGAGCGGAAGAAGAAGAAGAAGAAGAAGAAGAGAGAGAGACAGACAGAGCGTGAGAGACAGACAAACAGACAGAGAGACAGAGATAGAGACAGGGACAGACAGATAGACAGACAGACAAAAGAAGAAGAAGAAGAAGAAGACGAAGAGAAGAAGAAGAAAAGAAGAAGATACAGAGAGAGAAAGGGGGGGGAATAAAGAAAGCAGATGGATAGGGACAGACAGAGACAGTGACACAGATATAAAGAGAAAGAGCCACACAGAGACGGAGATATGGATAGAGGGGAGAGAGACAGAGACAGAGACACATATAGTAAAGTGAGAGAGGGAGAGTGAGAGAGAGAGGGGGGAGGAGAGACAGAGATAGAGATGGAGAGAGAGAGAAAGAGAGAACCTTGACAAACTTTAACTAAAAACGTTTATTTGCCAGGATATAGATTTTAGGAGGCAACGCCTAATTCTTACCAATATACTTTGGCCATTGGAGGGAGAGAGAGAGAGAGAGAGAGAGAGGGAGAGAGAGAGAGAGAGGATATATATATGCGATCGTCGGAGAGCTCATCTCGAGAGCTGCTCTCGCTAGGCGCTCTATAGAGCGAGAGAGAGAGACATAGATATACAGATATATATCTGTAGACAAATTGATCAGCTAACTGTGATCTTCTTGTTTATTTGACACTTTCGAGAGAGAGGAGAGAGAGAGAGAGAGAGAGAGAGAGAGAGAGAGAGAGCGAGAGAGAGAGGAAGAGAGAGACAAGAGAGACAAGAGAGACGGAGACAGAGAGACAGAGACAGAGACACAGAGAGTACAAGACAGGGCAGCAGAGAGAGAGACGAGACCGATTAGTTGTGGCTCAACCCAACAGAGGCAGAGCAAGACGCAGGCTGGGGTCTCCAGTGCATGATCAGTCTTGGTCGACGAGTTTTTTCTACCCTTCCCACTCGGTAGGTCTGGCTAAGCACCGCGCATCGCGAACAATGCCTCGAATGAAAGTCTGCATTAACGGCCTCCTCCGGTTCTGGACAGACACATATGGACATTATTAGAATATATTTTTACTATTTGTAAATTTATGTCATAGAGGCGTCCTCTGTGAAATTCTGGTTGCTCCCAACCTGAGATCGCATCGCTGCCAAGGCGCGCCACACATTTAATTGTTTATTTAATTTGCATGCGGATTTTTGTGACCGTGTGAACGAGGGGTGGGTTGGTAAATTTTGACCAATACAATTTCATTGCCACTGGTGTAACGTGTGCTAAATGCATGGGCACCGAAGAACTTATTTTATCGTCTCATCCGAAAGACTCCACATTAAATATAATAATATATAAAGATATAAAGATGGTGTGAACTATCCTGGAGGCAATTCCCCCCGGAGGCCAGTGCAAATCAGGAAATCCCATTTTGTAAACAATACGATGTGTGTCTTTTACGCAAAAATGTTTTTTTAATTATACAATTACTATAAAACAAAACACCCAAATGATTGAGGTCCAATCTTTAACACACCATGTTTGGAAATTTTTAGTAAAAATGGAATCCCGGGGAAATTTCCGAATATTGAAATTGGGAAAAAAATAATGGGAATGGGCCGTTTTTTGGCGTTTTTGGAGATCATC
>CM065698.1:5846442-5863942 GCA_017654935.2 Phymorhynchus buccinoides | reverse complement strand
TTTCGCAGATAGTAAGGTCTCGGTACACATTAACATTATTCACGGGATGATTCTTTTTCCCCATGGCAACACAGTGTTAGGCCACTCATAACATGACTTACAACTCACTGTGTTGCCATGGGGAAATAGAAATATCCCGTGAATAATGTTAGCGTGTACCAATAACTTAATTTGTCTTATGACTCACTGTGTTGCCATGGGGAAATAGACATATCCCGTGAATAATGTCAGCGTGTACCGATACCTTAATATCACTTACAACTCACTGTGTTGCCATGAGGAAATATAAATATCCTGTGAATAATGTTAACGTGTACCGATACCTTAATATGCCTTACAACTCACTGTGTTGCCATGAGGAAATAGAAATAACCCGTGAATAATGTTAACGTGTACCGATACCTTAATATGACTTACAACTCACTGTGTTGCCATGGGAAATAGAAATATACCGTGAATAACTGAGACTTTAACCCTTTCACCGCCAAAGTCGCATTTTGGCACCACAGTGATTTTACACCTCTGTCACTAAAAGGCATCTAGAGACTCTGTTGTCTTAGTTTTGGGAAGTAAGGTTAGACCTTATTTTAGATATGTCACAGAAGAATCCACAATACTGCAGATGGATTTCTCTCTCTACCCAGGTAAATTTAATGCACATTTGTGGCTGAAATATGGCTGGCAATGAAAGGGTTAATAGAACATGGGGCTAGTAATAATATTGCTATATTGTAAAATAGAAAAGGAAAAACAAAGGGAACATAGAAGATAGCTCCCAAACAAACAAATATATGCACACCCACATGTGACTCTAGGAAGAAGATATAAGCAATGTAGGCTAATGCGCGCGTTCATACACCCAGAATAACAACGAGAAGCAGTCGCTGACATTATATTTTAGGGGGAAGTTACTGTATTAAACAGGAGAGACAAAAGATCGTGTTTGATTATCTAATCAAAGCCCTTGGAGTGCACTGCATCGATTATGGGGGTGGGGGAGAGAGAACAATGAACAACGTTTTAATGAACAAAGTTTCAATGCACCGGGCCATCTCCCCATGTCAAAGGGAAGAGAAGGAAGGGGGGATAATTGTTCAATCAAACCCCAAAAAGGGGAAATCCATAACATAAGATATTAAGCAAGTATGAAATTAATATACTCGTACATATAATTGCACAAAGCCTCGCTTATCTGCGCAGATCATAAAGCGAGAGAGAAAGAGAGAGAGAGAGAGAGAGAGAGAGAGAGAGAGAGAGAGAGAGAGAGAGAGAGAGAGAGAGAGAGAGAGAGAGAGAGAGAGAGAGAGAGAGAGAGAGAGAGGGGGGGGGGAGAAAGTGTACGATAATAAAGACAAAGAGAACAAATATTGAATATTGATATGAGTCAAAAACAAGCAGAATTTGAGGGGAGAGAGAGAACGAACGAACGAGGAGGGGAAACACAGAATAAGCACTACCGGTTTGTTTCATCCGGCCCTCAAAAATACAATGCAAAAGGCAAGATCAATAAGAAAGCAAAATCTACAAAATGCAAAAACAAAAAAAGAACAAAAAACCCAAAACAAACATGGACATTATTTTTAAGATATCATAAGATACAAATATTTCAGAATCGATTCATCACTAGGTGGAAAATCAATTACAAGTAAATCTCAATTTAATCAAATTATAGAGAAAGAAGCCAGACAGACAGACGGAGAGAGGAAAAGATGGAAAGACGGACAGACAGACGGACAGTCAGACGGACAGTCAGACAGGCACATAAACAAACATAGACAGAAAGGATCATGAAGTATATACAGCATCAACCAAGCTAGTAATATCAAATACATAGGCATGCAGCACACACATACACATTAACATCATGATTTAGCATATTCGTTCATAAGCAAATGATCATATTTTCTTTTAAAATTGCTCAAACAAATATGAACATTCAATTGGGACGACATTTCATTCCAGAGGAGACCTCCAGAATAATGCAGACTGTATTTGAAAATGTCCAATCTTGGAAGAGGTAGCATTAGTTTGTGTGGAAGACGTTTTGTATTGAATTGACATTTTTCAGTAAGAGATTGGGGTGCGCATCCTGACATGATTGTAAACATAAAAACGGCTTTATTAAATCTTAATTTAAGTCTAAGTGGGAGAATATATAGTAATATGTGGTCAGAATTAGATAGAGTTGACGATTTTAGTAGAACCAATTTGAGCACACGTCTATAAAGACTATGTAGTGGCTTAAGGACGTGTTCACTAGCTGAATACCAGAGTGAAGATGAATAATTTATATGGGATGCAATGTAAGCATATAAGGATACTTTGCGGGAGTCCATATTTAGGAAATGTTTGATCTTAGACAGAATAAATATCTTTTTAGAAACCATCTTGCAAACACTTTGCACTTAATGAGACGATAATCATTTTTTGTCAATAACTTTCCCTAGCACTTTGTGTGAATCTACTTCTTCAATGTTGTTACCATTAATATATAATGAAGGATAATAAGGATACTTTGCGGGAGTCCATATTTAGGAAATGTTTGATCTTAGACAGAAGAAATATCTTTTTAGAAACCATCTTGCAAACACTTTGCACTTAATGAGACGATAATCATTTTTTGTCAATAACTTTCCCTAGCACTTTGTGTGAATCTACTTCTTCAATGTTGTTACCATTAATATATAATGAAGGATAACTACAGACATTTTGTCGTTTCTGTCAGGTGTTTACAAGCATAAATTTAGTTTTATTTGTGTTTAAACTCATGTGATTTAGCTCTGACCATGTGGTTAATTGACTGATACTTTTTTTTGTAAAACTTGAACTATGTTTTCTACTTTTGAATGGCTTGAATGGAGAGGTGTGCGTCTGCAAACATATCACAGAGATATTGTATATATAGGGGTAAGTCATTTATATATATTGAAAAATGAATTGGGCCAAGGACTGACCCTTGGGGAACACCATACTTAAGCGGGAGGAGGAGCAAAGATGTTTTATTATTATTCAAAACAAGCTGATATCTGATATCAGTTAGGAAGAGAGAGAGAGAGAGAGAGAGAGAGAGAGAGAGAGAGAGAGAGAGAGAGAGAGAGAGAGAGAGAGAGAGAGAGAGAGAGAGAGAGCGAGAGAGAGAGAGAGAGAGAGAGAGAGAGAGAGCGAGAGAGAGAGAGAGAGAGAGAGGGGGGGGGGCAGAGTGTATGATGATAAAGACAAGAGAAATAATATTGAATATTGATAGGAGTCAAAAATAAGCGGCATTTGAAGAGAGAGAGAGAGAGAGAGAGAGAGAGAGAGAGAGAGAGAGAGAGAGAGAGAGAGAGAGAGAGAGAGAGAGAGAGAGAGAGAGAGAGAGAGAGAGAGAGAGAGAGAGAGAGAGAGAGAGAGAGAGAGAGAGACAGACAGACAGGAAGGCAACGAAACAGAAACAGAAACACAAAACAAAACAAATACAATGTTGGCTAGTTGCCAATTTTACGGTTCTGATGACATTCCTAAATAAATATCCCACCACCCCCACATCCCACCCCCGGGGGATTTGCTCAAGGTGTCATGACCAGTTCACAGCTATTGTCCACAATGCGATTCCCCTAATCCCCGACAGGGATCGGTGCCCAACACGTGATGGGATCACGTGGGGGGGGGGGGGGGGGGGGGGGGGGGGGGATTTGTCAGACGTCACAGGAAGGCCACGCGCTTAAGCTCGCACACTCGCTCTGACGTACGTAAATCCTGATTGACGTCGCTAAAGATGTGGGAAATCTCCAGCTGACGGATGCAAGAAGGTTGTGGGTTTAGGTGTGGTTTAGGTAGCAACAGCGTGGTCAGTCAATGTCCACCTCATACCTTAAAGGTGGACCCTGACGGGTGAGTTTTTTTCAAGAAACACGTCGAGATCACCAGAAAGACGAGCCTTTTCAAGGATCGGAACACTCACTTTGCTCTGGTTTCCTAGAAATGTAACCGTCCTTGGCGGAGATGCCGGAGAGAGTAGCCATTTTGGATGGGGTGGGTGAAGGTTGCTCATTGTGGTTGAAGCGTTGTTTGTTTTTTTCTAGTGCAGTACAACAAAAATGGAGCTGTTTCCTTTGTTGTGAGCAAAACTCTTTTAAATAATCTGTATAAAATTTAAATTAAAAAAAGGCTTGTATTGCGAAAATTTCGTGCAAGCGATTTGGTCTAAACGCAGGCGGCCATTAAAAAAGAGACGGCACACTCCTTCTCTTTGGGTGAAATAATTTGACTTCCAGCACCTCCGCCAAGGCGGAATCGCCGATTTGACGGTTTCATTTCTAGGAAACCAGAGCAAAGTGAGTGTTGCAATCTCTGTAAAGGGTGTTTTCATGGTGATCTGGACGTGTGTTTTTTAGCAAAACCTCATCCGTCAGGGTCCACCTTTAAGACAACTTTTCTGTGTTTGTTTGCTTGTTTGTTTGCTTGTTTGTTTGTTTATTTGCTTGGCTCTATGTGTGTTTGGTTGTTAGCCCGCCTGAGGGCATTGCATAATCAAGGTGGTTAGACAGTTATGAACAACATGCATGCATGTCAGTGGGAAGTGTGTTTGCTAACTGAACTATGTGTGGTTCTCTCTCGGGCAAAGATTGAATTTAAATTAATCATCTGGACTTGCTTCCTGTTCCTTTGGAGTACCCGGAAAAAAGTCTCCTCTCTTACGTGAATCAATCAATCTCAGTGGACATTATTCTGATAGTATTCGTCGATTTATCAAAGCGCACGAAAGAAGCTTACAACTGATAGTAAGAAATATAATGTTTTCAAGAGATTCGCTTTTGAAATTTGACTTCAGAACTCGCAGAATTTATGTTTAACTATTCATAGAAATGTCAAAAAGTGTAGCTTTGGGCCAATAGTTCTTTCAGGAAAAGATACTGCGGTCCCAGAAATGCTTTCAGACAGGATCACAATAAATCCCAAACTTTCCCTTCCTATCTTTTCGCTAGCTGCTGCTGCTGCTTCTTCTTCTTCTTCTTCTTCTTCTTCTTCTTCTTCTTCTTCTTCTTCTTCTTCTTCTTCTTCGTCGTCGTCGTCGTCGTCGTCGTCGTCCTTCTTCTAATCTTCTTCTTCTTCTTCTTCTTCTTCTTCTTCTTCTTCTTCTTCTTCTTCTTCTTCTTCTTCTTCTTCTTCTATTTACTTTCCCTATTCTTTCCAATGCAAGCACGGTCTTTCGAACAAAATAACACAACAAAACATTATATAATATATATAAAAGAAAAAAAAAGAAAAAAATAAGAATAAGAAGAACGTCAATATCCGAAAAGTTTACAACGGTAGTAGTTGATGCGACTTTGAAAAGCAAGTTATTTCAGTTGTACATATTTGATAGGCAACCCTCCTAATATCCATTAATTTCTGAGGGTTGCCTAAGTGAAGCGTTTTGAAGCTGCTTTTTAGCGCATGTCTTTTTCGCTGATAGCAGGATGTTGCTACGAATAATAAAGAAAGACAGCGATGATCATGTTTGGACTGTGAGAACAAGAACGAGAACAGCGTTTTTATTGTCACTAGCGACCGAATCGCTTCAAATTTGAAGCGATTCGGTCGAAAAACGGCGGAGTTATAAGGCCCGTTTCGTGTTTCAGACACAGACACACACACAGACACACACACACGCGGACAGTTGGCTTAGATAAGAAAACCAGAGGTTTTGTGGGACACAAATGGTTAAAACGTTGACGACACACTATACTGGTGCATGTCATGTCATTTAGTTGCTTTCATCTTCATCACCAGTGTGTGTGCCACAACAGCGATCTAACGTAAGATATTGAAGTGTGTGTGTGGGGCGGGGGGTGCACGTGCGCGCGTAGGTACGCACCTCACGGTTATCTGAACGATTCTTTTCATAGTTATATTGTCTAACCCAAACAATGCAAGACACATTGGCAAGTCATTTTATTTATTTGTTGAATAAAACACCATTCTTTAGTTGTGTGTGAGCAAACCGTCCGATAGAGCACTATACTATGCAATGAATGTGCCTAAGATTAACGCCCCCCCCCTCCCTCCCTCCCCGTGGGGATTCCGGGGGGTCTTTTGTATAAATAGTTCCCCCACCTTCTGGAAGTTATGTGCTTGTAACTTCCTCTAATCTGTCACTCTCTTTGACTCTGCCTTTTCCCTTTGCTTACAGTCAACTATTATCTTTCTGTCCGTTCTCCTGCCTGGTTTTTTTCACGAAACATTTTCAAAAAGATTTCCTCCAGCCGAAGTCGGACTTACTCGGCCTAGCTATGTCTTAGTTTAGGCGCATAACGGCAGCATGACGCATTTGCGCTCATAATTGACAGGAAAGTGTCTGAGCGATCGAAGAATAAGAAGAAGAAGATTACCGGTCAAGTTTGTACTTTCCTTCACGATTGTTTTAAAAATTCTAAGTACGAAAAGCCATTATGTCTGTTAGCAAAGGAAAAAAAACGTTACTAGTAACATGTCCCCCGAGAGAATGCGTTTTCAAGCAACTTCTGGGCTTTGACATTAGTTCAACCAAGACCGTGACATAGAATTATTTGCTCTGAGAGACACATGGCGAGTAGGAAACACGCGTAATGTACGTAATAAATGTGTGGGTTGTCAAACTTTCTTCCCCATACATGGCTTTGTCTGGAGATGCTCTAGCCTCGCCTGTCCTTGGTGGGGGCTGTTGGATGCATGCTGGTTTCTGAGTGGGGTGCCTTTTGCCGGTGGGCTCTGCAGTCATGAAAAACGGGCTTGTACACCCATGGGGACTTCTTTTTGTTTCTTCTTTCTTCTTCTCCTTCTTCTTCGTCTTCTGCGTTCCCATGCCATATGGCCATAATGGGTAAGGTACGTATATGTCCGGTTTTCAGTTTTCACTGGTCTCCCCGCTGCGTACAGCCGACACATTCCGATTTCAGAGGAGCTCAAAGGAGAAACATTATTTGGAAGAATGTTTTAGACGAAAAAACGGCAGGCGAACGGGCCAATAAGTCAGAAAGATAGTAGATTACAGAAAGCAAAGGGGAAAGGCAGTCACAGAGAGTGGCAGATTAGAGGAAGCTGCAAGCACATAACTTCCAGAAGGTGAGGGAACTATTATTACAAAAGACCCCCGGTATCCCCACAGGGACCCATGGGGACATTTCGCAAGGCTTCCTCTGCATCGTATCCGATTTGTCTTCGGGTGTTTCGTTTTCATTTCATCTTGGCGAAGGGAGAGGGCGTGGCTCAATGGAGTGACACTTTCAATCAGCCAACCGCTCACCATACGCTTTCACAAAGCAAAGAACAAAGTGGCGTGGCTTAAAATGCAAAGTCTTCACAAACAGAATCTACTGATTAACCAAGCATGCTTGCGATTATGCGAATAAGTCACGGGCCAATCAAGTGTCTCCACATTATAGCTTACAGACTGTCAATGCTATGATTGGTGAACTATTGTGTGCTTCGTTGTCATTCTCCATCGGCATGCTAAAATAAATGCAAGGTTTTGATTTCCCCCCCCCCCCTTTGCCCCCCCCCCCCCCCGCTTAATACGCTAGGAGGTGAATGCGGCGTATTAGTCGTCTAGTATATAATTAATTTGTGTAGATTTCGATTAAAAAATAAACAAACAACTAAACAAACAAACAACCATCAGCAACAAAACATGAACGCCGTCAGTAGCATCACAAAGCCTGGTAGCAGCATCCAATTTCAAAAACATGCAATAATGTTGTTTTTTAGAAATACTCATTTAAAAATAAATTACATGATCAAAGTTTTAGTTTGTTAGGCATTTATGTTTTGTTTTTGTTTTTGAACGATAATTTTGTTTTAAATATTCAAAAAGCCAGAGTAAGGCCTACAGACAAATGTCCAGGTTTAGATCAACCAAAACAACAATTTGACAGACTTTTTTTTTTAAGCAACAATCTACATAAACACCAAAGTGACAAGCCTTCATTGACTCTAAGCACGTTTTTGTCTGTTCTAACAACGTATCCATTAGCTTTGAAATGACTCTGATTGACGAAGCGAACGAAACTATAATGACGATGCTGAGCAGGTCTAATCAGTAGGATTATCCTGTCGGATGCACCGTTCCGACGACACAAAGGCCTTTGTTCCACACGAAGTTTCCGGCTAGCAAAGGACATCATCACTTAAGCTTTTCCCAATAATACTACAACAAAGCAACGAAGTGGAAAGCTGTGTTAAGGTCCATGAGCATAGCTTGTCCATACAGACAGACGTTTTTGGCATTATAAGCATCGCATTGTGAGCCCTACAACATGACAATACCTGAAGCATGGTGGGGAACAGAAAGGGGGCTAAATGTGTATATGGAGAATCATATGGAGAATCATATGGAGAATCATATGGAGAATCATATCGAGAATCATATGGAGAATCATATGGAGAATCATATCGAGAATCATATGGAGAATCATATGGAGAATCATATGGAGAATCATATGGAGAATCATATCGAGAATCATATCGAGAATCATATAGAGAATCATATGGAGAATCATATGGAGAATCATATCGAGAATCATATGGAGAATCATATAGAGAATCATATGGAGAATCATATGGAGAATCATATAGAGAATCATATGGAGAATCATATGGAGAATCATATAGAGAATCATATCGAGAATCATATGGAGAATCATATCGAGAATCATATGGAGAATCATATGGAGAATCATATGGAGAATCATATCGAGAATCATATGGAGAATCATATGGAGAATCATATGGAGAATCATATGGAGAATCATATCGAGAATCATATGGAGAATCATATGGAGAATCATATGGAGAATCATATGGAGAATCATATGGAGAATCATATGGAGAATCATATGGAGAATCATATGGAGAATCATATGGAGAATCATATCGAGAATCATATAGAGAATCATATAGAGAATCATATAGAGAATCATATGGAGAATCATATAGAGAATCATATGGAGAATCATATGGAGAGAATCATATGGAGAATCATATGGAGAATCATATGGAGAATCATATCGAGAATCATATGGAGAATCATATAGAGATTAATATAGAGAATCATATAGAGAATCATATGGAGAATCATATCGAGAATCATATGGAGAATCATATCGATAATCATATCGATAATCATATCGAGAATCATATCGAGACTCGTATGGAGACTCATATCGAGAATCATATTGAGAATCATATAGATAATCATATAGAGGTTATTTTCAGTGACACCACACATGTGGGCAGTCCATACTATAATGTAGCTTGACCTGAAAGTGACCTGTTCTCATTAACTGTTGCTAATTAGGAATCCAACCGAACCGAATATAATGCCCTGTATAATTATAAACCCGTGTTCATTAGCAGTGTGGGGCTATGAAATATGAATAAATTCACACACACTCACACACACACACACACACACACACACACACACACACACACACACACACACACACACACACACACACACACATACACACTGAGGGAGAGACACAGAGAGAGAGAGAGAGAGAGAGAGAGAGAGAGAGAGAGAGAGAGAGAGAGAGAGAGAGAGAGAGAGAGAGAGAGAGAGAGAGAGAGAGAGGGAGAGAGAGAGAGAGAGAGAGAGAGAGAGAGAGAGAGAGAGAGAGAGAGAGAGAGAGAGAGAGAGAAGAGAGAGAGAGAGAGAGAGAGATGAAATAAATACATTGGGAAAGCAAGCGCATATTCGCAATCGTTTGTGGCACGCGACAATATGTGCGACAATTTTGGACCGACCGACCGACAGACAGACAGACAGGCAGACAGACCGACAAAGTGAGTTATAGGTTTGTGGCTTGTGCCACAAACAAATATAACACCCACCTCACATGCTAGTGCATAAGAAAATGCTGAACGAGAGAGAGAGAGAGAGAGAGAGAGAGAGAGAGAGAGAGAGAGAGAGAGAGACAAGAGAGAGAGAGAGAGAGAGAGAGAGACAGACAGAGATGGAGAGAGAGAGGACAGAGACAGACAGAGAGACAGAGACAGAGACAGAGAGAGAATACGAATACGAATGTTTTATTGAGGGTAAGAAGGATAAGCTACAATAGCTTCTTTGCACCTTGCCCTCTCACTCACACATTCATACCATGTGGTAAGCAAGAACATTTTACATAAAGCAATCAAGTCAACAAAATGGAACAAAACTTGGCACATGAAATAATTGAAAAAGAATCAAAAATGGGAGAGAGAGAGAGAGAGAGAGAGAGAGAGAGAGAGAGAGAGAGAGAGAGAGAGAGAGAGAGAGAGAGAGAGAGAGAGAGAGAGAGAGAGAGAGAGAGAGAGAGAGAGAGAGAGAGAGAGAGAGAGAGAGAGACAGAGAGAGAGAGAGACATAGAGAGACAGAGAGAGGCAGAGAGAGACAGAGAAACAGAGAGAGAGAGAGAGGGAGAGAGAGAGAGAGAGAGAGAGAGAGAGAGAGACCAGAGAGAGAGAGAGGGAGAGAGAGAGAGAGAGAGAGAGAGAGAGAGAGAGAGAGAGAGAGAGAGAGAGAGAGAGAGAGAGAGAGAGAGAGAGAGAGAGAGAGAGAGGTGCTCATGGGCACCTATCAAACAAACTTCTTTTGATATAAATCGTGTTTGTTTCGCAATTGTTTTGTTGATGTTTTTGTTTTTTTGTTTTTATTTTCTTTTTTAGTGTGTGCTTTTCTTTTCTAATCGCAGCTTTTTCTGCTTATTTTAAGAATTATTCCTCAACACAACATTGTGTTTATTATTGTGATATATGACTAGGCTTTTTGGCTCCCGTAAACTCGTGACGACGAGCACATTGCGGGACTTCTGTCGACTCTATTAACACTATGACGATTGTTTATAAGCTGTGCGCATTTCCACCCATGAATTATCTTTGTGTGCAGTGTTTGTGTCGCTTGTGTGCGTACATGCTTGTGCGTGTGTGCAGTGTTTTGCTGAATGTGTAAAGGAATAGTTTATAGTGTTCTTTAAAAATAAAAGGAGAGAAAAAAAAAAAAAAAAAAAAAAAAAGGAAGGAAAATTGCAGAGACAGAAAGGAACAAAAAGAAAGAAAGAAAGAAAGAACAATGCAGTCATATATACTGTATTCCCATTTGAAGGAAATAATCAAAGCAATTTTAAATTTAAAATGAAAACAAAACAAAAACCAAAGAAATGGAAAAAGAAATAGTATGCTCCTTGTAAATTTCCAGTTTTGTTGGTTTTCTTGTTGTAGTTGTTGTCGAACCCTGGCTTAAAGACTCCAGGGATCATCCCAACAGCCGAAGCACTTGAACACTATGGTACAGAATGCACCTATGCTAGGGATGATCGTTTTTGATTACCCTGCCACGTGGGCAGCCACGCTCCGACTTTTGGGGTGACTTTTGGGGTGACTTTTGGGTGACTTTTGGGGTGACTTTTGGGGTGACTTTTGGGGGATTCGAGTTTATATATCCCTTGAATTCCATCAAACTAATAAGACCTACTGGCGAGGTTCGAAAAGAAGCAAAGAAAGAATTAATGGATGGATGGATGGATGGATGAATGAATGAATGAATGAACGAATGATCGAAATAGCGATAGAAGTCTGAAGTCTGAAATGATTTAATTTGTTAGGCCACTGGCCCATACAAATGGAGTTCACGTTGACAAAATTATGACATACATGTAATAACAAGACATTACTGAAGTGCTTGCAGAGCATTTTGCCTGACTATATATGCCTTATACACGTATTTACAAACTCTAAGTACTATATTTTCATTTTCATTCGACAATAATAATGTCATCTAGAAATAGCGATAGAAAGAAGAAAAGAAAGAAAGTATAAAGACATAACTTCTATAAATTCTATCGTTATAAGGCGATCAAAAAATGATACGATCGTCAACACCGTAACTATGACTGATGTGCGTGATGCTTACGCAATTTCTAATAACAATGCGTGGCGTGCATTTATGATAGTTTCTCAACACGATCCCCTTCGAAGATCGGTAAAGTATTATGGTAACGCGCCTAATATTCAGCGAATTAATCACCAATGTGAAATGATTTATGGCGATGGTGTTATGACTGAACGGCCACCCTGACGGATGAATTTTTGCAACAAACACGTCAAGATCACCAGAAAGACAGCCTTTTCAAGGATCACTTTGCTCTGGTTTCCTAGAATTTAAACCGTCAAAACGGCGATTCCTCCTTGGCGGAGATGTCGGAGAGAGTAGCCATTTTGGATGGGGTGGGTGAAGGTCACTCATTGTGGTTGAAGCATTTACTTTTTTTTGTAGTGCATTAAAAAAAAAGGAGCTGTTTCCTTTTTTGTGAGCGTAGCTCCTTTAGATAATCTGTATAACATTTTAAAAAAAGAAAAGAAAAAAAGCTTGTATTGCGAAGCATTCGTGCAAACGATTTGGTCTAAACTCAGGCGGCCATTACAACAGAGACGGCACACGTCTTCTCTTTGGGTGAAATAATATGACTTCCAGCACCTCCGCCAAGGAGGAATCGCCGATTTGACGGTTTGATTTCTAGGAAACCAGAGCAAAGTGAGTGTTGCAATCTCTGTAAAGGGTGTTTTCCTGGTGATCTGGACGTGTTTCTTACAAAAAGCGCATCCGTCAGGGTGGCCCTTTAATACGGAAGATGGATGATGTACATTGACGACACGCTCACAATATCAGTAACGCAGCTAACGCAGCTAAATTGAACCCTTTTTATCAAAATAATATCCCTTAAATGAGCATAAGTGACACGTGTAAATAAATTGTGTTTGCTATTATACTATCTTGGGTAATGAAGAAATATGACTTCATTGAAACTTACAGAAATATTAGAGCTGTAACGCAATATCAGCAACGCAGCTAAATTGAACCCTTTTATCAAAATGATATCCCTTAAACGAGCATAAGTAACACGTGTAAATAAATTGTGTTTGTTATTATACTATCTTGAGCAATGAAGAAATATGACTTCATTGAAACTTACAGAAACATTAGAGCTGTAACGCAATATCAGCAACGCAG
Organism: Phymorhynchus buccinoides; assembly: GCA_017654935.2. NCBI lineage: Eukaryota > Metazoa > Mollusca > Gastropoda > Neogastropoda > Raphitomidae > Phymorhynchus > Phymorhynchus buccinoides. Next base: position 5,850,954 of record CM065698.1, on the reverse strand, counting down.
CTAAATTGAACATTTTTTTTTTATCAAAATGATATCCCTTAAACGAAAAATAATTCAAATAGCAATAATAAACCAACCATAACAATAGCATGTGTTATGGTTATGTTGAGAGTACCAACACTCCTTTCAAGATTGTAGCCTACATGTAAAAGTTAACTTTTCTGTTCGCTATTTTTAGAGCATGGACCTGACAGACCCACCCCCCCCCCCCCCCACCCCCCCCCCTAAAAAAAAGAAGAAAAAAAGTCGAAGTTTCAAAGCCTATAAGAGCTTAAACCCTTTCAACGCCAGCCATTTTGCAGCTAAAAATGTCCATTAAAACTTACCTGGGTAGAGAAAAGATTATGTCTGCAACATTGAGGATTCCTCTCTGACATGCATAAAACAGGATCTGCCCTTACCTCCCAAGATTAAGAACATAAGGTCACTGGATACCAGACCCTCATTTGATGCCTTTTAGTGACATGGGTGTTCAATCATTGTGGTGCCAAGAGACGACAGTGGCGATGAAAGGGTTTTAACTTAAGAACAAACTTTTAGACAGACGGCGAGTGTTCAATAATTATTGATAACATTTCGATTTGTTCCCCTTCAAAACTCAGAGAGTCTCCCGAGACATGTTTACGAAAGGATCAGGTGCGAAGATGTGTCAAATGAACAGAAAACAATAAATAAACATCACGGAACCTGAAACTTTTGTTTGGGGGGAGTGGAAAAGATTCATAAAGAAAGAGAGAGGGGGGTGGAGAGAGAGAGTAGAGAGAGAGAGAGAGAGAGAGAGAGAGAGAGAGAGAGAGAGAGAAGAGATAGAGAACAAAAAGAGAAGCAGAGAGCTAAACTCCTTGAGTTTACCTGTCCTTTTTTCCCTTTATGAGTCTGCCTCTCTCTCTCTCTCTCCCTCCCTCCCTCTCTCTCTCTCTCTCTCTCTCTCCCTCCCTCCCCTCTCTTTTTAATCGTCCTCTCTCCATCTCTCTCCTTTCCCTTGCTTTCTCTGTCTCTCGTCTGTGTTTTTTCTCTTTCTCTCTCTCTCTCTCTCTCTCTCTCTCTCTTTCTCATCCTCTCCCCACCCTTCGTCTTCTCCTCTCTCTCTCTCTCTCTCTCTCTCTCTCTCCTTGGTTGTTTCCCTCTCCTTCTTTCCCTTTATGAGTCTGCGTCTCTCTCTCTTCCCTCCCTCGCGCTCTCTTTCTCTCTCTCTCTCTCTCTCTCTCTCTCTCTCTCTCTCTCTCTCTCTCTCTCTCTCTCTCCTCCCTCCCTCCCTCTCTCTTTAATCGTCCCTCTCTCCATCTCTCTCCTTTCCCTTGCTTTCTCTGTCTCTCGTCTGTCTCTCTCTCTCTCTTCTCTCTCCCTCTCTCTCTCGCTCTCTCAATCTCTCTCTCTCTCTCTCCTCTCCCGTCCCTCTTCTCTCTCTCTCTCACCCGCTCTCTCTCTCTCTCTCTCTCTCTCATCTCTCTCTCTCTCCCTCTCTCTCTCTCCTCTCCTCCCTCCCCTCTCTCTCTCTCTCTCTCGCTCTCTCCCTCTCTCTCTCCTCTCTCTCTCTCTCTCTCTCTCTCCCTCTCTCTCCTCTCTCTCCCTCTCTCTCTCTCTCTCATCGCCCCCCTCTCTCTCTCTCTCTCCCCTCTCTCATCTCTCTCTCTCTCTCTCCCCTCTTCTCTCTCTCTCTCTTTCTCTCTCCTCCTCTCTCTCTCTCTCTCTCTCCTCTCCACTCTCTCTCTCCCCTCTCTCTCTCTCTCTCTTCGTGTTCTCTCTCTCCTCTCTGTCGTCCTGTCTCCTCCAAATTCTCTCTCCACACTCTCACAAAATGTTATGTCCTACTTCTCTGGGATAATCGATCCGACGAGCTCTCGTGATGATGATGAGCTAATGGTACGTTGTCATCCCTGAAGATAAGGGCAAAGTTGATCAGGTCCTCGGTCTTTAAAATTTCTCTTCTCTCTCTTTACTCCAAGTCTCTCTCTCACTGTTTCCCTCTCTCTCTCTCTCTCTCTCCGCCTCTCTCTCTCCTCTCCTCTCTCTCTCGTTTCTCTCTCTCGCTCTCTTCTCTCTCATCTTCTGTCTCTCTCTCATCTCTCTCTCCCCTCTCTCAAAGATCTCTCTCCCCATCTCTATCTCTCTCTCTTTCTCTCTCCTCTCTCTCTCTCATCTCTCTCTCTTACTCCTTCTCTCTCTCTCTCTCTCTCTCTCTATCGCCCCTCTCTACATCTCTCTCAAGACAGATTGTAAGAATAGGCTTAACCTACAATCTCAATCCTTGCGTAATAAACTTTTCAAGTTGTTTTTTAAGTTTCTTCTCTCTTTTCCCTGTATTTCTGTGTCTCCCGTCTGTTTCTCTGTTCTACTCTCTGTCTCATCTCTCTCTCTCTCTCTCTCTCCTCGTCCCTCTCTCTCTCTTCTCTCTCTCTCACTCCTACTCTGTCCCTTCTCTCTCTCTCTCTCTCACTCTCTCTCTCTCTCTCTCTCCTCTCCCCATCTCTCTCTCTCTCTCCTCCTCCCTCTCTCCTCTCTCCTTCTCTCTCTCTCTCTCTCCCTCTCTCTCTCTCTTCTCTCTCTTTCCCTCTCTCTCTCTCTCAACTTCTCTCCCTCTCTCTCTCCTCTCTCCTCTATCTCCATCTCTCTCTCTCCATCCCTCCCCTCTCCTCTCTCTCTCTCTCTCTCTCTCCCCTCTCTCTCTCCCCTCTTTCCCTCTCTCTCTCTCTCTCGTTCACCTCTCTTCTCTCTTCTTCCTCCCTCACTCTCTCTCTCTCTCTCCTCCCTCTCTCCTCTTCTCTCTCCATCTCCTCTCACTCTCCCCCCACTCTCCCTCTCTCTCTCTCACTCCCTCTCTCTCTCCTCGTCTCTCCACCTTCCTCTCTCTCTCTCCGTCTCTCTCTCTCTCCCCTCTCGTCTCTCTTCTCTCCCAGCTCTCTCTCTCATCTTCCTCTCTCTCTCTCTCTCTCTCTCTTCTCCTCTGTCTTCCTCTATTCTGTCTTTCTCGTTCTCTCGGTATCACTCTCTCAATCTCTGTCTCTCTGTCTCTCTCGTCTCTCTCTCTCTCTCTCTGAGTCTCTTGGTCTCTCTCTCTCTCTTGCTCTATCTCTCCTTGTCCTCTCTCCTCTCCCTCTCGCTCTCTCCGTCTCTATCTCTCTCTCTCTCCCTCTCCTCTCTCTCTCGTTCTCTCTCACTCTCTCCTCCTCTCTTCTCTCTCTCTCTTCTCGTCCTCCCAATCTCTCTCTCTCCCTCTCGTCCTCAAACAAAAAACAAGTGAAATAATGTAGACAATAATCACCAAGAACGTGATCATAATGAGGAGGCCTCTCTACAAAAACCCACAAAAAGTTACCAATAAGGACAGATTGAAACAATGGGGGGTGGGGGGGGGGGGGGGGGGGGCGTAAAAAAAAAAAATCATCATTGTCTCACCTTTACAGCCGATATTTCTGTGTACTACCGCTGCTTTTGGCAAGTCTCTGTGCCGGAAACTGTCCCCTCTCTCGGGTTCTCTAAAGACCCACCTCGGTCACGTGTCAAAATCACGGGTTTCACGTGTTTTCTGTCCCTCTTATAGCTGTAAGAAATGTCGTTTTGACCAGGTTTCTGACTCTCTATCTCAAATGCCCCTCTCAAATTCAAACCCAAACATCATTTTAAAGAGCAGCCTCGATTTGAATCTGGGGGCATTTCTATGTGGGCCACATCTACCCAGAAAAAAACATGAGGGACTTACTCGTGGTGCGTCACTGTCTCTTTAAAAGTAAAGACAGGCAAGAAAGATAAAAACAACCAACTGTTCAAAACCCTCTTTTCCCACCGCCCTTTTGCAGCAGGAGTCAGTGTATCTTTTAGGCCCTCTCTCTTATCAAACTGTTTCTTCTTCTTCTTCTTCTTCTATCTCTTCTTCTTCTTTCTTCTCTCTCTCTTCTTCTTCTTACTTCTCACTCTTCTCCTCCTCTCTCTCCCCCTTCTTCTTCTTTCTTCCTCTTCTTCTTCTCTCTTCTCCTTCTTCTCTCGTCTTTCTCTCTCTCTTCTTCTTCTTCTTCTTCTCTCTTCTCTCTTCTTCTTCTCTTCTTTCTTCTTCTTCTCTCTTCTTCTTCTTCTTCTCTCTGCTTCTTCTTCTTTGATCTCTCAGTGAACAGTTTCCTGTCAATAATGAGCACAGATACGTCCCTCTGATGCTGGAGGCCGTTATGTGATGCTACTAATTAGTTAGAATAAGCCCAGCAAGTCCGACTTCCTTGTCTGGAGGATTTTGGCAATACTTGACTTGAAAGCGTTTCTTTGAAAAAAACCCGCCAAACGTGTCCAAAATCACGGCAGGAGAATGGAAGAAATCCCAGGTCTCAAAGGCAGAAAGATTCAGTAGACGAAACATCATTTTAAAGACAGCAAGCAAATGGTCGGTAAAAAGGCAGAGAAAAAACAACCAAGAGAGTGTGCGGATTAGAAGACAGAAGTTACCAAACACAGAACTTCCAGAGCAGAGTGGGGCCTAAACTATTTATACAAAAGACCTACACTCGACACACCCTTCCGTACATC
>CM065698.1:5838942-5841442 GCA_017654935.2 Phymorhynchus buccinoides | reverse complement strand
AGCTCACGTTAGGTGTGTATGACTGAAAGATAGGCTGTAAAACGCCTGTGTGCGCTTTCGTGCTAGATCACACTCATCCCCCACCCCCACCCCCCACCCCCCTCCTTGCTGAAACAAAAACTTCATGTTGATGTCTTTGGTTTCGGTAATGGGAAGTTGTAGCTTGTGTGTAGGTTGGTGGTCTGCACCCCACCCACCCACTCCTCCCCCTCCCCCCTCCTCCCCTGCTGAACAAAACTGACACGGTACTGAAAAGTCCTGGTGGAAGGATTTCTTGGCTGGCTATGGGCTATGCAGATCCTTCAACCCCAGGCGGAACAGTTACGAATCATCTGGTCCGCACCTGGTTCCTGGTGTGTGTGCGTGTGCGTGTGCGTGCGTGCGTGCGCGCGTGTGTGTGTGCGCGTGCTCGCGGGCACATGTGTTTGTCTGGGTTCAGAATATCAGTATGTGGGATATGTGGGACCAGTATCGTGGATAGAAAACTAAAGTGTGGGACCAGTGGTTTGTGGGAATACAGTTCAGTTCAGTAGCGGTTTAATGTTACGTCTTTTCACCAATGTATCTATTAGACAAAAGGAAAAGGAAAAAAATGATAAGAACACTTAACATAAAATAAAACAAGTGCAACGCCGAGCGGCTGCAAAGTCCCCTCGCAGCATCGCCGAGCTACTCCGAAATCGGAATGTGTCGGCTGTACACACAGCGGGGAGACCATTGAGAACTGAAAACAGGACGCACGCACGGACGGATGGACGGCCGGAAAGAAGTGGGGACATATCGGGCCTGTGACACAAAGGGCCTAGGGCACAGCGGGCTTATCCCATGGTTAGCGACTCGGGAACTTATCTGCCGCTTGGCGATGCGCGTGTTCCTTTTTTTATTTACTACACACTAATCATTAAAAACGCATCAATATAGCCTTGGGGTTCGGACCCGTGATTTGAGCGCGCGCGATCATGCGCACACGAGCGCACAGAAAAAGTCATGACAACTGTGTTATAGACCATTCATCAAGAAATGTGAAAAAAACTGCATTGAAATACATGCAAAACTTCGCGAGATATTAGCGATTATGTGTTTTGGGGTTTGAACCCCGTAACTGCCGCGATCTTGACCTTAATGTAAAACTAAATACAGCAGTGGATAGCTTGCATCTTGGCAAACTAGTATACCAAATTTGATGATGATAGACTGAATTGGTTTTTTTTAGAAAAACGGACGAATAGCCGGACGGACGGACGGACGGAGGCACGCCGGACGGATCAGACAGAAGCAATAGTTCCCAAACCTTCGGCTCGGGGACTAATTAAAATGCCAACGTACTTTTTGGTAATAAGAAATAATATTGAGGAAATAGTAGGCCCTACTGTAATATATGCCATTTTGGCACATGGAAAATCCTACCACAGTAATCGAAAGTTCTGTTTTTTTAATTGTAAAAGAAAACTGAAGAGGGTGGCTGACACATAAGCTATATTACATGTTTGCCTTCAAGCATTTTTATTAATGGCAATGCAAAACACATAGGCCTAATGTGAGTCGAGTGTTGGACAATAATTTTCCAACAGCAAAGGTAACAAAACCTGTCTTTTAAGAGGACAATAAATGTGATTGATTGAATGACTGATTGATTGATTGACTGAAAAGTGATCAGTTTGAATGAGCATGGTTGTAAAAATCAACGGCAATAAACGGCTAGTATGTGGCGAGGAAAAGCAGCGATAAACTGTGGCAGAAGGATGAGACCGAGTAATGTTCACATGCAGTAGTCGACCACATTCAGCAAGAATAGTGTGTGTCATGAGAAGAGGCCACGGAAGAGGCTGAGCTGATAAGGGCATCCAACAAGAAAATGTATGCGAATGCGTGCCAAGTCGGTCGTCTCCGAGGCGGCAGATGCTATTCCGGCTGGCTGGGCTAGAATTTGTTTATAATGACCAATGCACACACACACACACACACACACACACACACACACGTGCGCGCATACACACTCACACACACGTATTCGTGCGCACACAACACGCTGATGCGTATACTCACACACACACACACACACACACACACACACACACACACACACACACACACACACACACACACACACACATCCACGCAGAGAGAGAGAGAGAGAGAGAGAGAGAGAGAGAGAGAGAGATGAGAGAGAGAGAGAGAGAGATGCCCCATCCCTCCCTATATCCTCTCTTCAGAGAGATCTCTCTCTCGTTCTCTCTCTCGCTTCAACTACCACTCACATTCGATGCCCTCATCCCTCCCCTCATCTCTCTCTCTCTCTCTCTCTCTCTCTCTCTCTCTCTCTCTCTCTCTCTCTCTCTCTCTCTCTCTCTCTCTCTCTCTCTCTCTCTCTCTCAGACACACGCGTGCATATTACAACCCATTTCCTCATAAGAAAGAAAGAAAAAAAACAAATAAAAGGAGTGTACAGACCCTAGAGCCGCAAAATAAGTCAACGCCCGTCTTGAATAGATCCGAAGAA
>CM065698.1:5826442-5833942 GCA_017654935.2 Phymorhynchus buccinoides | reverse complement strand
TCTCTCTGTGTGTGTGTGTCTCTCTCTCTCTCTCTCTCTCTCTCTCTCTCTCTCTCTCTCTCTCTCTCTCTCTCTCTCTCTCTCTCTCTCTCTCTCTCTCTCTCTCTCTCTCTCTCTCTCTCTCTCTCTCTCTCTCTCTCTCTCTCTCTCTCTCTCTCTCTCTCTCTCTCTCTCTCTCTCTCTCTCTCTCTCTCTCTCTCTCTCTCTCTCTCTCTCTCTCTCTCTCTCTCTCTCTCTCTGTGACTCTGCCTCTGCGCTTACTTCACACATTTTGAATGTTAATAATGAGCATAGTTAATAATAATAGGTTTGATTTTGTTATTGATGTGTTGCAATATAGGGATTTTTTTGCATGCTTTATATTAACTAGCGCAACGCCGAGTACCAGTAACGCCTAGTAACGGTAACGCCTAGTAACGGTAATGCCAAGTACTGGTAACGCTGAGTACAGCAAATTTGAAGCGATTTGGTAAAGAAATGGTGGAGTTATAAGGCCCCGTTTCGCGTTGGCGCTGCTCTGAGAGTGATGCGCTCTCCCTAGTAACGGTAACGCCTAGTAACGGTAACGCCAAGTACTGGTAACGCTGAGTACAGCAAATTTGAAGCGATTTCGTTAAGAAACGGCAGAGTTATAAAGCCCCGTTTCCCGTTGGCGCTGCTCTGAGAGTGACGCGCTCTCCCGATTTTCTTCAAATTTGCTGCCCGGCTTTGTCCCGGTGACAGCAAGCCTGACAGCAAATTTGACGCGATTCAGTTGCAAACCGGCGGAGTTATAAGGCCCGTTTTGCATCATGCTGCTGTTATGCGCCTAAGTAATGGATTCGCTTCCGGTTTGGCACATTGATAGTCACCGTCCTCGGTCATATATCTGCCAAATTAGAAGGCAATCGGTCCAGAAATACCGGAGATACGGGCGCCGAAAGTCCGTCGGATGCGCGTTTCGCGCATTTGCAAAACCGCGCAAATGACACGGCCGCCTCGGTTGCCGTTGCCATCGCCCCGTTAGGGCTCACACACATACACACACACACACACACACACACACACACACACACACACACACACACACACACACACACGGACGGACAGTTGGCCTTTTACTATATGATGATTTGTATGTGTTTATTTTCGTTTTCCATTTTCTACTTTTACATATGTATTCTGTCCAGAGGGCTGGATGTAAAAAAGCATGTTATTACTTACTCTATTACCCTCTATAAATAAAATTCATTCATTCATTCATTCATTCATTATCTCTCTCTCTCTCTCTCTCTCTCTCTCTCTCTCTCTGTGCCTCTCTCCCCCCCCCTCCTCTCTCTCTCTCTCTCTCTCTCTCTCTCTCTGTCTCCTCTCTCTCTCTCTGTCTCTCTCTCTCTCTGTCTCTCTCTTCTCTCTCTCTCTCTCTGTCTCTCTCTCTCTGTCTCTCTCTCTCTCTCTCTCTCTCTCTCTCTCTCTCTCTCTCTCTCTCTCTCTCTCTCTCTCTCTCTCTCTCTCTCTCTCTCTCTCTCTCTCTCTCTCTCTCTCTCTCTCTCTCTCTCTCTTTCACCCTCTCTCAGTCTCTCGCACACATACGCACCTGTTCGAACAATTCATTTAGCCAGAGGCAACACACACACACACACACACACACACACACACAGAGTCACGACATAGTACATCAACTTCATTTTGATTGGACCAACGCGCGGGTGCTCGTGCTGGCGCGCGCGCACGTGGTAGTGAGGCTTAGCTAGATGATTTTGTGTTTTGGGTCTCCCGCGGCACTAAAACATCAATGAAAACAGTATCAGCAGCAGCAGCAGCAGCATCATTCGCTAAGTCACAACACCTGCCGCTCAGCGTACGTTGTGCGTATGTGTTGATAGACAAGAGCGATAGCGATAGTAAAACGATTGACAGCTTCCAATGCCAAGTCTATAAAGGGTCTCGATTCTGTTTTGCTGTTTCACCGCACCAACAAAACAAAAAAAAGTAAATGAACGAGTCTTAGCAGAAATGTCACCATCAATATTGCGTGTGTGGTTTCAAGGCTTGTGTTTTCTGTAGGCTGGATCCCAACGCTGAATTGAATGAATTTGTTTCATCATCAAGTTGTGCGTACATAATCCGAACAAATCATCGACATCGCAGCGTCAATATTGTACAGCCAATATTTGTTTTTGTAAGTCTTTGGGGAAGAAGAAAAAACCTGAAACAGACTGCAACGTCACTGGAACATACAACAAACAAACAACTACACGACAAGTGTAAAGTGGCGTTATTTTATTAACAAGAAACAAAGCAAAACTATATTGGATATTTCGGCGAATGAGCCTTTATTAATAGACAAACAAGAAAACAGTAAACAGCAAATATAGCAAAAGGAGCAAAAAGCAGGCTACAAAAGGAGCAAAGGTGAAGTATTGTTTTTTGATCTTGTTGATTTGTTGCTCCTTTTGTTGCCTGCTTTTTGCTCCTTTTGCTATATTTGCTGTTTGCTGTTTTCTTGTTTGTCTGTGTTGATAAAGGCGCATTCGCCGAAATATCCAGTAGTTTTGTTTTGTCTATTGTGAAGAAAATAACGTCACTTTGTGCTTGTCGTGTAGGTGTTTTTAAGTCTTTGGTGAACATTCGAGTATCTGATTAGCATTCTCATGCAGCATTCTCATGCAGCATTCTCATGCAGCATTCTCATGCAGCATTCCGGGGCTCCGTAGTATGTGATGAGCGCGTGTTATTGTACTCTATTGAATGACGTGATGCGGACATGATCATACAAACCGATCGACAACTTAACTTAACTGAATATATTTGAGTGTTTAACCCTTTCACCGCCAATGTCGCATTTTAGCACCACAGTGATTCAACACCTATGTCACTAAAAGGCATCAAATTGGGGTATATTATCCAAAGACCCTATTGTCTTAGTTTTGGGAAGTAAGGATAGACCTTATTTTAGATATGTGACAGAAGAATCCCCAATACTGCAGATGGATTTTGTTCTCTACCCAGGTAATTTAATGGAGAGTTTTGGCTTAAATATGGCTGGCGGTGAAAGGGTTAAGATGGATTGAAGCGAGGTGCTAGTGACGAGGTAACATCTAATGAATGACAGGAACCCCGAATGATCGAGAGTCGAACATCGTATTAGTTCTTTCTTCTTCTTTGTTTCTGTTTTTTCTTCTGTACCATCTTATGGGCCGTACAGTGGCATTGCTCCCACGCCGCTCGTTCCGAGTCCCAACTCGCAGCCACACCTCCGCACGTTCAGGTCGCAGAATCCGAGACCAGCAGTCCAAGAGGAGCGAATCTATGTTAGGCGGTCAGGAGGCAACCAACCGAGGAGACACTGCACTGCTGCTGAGTCACTTCGGTGGAGTTCGTATTAGTTCTGTTTTGTTTGTTTTCTTGTTATTGCTTCTTTGTTGATTTGTTTGTTTGTTGTTGTTTGTTTTGTTTTTCCCTTAAAGCATCGAGACACCGTGTTTTATTATAGTTACGTTCTGCTGAACATCGTATTCCTTCTTCTTCTTCTTTTTTTTTTTTTTTTTTTTTCCGTCGCTGGTATCTCTCTCCCTGTTTCTTCCTAAAGCATTACGAAATCGATGGCAACAAAAAGTCACTCTTCGGCATCAACCACAACGGTTATCTGCTATTCAAAGAGCGAGAGTTTTGTTTGGTTGTTTGAATGGGATTTTTTTTCTTTCATTTTTTTTTTCTTTCTTCTTCCTTACGATGGACAACAATAATGAAGCATTGAGGCGATGATAAAGCGAAAATGACAGATATCTCTATTATACAATGCACTCCGTTTCCTGCTTTGTTTTGTTCCTGTAGCGCTCTGCAAGAGAACGCCAGTTGTTGTTTTCGTTCCCCAACTTAAAGGTGGACCCTGACGGATGAGCATTTCTTTCAAGAAACACGTCCAGATCACCAGAAAGACAGCCTTTTCGAGGATCGGAACACTCACTTTGCTCTGGTTTCCTAGAAATTAAACCGTCAAATCGGCGATTCCTCCTTGGCGGAGGTACAGGAAGTCAAATTATTTTACCCAAAGAGAAGGCGTGTGCTGTCTCTTTTCTGATGGCCGCCAAATCGTTTGAACGAAATTTTCGCAATACAGGCCTTTTTATTTATTTATTTGTTTTATTTTTTATACAGTTTATCTAAAGGAGTTTCGCTCACAACAAAGGAAATAGCTCCTTTTTTTTTTACTGCACTACGAAAAAAGAAAACGCTTCAACCACAATGAGCGACCTTCACCCACCCCATCCAAAATGGCTACTCTCTCCGGCATCTCCGCCAAGGAGGAATGGCCGTTTTGACGGTTTGATTTCTAGGAAACCAGAGCAAAGTGAGTGTTCCGATCCTTGAAAAGGCTGTCTTTCTGGTGATCTCGACGTGTTTCTTGCAAAAACGCATCCATCAGGGTGGCCCTTTAAACGCTCTGGGGGCACACCCACTGCCATGTGAACATTTTGCAAGGCCTTGGGTGGAAGATACGTCTATGGCTGCTTTTAGAGGGCCCCGCCACATGGGCGGCCATACTCCGACTTCAGGGGACAGAGAACGCCAATGAAAAGAACATTACTACCACAAGCGTTAGTAGTCACAGCATGTGACCAATTTTCTTTTTTTTCTTTTTTTTGTGACTAGGGTCGAGTTTCTCTAGATAACGGTCCGCCGCGCGAATAACGCTTACGCCAAAACGGGGCCTAAGAAACACTTTATAAAACGCTCTTGTCTGATTGGTAAAAACACAATGTATTATTTTAACCAAACTTTAATGGACCAATCCAACAACAATAAATGCATTCACCCCATGCTAGTCACGTGATATTTCGCCAAGAGAGTAGCCACAAAACGTTTTGGGCAAACGTCGGCGATAGAGGTGTTTCTTTGTCGCGTTTTTTGCCGATTTGCGCTCACGCTACGTAACGTTAACCCTTGTGAAACGGACTCCTGGTGGAAGGAATTTGACGTACGGAATGAAGCATTGAACACCAAATAAGATGTGATCTATTGATTCATGACATGCGCATGAAATACTATGTTACTTAGTGTCAAGGCAAGAGAGCAACGATGAGTTTCAAAAATCACTGACTCTGCGCGTGGTGCTTTGAAATTATAAAAGTGGAACGTTGATAGATGTGGACCCCTTCCTACCCCCTCCCTCCACTCACCCATCCACGCTTTAGCATCAGATTGGAGACGAGAGAAACTTCAAGAAATATATACAGCGAGTGAAGGCGTGGAGTGGCAGGGGACTGAGATGGTAGTAAGACTGGTGTTACGTGTGTTTATGTGAGGATCAGTGTCTTTCTTGAAAACGTAAGTTCGAAGTGTGTGTAAGAGTGTGTGTGTATGTGTGTGTGTGTGTGTGTGCGTGTGCGTGTGCGTGTGCGTGTGCGTGTGTGTGTGTGTGTGTGTGTAGCCTGTGTGTGTGTGTGTGTGTGTGTGTGTGTGTAGCCTGTGTGTGTGTGTGTGTGTGTGTGTGTGTGTGTGTGTGTGCGTGCGTGTGCGTGCGTGTGCGTGCGTGCGTGTGCGTGCGTGTGCTCTCTCTCTCTCTCTCTCTCTCTCTCTCTCTCTCTCTCTCTCTCTCTCTCTCTCTCTCTCTCTGCCCTCTCCTCTCTCTCCTCTCCCTCCCTCTCTCTCCCTCCCTCCCCCTCTCTCTCTCTCTCTCTCTCTCTCTCTCTCTCTCTCTCTCTCTCTCTCTCTCTCTCTCTCTCTCTCTCTCTCTCTCTCGTGACATATTTTTGCACGCTTTGACAATCTATGTTTCTTTGTTTGTCTTCTTCGTGAAAATTGGTTTAATCTAAGATAAGAAGATGAACACAGTTGAATTCATAAAATATGTTGTTTGTTTGTTGTCTGTTGTCGTACCCTGGCTTAAAGACTCCAGGGATCATCCCAAACCAAAGCACTTGAACACCAAGGCACAAATCGCACCAGCTAGGGATGAGAACATTTAATTTACGTGTGTGACTGTTTTTGATTACCCAGCCACGTGGGCAGCCATACTCCGACTTCGGAGTTGTAAAAGTAAACAAACTTGAGTGTATTGTAATGTCTGCAATATTCCGGTCAAGATGTGCCCCACCCCCCTACATTTCTCGGTTAATTCCATTTTTCCGTTTTTGCCTTTCTTATCAAACATGAATTTGTATTTTATGAACATTTTCAGCTAATTATCTTTGTTCAATAATTAATTGCAGTCATGATAAAGGCTATTATCTAACAGAACCCCCCCCCCCCCCCCCCCCCTCTATGTACTGCAGTACACCGTGGCATTTGTCACAGTCGTTGGTCATTGCGTTTTCCCGTCTTATAGGGGTGTGGGGTGTGTGGGGGTGGGGGTGTTAGGGTTAGGGTTAGGGTTAGGGTTAGTATTCAAAAAAGATAATTAGCTGAAAAGGTTAATAAAATACAGCCTAATGTTTGGTAAGAAAGGCAAACACGGAAAAATGGAATTAACCGAGAAATGCAGGGGGGGGGGGGGGGGGGGCACATCTTTACCTTTACCGATGTTTTTTTTATAATATATTGCCGTGTATGTTGTAAAAACGCTTACGTTGTATGTGTACGGGGCCTCTCTTTGTTCCGCAGCGTATACACATTACATGATTAGCATAGCAAATAACAAGAATACAAGCAAATCAACTAAAGTGAAACTCGTAACCGTTATAGAAAACACAATCGTAATGCATAACTACAAACTTATCTTGGTCAGGATTTTTTTCTCAACCTTCTCAAATAATAATGGTAATAATAAAATATGCAAAAAGGTCAAAAACTAAATGAATAACAACAGATCATCATGCCAAATGACATTTACAATTATTCCTAACCATTCACATGAATTATTTTTCCTTTGAATATTTTAATTTACAAAGTGGACAACATTGACCCTAAAACCTTAAAGATTTTAAAGTGGCATTTCCAGTTTGAATCTTTGCATGTGTTCACTGAATAACAAACAAAAAAGCGTTAACCCAAAATTACATCAGATGCTGCCAAGATGAAACTTCGTTTGCCTTGTAAAGAGTGTTCCTCTTCGTTGCATGTTGGTTGTGATAAAATACTTCCCTTCCCCTGTCCAAACTTCGCACACAAATATTAACCCCCAATCTTCTACCGTTTAGTAGGAAGCCAGGTGGTACGAATTGCGTGACAGGTACTGTATCAATAAGCCTCCCCCGAGGAGAGATAGACATATAAAGAGAATCTGAGAACGCCACTAAGGACAACACACGAACACACACACACACACACACACACACACACACACACACACACACACACACACGCGCACATACACACATGCACACACACACAACAACAACCACACACAACAACAAACACACACACGCGCGCACACACACACAAATGCATGCACACGCACACGCACACGCACGCGCGCACGCACGCGCACACACACACACACGCAAAACACACGTAACATGGAGAGAGAGAGAGAGAGAGAGAGAGAGAGAGAGAGAGAGAGAGAGAGAGAGAGAGAGA
>CM065698.1:5818942-5821442 GCA_017654935.2 Phymorhynchus buccinoides | reverse complement strand
TATATATATATATTATAATATATATGGTTTGTGGTTTTTTTTTATAAGTGTGAACGTTTTATATATATATATATATATATATATTATAATATATATGGTTTGTGTTTTTTTTTAGTGTGAACGTTTATATATATATATATATATATATATATATATAATATATATATATATCTATATATATATATATATATATATAAAACGTTCACACTAAAAAAAACCACAAACAGGCAAAAATAAAAGTTTTCCCAAATGTTCGAGGTTTTACTCCTCTTTGTCAAGGACAATGTTATATATATATATATATATATATATATATATATATATATATATTATATATATATATATATATATAGAATAGAGAGAGAGAGAGAGAGAGAGAGAGAGAGAGAGAGAGAGAGAGAGAGAGAGAGAGAGAGAGAGAGAGAGAGAGAGAGAGAGAGAATGAAAATAAACGGCGAACACACTCGAGGATTTCTCCACTTTATTTTGTAAAATTCCAACGTTTCGCCCTGGCGGGCTTTTTCAGGGACTGAAAAACCACAAACGGACTATATTTAAAATCAACCCACAAGACATAATATTAGAATTAAAAAAGCGCGTGCGCACACACACGCACACACACGCACACGCACACACACACACGCACACACACACACACACACACACACATAAATACCCACAAATACCCACATACGCGCGCACTCACACACACACACACACACGCACACACACTCAAAAACACACACACACACACAACAGCAACAGCAACAACAATCAACATACCTAGTGGCCAAGAAGGGGCCTGTGCTTGAGAGCAGTCTGTCTAAGGCAACTGACGGCTAACAAAAAGTTAAGACTGATTACAAAAGTTAAAAGTTCATCGAATTCTAAAACAAAATGTGAAGCCAAGCTCACTGAACCAACTCCTATAATTCAAGGGAAATAAGGGGGGGGGGGGAGCAGTACTCACACTCTCTCACCCTACACATGCAGGCACACACACACACACACACACGCACGCACGCACGCACGCACGCACGCACGCACGCACGCACATTCACAGGAAAGGGGGGGAGAGAGAGAGGGGGAGGGAAGAGTCAGACGAGAGGGAGAGAGGGAAAGTGATACAAAAAAAGGGGGGAAAAGAACGCAAAAGGGGAAAAGGGGGGGGGGGGGGAGGGGAGGGGGGGGGGGGGGGTGTTGAGGCTGCTATCTCCCTGGAAGCGTTTGTTCCACAGGACCCTCAGTACTGGACTCGTTTCTTGTTTCTGACCAGAGCACCCAGATCCGATCTCACATTGAGGCCGATAAAAATGGTGCCCACGTTCACCTGCCACCATGTCTCTCTCTTTCCCAAGTTTTCTTTTCTTTGCACTATGGCGAAGATCCGGAGGGTCCACCGGGTGTTTCTTGTCTTTGAAGTGCTGGGCCACGTGACACTTGTGGCCTTTGCCCAGCTTGCAATCCGACTTGTGATTGGCCCAGCGGTAGCGCAGGTTGACTGTTGAGCCAATGTACAAGAAGTCCGGATAGTCCCTGCATGTGTTTCTATATATATATATATGGACACAAACAAAGTTTTGTTAAAGCATACTATATATATAAGAGGAAAGTTTAATGGTGTGGTTGTTTTTTCTTCTTCAATTCTTGTACGTTTATATTATACTTGGAAGAAGGAAAGCGCATCAGTCTACCTGATCCAGGCACACCTCTCTACATTCCTCCTCACCGGGAGTATGTTGGTGTTTACTACGATTTCTATGACCTCCCCTATTGAATCCTTCACTGGATCCACCAACATGGCATCCCATCTCTTCTACTCTTTTCGAGGGATTGTAATTTTAGAACATTATTATTTTTGTTATTTTACACAAGATTTTTATCATTTCGTTTGAATTAAGTGCTGGTTTGCTTTTATTGTGGACTTTCAATCTGGTGCAAAGAGGACAACCTGTCTTTTGGAGAAGGTCTTCTAGCTCAGTTTGAATGTTCACTGTGGACATTCTTTGCAGGCCGATATGCAGACTGGGGGATCTTTCTCGGGGACGGGACAGCTGTCTTTGCATGGGCATTGTCTGTCTCCCCCCCCCCATTGGGAGAGAAAGTAAATCAGCACATTATTTTATTTTGTTCTTTTCGGAGCACAGAGCAAATCGTAAAGCTAAAATTGGGGTTGTTGAGTTTCTTTCTTGGGTTCGCAGGCTGATACATTGGACACAAACAAAGTTTTGTTAAAGCAAACTATATATATAAGAGGAAAGTTTAATGGTGTGGTTGTTTTTTCTTCTTCAATTCTTGTACGTTTATATATATATATATATATATATATAAAGATACAAGCCAAACTTCCCACTCCACACAACTCTGTAGGACTAAAAAGTTGCATTTGAAATGCCGAATTGATGAAATTTTTCTGTATCTAATGTATGAATTTGTGAACTTCAGAAACCAGTTAACGTTATAAAATATTATGTGTTCCTTTGTTTAAAAAAATGTTTTT
>CM065698.1:5808942-5811442 GCA_017654935.2 Phymorhynchus buccinoides | reverse complement strand
CCTTACCAGAGGGCTGGGAGCTGCTGTCACGGCAACTAGGACAGTGAACTGCGGACGGCGACGATTGAGACTCAGACTGGCTCGGCAACGTAACCCCGGTGAAGTGATTTGCCCCGCATGGGAGTCCTTACTGTCTATATTCTTCTTTTGCATGCACTTGAGAGGCTTCCCTTCCCCCCCATTCATTGAGTGGGTTAGGTGGGTTAGCGGGTAAGGTTGGGAGGGGTCTCAGGTTCGGTCGGTAGCTAGAGTCCCTTTTTGTTCATTCATATTTGTTAATAAATTTGTTCGTGTCACGTATTTAAATTCTTTTGTTCCATTTAGTGAGAGTGGGCATGAACGAGATGTGAGGGTTGCCAGCTCTTGCTTGAACCCTACCCTAGACAAAACGATAACACACTCATTCTTACTCTCCCTCACCACCTCTCCCCTTCGATCTCTCTCTCTCTCTCTCTTTCTCTCTCTGTCTCTCTCTCTCTCTCTCTCTCTCTCTCTCTCTCTCTCTCTCTCTCTCTCTCTCTCTCTCTCTCTCTCTCTCTCTCTCTCGCTGTCTCTCTGTCGCTGTCTCTCTCTGTCGCTGTCTCTCTCTGTCGCTGTCTCTCTCTCTCTCACTGTCTCTCTCTCTCACACTGTCTCTCTGTCTGTCTGCCCCTCTATCTGCCTGTCTGTCTGTCTCTCTCCCTCTCTCTTTCTATCTGTCTGTCTCTGTCTCTCTCTCTCTCTCGTTCTCTCTCTCACACACACACACACACACACACACACACACACACACACACACACACACACACACACACACACACACATACAAAGCTCATTGCTGTTTCCTTGGTACTTAAACGGTCCAATGATCAGGAATTCCCTCTGATCTTTGGTTTGATGTCTCCGGTGAATCATTACTGGGGGAAAACAAGAACCGACAGCAAACAAAATAAATAAAACAAAATGTTGCGTGACATGCAGTGTAACACGCTTTACTGATCGAACTGCTATTGTTAGCTGTGTTCGTATACCATTATACGACCCTCGTTTGATCTACTACCAACACACTGGTGTAAAAGCAATAATGACCAACTGTTATCAAAGGAAATCAACACAGATCCCTATAAAGATTGACCTTCCTCATGCAAGTTTTTATGAAGGAAACACTACACTGAGGAGTCAATGAACATTTTTGTTCCGTGACGTTCCGCCTGACACGATCTATAATTTACTTGAAAGAGATTACTATTTTTGACTTGATGTAAGCTACTGTGATGTTTTTAATTCTACACGTGTCATGTTTTTACTTGCTAAGTTTGTGATTTATCAATGGGGGTTTTTAACAAAAGTATTTTTTTAACAAAAGTATTTTATTATTTTAAAATTGATTTTGTTTTTACCTTGTTTTTTAAAAAATCTCTTTTTAATACGTGGTAAGATGTAACGTGGTGACAGCCCTGACATGGCCTTTGTTGTCGACGGGGCTATAATTTTAATCTTAATCTTAACAAAAACAAAAACAACTTTGGATTTATAATGATTGGAAAATCGACAAAGATCTCTATAAATATCGATCTTCTTCTTGCAAGTTAAAAAAAACAATCTTTGGATTTATTATGATTGGATTGTTTTTGTAGGGTTGTTGTTTTTAGCAAATAGTGACGCCACAAGAAGGTGCCAATATTGTCAGGTGAATAATGAGGAACATTTGTCAAAGGAAATCGACAAAGATCTCCATAAATATTGACCTTCCTCATGCATGTTTTACACACACAAACTTTGGTTTTATGATGATTGGATTGGGTTGTTGTTGGGGAGTTTTAGCAAATAGTGACGCCACAAGAAGGTGCCAATATTGTCAAGGGAATACTGATGAACATTTACCAGAGGAAATCGACACAGATCTCTATAAATATTGATCTTCTTCTGGCAAGTTTAAAAAATACAACTTTGGTTTTATGATGATTGGATTTGGTTACGGGTTTTTTTAATAGTAAATAGTGACGCCACAGGAAGGTGCCAATATTGTCAAGGGAATACTGATGAACATTTATCAAAGGAAATCGACAAATATATCTATAAAGATTGACCTTCATGCAAGGTTGTTTTTTTTAAATAAAAGACTGGTTTTACAATGATTGGACTGGTTGTTATGTTTTGGCAAACAGTGACGCCACGAGGTGCCAATAATTATTGTCAATGGAATAATGATGAACATTTATCAAAGGAAATCGACAAATATATCTATAAATATTGATCATCTTCTTGCAAATTAAAACAAATGGATTTGTAATGATTGGATTGTTGTTGTTGTTTAGCAAATTAATAGTGACGCCACAAGAAGGTGCCAATAATATTGTTCAGGGAATAATGATGAAATTTATCAAAGAAAATCGACAAATATATCTATAAAGATTGACCTTCTTCACGCAAGTTTTAAAACATAAACTTGGTTTTATAAGGGTTGGATTTTTTTTTAAAGCACATAGTGACACCACAAGAAGGTGCCAATTGTGTCAAG
>CM065698.1:5791442-5798942 GCA_017654935.2 Phymorhynchus buccinoides | reverse complement strand
ATTATTATTATAAAAGAGAAAAACAACAACAACAAATGTCCGTATTTGTTTGTTTGCTTGAGTTTTGTTTGATTCTGTCTTGGTAGGCCTACTACTCTGTTTTACATTGGGTTTGCATGCTTTGTACGTATAACAAGCTTACCAATCCTCATACCTGCACTAGTTTGACAAAGTGAGAATCAGTTCCAGCTGTTGTACATCGTTATTTATAGACAGTAAGTTAACCATTTTTATCCCACCACCATCTGCCCACAAATGACATACCATCCACTGGCGAGAGGGGTAGAGAACGCGGAGATAATAAAATGGGAGAATACCATAGCAACAATACAACAATGGCGTCGAAGCTTGAAACCGCAGGATGCGAGTCATTTGTTTTATATAGAAAATTTAGGGGTGGTCAACAACTGATAAAACTTGCAACATGTGACGTAAACATATAAATGACATATATTTTAAAATGACGCACGGTGTTCTAAGTGATGTAAGTCTAATCAAACACACGAGACGAGAGCTTGGGATCTACCTGAAGGAAGAGTAACTTCCCCTGTTTGACCGATTGAATTAGGCGAGATCACTCCCACACGCGATTAAATTACTCCCCTTAATTATTTCCGAACGATTCCTATTAACCTGGGGTGTCAAATACTGTGTAGTAAACCTGGTATTGCAGGATCTAGTCCGAGCACTGAATGACGGTTGTGGTGGTGGTTGGTTGATAGTTCGTCTCACATGTTGCTCTTTGTTGCCGAACGGACTTATTCTTATTCTTCTGTGTTCCCAGTGCCATAATGGGTAAGGTACGTATGTGTCCAGTTTTCAGTTTTCACTGGTCTCCCCGCTGCGTACAGCCGACACATTCCGAGTTCGGAGGAGCTCAAAGGACACAAATTATTTTTAAGATTGTTTGGAAAAAAGGCAGGAGAATGGGCCAATAAGACAGAAAAAAAGAATACCAGTAGATGATAGCAAGCAAAGGGAAAAGGCAGAGTCACAGAGAGTGGCAGATTAGGGGACGTTTCAAGCACAGAACTTCCAGAAGGTGGGGGAACTATTTTTACCAAAGACTCCCCGGTATCCCCCACGGGGCCCGAACGGACGTTAAGCCCACCTTTCTTTCATTCATTCATTTATTCATCTGGGATATAACCGTGTATAAAACATCAACCTTGCTTTCTCCAGAACAGAGGACATGTCTGTCTGCCCGAAGGACTGGGGCTAAAGGGAAGGGCCGGCCACACTGCATACGATTGGACCCCGATACGATACGATTGGGACGATTTGTCCGAGTCATGATTCACCCGAAATACGTCCGTCTAAAATTAACACTACAATTTCCGTTCACTATTCTCACGTAGACCGCAATACACTACACGAATTAAAGAAAATGTCCGATACAAAGCTAAGATATTTTATCAGATTCCTGCACGTCATACTGCAATTTTCGATGGCTTGAAGTCAAACCGAGCTATCTTTAGATAGTCCATTGATATATTATTGAACTTATTACGAAAACTAATAACTTGTATAAAAAAGCTGCTGAAATATAAAAAGCAAAACCCCCTTTTTATACTGCTGCAGTCATTGTTTGATACAAGTTATTAGTTTTTGTAATAAGTCCAATAATACGTCAATGGACTATCTAAAGACAGTCCGTTTTGACTCCAAGCCATCGAAATTATATAAGTGAACGTAACAAGTAGGATTTCATCAGATTTATTTAGACATTATGATTTCACGTCAATCATGCCTCACACGAAATGTCAAAATCGGATCGTAGTAGCAATCGAATCGTGTGCAGTGCAGCGGGATCTTAACCGGATCTAAAATCTCACCAACGGTCAATGGCATCATCCTCTAGGTGATCTCATTCTGTCTTTGACGAGGTTGTCCACAATCTCCCTCATCAAGGCTCGTGCATCTGATGAGCATTTCTTCCCCCTTATAGCCAATCAGACAGATCGTTACTTACGTCGTGAGAGCCTACGTCATTACAGACACTGTGGTCATGGGAAGGGTTGCTTATGTACAGCGTTTCTTGGCGCTCTCCCGGGGGAGGGGGGGGGGGGGGGGTAACAGCGTCTATTTCGACCTTTAGCAGTCCCCGTGGGGATGCCGGGGGGATCTTTCGTGATAATAGTTCCCCCACCTTCTGGAAGTTCTGTGCTTGTAGCTTCCTCTAATCTGCCACTCTCTTTGACTCTGCCTTTTCCTTTTGCTTTCTGTCATCTACTGTCTTACTGACTCATTGGCCCGTTCTCCTGCCTTTTTAACCCTTTCACAGCCAGCCATCTTTGAGCCAAAAATCACATCCATTAAATTTACTTGGCTACAGAAAAGATTTTGTCTGCAATATTGTGGGATTTCTCTGTGACACATTCAGAATAGGGTCAATCCTTACTGCCCAAATTAGGAACACAATATCATTGAAAAACAGACCCTGATTTCAAGAGTTTTAGTGACATGGGTGTTAAATCATTGTGATGTAAAAATGCGACATTGGCGTAAAAGGGTTCAGTTAAACCAAATCTTCTAAATAACGGTTTTTTTCTTTTGAGCCCCTCCGAAACTATGCAGCGGGGAGACCAGTGAAAATTGAAAACTGGCACATACATAGTTTACCCATTATGGCCTTTTGGCCTGGGAACGCAGAAGAAGAAGAAGCTGCTCCACCACGCCTTCCCATAGGTCCACGTAGCCGAAAGACAACAGACATCCTTTTGTTTGTCCACGCTGTGAGAGTCAGCATGTTTCTGACTAGCGAGACCCGATCCCTGGGATAGTTTGTTATGCCTTTAAAGACCCCCCCACGTCACGTGTCACATTCCCTCTTATGCTAGGAACATTTCTTAAGATTTCTTACCAGCTATAAGAGGGAAAACACGTGAAAACCGTGAGTTTGACACGTGACGTGGTGGGTCTTTAAAACCTTTCACCGCCAGCCATATTTCAGCCAACACTTTCTATTAAATTTACCTGGGTAGAGAACAAAATCCATTTGCAGTGTTGGGGATTCTTCTGTGACATAATATATAAAACAAGGTTTATCCTTACTTCCCAAAACTAAGACAATAGGGTCTTTGGATAATAGACCCCAATTTGATGCCTTTTAATGACATAGGTGTCAAATCACTGTGGTGCTAAAATGTGACTTTGGCGGTGAAAGGGTTACGTGTAGCGTTTTGTTTGCATAGAACGCTAAGGTGGAGACACTCGAGACAGGACTCGCGTGCTTAGCATTCCATTGACTGTAACGTGTCCAGGGACGGTTAGAGGTCAACGGAAGCTTAATTAATTGTCCGCAAATCTCGGGGCCACAGAGGCGAAACAAAATATGTCTCATCCAATCAGAGTAAAGATGGAAAGCAGCTTTAGCCAATCAGAGTAAAGACAGAATGTACTTTCACCCAATCAGGGTGAAGATGAGAAACGCCCGTGCTGATGGGAAACAGGGCCGCCATTTTGGATTTCCTGATGTAGATAACATTCCACGGTGGTTCGGTTTAGACATGCGTTCTAACGAGCTTTCCCCCTCCTCTCGTGAGCGTCTGCCAATCCAGGAATTGGCTGTTGAACTTTATAGGGCCAGCCACACTGCGTACGATTTGACCTCAATACGATTCGATTGTGACGACAATCTGTGAGTGATTATTCTCGTAAAATACTTCCGTCTAGAAACAAATAATTCTACTCTTTTCGCTCTCTATACTCAAGTAGACCCCAATACACGAATCAAATAAAGAGTCCTGGGTCGACTTTCTCTAGACAACGGTCGCCGCGCGCACAACTGTTACGCCAAAAGGGGTATAAGAAACACTTTAGAGAACGTTTGTGGAAGAATATTACAAGCTCTTATTTGATTGGTCAACAAAAAAATATTATTTTAACCAAACTTTAATGTACCAATCAACAACAAGAAATGTATTCACCCCCTACTAGTTCCGGATGGTTCGTTCGCCGCTTGCTCGGTGCTTGGCAAGAACAAAACGTCACGCGAACTATCGGCAAACGAAGTGTGTTTCTTAGACCGTTTTTTGCTGACTTGAGCGAGCGCAACGTAACGTTGGCCCTTGTGAAACGGACCCTGGTGCAACAATACACTAGAGGCGTAAGTTCCGTAGGGAAAACCCTAAATAAGTGGAAGAAAGAAGGATACAAGCTTACGCATATAGGGGAAATTCGGACACGTGCGCAAGTCTTTTCCCTTCTTTTTCCCCCCGTTTATTTATGGATTGCGCACGGGTTTCCGCATGGAATATCCGCTTATGTGTGTACACGGCCTCTAGCCTCAACATGTCACAGTCGGATCGTGTTGGGATCGGGTCGTACGCTGTGTGGCTGGCCCTTCACAGGCAGTCTTCATAATTCCAGATAGCATGGCTGGAAGCATCGCGTCAGTCTGGAACCCTGTTGACTTTGACACTCCGGAAGGTCAGTGAACGATTAGCTTTTCATCGCTAACGGAGTAGCCACATGCTTACTGAAATTAATTAAAGACCCACCAGATCACGTGTCAAAATCACGGGTAGAGAAGAAAAATGGTGTCTTACGTCCTCTTGGTCTGGAACACACATATGGGACATGTGTTGATACAAAGATGGTGTGAACAATACTGGAGGCAATGCCCGGAGACAGTGCAACACCAGTAAAGTCCCGATTTTCCAACAATACAGATAGGTGTAGCAGTAACCACGCCTCGGTTAAACCTCATCGGCTATGGTACCGCCACAATAATTAGACAAAATCACGTGTTTCCCGTGTTTTCCCTCTTATAGCTGGTACGAAATCTTGTTTTGATCAGGTTTGACTCCCATACAAATGCCCCCAAATTGAAAACGAAACATAATTTTAAAGAGCAGCCTCAATTTCAAGTTGGGGGCGTTTCTATATGGGTCACAGCTACCCAGAAAAGCAAAACAAGGGACTTAATCGTGTTGGATCAATGCATCTTTAACCCTTTCACCGTCAAAGTCGCATTTTAGCACCGCAGTGATTTATTACCTATGTCTCTAAACGGCATCAAATTGGGGTCTATTATCCAAAGACCCTATTGTCTGAGTTTTGGGAAGTAAGGATAGACCTTATTTTGTATACGTCACAGAAGAATCCACAATATTGCAGATGGATTTTGTTCTCTACCCAGGTAAATTTGATGGGACATTTTTTGCTGAAACTTGGCTGGCGGTGAAAGGGTTAAAAACCCTACTCGGAATTACAAGCGTCGTGAGATTCGTTTCTTGTTATTGTGTGTGGGGTTTTTTCCTCCTCAGATTCCCTATCATATATTTGAACTGAACGTGATATTGGTTGTCCTTCGACATTTTGTGTGTATAACAAACATAAGTTCCAAATCTACATCTTTGCGGATCAAATATCCCACTGTAGGCTAGCTTTGATGCTTATCTATTTTCCAGATGCCAAGATAGTAAGTGATCGGATGTCTCCACCGATCGGAATAAATATTTTATTTTTAATAATAAAAACTGCAAGGTTAGTAAGGAAGTAAGCTGTCATTTCAGAGTTTCCTTCTTCTTCTTCTTCTTCTTCTTCTTCTTCTTCTTCTTCTTCTTCTTCTTCTTCTTCTTCTTCTTCGATCGCTCAAACAGTTCCCTGTCAATTATGAGAGGAGATGCGTCTAGCTGCCGTTATGCGCCTAACTAAGACTCCACGTTCAAGACCGTAAGGCCTAGTGCAAAGTGAGAGAGAAAATCGAAATCCCCTTGTACCCAGGTTCGAACTCGGGTTTGACTCGACACGACGAGGCGAACGCGTTACCCTCTGAGTGCCACTCTGCACCATTACGGTTCATTAAGCTGGAGAAGACAGTGAAAAGACAATATAGAGGGGACCACACAAAAACAACAAAATAACAACAACCCAGCCTTAGTGAATCAAGTGGTTTAAACAACTTTTTAAATTCAATGTCAAGTAACAACAAGTGAATCAAATAGAAAAAAAAATGGACCGGGTACTTTCCCATAATTATACGGCCCAGACATCTTGTGTTGACCGACCGTGAAAGAGAGGGGTTGAGGGAATCACAAGTCTGGAAACAATCATCTGACTGAGAGGCTGACTGAAGGGCGGGCCAGACACACGTCAGCTAAGATCGCACGACTGTACGATGCGATTCGATCACGCGATCTCGAAGCGCCAGCCACATTTTTGTTCTCGGAGACCACGTGATCGAGTCGTAGCGTACAGTCGTACGATTTGGGTGGACGTGTCGCTGGCCTTTGAGACAGTGCGACATAACAACGACAACAACGACAGAAAGCACAGACACACACAAGCACGCGCACATACACGTAATCCACATTAACAAAATCGATCCGCATTAACAAAGTAAATCCACGTTAACAAAGTAAATCCACGTTAACAGAGTAAATCCACATTAACAAAAGGAAACCACATTAACAAAAGACATTAACATTAACCTAAGAAATCCACATTAACAGAGTAAATCCACATTAACAAAGTAAATCCACATTAATAAAATAAATCCACATTAACAACGTAAGTCCACATTAACAAAGTAAATCCACATTAACAAAAGAAAACCACATTAACAAAAGAAAACCACATTAACAAAATAAATCCACATTAACAGAGTAAATCCACCAACCCCAACCCAACCCCGCACTCTTTAGTAACACTACCCTGGTTTAATATGTAGCATTATCCTTTTAGTTTCCAACACGGTGTAACCCTTTAATTATCACCCCCTCCCCAGTTAGCTAGCCCCCGGCCAGACCACATCATTAAAAGTTTTTGGAACTTGAACTTTGATGTCTGGCGCTCTGATGTCTCTTGTGACGCTTCATTAGTACTAGGCTGTCCATCTCGTGTCGCGGTGAAGCGTTTTCTTAATTAGAAAGGAAATTAACGTCTGAATTATGATCAGACAACGTTGACCCACATTGATGTTTAAGGTCTCTGTACACGTGAACATTTTTTCCCGTTTCCCCATGGCAACACAGTGATATACAAGTGATCTTAAGGTGTCTGTGTACGCGTGAAAAAAAAATCACTTTTTCCCCATGGCAACACAGTGGTATACAAATGATCTTAAGATGTCTATGTGCGTGTGAAAAAAATATGCAAGTGATCGTAAGGTGTCCATGTACGCGTGAACATTTTGTCTCTGTTTCCCCATGGCAACACAGTGATATACAAGTGATCGTAAGGTGTCTATGTACGCGTGAAAAAAAATCACTGTTTCGCCATGGCAACACAGTGATATACAAGTGATCGTAAGGTGTCCATGTACGCGTGAATTATTTTTCTCTGTTTCCCCATGGCAACGCAGTGATAATATATGTCATAATTATTATGACTGGCCTATCACTGTGTTGCCATGGGGAAAGTGTGAAAAATGTTCACATGTGCATAGACCTTTTAATTAGCTACATATCGCGCCTGGTCTGACATTATAACACTAAGTATGAATCTCGAGGCATCTCGTTTTGTGTGTGTGTGTGTGTGTGTGTGTGTGTGTGT
>CM065698.1:5771442-5776442 GCA_017654935.2 Phymorhynchus buccinoides | reverse complement strand
AGCTTTTGTCCAACTTCAGAAGATACACATGTATACGCTAAATTCCATTTCAAATGAAAACCAGCAGGAATTACTTTGTTTTCAAAACATCTTTGCAAAAATTCTGTTCTTTTTAGGTTCTTTTGTTGTTTTAAATAGATAGAACTAAGTTTACTAAAAAAAGTTAACAGACATAGTTACTCAGGTGCTGCAGGAAGGGGCCAGAGACAGGATCTTGGTAATGGTCCGCATAGTAAAACTAGCAAAACCATAGTCGTCATCATGAAGAAAAGAAAAGAAATCCACAGGTCCTGGCACCACACTTCACCGCTAATCCTACAGATAGGGCTTAAAAAAGCGTATATAGAAAATAATAATCAAAGGATTTGCACCACCAACAACAAAAACAAGTTCCACACTTTTAAAGAACGGTCCCTTTTCTTTACTATGACAAACATAAAATAGAGAGAAAGGGAAAACATAACATAAGAATAATAAGAAATAAACAAAATATAAATAAATAAACCCCAATATTTCGGGACACTGTGGTCCCTTCGAATGGAGGTGGTAGACTAAAACTAATATAAACAAACAAGTGGAGACGTCATAACTTAGTTGGTAATATTAAAACGTCATAAAGCAATGATGTAAACACATAATCAGATACGTAAAAAAGTATATATATGTGTGTGTGTGTGTGTGTGTGTGTGTGTGTGTGTGTATGTGACGCTAATATATTTGCTAGTAAGAGTGAGTAGTCAGTCTCCAGAGACGATATAGGTATACGTCAATACTGGTATGTCCACGTGCTGATTTAACTAATCCCCCTTCCTGGGAAGACACGGGGAACTCGGGGTAAAGGATCCACCCCGGGGGGGAAAAAGCCTCGCCCATTTTATTCCCTTCACTACCAGAGATAGGTGGCAGAGTGGTTAAGACGTTCGCCTGCCAAATATAATGCGTGACTGCAACGTGAGTGACCTGGGTTCGAATCCCTGCCTCGCCCTTTCTTTCTTAGTTTGACAGGAAAATCGAACTGAACGTCCAGTCCTTCGGATGGGGACTTAAAGCTAGTCTGACCCGTGCGCTTTACGCACGTAAAAATCACACGGCAGTTGAAAGTCGGTAAGAGCAGGCAGAAATCCCGCTGCCTGGTATGGCCAAATCGATGGCTAGGTTTTCCAAGTGTGCCCACACCCCCTCCTCACCCTGCACCCCACCACCCCCCCCACCCCCCCACACACAAAAAGAAAAAAAGGGTAGGCGCTGCACTTGCGGTGACGCGCTCTCCGGGGGAGAGCAGCCCGAATTTCACAGAGATAAGTCTCTGTGACTAGAATATACCAAATACCAAATACTAAATAATGTGAGAAACATTCTTAATTATTTTAACATGAAAAGAAGACCTGTTATAGGCAATCTGAATTTGTTTTTGAAATGGCCTTGAGGTATGTCTTTCCTGATTTGTCTAAAACAAAACAAAAATAATTCTAGGGCTATGACATCAACAGTTATGACATCATCAATGACGTGACACCCCCCTTAATAAACACCCTGTCAGGCAGGGATGGGGTTAATCTCTTCACAGCTGGACAAGAAGATGAAATAATTCCTTTATTTTAGTTGTGAGAAAATTATTTTAACTGAGAAATAGAAAATACATCAATCTGTCACAATGGTCTGGAATTATTTTGTATTTTCTATATCCGTATTGCTTGTTCTATGGCAAAAAGCTGTATTCCAGCATCATCCACAGTGATGTGGGTTTTTTTTATATCACTAATGACATCACTTTGTCCTGGGGCATAACAGCCAAGAGAGTATTAGTAGAGGAGCTGTCGGTTAAAATATCAACACAAGTGAACACGCTGAACAGAAGCATACAGTTTGGTGCGAAGCTTCTTTTTTCTGTTCTTTTCATTTCGATGACATTTTCTCAACAAAGTAGCAAGACAATATAAAGGGTATGCAACATTTGCAACGTTAAGTGAATAGGGCATTTGCCACGTGAGGACGACCTTGAAATTCACTGAGTTGAATTTAGACAGTTGAATTAGAAAGGTCAGCGTAATGCGGGCAGAACGAGTGCGGGCAAATTAGTAGTCTAGTATAGAGAACGAACACTCGTGGCAAATGCCCTATTGACCGGCTGGAGTTTTGAACACGAGTTCCGTCCTGCTACCTACAATAATAACTGGTAGGGGAGGAGGGGAGCTTTTTACCTCAAGGTGGAGCCTTTAACCCATGTTCCCCTACTAATCTGAATATGCTGATTTTCCTGGTTGGTACTAAAAGTAGAGGACCCGAACACATGTGTCCCTCAAATATTCCATCTTGTCTCTTCATCTGTAATGCAAATCCTCCGTCATACGCTCCCGGAAACTAGACTGTGTTTTTCTTGTTTGAGTTTATGGTTTATGGCCAGTCATATTATTATGGGTTCTGTGGGCAATATAAATTTCCTGGATATCGATTGACACTCTTTTGTTCAGATTTGAATACTTTCGAGTTATCCGTGTTTTTTCGAGCTTGTTTTTTTTGTTATGTGAGTATATAAAACATTGTAGCCTGTATGTTTAAGTAAGGGGCTTGGGGGTGAAATAGGGAAAGGGTAAACAGAGATGGGTTGAATTACAGATGGAGAAAGAGAGAGAAAGAGAGAGAGAGATGGGGAGAGAGAGAGATAGAGAGTGAGAGAGAGAAAGGAGGGAGAGAGAGAGAAAGTGAGATATAGGGGGAAAGGAGAGAGAGAGAGAGAGAGAGAGAGAGAGAGAGAGAGAGAGAGAGAGAGAGAGAGAGAGAGAGAGAGAGAGAGAGAGAGAGAGAGAGAGAGAGAGAGAGAGAGATTTTTCAGAACACAACCGTGACGTGAGGTGTGCGTTTAAATACATGTTTGCGTACATCAGTGCGCATGTATGTGTGTGTGTGCGTGTGCGTGTGCGTGCATATCTGTGTGATTGCATGCACGCGCTTGCGTTTGTGTGTGCGTGCGTCTGTGTCTCTGTGTGTGTGTATGCCCGCGCGTGTGTGATTACGCGTGCGTGTGTTTGTGTGTGTGTGTATGTGTGTATGTGTGTGTGTCTGTGTGTATGTGCGCGTGTGTGTGTGTGTGCGTGTGCGTGCGTGCATGCGTGTGTGTGTATGCCAGTGTGTGTCTGCGTGCATGTCTGCACGCGCTTGTGCATGTATGTGAGCATGATACTTACGCGCACATACACAAATGCTTAGGATTGTTATTCAGAAAACATTTATGAGCATAAAACAGAAAAGAAAGCGCCCATCCACTAAAGCAGACTCACTCCATTCACTTAAGGCCCAGCCACATTGCATACGATTTGACCCCAATACGATACGATGATGACGATGTCTGTGAGTCATGATTCACGTGAAATATATCCGTCTACACACAACGCTACTAGTTTCGTTCATTATACTCACGTAGGCCGCAATACACGAATCAAATACAAATGTCCGATACAAAAATAATATATATTATCAGATTCGTGTATGGAAGACTACAAATATAGTGAACATAACTAGTATTGCTCAAATTTGTTACTTCTTTGTGAAGCGCGTAGAGCCCCGTAAGGAGAATAATCGCTATAAAAATGGTCATTATTATTAGTCCTCGAGCCGAAGGTTCGGGGAGCTATTGTTTTTGTCTGGTCCGTCCGTCCGTCCGTCCGTCCGGTGTCCGGCGTGCCTCCGTCCGTCCGGCTATTCGTCCGTTTTTCTCAAAGACTATTCAGTCTATCATCATCAAATTTGGTATACTAGTTTGCCAAGATGTATTTAGTTTTACATTAAGGTCAAGGTCGCGCCAGTTACTGGGTTCAAACCCTGAAACACATAATCGCTAATATCTCGCGAAGTTTTGCATGTATTTCAATGCAGGTTTTTTCACAACATTTCTTGGTCTATAACACCGATGTCATGAATTTTTCTGTGCGCGCGTGTGCGCATGATCGCGCGCGCTCAAATCACGGGTCCGAATCCCAATGCTATATATAAAAAACTATTCAGTTACGTGCTGTTTTGATGCGTTTTTATGTAGTTACGTGCTGTATGTATGCGTTTTTATGTATGTGTACAGCCGACACATTCCGATTTTTTTTGGAGTGCGGAGTAGCTCGGCGATGCTGCGAGGGGACTTTGCAGCCGCTCGGCGTTGCACTTATTATTATTATTATTATTATTATTATTAGTAGTAGTAGTAGTAGTAGTAGTAGTAGTAGTAGTAGTAGTAGTAGTAGTAGTAGTAGTAGGCTTTCACAAGACTTAGGCCTATTTAGACAGTAGAATTTCACGTCAAACACGCCTCACAAGATAACGTCCGCCTCGGATCGTAGCGAATCGAATCGTAGTAGGAAATCGCCAGATTCATTTAGACACTAGACTTTCACGTCAATCATGCCTCACAAGTTGTGAAAATCGGTTCGTAGTGAATCGAATCGTAAGCAGGACGCAGGTATTAGATACTTTATAGTCAAATTCGGGTTGCTCCCACATGGAGAGGGCGTCGCAACCAGAGGCGCGCCACCCATTTTTTTTTAATTTTGCATGCGATTTTTTGTGTGACTGATGAGGAAGGAAAGGGGGTGGGGGTGGGGGTTGTAAATTTGGACCCAAATGACAACTGTTTCGTTGCCACTGGGTTTAACGTGTGCTAAGTGCATGGGCACGCGGGACCTCGGTTTATCGTCTCATCCGAAAAACTCTCAACGTTCAGACCGTAAGGCCTAGTGTAAAGTGAAGTGAAGAAAAATTCCCCTGTACCCAGGCTCGAACTCGGGTTTTACTAGACACGAGGCGAACGCGCTACCACTGTGGCCACTCTACACTGCACTGTGCTACTCTACATTAGTCATTGTCGTGTAAACTAGAATTAGCCCCTATGTAAATGTCAGATGACGGCATTCACCGTTGCTCAATCTCCGTTTCGCGATGAGGATAGTAATGAAAGCGTGCACTCTGTGAGTGTCAGAAAGCAATTTACTCTGCCGAAAAACCAATCACACCGA
>CM065698.1:5752152-5770942 GCA_017654935.2 Phymorhynchus buccinoides | reverse complement strand
GCAAAGAGCTTTCTAAGCTTTTTACAGATTTTTGTTTAGGCTTTTTTTACAGATTTTTTTTTTTTTTAACAGATAGCCAGATTGAAGCTTTCTTTACGCTTTAGCTTTTTAAAGCTTCAGCTTTTTCAAGCGTTTTTTTAAGTTTTACAGATTTGGAAGAGTGCAAAGAAACGCTTGTACTTTACAGTTTTGCTTTTTAGCTTTTACAGTCTTTTGCACAAAAAACCCCCCCCATTATTTTTTTTTATTTTTAAGCAACACGCTGTTTAAGCTGCCTCTGTTGTTATGCTAGACTATTGAGTGCGCACACCACGTCGTGTCGATTATGTGGACCCGCAACTCTTTGGCACCCAAACATACCTGTTACATTTGCAATGATGGAGCTCTTTTCTGTCGGTTCTTTTGCTTGCAATACATTTTACGGTAGAAAATACTTCTGTCTGTAAATTGAACAAACAAGGCTACAACACGCGTCACAGCTTTTCCGTCGCACACAAAGTCGAGCTATTTAGTTAAAAGACTGAATTTAAAAATCTTAGATAAAAACTGCACCAAACTATTGTCGGTAAAGATATTTTGGCTGTATGCTCTACATAGTATTTCAAATATATTTCTTCCGCTCAGATTTATCGTAAAAACTTTTTTTGTTGAGCAGTATCTTAATCAACATATCTAGTAGAAATAATATACTTAGTATCACAAAACATAAATAAGATTGCCTATGAGTGAAAATCTAGCAATATCCACTGACTATAAGTAATCTTGTCACATCCTACAACATATTCTCGCCTGTAATTTATGAAAAGATACTTATAGTTAACTAAAGTTTGCTTGAAAAAACTTCTGAAAATAAGAGATGAACTGAATGTTCCTCCCGAAACAGCTGTGGCGTTGCTCTTTTCACAAAGTAATTTCAGTTTCTGGCTTAGATGTTGTGTGAAGTACCTTGGCTTAAAAACACACACATTAAAACAAAAAAACTCCAGGGATCATTCCAAACAACCGAAAGCAATTGAAACACTGTAGTGTTACGTTAGTTGACTACCAGCTAGGGATGGGAACATTACGCGTGCGTGACCGTCTTTGATTACCCCGCCATGTGCACGCGTGCAGCCACACTCCGTCTTCAGGGGAAGTTTAGATGTAACAGAAGTAATTATCGTGTTTATTTTTCTTTCTAATGATTTATTATTTGTTTTGCCTTTAATCGCGTAAATCAATTATTTACGCATTGGACTGTAGAGAGGAAGTGCCAATGGGTTTTTTATCTTGAGGCTTTTGTTTTTTGCTCCTTTTGTTGCCTACTTTTTGCTCCTTTTGCTAGAATATTTTCTGTTTGCTGTTTAATTGTTTTATGTCTGGTGTTGATAAATGCGCATTCACCGAAATATCTGACGGATGTTTTGTTTCTGTCTCTTGTGAATAAAAATAACGTCACTTTACAACTTGTCTGTGTAGTTGTTTGTTTGTGTGTATGTTGCAGTGTACGTTTGCAGTCTACTCGTCAGTTTTTTTTGTTTGCCTTTAATGTTATTGTTATCAATGTAAATGCGCACTGAGCACTAAGTGAGACATTCCTATTATTTTGATTTTTACTTTTATTGTTATTATTATTATTCATTATTCATTATATTTATAGGTTATTATTATATATTATATTATTATTGTTATTATAGGTTTATTATTATTATTATGTAAAAGAGAACAAAAACGTACAACAAATGTCCGTATTTGTTTGCTTTGCTTGAGTTTTGTTTGATTCTGTCTTGGTAGACCTACTACTCTGTTTTACATTGGGTTTGCATGCTTTGTACGTATAACAAGCTTACCAATCCTCATACCTGCACTAGTTTGACAAAGTGAGAATCAGTTCCAGCTGTTGTACATCGTTATTTATAGACAGTAAGTTAACCATTTTTATCCCACCACCATCTGCCCACAAATGACATACCATCCACTGGCGAGAGGGGTAGAGAACGCGGATATAATAAAATGGGAGAATACCATAGCAACAATACAACAATGGCGTCGAAGCTTGAAACCGCAGGATGCGAGTCAGTCATTCTGTTTTATATAGAAAATTTAGGGGTGGTCAACAACTGATAAAACTTGCAACATGTGACATAAAAATATAAATGGCATATATCTTTAGAATGACGCACGGTTGTTCTAAGTGATGTTTGTCTACTCAAACACACGAGGCGAGAGTTGGGGATCTACCTGATGGTAGAGTAACTTCCCCTGTTTGACCGATTGAATTAGGCGAAATCACTCCCACACGCGATGAAATTACTCCCCTTAATTATTTCCGAACGATTCCTATTAACCTGGGGTGTCAAATACTGTGTAGTAAACCTGGTATTGCAGGATCTAGTCCGAGCACTGAATGACGGTTGTGGTGGTTTGGTTGATAGCTCGTCTCATACTTCGCTCTTTGTAGTCGAGCGGACGTAAAGCACTATTTTTCATTCATTCATTCATTCATTAATCTGGGATATAACCGTATGGGAAACATCAACCTTGCTTTCTCCAGAACAAAGGATATATCTGTGTGTCTGCCCGAAGGACTGGGGCTAAAGAGCCAGCCACACTGCATACGATTGGACCCAAATACGATACGATTGGGACGATTTCTCCGGTCAGATTCACCCGAAATAAAGTCCGTCTAAGAAGTAATTCTGCAATTTCCGCTCATATTCTCACGTAGACCACAATACACTGGACGAATTAAAGTGAAATGTTCCGATACAAAGCTAAGATATTTTATCAGATTCGTGCACGTCATACTGCAATTATTTCGATGGCTTGAGTCAAAACGGACTATCTTTAGACAGTCCATTAACATATATTATTGAACTTATTACAAAAACTAAATAACTTGTATAAAAAAGACTGCTGAAAGATAAAAAAAACAAAACCCCCTTTTTATATTGCTGCAGTGCATTTTTTGATACAAGTTATTAGTTTTTGTTAATAAATCCAATAATACGTCAATGGACTATCTAAAGACAGTCCGTGTTGACTCCAAGCCATCGAAATTATATAAGTTGAACGTAACAAGTTAGGATTTCATCAGATTTTATTTAGACAGTAGGATTTCACGTCAATCATGCCTCACACGAAATGTCAAAATCGGATCGTAGTAGTAATCGAATCGTGTGCAGTGCAGCGGGACCTTAACCGGATCTAAAAACCGCATCATTCTCTAGGTGATCTCAATTCTGTCTTTGACGAGGTTGTCCACAATGTCCCTCATCAAGGCTCGTGCATCTGAGGAGCATTTCTTCCCCGTTACGGCCAATCAGACAGATCGTTACTTACCGTCGTGATGAGCCTACGTCATTACAGACACTGTGGTCTATGGGAAGGGTTGCTTATTATACAGCGTTTCTTGGCGGTCTCCGGGGGGATAGGGGGGGGGGGGGGAGGATAGCAGCGTCTATTTCGACCTTAAACAGTCCCCGTGGGGATGCCGGGGGGTCTTTCGTGATAATAGTTCCCCCGCCTTCTGGAAGTTCTGTGCCTCTGTAGTTCCTCTAATCTGGCCACTCTTCTTGACTCTGCCTTTGGGTTTAAATCAAATTTTTCATAAAACAAGGTCAAGGTCACGACGGCAAAATGGTTTGCGACGATGCCTTCCTATTAAGGAGGCACACCTTCACACAAAAATTTGACGCGATTCGGTCAAGCGGTTCGGGAGATATCCTTGGGACAGACAGAAAGAGAAAAAGAAAAAAATACAAAAACCAGCCCAACGCAAAAGTCCGTCTTGGTGACGGACTAACAATCACACTATCAAAGCAGCATCAGAATAAGTATCACAGAGCACAACAAGCTTAGAAACTCTGCCCTTTTCCTTTTTGCTTACTGTCATCTAACTATCTTTCTGAATCATTGGCCCGTTCTCCTGCCTTTTTAACCCTTTCACAGCCAGCCATCTTTGAGTCCCCCCCCTCCCCAAATTTTACATTCACTTACTTGGCTACAGAAAATAAAATTCAATCTTGCAATATTGTGGGATTTCTCGGTGACACATTTAGAAATGGGGTCAATCCTTACTGCCTAAATTTAGGATTACAATATCATTGAAAAACAGGACCCTGATTTCAAGAGTTTTAGTGACATGGGTGTTAAATCATTGTGATGTAAAAATGCGACATTGGCGGTAAAAGGGTTAAACCAAAACAAATAATTCTAAATAACCTTTTTTTTCTTTTGAGCCCCTACCGAAAACTGTGACGTCGGCTCTATGCAGCGGGGAGACTATAGTTGAAAATTAAAAACTGGCACATACATAGTTTACCATTATGGCCTTTTGGCCTGGGAACGCAGAATGAAGAAGAAGCTGCTCCACCACGCCTTCCCATAGGTCCACGTAGCCGAAAGACAACAGACATCCTTTTGTTTGTCCACGTTGTGCGAGTCAGCATGTTTCTGACTAGCGAGACCCGACGATCCCTGGGATAGTTTGTTATGCCTTTAAAGACCCCCACGTCACGTGTCACATTCCCTCTTATGCTAGGAACATTTCTTAAGATTTCTTACCAGCTATAAGAGGGAAAACACGTGAATGAAAACCGTGATTTTGACACGTGACGTGGTGGGTCTTTAACCCTTTCACCCGCCAGCCAGTATTTCAGCCAAATATTTCTATTAAATTTACCTGGGTAGAGAACAAAATCCATTTCCAGTGTTGGGGATTCTTCTGTGACATAAAATATATAAAAACAAGGTTTATCCTTACTTCCCAAAACTAAGACAATAGGGTCTTTGGATAATAGACCCCAATTTGATGCCTTTTAATGACATAGGTGTCAAATCACTGAGGTGTGTGACTTTGGCAGTGAAAGGGTTAAGGGTAGCGTTTTGTTTGCATAGAACGCTAAGGTGGAGACACTCGAGACAGGACTCGCGTGCTTAGCATTCCATTGACTGTAACGTGTCCAGGGACGGTTAGAGGTCAACGGAAGCTTAATTAATTGTCCGCAAATCTCGGGGCCACAGAGGCGAAACAAAATATGTCTCATCCAATCAGAGTAAAGATGGAAAGCAGCTTTAGCCACTCAGAGTAAAGACGGAATGTACTTTCACCCAATCAGGGTAAAGATGAGAAACGCCCGTGCTGATGGGAAACAGGGCCGCCATTTTGGATTTCCTGATGTAGATAACATTCCACGGTGGTTCGGTTTAGACATGCGTTCTAACGAGCTTTCCCCCCTCCTCCCGCGAGCGTCTGCCAATCCAGGAATTGGCTGTTGAACTTTATAAGGGCCAGCCACACTGCGTACGATTTGACCTCAATACGATTCGATTGTGACGACAATCTGTGAGTGATGATTCTCGTAAAATACTTCCGTCTAAAAACAAATAATTCTACTCTTTTCGCTCTCTATACTCAAGTAGACCCCATTACACGAATCAAATAAAAAGTCCTGGGTCGAGTTTCTCTAGACAACGGTCGCCGCGCGCATAACTGTTACGCCAAAAGAGGTATAAGAAACACTTTAGAGAACGTTTGCTGAAGAATATTACAAGCTCTTGTATGATTGGTCAACAAAAAAGTATTATTTTAACCAAACTTTAATGTTTGGACCAATCAACAACAAGAAATGTATTCACCCCCTACTAGTTCCGGATGGTTCGTTCGCCGCTTGCTCGGTGCTTGGCAAGAACAAAACGTCACGCCAACTATCGGCAAACGAAGGGTGTTTCTTAGACCGTTTTTGCCGATTTAAGCGAGCGCAACGTAACGTTAGCACTTGTGAAACGGACCCCTGGTACAACAATACAGAACATTCGTCAGAATCGTGTACGGGACACTGCTAATTATAGTGATCATAACTAGTAGGATTCATCGTCACTAAAATCATAATTTCACAATAATAATAATAATAATAATAATAATAATAATAATTATAAAACCCAAAAAGGGGAAGAAAAAATAATTGTGCACGAAATCCTTCTGGGGAGGATGGAAGTTCAGTTTAACGTCGCGTATCGGCTTTCGCCATGTACGACGGGCTGAACAAACAAAACCAGGGTATAACACGAAAATTTCATGTTCCTGAATCACTGTCTTAGCCAAAAGGCCGAGAAACGATCAGAATTTTGACACGATCCCCCCGATTCCCAGAATAATGCTTATATAGCGCATAATCTTGCACAGCAACTCAATATGCGCTTTTCACTCACCATTCGTGCAAACATTTCTAACAGACTGGTTCACGTATCCTCACCATACATCTCTATGAAAATGAATACATTAGAGAATGACAACACAGTAACACCCACCTCCCTTCAACCCACCCCCCAACCATCCCAAGAATCAGGCCGAGTTCACATTAGAGGCGTAAGTTCCGTAAGAAAAACATTAAATAAATGGAAGAAAGAAAGATAAAAGTTTACGCATAATTATAGGGAAAATTCGGACACGTGCGCAATATCTTTTCCCTTCTTTCTGTCACTTAATTACTGGTTTGCGCACGGAATTTCCGCCATGGATATATCCGCTATATGCGTGTACACGGCCTATATGTCATCAACATGTCACAGTCGGATCGTGTTGGGATCGGGTCGTACGCTGTGTGGCTGGCCCTTCACAGGCAGTCTTCATAATTCCAGATAGCATGGCTGGAAGCATCGCGTCAGTCTGGAACCCTGTTGACTTTGACACTCCGGAAGGTCAGTGAACGATTAGCTTTTCATCGCTAACGGAGTAGCCACATGCTTACTGAAATTAATTAAAGACCCACCAGATCACGTGTCAAAATCACGGGTTTCACGTGTTTTCCCTCTTATAGCTGGTACGAAATCTTGTTTGACCAGGTTTGACTCCCATAAAAATGCCCCCAAATTGAAACCTAAACATCAGTTTAAAGAGCAGCCTCAATTTCAAGTTGGGGGCATTTCTATTATGGGTCACAGCTACCCAGAAAAAACCAAGGGACTTGATCGTGGTGGATCAATGCATCTTTAAAAACCCTACTCGGAATTACAAGCGTCGTGAGATTCGTTTCTTGTTATTCTGTGTTGTTTTTTCCCTCCTCAGATTCCCTATCATATATTTGAACTCAACGTGGTTGTCCTTCGACATTTTGTGTGTATAACAAACATAAGTTCCAAATCTACATCTTTGTGGATGAAATATCCCACTGTATGCTAGCTTTGATGCTTATCTATTTTCCAGATGCCAAGATAGTACGTGATCGGATGTCTCGACCGATCGGAATAAAGATTGTTTTTATAATAATAAAAACTGCAAGGTTAGTAAGGAAGTAAGCTGTCATTTCAGAGTTTCTTCTTCTTTCTTCTCTTCTTCTCTTCTTCTCTCTTCTTCTTCTTCTCCTTTCTTCTTCTTCTTCTTCTTCGATCGCTCAAACAGTTCCCTGTCAATTATGAGAGCAGATGCGTCATGCTGCCGTTATGCGCCTAACTAAGACTCCACGTTCAAGACCGTAAGGCCTAGTGCAAAGTGAGAGGAAAAATCCCGTTGTACCCAGTACCCAGGTTCGAACTCGGGTTTGACTCGACACGACGAGGCGAACGCGTTACCCTCTGAGTGCCACTCTGCACCATTACGGTTCATTAAGCTGGAGAAGACAGTGAAAAGACAATATAGAGGGGACCACACAAAAACAACAAAATAACAACAACCCAGCCTTAGTGAATCAAGTGGTTTAAACAACTTTTTAAATTCAATGTCAAGTAACAACAAGTGAATCAAATAGAAAAAAAAATGGACCGGGTACTTTCCCATAATTATACGGCCCAGACATCTTGTGTTGACCGACCGTGAAAGAGAGGGGTTGAGGGAATCACAAGTCTGGAAACAATCATCTGACTGAGAGGCTGACTGAAGGGCGGGCCAGACACACGTCAGCTAAGATCGCACGACTGTACGATACGATTCGATCACGCGATCTCGAAGGGCCAGCCACATTTTTGTTCTCGGAGACCACGTCGTGATCGAATCGTACCTTACAGCCGTGCGAGTTTAGTGGGCGTGTCGCTGGCCTTTTAGACAGTGCGAACATAACAACGACAAACAACAACAAAAAGCGCAGACGCACACAAGCAAGCACACATAAACGTACATTAACAAAGTAAATCCACATTAACAAAAAAAAACATTAACAGAGTAAATCCACATTAACAAAGTAAATTCCACATTAACAAACAGGAAACCACATTAACAAATGACATTAACATTAACCTAAGAAATCCACATTAACAGAGTAAATCCACATTAACAGAGTAAATCGACATTAACAAAGTAAATCGACATTAACAAAGTAAATCGACATTAACAAAGTAAATCGACATTAACAGAGTAAATCGACATTAACAGAGTAAATCGACATTAACAGAGTAAATCGACATTAACAAAGTAAATCCACATTAACAAAGTAAATCCACATTAACAAAGTAAATCCACATTAACAAAAAAAAACATTAACAGAGTAAATCCACATTAACAAAGTAGGAATCCACATTAACAGAGTAAATCCACATTAACCTAAGTAAATCCACATTAACAGAGTAAATCCACATTAACAAAGTAAATCCACATTAACAGAGTAAATCCACATTAACAGAGTAAATCCACATTAACAAAGTAAATCGACATTAACAAAGTAAATCGACATTAACAAAGTAAATCTGACATTAACAGAGTAAATCGACATTAACAAAGTAAATCGACATTAACAAAGTAAATCCACATTAACAGAGTAAATCGACATTAACAAAGTAAATTGACGTTAACAAAGTAAATCGACATTAACAAAGTAAATCCACATTAACAAAGTAAATCGACATTAACAGAGTAAATCGACATTAACAGAGTAAATCGACATTAACAGAGTAAATCGACATTAACAAAGTAAATCCACATTAACAAAAAAAAACATTAACAGAGTAAATCCACATTAACAGAGTAAATCCACATTAACAAACATTAACAAAGTAAAACATCCACAGTTAACAAAGTAAATCCACATTAACAGAGTAAATCGACATTAACAAAGTACATTAACAGAGTAAATCCACATTAACAAACATTAACAGAGTAAATCCACATTAACAGAGTAAATCCACATTAACAAAGTAAATCGACATTAACAGAGTAAATCGACATTAACAGAGTAAATCGACATTAACAGAGTAAATCGACATTAACAGAGTAAATCCACGTTAACAGAGTAAATCCACGTTAACAGAGTAAATCCACATTAACAGAGTAAATCGACATTAACAAAGTAAATCCACATTAACAGAGTAAATCCACATTAACAGAGTAAATCGACGTTAACAGAGTAAATCCACATTAACAAAGTAAATCGACATTAACAAAGTAAATCCACATTAACAGAGTAAATCCACATTAACAGAGTAAATCCACATTAACAGAGTAAATCCACATTAACAGAGTAAATCCACATTAACAGAGTAAATCCACATTAACAGAGTAAATCCACATTAACAGAGGAAATCGACATTAACAAAGTAAATCGACATTAACAGAGTAAATCGACATTAACAGAGTAAATCCACATTAACAGAGTAAATCCACATTAACAGAGTAAATCCACATTAACAGAGTAAATCGACATTAACAGAGTAAATCCACATTAACAGAGTAAATCCACGTTAACAAAGTAAATCCACATTAACAGAGTAAATCGACATTAACAAAGTAAATCGACATTAACAGAGTAAATCCACATTAACAGAGTAAATCCACATTAACAAAGTAAATCCACATTAACAGAGTAAATCGACATTAACAGAGTAAATCGACATTAACAGAGTAAATCGACATTAACAAAGTAAATCGACATTAACAGAGTAAATCGACATTAACAGAGTAAATCCACATTAACAAAGTAAATCGACATTAACAAAGTAAATCCACATTAACAGAGTAAATCCACATTAACAAAGTAAATCGACATTAACAAAGTAAATCGACATTAACAAAGTAAATCGACATTAACAAAGTAAATCCACATTAACAGAGTAAATCGACATTAACAAAGTAAATCCACATTAACAAAGTAAATCGACATTAACAGAGTAAATCCACGTTAACAGAGTAAATCCACATTAACAAAGTAAATCGACATTAACAGAGTAAATCCACGTTAACAGAGTAAATCCACGTTAACAGAGTAAATCCACATTAACAGAGTAAATCCACATTAACAGAGTAAATCGACATTAACAAAGTAAATCCACATTAACAAAAAAAAACATTAACAGAGTAAATCCACATTAACACAGTAAATCCGCATTAACAGACAAATTCCACATTAACAAATGACATTAACATTAACCTAAGAAATCCACATTAACAGAGTAAATCCACATTAACAGAGTAAATCCACATTAACAGAGTAAATCCACGTTAACAGAGTAAATCCACATTAACAGAGTAAATCCACATTAACAGAGTAAATCCACGTTAACAGAGTAAATCCACGTTAACAGAGTAAATCCACGTTAACAGAGTAAATCCACATTAACAGAGTAAATCCACATTAACAAAGTAACAGAGTAAATCACATTAACAGAGTAAATCCACATTAACAAAGTAAATCCACATTAACAAAAAAACATTAACAAAGTAAATCGACATTAACAAAGTAAATCCACATTAACAAAAAAAAACATTAACAGAGTAAATCCACATTAACAAAGTAAATCCACATTAACAGAGTAAATCCACATTAACAGAGTAAATCCACATTAACAAAGTAAATCCACATTAACAGAGTAAATCCACATTAACAAAGTAAATCCACATTAACAGAGTAAATCCACATTAACAGAGTAAATCCACATTAACAAAGTAAATCGACATTAACAAAGTAAATCGACATTAACAGAGTAAATCCACATTAACAAAGTAAATCCACATTAACAAAGTAAATCCACATTAACAAAGTAAATCCACATTAACAAAGTAAATCGACATTAACAGAGTAAATCCACATTAACAGAGTAAATCGACATTAACAAAGTAAATCGACATTAACAAAGTAAATCCACATTAACAGAGTAAATCCACATTAACAAAGTAAATCCACATTAACATAAATCCACATTAACAGAGTAAATCCACATTAACACAGTAAAT
Organism: Phymorhynchus buccinoides; assembly: GCA_017654935.2. Classification (NCBI taxonomy): domain Eukaryota; kingdom Metazoa; phylum Mollusca; class Gastropoda; order Neogastropoda; family Raphitomidae; genus Phymorhynchus; species Phymorhynchus buccinoides. The sequence goes on along the minus strand of CM065698.1, from coordinate 5,759,805 downwards.
CCGCAACAAATGACATTAAATTAACCTAAGAAATCCACATTAACAGAGTAAATCCACATTAACATTAAGTAAATCCACATTAACAAAGTAAATCGACATTAACAGAGTAAATCGACATTAACAAAGTAAATCGACATTAACAGAGTAAATCGACATTAACAGAGTAAATCCACGTTAACAAAGTAAATCGACATTAACAAAGTAAATCCACATTAACAAAGTAAATCCACATTAACAAAGTAAATCCACATTAACAGAGTAAATCCACATTAACAGAGTAAATCCACATTAACAAAGTAAATCGACATTAACAAAGTAAATCCACATTAACAAAAAAAAACATTAACAGAGTAAATCCACATTAACAAAGTAAATCCACATTAACAAAGTAAATCCACATTAACAGAGTAAATCCACATTAACAGAGTAAATCCACATTAACAAAGTAAATCCACATTAACAGAGTAAATCCACATTAACAAAGTAAATCGACATTAACAAAGTAAATCCACATTAACAGAGTAAATCCACATTAACAAAGTAAATCCACATTAACAAAGTAAATCCACATTAACAAAGTAAATCCACATTAACAAAGTAAATCCACATTAACAAAGTAAATCGACATTAACAGAGTAAATCGACATTAACAAAGTAAATCGACATTAACAAAAAAAAACATTAACAGAGTAAATCCACATTAACAAAGTAAATTAACAGAAGACATTAACATTAACCTAAGTAAATCCACATTAACAGAGTAAATCCACATTAACAAAGTAAATCGACATTAACAGAGTAAATCGACATTAACAGAGTAAATCCACATTAACAAAGTAAATCCACATTAACAAAGTAAATCCACATTAACAGAGTAAATCGACATTAACAGAGTAAATCCACATTAACAAAGTAAATCGACATTAACAGAGTAAATCCACATTAACAGAGTAAATCGACATTAACAGAGTAAATCGACATTAACAGAGTAAATCGACATTAACAGAGTAAATCCACATTAACAGAGTAAATCCACATTAACAAAGTAAATCGACATTAACAAAGTAAATCGACATTAACAAAGTAAATCCACATTAACAAAGTAAATCCACATTAACAGAGTAAATCCACATTAACAGAGTAAATCGACATTAACAAAGTAAATCGACATTAACAGAGTAAATCCACATTAACAAAGTAAATCCACATTAACAGAGTAAATCGACATTAACAAAGTAAATCCACATTAACAAAGTAAATCCACATTAACAAAGTAAATCCACATTAACAGAGTAAATCGACATTAACAGAGTAAATCGACATTAACAGAGTAAATCCACATTAACAAAGTAAATCGACATTAACAAAGTAAATCGACATTAACAGAGTAAATCCACATTAACAAAAAAAATCGACATTAACAGAGTAAATCCACATTAACAGAGTAAATCGACATTAACAGAGTAAATCCACATTAACAAAGTAAATCCACATTAACAGAGTAAATCCACATTAACAAAGTAAATCGACATTAACAGAGTAAATCCACATTAACAGAGTAAATCCACGTTAACAAAGTAAATCCACATTAACAGAGTAAATCCACATTAACAAAGTAAATCGACATTAACAGAGTAAATCCACATTAACAGAGTAAATCCACAGAGTAAATCCACATTAACAGAGTAAATCCACATTAACAGAGTAAATCGACATTAACAAAGTAAATCCACATTAACAGAGTAAATCGACATTAACAGAGTAAATCGACATTAACAGAGTAAATCGACATTAACAGAGTAAATCGACATTAACAAAGTAAATCCACATTAACAGAGTAAATCCACATTAACAAAGTAAATCCACATTAACAAAGTAAATCGACATTAACAGAGTAAATCCACATTAACAGAGTAAATCCACATTAACAAAGTAAATCCACATTAACAAAGTAAATCCACATTAACAGAGTAAATCCACATTAACAAAGTAAATCGACATTAACAGAGTAAATCCACATTAACAGAGTAAATCGACATTAACAGAGTAAATCGACATTAACAAAGTAAATACATTAACAGAGTAAATCCACATTAACAAAGTAAATCCACATTAACAGAGTAAATCGACATTAACAAAGTAAATCCACATTAACAGAGTAAATCGACATTAACAGAGTAAATCCACATTAACAAAGTAAATCCACATTAACAGAGTAAATCCACATTAACAAAAGTAAATCCACATTAACAAAGTAAATCCTAAGACATTAACAGAGTAAATCCACATTAACAGAGTAAATCCACATTAACAAAGTAAATCCACATTAACAGAGTAAATCCACATTAACAGAGTAAATCCACATTAACAAAGTAAATCCACATTAACAAAGTAAATCGACATTAACAGAGTAAATCCACATTAACAAAGTAAATCCACATTAACAGAGTAAATCCACATTAACAGAGTAAATCCACAACAAAGTTACATTAACAGTAAATCCACATTAACAAAGTAAATCCACATTAACAGAGTAAATCCACATTAACAAAGTAAATCGACATTAACAGAGTAAATCGACATTAACAAAGTAAATCCACATTAACAAAGTAAATCCACATTAACAGAGTAAATCCACATTAACAGAGTAAATCGACATTAACAGAGTAAATCGACACATTAACAAAGTAAATCGACATTAACAAAGTAAATCCACATTAACAAAGTAAATCGACATTAACAGAGTAAATCGACATTAACAGAGTAAATCCACATTAACAAAAATCCACATTAACAAAGTAAATCGACATTAACAGAGTAAATCCACATTAACAGAGTAAATCCACATTAACAAAGTAAATCGACATTAACAGAGTAAATCGACATTAACAAAGTAAATCCACATTAACAGAGTAAATCGACATTAACAAAGTAAATCGACATTAACAAAGTAAATCGACATTAACAGAGTAAATCCACATTAACAAAGTAAATCGACATTAACAGAGTAAATCCACATTAACAGAGTAAATCCACATTAACAAAGTAAATCGACATTAACAGAGTAAATCGACATTAACAGAGTAAATCCACATTAACAGAGTAAATCCACATTAACAAAGTAAATCCACATTAACAAAGTAAATCGACATTAACAAAGTAAATCCACATTAACAGAGTAAATCCACATTAACAGAGTAAATCGACATTAACAGAGTAAATCCACATTAACAGAGTAAATCCACATTAACAAAGTAAATCCACATTAACAAAGTAAATCCACATTAACAGAGTAAATCCACGTTAACAAAGTAAATCGACATTAACAGAGTAAATCCACATTAACAGAGTAAATCCACGTTAACAAAGTAAATCCACATTAACAGAGTAAATCCACGTTAACAAAGTAAATCCACATTAACAAAGTAAATCGACATTAACAGAGTAAATCCACATTAACAAAGTAAATCCACATTAACAAAGTAAATCGACATTAACAAAGTAAATCGACATTAACAGAGTAAATCCACATTAACAGAGTAAATCCACATTAACAGAGTAAATCGACATTAACAGAGTAAATCCACATTAACAGAGTAAATCCACATTAACAGAGTAAATCGAGTAAATCCACATTAACAAAGTAAATCGACATTAACAGAGTAAATCCACGTTAACAAAGTAAATCCACGTTAACAGAGTAAATCCACGTTAACAGAGTAAATCCACATTAACAAAGTAAATCGACATTAACAGAGTAAATCCACATTAACAGAGTAAATCCACATTAACAGAGTAAATCCACATTAACAAAGTAAATCCACATTAACAAAGTAAATCCACATTAACAAAGTAAATCCACATTAACAGAGTAAATCCACATTAACAAAGTAAATCCACATTAACAAAGTAAATCCACATTAACAAAGTAAATCCACATTAACAAAGTAAATCCACATTAACATAAATCCACATTAACAGAGTAAATCCACGTTAACAGAGTAAATCCACATTAACAGAGTAAATCCACATTAACAGAGTAGTAAATCCACATTAACAGAGTAAATCCACATTAACAGAGTAAATCCACATTAACAGAGTAAATCCACATTAACAGTAAATCGTTAACAAAGTAAATTGACATTAACAAAGTAAATCCACATTAACAAAGTAAATCCACATTAACAAAGTAAATCGACATTAACAGAGTAAATCCACATTAACAGAGTAAATCCACATTAACAGAGTAAATCCACATTAACAAAGTAAATCGACATTAACAGAGTAAATCGACATTAACAGAGTAAATCCACGTTAACAGAGTAAATCGACATTAACAGAGTAAATCCACACAAAGTAAATCCACGTTAACAAAGTAAATCCACATTAACAGAGTAAATCCACATTAACAGAGTAAATCCACATTAACAAAGTAAATCGACATTAACAGAGTAAATCCACGTTAACAGAGTAAATCGACATTAACAGAGTAAATCCACGTTAACAAAGTAAATCGACATTAACAGAGTAAATCCACATTAACAGAGTAAATCCACGTTAACAGAGTAAATCCACAGAGTTAACAGAGTAAATCCACATTAACAAAGTAAATCCACATTAACAGAGTAAATCCACATTAACAGAGTAAATCCACATTAACAAAGTAAATCCACATTAACAGAGTAAATCCACATTAACAAAGTAAATCGACATTAACAGAGTAAATCCACATTAACAGAGTAAATCCACATTAACAGAGTAAATCGACATTAACAAAGTAAATCGACATTAACAGAGTAAATCCACATTAACAAAGTAAATCGACATTAACAAAGTAAATCCACATTAACAGAGTAAATCCACATTAACAAAGTAAATCCACATTAACAAAGTAAATCCACATTAACAGAGTAAATCGACATTAACAAAGTAAATCGACATTAACAGAGTAAATCCACATTAACAAAGTAAATCCACATTAACAGAGTAAATCGACATTAACAGAGTAAATCGACATTAACAGAGTAAATCGACATTAACAGAGTAAATCCACGTTAACAGAGTAAATCGACATTAACAGAGTAAATCCACATTAACAAAGTAAATCCACATTAACAAAGTAAATCCACATTAACAGAGTAAATCCACATTAACAAAGTAAATCCACATTAACAGAGTAAATCCACATTAACAGAGTAAATCGACATTAACAAAGTAAATCGACATTAACAAAGTAAATCCACATTAACAAAGTAAATCGACATTAACAGAGTAAATCCACATTAACAAAGTAAATCGACATTAACAGAGTAAATCCACAACAGAGTAAATCCACATTAACAGAGTAAATCCACATTAACAGAGTAAATCCACATTAACAGAGTAAATCCACATTAACAAAGTAAATCCACATTAACAGAGTAAATCGACATTAACAGAGTAAATCGACATTAACAGAGTAAATCCACATTAACAAAGTAAATCCACATTAACAGAGTAAATCGACATTAACAGAGTAAATCCACATTAACAGAGTAAATCCACATTAACAAAGTAAATCCACATTAACAAAGTAAATCCACATTAACAGAGTAAATCCACATTAACAGAGTAAATCCACATTAACAGAGTAAATCCACATTAACAAAGTAAATCCACATTAACAGAGTAAATCCACATTAACAAGTAAATCCACATTAACATAAATCCACATTAACAAAGTAAATCGACATTAACAAAGTAAATCCACATTAACAGAGTAAATCGACATTAACAGAGTAAATCCACATTAACAGAGTAAATCGACATTAACAGAGTAAATCCACATTAACAAAGTAAATCCACATTAACAAAGTAAATCGACATTAACAAAGTAAATCCACATTAACAGAGTAAATCCACATTAACAGAGTAAATCGACATTAACAGAGTAAATCGACATTAACAAAGTAAATCCACATTAACAAAGTAAATCGACATTAACAGAGTAAATCCACATTAACAGAGTAAATCCACATTAACAGAGTAAATCCACATTAACAGAGTAAATCGACATTAACAGAGTAAATCGACATTAACAAAGTAAATCCACATTAACAAAGTAAATCGACATTAACAAAGTAAATCCACATTAACAAAGTAAATCCACATTAACAGAGTAAATCGACATTAACAGTAAGTAAATCCACATTAACAGAGTAAATCGACATTAACAGAGTAAATCCACATTAACAGAGTAAATCCACATTAACAGAGTAAATCCACATTAACAGAGTAAATCCACATTAACAGAGTAAATCGACATTAACAGAGTAAATCCACATTAACAGAGTAAATCCACGTTAACAGAGTAAATCCACATTAACAGAGTAAATCCACATTAACAGAGTAAATCCACATTAACAAAGTAAATCCACGTTAACAGAGTAAATCCACATTAACAGAGTAAATCCACATTAACAGAGTAAATCCACATTAACAGAGTAAATCCACATTAACAGAGTAAATCGACATTAACAGAGTAAATCGACATTAACAAAGTAAATCCACATTAACAGAGTAAATCGACATTAACAGAGTAAATCCACGTTAACAGAGTAAATCCACATTAACAGAGTAAATCCACATTAACAGAGTAAATCCACATTAACAAAGTAAATCCACATTAACAGAGTAAATCCACGTTAACAGAGTAAATCGACATTAACAAAGTAAATCCACATTAACAGAGTAAATCCACATTAACAAAGTAAATCGACATTAACAAAGTAAATCGACATTAACAGAGTAAATCCACGTTAACAAAGTAAATCGACATTAACAGAGTAAATCCACATTAACAGAGTAAATCCACGTTAACAAAGTAAATCGACATTAACAGAGTAAATCCACATTAACAGAGTAAATCCACGTTAACAAAGTAAATCGACATTAACAAAGTAAATCGACATTAACAAAGTAAATCCACATTAACAGAGTAAATCCACATTAACAGAGTAAATCCACGTTAACAGAGTAAATCCACATTAACAGAGTAAATCCACATTAACAGAGTAAATCCACATTAACAGAGTAAATCCACATTAACAGAGTAAATCCACATTAACAGAGTAAATCGACATTAACAGAGTAAATCGACATTAACAGAGTAAATCGACATTAACAGAGTAAATCGACATTAACAGAGTAAATCGACATTAACAGAGTAAATCCACATTAACAGAGTAAATCGACATTAACAGAGTAAATCGACATTAACAGAGTAAATCGACATTAACAGAGTAAATCCACATTAACAAAGTAAATCCACATTAACAGAGTAAATCCACATTAACAGAGTAAATCCACGTTAACAGAGTAAATCCACATTAACAAAGTAAATCGACATTAACAGAGTAAATCCACGTTAACAGAGTAAATCCACATTAACAAAGTAAATCCACATTAACAGAGTAAATCCACATTAACAGAGTAAATCCACATTAACAAAGTAAATCCACATTAACAGAGTAAATCGACATTAACAGAGTAAATCGACATTAACAGAGTAAATCGACATTAACAAAGTAAATCGACATTAACAGAGTAAATCGACATTAACAGAGTAAATCGACATTAACAGAGTAAATCGACATTAACAGAGTAAATCGACAT
>CM065698.1:5727152-5747152 GCA_017654935.2 Phymorhynchus buccinoides | reverse complement strand
GTTATATGTTGCAGATGCGTCATGCTGCCCGTTATGCGCCTACTAAGAAACTAGCTAGGCCCAGCAAGTCCGACCTCGGCTGGGGAAATGTTTTTTGAAAGTGTTTCGTGAAAAATGCAGGAGAAATGGAACCGGTAAGGCAGAAGATTAGTGGATGACAGTAATCCAAAGGAAAAGGCAAAGTCAAGAGAGTGACAGATTAGAGGAAGTTACAGCACAGAACTTTCCAGAGACTGGGGGACCTATTTATCAACAGACCCACCGGTATCACCCGCGGGGGGAGATAAAAGCATCAAATTTGGGGTCTATTATCCAAAGACCTATTGTCTTTGTTTTGGGGAAGTAAGGATAGACCTTATTGTCATATACGTCACCGAGACTCCCAGTACTGTAGATGGCTTTTGTAAACGTAATGGCATTTCTGGCTGAAATATGGTTGGAGTGAAAGGGTTAATCCATGTCACAACTGAATAGACCGGTACAAAACTGCTCTTTCAAGCTCTCAATCATGTTGCGATTTCGCGCACCACAGTCTTTTGGCGAAAAAGCCGTGTAGATGAAACATTGACAAATGTTGAGCTTTCTGGTTTTGTTCCCACCCGCCCCCCCCCCCCCCCCCCCCCCCCCCCCCACCCTCAGTCAGTACCTTTCTTATTCATATCTCCTCCATCTCCTTCCCTCTCTGCTCTATGTCTGTCCCTTATCATATTTCTCTCACCCACCAATCTCCCTCGTCTCTTCCAATTCTTCCAATCCATCCACCTATTACTCATCTAATATCCCTTTTTTTCTGTCTGTCGTCTATCCGATACATCTTTCAATCAATCTGCTTCCCTCCCTTCCCTTCCTATCCCTCTCTCTCTCTCTCTCTCTCTCTCTCTCTCTTCCCTCCCTCCTCTCTCTCTCCTCTCTCTCTTCCCCTCTCTCCCTCTCTCCTCGCTCTCTCTCTCTCCTCTCCTCTCTCTCTCTCCTCTCCCCCACGTCAGGCGGCGTCTCCATAACCGCTCTCTCGTCTCTCTCTCTCTCTCTCTCTCTCCCTCCCATCTCTCTCCCTCAACCCTCTCCTCTCTCTCTCTCTCTCCCTCTCACTCTCTCGACTCTTCTCTCCCTCCCTCTCATTCTACTTCTCTCTCTCTCTCTCTCTCTCTCCTCTCCCTCCATCTACCCCTCTCTCTCTCCTTCTCTCTCTCCTCCCTCCCATCTCTTCTCTCTCTCTCTCTCCCTCTCTCGCTCTCCCTCTCTCTCTCTCTTCCTCGCTCCCTCTCCTCTCTCTCCCTCCCTCTCTCCTCTCTCTCTCTCTCTCTCTCTGTCTGTCTGTCTCATCTCTCTCTCTCTCTCTCACTCTCCTCTCACTCTCTCTCTCTCTGCTCCCTCTCACCCCCCTCTCTGTCTTGTTTTTTAATTCTTTAGCTCCCCCTTCTCTCTTCCATTTCCTCTCCATCTCTTCCCCATGTGCTTCATGAACGAATTAATCATATTAATTTTAAGAATAATTTGATATGAGAAAAAAAAAGTTAATTCGGTTGTTTGCTTGCCTGCCGTTTGTTTTTGTTCACTGTTGGTGCAACTTGGTTTGTGCAACATTAGCAATGGGAGTGTGACTGATTCTGGAAGCCTTGACAAAGATTAATAAATGATGTTAACAAATGTTGAGCTTCTTGTTTTGTCCCCCCCCCCCTAAACCCCCTCCCTCAGATCGGTCTCGCTGATGGAGGTCAAAAGTTTACACCCCTTTTACGACGCATGCGCATGTAATGCTACGTCGACTTCCTTTTCCTGTTGGCGAAACTCTGAACATTAATGGCGGAAACATTTTCCCCATTTAGTCGTCTACGAGTAAGTCCCGTAAGCCTCGAGTTCCACGGTCATAAAATAGGTATTATTAGGTATTAGGTACTTTTATAGTCACGGAGGCGTCTCTGTGAAATATCGGGTTGCTCCCACCTGGAGAGCGCGTCCGCAGACAGAGGCGAGCTACCCAACTTTTGTTATAATTTGCATGCAAGTTTTCGTGTGACTGATGAGGAAGGAAAAGGAGGGGGGAGGGGGGTAAAATTATTGACCAAATCACAACTTGTTTCGTTGTCCACTGGGTTTCACGTGTGCTAAAGTGCATGGGCACACGGGACCTCGGTTTATCGTCTTGTCCGAAAGACTCCACGTTCAGACTGTTATGGCATAGTACAAAGTGAGAGGAAAAAATCCCCTGTACCCCAGGTTCGAACTCGGGTTTACGTGACACGAGGCGAACGCACTACCACTGTGCCACTCTACACTAGAGTTAAAACAGACCTAACTGTCGAAAAGGGTACAGGCATGTTTTGACTTCAGGGGCTGCAACACTACATGCGATCCGAACCCGATGCGATGAGATTGTGACGTTGGTGAGGCATGATTCACGTGAAATTTAACTGTCGAAATGAGTCCGATGAAATTCCACTATAATATGTGTAGTCCCCCGTACACAAATATGATAGTAGTAGTAGTAGTAGTAGTAGTAGTAGTAGTAGTAGTAGTAGTAGTAGTAGTCGTAAAGGTAGTAGTAGTAGCAGCAGCAGCAGCAGCAACAGCAGCAGTAGTAGCAGTATTAGTAGTAGTATTAGTAGTAGCACAGCAGTATAATCGCTAGTAGTAGTAGTAGTAGTAGTAGTAGTAGTAATTAGGGCTAAGTCCTCTGTAGTAGTAGCTAGTAGTAGTAGTAGTAGTATATAGTAGTAGTAGGAGTAGTAGTAAGTAGTAGTACCGCCAGTAGTAGCCGTAGTAGCATTAGTAGCAGTCAGCAGTCGTAGTAGTAGTCGCAGCATCAGTAGTAGTACAAGTAGCAGTAGTAGTAGTAGTTAGTAGTAGTAGCAGCAGCCGAAGCAGCAGTAGTGTAGTAGTAGTAGTAGTTAGTAGTAGTAGTAGTAGTAGTAGTAGTAGTAGTAGTAGTAGTGGCGGTGGTGGTGATGGTAGTAGTAGCGGTAATAGTAGTAATAGCGGTAGTAGTATTGTAGTAGTAGTATTATTATTAATTATTAGTATTAGTAGTATTAGTAGTAGTAGTAGTATTAGTAAGTAGTAAGTAGTAGTAGTAGTAGTAGTGGTATTAGCAGTAGTAGTAGTAGTAGTAGTAGTAGTATTAGTTAGTAGTAGAAGGGGGTATTAGTTTAGGGTTTAAAAAAAAGGTAGTAGTAGTAGTAGCAGCAGCAGCAGTAGCAGTAGTAGTAGTAGAGTAGCAGCAGCAGTAAGTAGTAGCAGTAACTAGTAGTAGTAGTAGTAGTAGTAGTAGTTAGTAGTAGTAGTAGTAGTAGTAGTAGTAGTAGTTAGTAGTAGCCAGCAGCAGCAGCAGCAGTAGCAGTAGTAGTAGTTGCAGCAGTTGTAGTCGTAGTAGTTTAAGTAGTCGTCGTAGTAGTAGTAGTAGTAGTAGTAGTAGTAGTAGTAGTAAGTAGTCAGTAGTATTAGTAGTAGCAGCAGTAGCAGTAACAACAGCAACAGCAGCAGTAAGCAGCAGTAGGAGGAGGAGGGGAGGAGAGGAGGAGGAGGAGGAGGAGTAGAGCTGGAGGAGGAGGAGCAGTTTTAGTAGTAGTGGGGGAAAAAGAGAAGAAGAAGAAAGCAAAAAATGAGCATCATGTCCTAAGAACTAATCTGTCAGACAGCCAAGCAATGATCCGGTGATGAAGGTGAAAAGTTTGGCTGCCTTTAAGACACCAGTGCACGCTTCACCAACTTGGTTTTCCAGTCGGGTGGATCCACCCTGAAATCTAACTCTGAACTGATCGTCGCGCATTGGTCTGACTATCAGTTCCCGTCACTCATAAGTCGTTGGAAGCTCAGCGAATTTGAAAACATTTCTACTACATCCCCTGTTTATCAATTGTGCCCCAGCACCACGAAAGGGACATTAAGTGGCTGGGTTAGTTTCTCACAACAGTCTTGCAAAGTCAACATTCTTAATATTTTTCATCAATGTAGAGTTATGGTTATTCGCGTGGTCTCATCTGTCATATGTATAAAGGACAATCCTTGTTATGGTCTCTAAATAATCGGAAAAGCGCTTTTAAATGAGTAGGTTGGTACATTTTCTTCAGCTAGGCTAAACCTTTAGACTGTGATTTCTCAAAATGGCCGACAGTCACCCTACCAACGTTAAATGCTTATAACTCTAAAATGGAAAACGTTACAAGAATGGTTCTTATATCATTTTGAAAGAGAATTGTCTGACGTTTCTAGCTGTACCATTATCTCCGAATGGTCTCAGAATTCATTTTGACACTTAATGTCCCTTTCGTGGTGCTAGGTCACATTTGGTGCTCGTTGGATTATTCTCCAAAGATCAGTAATGTCAATTCATCGACGTTTTCGTCTTTGGATATGCAAAGGGAAGGGGGGTGTTTTCTTCTAAACCGTATCATCATGTGAACGTTAAGGTAGTAGAGCTATATAAGTCATAAAAGGTACGTCGTAGCATCCTTCTTCTTCTTCTTTTCGTTCTGCGTTCCCAGGCCATAACGGGTAAGGTACGTATGTGTCCGTTTTTTCTCAGTTTTCAGTGTTCACATGGTCTCCCCGCTACGTACAGCCGACACATTCTGATTTCGGAGCAGCTCAAAGGAGAAAAACAAATGTGGAGGATTTTTTTTGCAAAAGGCCAATAAGTCAGAAAGATATGATAGATGATTTGCTTTTTCTCCCAATGGGGGAGGGACAGTACCTATGCGAAGACAGCCGTTTCGTCTGTGATGGTACTTCTCCTCAGTCTGCATGTCCGGCCTGAAATGACTGTTATGTGAATGTTCAACCTATATGAAGAGCTCTACATCATCTTACTGACGAGTGATACGATCGTTTCAATTCGATGATGCCATGTCCATGTTCCGTCTCTCTTCATGTATGGTACATCATTTATGACCCAGCACCACGAAAGGGACATTAATTCGCTGAGCTAGTTTCTCACAACAGTCTTGGAAAGTCAAAAATCTCATGTTTTTAAAATCAATTTTTTGGTTATTGGGTGATTTTTGTGTTCTCTAACATCTTATCTTTCATATTTATAAAGGATAATCTGTAATATGTTCTCTTAATAATCTTATAAGTGCTTTAAAATGAGTAGGTCCATGCATTTTCTTCAGCGATGCTAGACTTTAGACAGTGTTTTCTCAAAATGGCTGACACTCACCCTACTAACTTTCAATGCTCATAACTCTGGAACGGAAAACTATACGAGAATGGTTCTTGTACCATTACAAAGAGCAAATGTTCAAATGTATAATTGTCTCAAAATGGTGAGTTTGACGCTTAATGTCCATTTCGCGGTGCTAGGTCACATTTACTTAGCGATAATCTTCTTGCTAAAGTTCTTGCTACTTTCACGTAATTCCGCATCGAGTCGATTTTGCCTCGGACGGGTAAAACTTTGTGAGAAAGTTGCATGATCTAAACCCATCAGTTGCTGTCTGAACGAGCATCCTAAGAAAGAAAGAAATATAGGAACTGGGGAGAGTTGTTGCGACAAGTCAGAGGGACGTTGATGGGAGTTGGGGGTAATTTAGATCACCATCAGTGCATGCAGGAGAGAGATTCAGATCATGATTCGGAGAAAATGTAACGGCCACCTTTGACAGAATGTGGATCCATCTTTGGATGTGAATTATGGAAGTTGTCCCTAAAAAGGGGGATCGTATAGCGTCGTCTCTTCAGCCATCTTGACGTTTCTACCGAATGCTGTGGTATCAGATAAATGAGGCTGGGTTTTTTTCTTCTTTTTGTTTGCTTCGAAATTCTTTCTAGGTTAACCTTTTCACCGCCAATGTCGCATTTTACTAGCACCACAATGGTTTTAACACCCATGTCACTAAAAGCCGTTCAAATCAGGGACCAGTTCTCCCCCCCAAAGACCCTATTTTCTTCACTTTGGGAGGTAATGATAGGCCTAATGTTCTACATATCACAGAGGAATTCCCACTATAGCAGATACTTTTGTTTATCTCTACCCAGGTAAGTTTAATGGTAAATTTTGTGCTGAGGAAAGGCTAGCGACGAAAGAGTTTAAAGATGCGTCTTTGATATCCTTGACAACTGGTGCATGAGAAAAACCTACATAATTCGATCATAATGTTTTTTAGCAAAAGCCGAACATAGTCAACATCCCCCAAAATACCAGTTTTCTTATTTGGGGCATATTTTTTTTCTATTTTTGTGCGTTCTACTTGTATCCACAACATGAAAAAAGACAATTCTAAATTATTTCCTTTGTTTGTTTAATTGTTTTCTAAATCAAGTCAACAGAAACAAAGAGGCAAAATTGTATATTCTTCTATGCTGAATTTCTACCAAATGTTTTATTTCGAATGCCAAACTTCAAATAAGTATAAAACAAAAACTAGACAAGATAAACTCAATTCTTTTTTCTGTTAATTGACAGGGAATCTTTGCGCCACCATGCCAAAATTAAGATATCATTTTATCCTGAAATTCCATTATATGTCTGGTTTTCCCATGCAATATCATAAATACTTTTATATTTTTAGATACATTAGTAATGGTAGTGTAAACATAATACATCACTATAGAGAGGCAAGCTTATTGGTTCTTAGATTATTGGATTTCTCACTGGTCCCTCGGGATAAGAAAACAAGAACGGATGTTCACTTGTAATATTATAAGCATAATATATAAGGAAGACAAGATGTGTTTACTAAGACCACACCATTGAACGCTTGTGTAGTAAGTGTGTGTGTGTTGTGTGTGTGTATGTGTGTGTGGGTGTGTGTGTGTTTTTTGGTGTGTGTTTTTTTGGGTTGGGTGGTTGGGGGGTTGTGTGTGGGGGTGGTGTGTGTGTGTTGTGTGTGTGTGGTGTGTAGTGTTGTGTGTGAGAGAGAGCGAGAGAGAGAGAGAGAGAGAGGAGAGAGTGAGAGAGAGAGAGAAGAGATGAGAGTGTGTGTGATGTGAGGGAGAGAGAGGAGAGCGGAGAAGAGAGCGCGAGAGGAGAGCATGAGAGAGGAGGACTAGGAGAGAGAGAGGAAGAGAGACGAGAGAAAGAGATGAGAGACGAGAGACGAGAGATATCCAACCATGTACCAACAAATAGAAGGAAACAGACAGGCAACCAAGAAAACAAACTAAACACCGAAGTGTTTCAAGGACAGACCACCAAACACACACACCACACACACGTATGCAACTCACCACTCACGCAGATGAGATAGAGAGAGAGATGAGTAGAGATATATAGAGAGGAGAGTTGGAGAGAGAAGGAAGATAGATGAGGGAGAGAGAGAGAGAGAGAGGGGAGAGGAGGAAGATAGATAGAGAGAGAGAGAGATATAAAAATAAAAACCCCAGTCACGACCTTATACTCCTTTGCCCCCCCCCTTGACCGTAGTCGGGGGCAACAGGTACACACCACACACACACACACACACACACAAGAGTCGCGGTGTATTAATATTAAAATTATTCCCCCCCCCCCCAGGGGGGGGGATTATTGGAGTTCTCGATACAGTGTCTCCTTAGGTTCTTACACACGGTTTTATTAGTGAATCAGGGTGGGGGTACCAGACTTAATTAACATCACCATGCTAGACCGAGTATGACGATGAAGGGCCAGTAACTTGCTCGAGACAATGCTGTTCCGTGTCTTCTTCTTTATGAGGGGTGAGAGAGATGGGGGGATAGAGATCAAGAGAGAGGGGGGGAAGGAGATGAGAGAGATAGAGGGTTTCGAGACAGGGGGGAGAGAGAACACTGATCACTAAGCATTGAACACTTTTTTCAAAAAAAAACAAACCCCCCTTTTATTTAACAAGCGATAAGTGAGAGAGAGAGAGAGAGAGAGAGAGAGAGAGAGGGAGAGAGAGAGAGAGAGAGAGGGAGGGGGGCATGAAGAGACATACATACAGACATACAGAGCGACATAAGATATTTCCAAGAATATACAAGAGAGAGAGAGAGAGAGGGACGAGAGAGAGAGAGAGAGGATTTGAGAGAAGAGAGAGAGAGAGATGAGAGAGAGAGAGATAGAGAGAGAGGGGAAGTAAACGAGAGAGACAGGCAGCCAGAGACAGACAGAGACAGAAACAGAGAGAGAGAGTCTAAGCCTGAGTCTGAATTTTGAATCGATTAGGCCACAGGCCCATTTCGATGGGCATGCAGAATGCACAAGCATACATAATATTTGTATCGAGAGGGAGAGAGAGGAGAGAGAGAGAGAGAGAGAGAGAGCAGAGCGAGAGAGAGAGAGAGAGAGAGAGAGAGAGAGAGAGGGAGGGAGAGATAGAAAGAGAGAGAGCGAGAGAGAGAGAGAGAGAGAGAGAGAGAGAGAGAGAGAGAGAGAGAGAGAGAGAGAGAGAGAGAGAGAGAGAGAGAAGAGAGAGAGAGAGAACGCTGAACGCTGAACATTTAATGTACATTGGCCTTAGGCCACAATACATTATTTAACATGATTACGGGATTAGAGAGAGAGAGAGACGAAGATAGACCGACTGGGGAGGAGTGAGTTGTGTGTTGAGAGAGAGAGATGAGAGAGATGAGAGAGATGAGAGAGAGAGAGATGAGAGAGAGGGGGGGGGGGAGGGTATGGGCATATAGACAGACAGAGGCGACAGACAGAGAGACAGACAGAGAGACGGGCCCAAAACAAGCGAACAGACAGACAAGACCGGCTTTTCGGTGCCCTAGACTATTGGATTTGCTTTTATTTCCCCCCTCCGGATAGAAATAGCATTAGCCGTGTATGTCTTTTGGCGATATTATGAACTCCAGCACTCCTGATGGGGAGCGATGTGTTTGCTGAGACAACACCACTCAAGCGTTGTGTTTTATCCTTGAGGGAACCCACAGAGGGAGAGAGGTAGATAAAAAAAAAGAACAGAGAGAGAGAAGAGAGAAGAGACCGACAGACAGACAGACAGACAGACAGACAGGCACAATAGAGAGGGAGAGAGAGAGGGAGACATAGAGAGAGACAGAGCCAGAGCCATAGCCAGAGATACAGGAAGACAGAGATAGTCTGAGCCTGAGTCTGAATTTTGAAGCGATTAGGCCACAGGCCCATTCGGATGGGCATGCATAATGCGCAAGCATAATCATAAAGTATTTTTTTTTTTATTGAAGCGAGTGAGAGAAAGAGAGAGAGAGAGGGGGAGAGAGAAGAGAGAAGACGATGAGAGAGAGAGAGACGAGAGAGAGAGAGAGAGAGAGAGACTGTCCGCGAGAGGATGAGAGAGAGAGAGAGAGAGTGTGTGAGAGAGAGAGAGAGAGATCAAAATACCAAGTTAATATACCTGGTTTAGGTTTTAATGTTCGTTTGAAAGGACATAGGGACAAAAAAGTTTTAAACATTTTTTTCTTCTATTATTGCATTTCAAATGCTCTAACTTTTGAGTCCTGTAGGCTGGATGAACAGTGCCAGCAGTAAACTGAAACTTTTTCATACCTATTTGCATCCCTTTGGATACTATTTCAGTTGCCGGCCCTCTCTGGTCGTGTCGCTTAATTTTTCATAATTTTGGAACATTGTTATGTTTACACTTTTACTTAAGATTTTTTATCATTTCTATTTTACTTGAATGCTGGTTTGTTTGTTTGCTTAAAAAAGAAAGAGAAAGCCTTTAACCCCAATATGCAGGAAAGAACCCTTACCTTTGTGGAACAAACTTCTTGTTGATGGGAGAGTAGTTCCACTTTGGTAGGCTAAGACCCCATACATTGCCGAGCTGATGAAATCCCCTAGGAGTCGAAACAGATGTCTGCGTCTTGGTTCTGCCATTGCCTCCCTAATCAGGAGGAGAAAACAAGCTAGCAGTCTTTAATGTTTTTTAGAATATATATCAGAATACCAAGTTTTGATTTTGTTTTAATATGTTCGTTTCAAAAACATAGGGACAAAAAAAGTGTTAAACATTTTGTTTCTATTATTGCACTTATCAAATGCTCTAACTTTTGAGTCCTGTTAGGCGGAGGAACGGTGCCAGCAGTCTCCTGATTTTTTTTTTCATGCCATATATATATATATATATATGTTATATAGAATATGTTATAGATATACAATATATAATATGTGTGTGTGTTTGTTGTGTGTGTGTGTCGTGTGTGTATAACGCTAATATATTTGAGAGTAGGAGAGTGTTAGTCAGTCTCCAGAGACGATATAGGTATACGTCAATACTGGTATGTCCACGTGCTGATTTAACTAATCCCCCTTCCTGGGAAGACACGGGGAACTCGGGGTAAAGGATCCACCCCGGGGGGGAAAAAGCCTCGCCCATTTTATTCCCTTCACTACCAGAGATAGGTGGCAGAGTGGCTAAAACGTTTGCCTGCCAAATATAATGCGTGACTGCAGTGTGAATGACACGGGTTCGAACCTCCGGCCTCCTCGCCCTTTCTTTCTAGCTTGACAGGAAAATTGAACTGAACGTCCAGCCCTTCGGGTGGGGATTTGAAGCTAGTCTGACCCGTTCGCTTTACGCACGTAAAAATCCCACGACAGTTGAAAGCCGGTAAGAGCAGAAAGAAATCACGCTGCCTGGTAAATGGCCAAATCGATGGCTAGGTTTTCCAAGTGTGGCCCACACGCCCCCTCCCCCCCTCCTCAACCCTTCGACCCCCCCACCCCCACCCACCCCCACACACACAAAAAAAAAAAAAAAGGGTCGGCGCGGCAATTGCGGTGACGCCGCTCTCCGGGGAGAGCAGCCCGAATTTCACAGAGATAAGTCTCTGTGACTAGAATATACCAAATACCAAATACCAAATAATGTGAGAAACATTCTTAATTATTTTAACATGAAAAGAAGACCTGTTATAGGCAATCTGAATTTGTTTTTGAAATGGCCTTGAGGTATGTCTTTCCTGATTTGTCTAAAACAAAGCACCAGCAATTCCAGGTCTATGACATCAAAAGTAACGACATCATCAATGACGTGGACACTCCCCTTACTAAAACACCCTGTCAGGCAGGGATGGGGTTAATCTCTTCACAGCTGGACAAAAAGATGAAATAATCCTTTTATTTTAGTTGTTAGAAAATTATTTTTACTGAGAAATAGAAAATACATCAATCTGTCACAATGGTCTGGAATTATTTTGTATTTTCTATATCCGTATTGCTTGTTCTATGGCAAAAAGCTGTATTCCAGCATCATCCACAGTGATGTGGGTTTTTTTTATATCACTAATGACATCACTTTGTCCTGGGGCATAACAGCCAAGAGAGTATTAGTAGAGGAGCTGTCGGTTAAAATATCAACACAAGTGAACACGCTGAACAGAAGCATACAGTTTGGTGCGAAGCTTCTTTTTTCTGTTCTTTTCATTTCGATGACATTTTCTCAACAAAGTAGCAAGACAATATAAAGGGTATGCAACATTTGCAACGTTAAGTGAATAGGGCATTTGCCACGTGAGGACGACCTTGAAATTCACCGAGTTGAATTTAGAGAGTTGAATTAGAAAGGTCAGCGTAATGCGGGCAGAACGAGTGCGGGCAAATTAGTAGTCTAGTATAGAGAACGAACACTCGTGGCAAATGCCCTATTGACCGGCTGGAGTTTTGAACACGAGTTCCGTCCTGCTACCTACAATAATAACTGGTAGGGGAGGAGGGGAGCTTTTTACCTCAAGGTGGAGCCTTTAACCCATGTTCCCCTACTAATCTGAATATGCTGATTTTCCTGGTTGGTACTAAAAGTAGAGGACCCGAACACATGTGTCCCTCAAATATTCCATCTTGTAATGCAAATCCTCCGTCATACTCTCCCGGAAACTAGACTGTGTTTTTCTTGTTTGAGTTTATGGTTTATGGCCAGTCATATTATTATGGGTTCTGTGGGCAATATAAATTTCCTGGATATCGATTGACACTCTTTTGTTCAGATTTGAATACTTTCGAGTTATCCGTGTTTTTTCGAGCTTGTTTTTTTTGTTATGTGAGTATATAAAACATTGTAGCCTGTATGTTTAAGTAAGGGGCTTGGGGGTGAAATAGGGAAAGGGTAAACAGAGATGGGTTGAATTACAGATGGAGAAAGAGAGAGAAAGAGAGAGAGGAGATGGGTGAAGGAGAGAGATAGAGAGTGGGAGAGAGAGAAAGGAGGGAGAGAGAGAGAAAGTGAGATATAGGGGGAAAGGAGAGAGAGAGATAGAGAGAGTAGAGAGAGCGATATATATCTATAGATGAGAGACAGAGAAAGAGAGAGTGAGAGAGATAGAGTAAGAGAGAGAGAGAGAGAGAGGATTTTTCCACAGAACACAACCGTGACGTGAGGTGTGCGTTTAATAGAACAATTTTTGCGTACATCAGTGCGCATGTAATGTGTTGTGTGTTGCGTGTGCGTGTGCGGTGCATAATCTGTGTGATTGCATGCACAGCGCTGGCGTGTGTGTGTGCGTGCGTCGTGTCTCTGTGTGTGTGTGTATGCGCGTGTTTGTGTGTGTACGCGTGCGGTGTGTTTGTGTGTGTGTGTATGTGGTGTGTGTATGTGTGTATCCTGAGTGTATGTGCGCGTGCGTACTATGTGTGCGTGTGGCGTGTGTGCGTGCCTTTGTGTGTATGCCAGTGTGTGTCTGCGTGCATGTCTGCACGCGCTTGTGCATGTATGTGAGCATGATACTTACGCGCACATACACAAATGCTTAGGATTGTTATTCAGAAAACATTTATGAGCATAAAACAGAAAAGAAAGCGCCCATCCACTAAAGCAGACTCACACCATTCACTTAAGGCCTAGCCACATTGCATACGATTTGACCCCAATACGATACGATTGTGACGATGTTTGTGAGTCATGATTCACGTGAAATATATCCGTCTACACACAACGCTACTAGTTTCCCCTTCATTATACTCATGTAGGCCGCAATACACGAATCAAATACAAATGTCCGATACAAAAATAATATATTATTATCAGATTCGTGTACGGGAGACTACAAATATAGTGAACATAACTAGTATTGCTCAAATTTGTTACTTCTTTGTGAAGCGCGTAGAGCCCCGTAAGGAGAATAATCGCTATAAAAATGGTCATTATTATTAGTCCTCGAGCCGAAGGTTCGGGGAGCTATTGTTTTTGTCTGGTCCGTCCGTCCGTCCGTCCGTCCGGTCGTCCGTCCGGCGTCCGTCCGTCCGTCCGGCTATTCGTCCGTTTTTCTCAAAAACTATTCAGTCTATCATCATCAAATTTGGTATCATAGTTTGCCAAGATGCCAGCTATCCACTGATGTTTTAGTTTTACATTAAGGTCAAGGTCGCGCCAATTGTGGGGTTCAAACCTCGAAACACATAATCGCTAATATCTCGCGAAGTTTTGCATGTATTTCAATGCAGGTTTTTTCACAACATTTCTTGGTCTATAACACAGATGTCATGAATTTTTCTGTGCGCGCGTGTGCGCATGATCGCGCGCGCTCAAATCACGGGTCCGAATCCCAATGCTATATATAAAAAAACTATTCAGTTACGTGCTGTTTTGATGCGTTTTTATGTAGTTACGTGCTGTTATGTATGCGTTTTTATGTTTGTGTACAGTCGACACATTCCGATTTAGGAGTAGCTCGGCGATGCTGCGAGGGGACTTTGCAGCCGCTCGGCGTTGCGACTTATTATTTTATTATTATTATTATTATAGTAGTAGTAGTAGTAGTAGTAGTAGTAGTAGTAGTAGTAGTAGTAGTAGTAGTAGTAGTAGTAGTAGTAGTAGTAGGCTTTCATAAGACTTAGGCCTATTTATACAGTAGAATTTCACGTCAAACACGCCTCACAAGATAACGTCCGCCTCGGATCGTAGCGAATCAGGGGGGGGGGGGGGGGATCGGTAGTAGGAAATCGCCAGATTAATTTTAACAGTAGAATTTCACGTTCAATCATGCCTCACAAGTTGTGAAAATCGGTTCGTAGTGAATCGAATCGTAAGCAGGGACGCAGGTATTAGATACTTTATAGTCAAATTCGGGTTGCCTCCCACCTGGAGAGCGCGTCACAACCAGAGGCGCGCCACCAATTTTTTTTAATTTTATATGCGATTTTTGTGTGACTGATGAGGAAATAAGGGAGGCGGTGGGGGTGGGGGTTGTTAAATTTGGACCAAATGACAACTGTTTCGTTGCCACTGGGTTTAACGTGTGCTAAGTGCATGGGCACGCGGGACCTCGGTATATCGTCTCATCCGAAAAACTATCAACGTTCAGACCGTTTAAGGCCTAGTGTAAAGGGAGAGGACAAACCCCCTGTACCCAGGTTCGAACTCGGGTTTGTTACTAGACACGAGGCGGAAACAAACAACCCGCGCTACCACTGTGCCACTCTGCACTGCACTGTGCTACTCTACATTAGTCATTGTCGTGTAAACTAGAATTAGCCCCTATGTAAATGTCAGATGACGGCATTCACCGTTGCTCAATCTCCGTTTCGCGATGAGGATAGTAATGAAAGCGTGCACTCTGTGAGTGTCAGAAAGCAATTTACTCTGCAAAACCAATCACACCGAATGTTTGTTTGTTTTGGGGGCTTGTCTCCTGTCCTTGTCTCTCTGTCTCTGTCTCTCTCTTTGTCTTCCGTCTTTTTGTTTCTCTCTGTCTCTTTCGGTCTTTCGGTTTCTCTGACTGTCTCTCTATCTATCTCTTGTCTCTCTCTGTCCTCTCTCTATTTCTTTCTGTCTATCAGACTCTCTCGCGTCTCTCATCTCTCATCGTTATCTCCTGTCTCTCTCTCTCAGTCTCTCTGTCTGTCTCCTCTCCCTCTCTCTTCTCTCTCTCTCTCTCTCTCTTTTTGTATTTCTCTCTCTCTCTCTCTCTCTATCTCTCCCTCTCTCTCTCATCTCTCTCTCCTCTCTCGCTCTCTCCTCTCTCTCTCCATTCGCCTCTCTCTCTCTCTCCTCCTCCCTCGCTCGCTTCGCTCCGCTTCCGATTTTCTGTATCTCCCTTTCTCTCAATGAACATTCGTATTCGTAGTGGTTTAAATCTCTCTACTCTCTGTCGCGCCTGTCCTGTCTGTCTGTCCGTCTGTCTGTCTGTGTCTCTCTCTCTCGCTCTCTCTCTCTCTCTCGTACTCTCTCTCTCTCTCTCTCTCCCTCCCTCTCTCTCTCTCTCACCTCTCCCCCCTCTCTCTCTCTCTATCTCCCTCCATCCCCCCCTCTCTCTCTAACTATTTTATCTCTCTCTCACTCCATCCTCTCTTTGTCTCCTTGTCCATCTCTCTCTTCTGTCCTCCACGATATCTCTCTCTCCCTCCTCTCCTCATCTCTCTATCTCGAGTCTATGTCCGCCCCCCTCTCTCTCTCTGCTCTCTCTCCATCCCCTTCTCTCGCTCTCTCCTCTCTCGTGCTCTCCTCGGTCTAGTCTCTCTCTCTCGCTCTTCTATACTCCACTACCTCGAGTCCTCCCACATCGTCCATCTCTCTCTCTCTCTCTCTCTCTTCGACTTTTGTTAGTGTGTCTGTGTGTCCGGTTGTTTGCGTGTGTGTGCGTGTGTGTGCGCGCGTGTGTGTGTTTTCTTGGAATTTTCATGTACTTTTTCTTGCGTTTTTTGGTCTACATTATGATTTACTAGCTAATGTTGTTTATTCATTAATTGTTTTTGTTGCATTTTCTCTTTTTCTGATGGCAAGATGTAAAGAAGCTATGCTTATTATTAACCATCAATAAAAAAAAAAAGATTCGTTCATTCGTTCGGTCTCTCTCATCTCTCTCTCTCTCTTTGCTCTACTCCCGCTCTCTCTCTCTCTCTCTCTTTTTGTCTGTCTCTGTCTCTCTCGAGTCGACTCTCTCTCTCTCTCTCTCTCTCTCTCTCTCTCTCTCTCTCTTCTCATCTCTCTCTCTCATTCTCTCTCCGACTCTCTCTCTCTCCTCTCACTCTCACTCTCTCTCATCTCTCTCTCTCGCCTCTCTCTCACTCTCTCTCTCTCCTCTCTCTCCTCTCTCTCTCTCTCTCTCTATCTCTCTTCCCTATATCTATCCTCTCTCTCTCTCTATTCCAATCTCTCTCTCTCTCTCTCTCTCTCTCTCTCTCTCTCTCTCTCTCTCTCTCTCTCCTCTCTCTCTCTCTCCTCTCTCTCTCCTCTCTCTCTCTCTCCGTCTCTCCCTTCCATCTCACTATCGACTCGCTCTCTCTCTTTCTCCCTCTCTCATCTCCCTCTCTCTCTGTCCCGTACAACATACTCTCTCCACATTTCCTATTCCTGATTGTTTTGTATAATCGGCTTTTTATCGATTTATTCCATTCATTTACTGTCTCTCTGTTGTTTTTCTCTCTCATCCTATCTAAATGTCTACTGTTGTTAGTGTAAAAAAAAACAAAAGGTCTATGACCTTTTAGCAACAATGTTCCCGTCATACAAACAATGAAACGTTTGAATGGATAATTTCTTTCTTTTCTCCCTTATTTTGTCTTCTTCATCTTCTTCGTTTTTCACCAGCCTATAGATTGTCTTTCTCTTTCTTTCTCTTCTTTTCTTTCTCTCTTTCTTAGTTTACTCAACCCTCTTGTGCGTGCTTTTGGTTTGTAGCCTACGCTCTAAGGCGCGGGTTTCCATTAGACGCGTAAAGTTCCGTACGGAAAACCCTCAACCATTACTAAATAAGTCGGCAAAAGAGAAAAAAGAAGGATAAAAGTTTACGCATATAGGGGAAATTCGGGACACGTGCGCAAATCTTTTCTCCTTCTTTCTTTTCACCTTATTTATGGATTGCGCATGGTGTTTCCGCATGGAATATCCGCTTTATTGTGTGTACACGGACTAATAACTCCTCTTACACTTGTCAACTACACCCGGCTGGCTACACTGCGTAGAATCGATTCACTCACGATCCGATTTTGACATTTTGTGAGGCATGGTCTCTGACCTGAAATTCCTACTGTCTAAAATATAATCCCTCATGAAATCCTGTTAGTTATGTTCACTAGTTGTGTAGTCTCTCGTACACGAATCTCATAAAATGTCTTTAAAAAAAAAAATTATCGAGCATTTTAGATGATTCGTGTAATGCGGTCTACGTCAGTATAGTGAACGAAAATTGTAGTTATTTTTTGTAGACGGAAGTATTTCACATGAATCATGACTCACAGACATCTCTCTCCACTCTCTCACTCGTCTCTCGCTATTTGGGCTCAAATCGTATGCAGTGTGGCTTGGCCTATTGTCTTGTGTTTTCTATATCTATACTACTAATTGGCTCGTTCGCGTATATGCCTAGATCACGCTCAATAAAGGTGATAGATACTGCATTTTGTTTTGTTTGAGTATATTCTGTGTTGATCGTGCATTATTATGTCGTGTATCAATTAGTATGCTTATTGCTGCTTTGCTTCGATATGGGTTCATTTATTTTATTATGCTATAAAATCCAAGAGTAGCGCTTTCCTTGTAGGCGTATTGGTGATAGATATCAATATGTTTTCACGTATTCTCTTATGATGTGTCGCTGTTTGCTGTTTTTCCGACTCTCTCCCTCTCTCTCCTCTCTCTCTCCTCTCTCTCGTCTCTTTCTCTCTCTCCCCCATCTCTTTCTCTCATCTCTCCTCTTTGTCGCTCCGACTCTCTCTCTCGCTCCCTCTCTCTCTTCCTCTCCTCTCTCCCTCCGCTCTCTCCTCTCTCTTCTCTCCTCCGGACTCTCTCTCTCTTCCTCCTCTCCTCCGACTTCTCTCTCTCTCTCCGCTCTCTCTCCTCTACTCCCTACTCTCTCTCTCTCTCTCTTCATCTCCTCATCTCCCGTACTCTCAGCTCTCTCCTCTTCTCTCTCTCTCTTTCTCCTCTCTCCCTCTCTCTCCCCGCTCCCACTCTCTCTATCTCTCTCTCTCTCTCTCTCTCTCTCTCCCCCCTCTCTCTCTCTCTCTCTCTCTCTCTCTCTCTCTCTCTCTCTCTCTCTCTCTCTCTCCTCTCGGGTCTCTCTCTCTCTTCTCTCTCCCTCTCCCCTCCTTCTCCCTCTCTCGTCATTTCTCTCTCGTCTCTCGGACAATGGGTTCCACCGTCTCTCTCTCTCTCTCTCCGAACTCTCTCTCTCTCTCTCGCGTCTCATCCTCATCTCTCTCCTCTCTCTCGGCTCTGCCATCTCTTCTCTCTCTCATCATTCTCATATAGGCGAATCTGTGTCTCTCTTGTCGAATCTCTCTCTGGTCTCCGCTCATCCCTCTCTCTCTCTCTCCTCCTCTCGTTCTCGTCCTCCCTCCTCTCTCGTCTCTCTCAGTCTCTCTCTCCCTCTCTCTCTTTCGTCTCTCTCTCCTCCATCCATCTCTCTCTCTCTCTTTCTCCGATCTCCCTCTCTCTATCCTCCCTCTCTCGTCTTGTCTTCATCTCTCCCCCTATCTCTACTTCTTTCTTTCTCTCTCTCTCATCCTTTACTCTCTTCGTCTCATCCTTCTCCTTCCTCCCTGTCTCTAATCTCTCTCTCTCACTCCCCCCTCGTCTTCCTCATCAAATCTCTCATCGTCGACTCTCCCCAACTCTCTCTCTCTCTCTCCCTCTCTCTTCTCTCTCTCTCTCGTCTCTCTCTCATCTCTGTCTCTCTTTTTTTCGCTGTCATCTGTCTCTCTCTCCTTTATCTATACCTGTCCTCTCTCTATCTTCTCATCTTCCGACTGTTCCTCTCGCTCTCTCTCGCTCTCTCTCTATCTCTATCATCTCTCTCAGCACCTCTCTCCGCGAAATCCCTCGTCTCTCCATCATCTCTCTCTCGCCTCTCTCTCGTCTCTTCCTTCTCTCTATTCCCTCTCCTTTCTCTCGTCTATCTCTTCATCTCTCCCCTCCTCCCCTCTCTCCCGCTCCTATCGTCCGCCTCTCGTCCCCTCATCTCTCTCCTCTAGTTTTTCTCCCCTCCCTCCCCTCGTCTCTCTTTCTCTGTCTCTTCCCTTCTCCTCTCTCTGGTCCGTCCGTCTCTCTCTCTCGTCTCCGATCTCTCTCTCTCTCCTCCCCTCTCTCCTCTCTCTCTCTCTCGTCTCTCTCGCCGGTGCTCGCCCTTCGGGTCAAAAAAAAAATCTCTCTTCTTCCTCCATCTCTCTCCTCTCTGTCTCTCATTCTGTGTCTCTCTCCTCGTCTCTCCACCGTCTCTCTTCATCACTCTCAAATCTCACACACTCTCTCTCTCTCTCATCTTCCCCACTTCTTTTTCTCTCTCTCTCTCTCTCTATCTGTTTATTCTCTCTCTCTCTCTCTCTTTTCATATTTGCTCTTCCTCTTTCTCCGCTCTTCCCTCTGACATGTGGCTGATGTGTCTCAGTTTCTCTCTCTCTATTCTTCTCTCTTCTCTCTCTCTCTCTCTCATCTCTCTCTGTTTCTCTCCTCGCTCTGTCACTATCTCTCTCTCAACTCCCTCATCTCCCCCTCCCTCACGCTCTGCGTCGCCATCTCTCAGGGCTATCTCTCAAAAACTCTCTCTCTCTCTTATCTCATGTTCCCTGTTTAAATAAATTTTGATAAAATTAAAATTAAATAAAATTTCGTCTCCGTTTTCATTTTTTCTCTCTCTCTCTCTACGCTCTCCTCTGTACCTCTCCTCGTTTTCTCCATTCTGTCCATCCGACATCTCTCTCTCTTCTCTCGTCATCTTCTCTCTCTCTTCGTCCGATCTCCTCCGCATTCTCTTCGTACATCTCTCTTCGTCGTCTTCGTCCCCCTCATCTCTCGCATCTCCGTCAAGGCCAATTTGATTCTCTCTCGTCTCTCTCTCGTCTCTCCAGCCTCTCTTCTCTTAACTCTCTTCATCCTCGCTCTCGAGTCTCTTTCTGTCTCTCTCCCGTCTCGGTTCCGCTTCTCTCTCCTCTCTCTCTCTCCGACTCCTCTCTCTCTCTCACTCTCTCTCTCTCGCTCTCTCTCATCTTCTCTCTCTCTCTCTGTCTCTCAGGTCCATCTCTCTCTCTCTCTCTATCTCTGTATATCCTTCTTTCTATTTATTGGAGGCGGCCTCTTGTCTCTTCTTTTCCTCCATCAGCACAGTCACGCCCGCATATGATACGCACGTGTGCGGGTACGTGTGGCGTGCATACACGTAGGCGTATGCATAGACACGTTCCTCACAATGTCATAGGAAGG
>CM065698.1:5714652-5724652 GCA_017654935.2 Phymorhynchus buccinoides | reverse complement strand
TCTCTCTATCCCTCTCCCTCCCTGTCCTCCGTCTCTCTCTCCTCCTTCCCTCTCTCTCTCGTCTCTCCCCTTCTCTCTCTTCCTCTCTCTCTCTCACTCACTCTCTCCGTTCGTCTCTCTCTCGTCTGTCTCATCTCTCATCTCTCTCTCCTCTCTCCTCTCTCTCTCTCTCTCATGTTATCTTCGTCTACTCTCTCTCTCTCTCTCTCGAATGTTGGTCTCATGACTTTCTTGCTGATTTGAATTAATGTTTTCCATCTTTCCTTGTTGCTTTTGTAACGTGCAACGAGCATACTACTATATGGATTTTTAGCGCTATCCCTCCTCGAATTCTCCCCTATTATTTCTCTCTATTATTATTATCTCTCTATTATCCTATTCTCATTATTATTATTATTATTTATCCACACTACTATCATATTCTTATAGGATTGTTTTTCTTTACCCCTCTCTCTCTATGGAGGCATATGTGTCGTACCTCCAAAACTACTGCATGTTAAAGATCTCCCTATGTCTCTAGATCTTGGTTCTTATCTCTGTCTCTATGTGTATGTGCCTACTCTTTACGTTTGATGTATCTTTCTCTAAGATCAGTATGTAACTCTCTCTTAGGCTCCTCTCCCTCTATTACCTGTATCTCCCTCTTAAATTTAAAATCTATACATGTTACCTCTCTGTAAAATCTCTCTTCTCTAATTTTGTGATCTCTTAATCTTTACTCGCTCTGCATCTCTCTCTCCTCCCCCCTCTCTCTAGAAAGTCTCTTTCTCCCTTGATTTCGTTATGATCAGTCTTTCTTTCTTTGTCTGTGTCTTCTCTTGCAAATAATAATATTATCTCTAGGTCTCTCTTTTCTCTCTTACCTCTGTCTCTTTCTCTTTTTAATTTGTTCATGCTCCCTCTCTCCTCTAATGAATAATGTAATCTAGAATAGGTTTCATGTTGCCATGGGTACATGTATTTACATTTTAAATTGTGCATGCTAAGATGAGTAGGTAAAGTAATACTATGTTTGACTTATTATATGCATGGGTTTCTTTTCAAATAAGTACATTTTAATGATGAAGTATGATTGAGGTATTTTTTTATATTTGTGCACTTCTCTATTTTTGAATGTTTAAAGATGAGTGTGAAAAGTAGGATTTGGGTTTTATTTTCCCGTGTGTATGCGCTTACTTCACACATTTTGAATGTTAATAATTAGTATAGTTAATAATAATAGGTTTGATTTTTTGTTATTGATGTGTTACAATATAGGGATGTTTTTTTGCATGCTTTATATTACTTTGTATGTGTTTATTTTCGTTTTCCATTTTCTACTTTGATATTTGTGTATTTGTGTCCAGAGGGCTGGATGTAAAAAAGCATGTTATTGCTTACTCCTCTTCTTACCCTCTATAAATAAAATTCAATCAATCTCTCTCTCTCTCCCTCTCCGCTCTCTCCCCTCTCTCTCTCTCTCCTCTCCCCAGGTATCTGTCTCTCTCCTCTCTCTCTCCTCCCTCTATCTCTCTCTCCTCTCTCTCTCTCTCTCTCTCTCTCTCTCCTCTCGTCCTCTCTCTCTCTCCTCTCCTCTCCTCCCTCTCGGTCCTCCCTCTCGTCTCTCTTCATCCTCTCTCGTCTTCTCTCTCTCTCTCTCTCTCTCTCTCTCTCGCTTGGTAGGGTGTCTTGTGTTTACATTTTCAATGATGGAATATTTTGTCTTAATAATGTGTATTATGCCTCATGTAATCCCCCTATTATATATATACATTCCCAAGCAATCAAAACTTCCCAATCGGGCATTATGAGACCTATTCATTACAAATGTTCGACTTCGACGATGCTCTCTCTCTCTCTCTCGTCTCTCCTCTCATTCTGCTCTCTCTCTCTCTCTCAATCTCTCTCTCTCTCTCTCTCTCTCTCTCTCTTGACTATCTCTCTCTCTGCTCTCTCTCTCTCTCTCCTCTCTCTCTCTCTGTCTCTCTCGTGTCTCCTCTCTCTCTCTCTCTCTCGATCTCTTCGTCACTCTCTCCATCTCTCTCTCCTCTCTCTCTCTCCTCTCTCTCTCTCTCTCCATGTGCACGCCTGTCACACGTAGTCTCTCTATCAAACGTGCGCGTTTGTCTTTTTGTCTTTCTGTCTCTTTGTGTCTGCACCCCCCCCCCCTCTCCAGTTCACAAAGTGCACACAGTTCAACCAGTTCACAGTGGTGACCTGGTGACCTATGAATATCAATGAGGTGCCCTATTTCCGGTTCCTGTTTCCTGAAAAAAGAGACACGTGACTGGCTTGTGTAATGGCTTCATTTGAAGGCAGTCGATCTCCTTCTTTGTCTAAACGATTGTCTGAATTGTAGAACGGAATGCTCTGTCTACACTGTATCTACCTATATATATTCGTTGTGGGGGGGTTTCATGTTATACTTATTTCTCCTTGTATTCTGCTGGTTGTAATGTTGTTTATCTTGTCTGAGAGAGAGAGAGGGGGAGAGATGAGAGAGAGGAGGAGAGAGAGAGAGAGAGAGAGAGAGAGAGAGAGAGAGAGAGAGAGAGAGAGGGAGAGAGAGAGAGAGAGAAGAGAGCGACTCAGAGAGAAAAAGAAAAAAAAAGAAAGAAAGCGAGAGGGAGAGATAAAGAGAGAGAGAGAGAGGGAGGGAGGAGAGAAGAGGAGAGGAGAGAAGAGACTCGAGAGAGAGAGAGACTCTTTTGTCTCCTCTCTCTCTCTCTGGAGAGAGAGGACGAGAGAGAGAGAAAGAGAGAGAGCACTCCTCGAAGGAAAAAGTCTCTCTCTCTCTCAGGGATCTCTTCTTCTTACTCATTGAAGCTCTCTCTCTCCTCAATCCGAGACAATCTCAGAGAGAAGAGAGAGAGAATCTTCTCTCAGAGAGAGAGAGGAGAGAGTGGCAAGAGAGAGAGAGAGAGGAGAGCGAGGATAAGAGAGGAGGTCCGAAGAGAGAGAGAGAGAGAGTAGGTCGAGATCGCAAGAGAGAGACGAGCGAGAGAGAGAGAGAGAGATCTTCGTCTCTGAAGAAAGAGAGAATGAGAGCAAGAGAGAGAGAGAGATCTCTACGAGAGATCCGAGAGTTAGAGAGAGATGAGATAACTGAGAGAGAGAGAGAGTACAAGAGATAAAGAGAGAGAGAGAAGAGAGAGAGAAGAAGAGAGAAGAGAGAAGAGAGAGAGAGATAGAGAGAGAGAGAGGGACGAGAGAGAGGGTAGAGAGAGAATAAAGGAGAGAGGAGAGAGGAGAGATAGGAGGGAGAGAGAGAGAGAGCTCTACGGAGAGAGAGGAGATAAACGAATGAGAGAGAGAGGAGGAGGAGAGATCTCTAGAAGAAGAAAAGGAGAACTCATCCGCTAAGAAGAAATAGAAGTAGAAGTATTAAACAAGAAGAATATGATGAAGATGAAGAAGAGGGAATAAGAGGAAGATAGGAGGAGGAGGAGGAGGAGGATTGCCTCTCTAGGAGGAGGAGGAGGAGCAACCTGGGAGGAACAAGAGGCAGATGGACAGACAGGAAGACAGACACATGGGAACACACGCCAAGCATTCGGATTTCGAGCAGTGCTCTTTGACTCTCTCACGTTGAGTACTTTCTTTACATACTTCTTCTCTCTTCGACAGTGTCCTGTCAATTTATGAGCGCAGGATGCGTCATGCTGCCAGTTATGCGCCTATCTAAGAAATACTTTAGGCCCAGCAGTAGTCCGACTTCGGCTGGAAGAAATGTTTTTTTGAAAGCGGTTCGTGAAAAAAATAGGCAGGAGAATGAACCGGTAAGGCAGAAAGATAGTAGATGACAGTTAGCAAAGGGAAAAGGCCGCAAAGTCAAAGAGAGTGACAGATTAGAGGAAGTTACAAGCACAGAACTTCTCAGAAGGTGGGGGAACTATTTATACAAAAGACCCCCCGGTATCCCCACGGGGGGCTTTGCATACATAAAGTTTGATAGTGTTTTTTGTTCAACCCCTGTCTTGGCAAACAGTACAGCAGACTGGTGGTCAACAGTCTTCACACGTCTTAGGTCAAAGAGAAGCCCCTGGCTCGGGGGGAACAAGCAGACGTACTCACACACTAGCCCCCTTTCATCCAATCTGTCTATATATGTGTGTCCCCTCTGTGTGCGTCTGTCTCTGTCTCTCTGTATCTCTCTCCTCTCTGTCAGCTGTGTGTCTCTCTGTCTCGCTCTGCTATTCTCTCTCTCGGAAATTCCGCCTATCAAATCTCCTATTATCCCAGTATCCCTCTAGTCCCACTCTCTCTCATCGTCGTTCTCCCTCTCTCTCTCTCACTCTCTCTCTCTCTCTCTCTCTCTCCTCCTCTCTTCCCTCTCTCTCTCTCTCTCTCTTCCATCTCTCTCTCTCTCCTCTCTCTATCAATCTCTCTCTCTTCTCTCTCTCTCTCTCTCCGAATCTCTTTCTCTCTCTCTCTCTCTCCTCTCTCATTTCTCTCTCTCTGAACTCTCTCTTATCTCTCTCCTATATCGATGATCTCTCTCTCTCCATCATCTCTCCAGTCATTCTCTCTCTCTACTCCCTCTCTCTCTCTCTCTCCCCCGACTCTCTCTCTTTCTCTCTCTCTCTCTTCTCTGTCTTATCTCTCTCTCTCTCTCTCTCCTCTCTCTCTCTCTCGCTCTCTCTCACTCTCTTCTATGTCTCTCTCTCTCTCTCTCTATCTCTCCATCTCTCACTGAGAGTCCTATCTCTCTCAATTTCTCTCCTCTCTCTCTCTCTCTCTCACTACTCTCTCAAAGTCTCTCTCTCGCTCTCTCTCTCTCTCACTCTCTCTCTCTCTTCCACACTCTCTCTCACTTCTCTCGATCTCTCTTCTCTCTCTCTAAATCGCTCTCTCTCTCTCCAATCAACTACTCTCTCTCTCTCTCCTCTCACTCTCTCTCTCTCTCTCTCTCTCCCTCAACCTCTCTCTCTCTCTCTCTCTTCTCTCCTCTCTCTCTCTCTCTCTCTCTCTCTCTCTCTCTATCTCTTATCTCTCAAGAGGCAGATGGACAGACAGGAAGACAGACACATGGAAACACACACACCAAACATTCGGATTTCGAGTAGTGCTCTTTGACTGTCTCACGTTGAGTACTTTCTTTACGTACACAAAAGTTTGATAGTGTTTTAACCCTTTCACCGCCAAAGTCGCATTTTAGCACCACAGTGATTTAACACCTATGTCACTAAAAGGCATACAATTGGGGTCTATTATCCAAAGACCCTATTGTCTTAGTTTTGGGAAGTAAGGATAGACCTTATTTTATATATGTCACAGAAGAATCCCCAATACCGCAGATGGATTTTGTTCTCTACCCAAGTAAATGTAATGGAAATATTTGGCTGAAATATGGCTGGCGGTGAAAGGGTTAAGCCTCTTCAAGAAGTTGCTTCACACAAATTACTCGTCACGGATTAGCATGTGCGTGACCCCCCCAGTGTCTCTGTATCTCTGTCTCTGTCTCTGTCTCTCTCTCTCTCTCTCCCATCTGTCCTCTCTCTCTCTCTCTCGCTCTTTCTCTCTCTCTCTCTCATCTCACCTCTCTCTCTCTCTCTCTCTCTCTCTCTCTCGTCATCTCTCTCTCTCTCTCTCTCTCACGGTACGTTCTTTCGTTTGACACCATGTCTATTTACTGTCTGAGGTTAGGAGTGGACAGTTTCACACAAGTGACATTCACTACTTGTACCTTCTTTAAACCAAAAGCACTGGAATAACCAAATTTGGCGCAAATCTTTTAAAGGGCCACCCTGACGGAAGATGTTTTTTTCAAGAAACACGTCGAGATCACGAGAAAGACACCATTTACAAAAATCGGAACTCTCACTTTGCTCTGGTTTCCTAGAAATCAAAATCGCGGATTCCTCCTTGGCGGAGGTGCTGGAAGTCAGATTATTTCAGTGAAAGAGAAGGCATGCTTTTTATCTTTTCTTTTTTCTTTTGGCCGCCTGAGTTAGACCAAATCGTTTTTGCATACATTTTCCAACAACACAGCCTTTTTATACAGTTTTTAGTACACAGTTTACCAAAAGGAGTTTTGCTCACAACAACAAAATAGCTCCATTTTTGTTTACTGCACTACAAAGAAGAAAAAACTTCTACCACTCTCAGTGGCCTAATCCGTCAGGGTGCCCCTTTAAAATGTGTATTGGTTTCTAGAAAGGGGACATCAAATATTGGTAAAGGTCTCTGTAAACGTTAAACATCA
Organism: Phymorhynchus buccinoides; assembly: GCA_017654935.2. NCBI lineage: Eukaryota > Metazoa > Mollusca > Gastropoda > Neogastropoda > Raphitomidae > Phymorhynchus > Phymorhynchus buccinoides. The sequence goes on along the minus strand of CM065698.1, from coordinate 5,718,468 downwards.
TTCACAAAATATATCTATTTCCCCATGGCAACAGTGTTAGGACTACTCTTATAATAAGACTTACAACTCACTGTGTTGCCATGGGGAAATAGTGATATTTTGTGAATATTGTTGATGCATACACAGACTTTGACATCATTCACAAAACTCTATTTCCCCATGGCAACACAATGCTAGGCCACTCACAATATGACTCACAACACACTGTGTTGCCATGGCGGAAAGAGTGATATTAGGTAACTTGGTGAATATTATGCAGAAACCTTAAGTGTGCCTTTTATTGTGAATGTGAGAGCATGCATATGCGCGTGCGCGCGCGTATGTATGTGTGTGTATGTATATATTATGTGTGCGTGCAGTTGTGGGTATGAACTTCTGATTCACAAGGCCGCGATTGCTAGTAGCAAGATAGCAAGCAAGATATAGATAGCAAGGGTTCAACGCTTTTCAGAAAGGTTATATTTAAAAAAGTAAAAATGTTGTATTAAAAAACGTAGGTGCCTTGCAACCAGTGAAATTGATGTGTTCGTGTGTGGGGGTTTTCAACACCGGGCAAACCTTTCTTATCTCTACAAGATTTGTGAACACGTTCACAAGCAGGATACAGGGGGGAAAACCTGACTGATAGTGCACTCGTGACTACACGAACATGAAAGCACGCAAAGGTACATGATTGTACACACACGCACTCGCGCACGCACACCAAAACACATACATTCATTCAGAAAGACCACGCACACCATAGGCACACAACACACACACACTTGCGTTGCGCACACAGCCGCCAGCACAAAGCACAGCACACACGCGCGCCGCGCGCGCCCTACCCGCCGCGCACGTACACCTCTCTCTCTCTCTTCTCTCTGTCTCTCCGTCTTCTCTCTCTCTCTCTCTTCTCTTCTCCTCTCTCTCTCTCTCTCTCTCTCTCTCTCCGCTCTCTCCCATCCCTCTCTCTCTCTCACACACACACATATACACACACACCCCCACACACACACACCACACGCATCACACACAACTCACCCCCCATCTCTCTCACACTCATCTCCACATCCACATACTCCACACACGCATGCACGTACACACACACACACACACAACACACACCTGAATCATCTTTAGTGTAAGGACGTAAAATCAAAAAAACGCACACCTGGCACGCACCGCACACGCACGCACGCACACACACAAAATACGACACACCGCTTCCTCACGCACACACACGTACATACACTCGCACCACACACACACACACACACCACTCACACATCCACACACACACACTCACACACGCACCACGCACAATGCACTCACACGCGCACACATAAACTCCTACACTCGCACGCTCCGCAAAGAGAGTAAAGATGGACAGACAAACAGGACAGACAGACAGACAGTCACGACAGACAAAACAGGCACAGAAGTTTCCTTCCAGCGCACTAATATTCATGCTCGTACAAAACAGAAGTGTAGAAAAGAATAATAAAAAAAAGAAGAAGAACAAGGGCGTCGCCGAGCGGCAGACATGTCCGTCACCAGCGAATGCCACGCACTTGCGACAACCCGTAGATTGTCACTTCCTGACACAAAATTGGAAGGGATTCTGTCTTCTAGTTCACGAGATACAGCTTGAAGAAGAAACATATAGCGCAAAGAAGGAAATTTCGGTTTTCAAGGTCACACTTCAAGGTCAAGGTCAGCATGGTGATAATTTATGCTCGGATGTTTTCTTCTCTAGGGTATACAGTACCACACACAATCTGAAGCGCTTCTGTCAAGTACCAATGTGGAAAATATGGCTTAAAACCCAATGTGTAGACCCCTACCACTTTCAAGGCCTACCGATCGCCCGGACCGTGACCTTGACCTTGATCGGTATGCCACCATCAGAACGGGCATAAGCCAAAGTACCTTCATGCCAAATTTGAAGACTCTAACACTAACGGTGTGGGAGTTATGGCCCCTTAAAGATTTTCGGTTTTCAAGGTCGTACGCCAAGGTCAAGGTCACGACGGCAAAATGTTTTGCGCGGATGCCTTCCTCTCATGGTGACACACCAGCACACAAAAAATTGACGTGATTCGGTCAACCCGTTCGAAAGATATCCTTGGGACAGACAGAAGGAGAAAAAATGACCCTCCGATTTTCATGCTCCAGCGATCTTTTTGACCTTGACCTTGACCTTGATCGGTATGCCATCATCAGAACGGGCATAAGCCAAACCACCTTCATACCAAGTTTTCAACATCCTATGTTGATCGGTGCCCGAGATATGGCTAAAAATAGATTTTCGGTTTTCAAGGTCGTACGTCAAGGTCAAGGTCACGACGGCAAAAATGGTTTGCGCCGATCTCTTCCTATTAAGGAGGCACACCTTCACACAAAATTTGACGCGATTCGGTCAAGCGGTTCGGGAGATATCCTTGGGACAGACAGAAAAGGAAACAAAGAAAAAAAAAAAACAAAAACCAGCCCATCGCAAAGTCCGAATCACCTTCGGTGACGGACAAAAAGGGTAAATATAAGCAAAATGCAATTTGAGAGAGAAGGAATTGCTGTGAATCCATTAGCGTTTGGAGGGCAGGGGGGAAGTGATTGCCCCGTTGCCGTAGCCCTATATCAGAACCTGGTGTGTACCTCACATCTCATCATGATCCCAGTCCCGCGAGACACTCTGTGTGTGTGCTGTGTGTGTGTTGTGTGTGTGTGTGTGTGTGTGTGTCTGTCTCTCTCTCTCGTGTGTGTTCTGTGTGTGTATGTGTCTGTGTGTCTGTGTCTGTCCTGTGTGTGTAATGTCTCCGTCAAACGTGTGTGTGTGTTCTGTTCTGTGTGTGTGTGCGTGGTGTGTGTGTCTGTGTGTCCTGTGTCCGTGTCTCTTCACCCGCTATCTGAGAGAGAGAGAGAGAGAGAGAAGAGAGAGAGGAGAGAGAGAGAGAGTCGATCATATGCCGAGAGATAGATCATCCGCTCGACTCCCGTCTCGATATCAAATCTCTAGAGATATATCTCTCGATCCCTTCTCTCTCTCTCTCTCCTCGGAGAGAGCTCTCTCGTCTGTCTCTGAGCAAGAAGACTGACTCTTCTCTCGTGAGTTGTCAGAGAGAGTCTGCTCAGAGAAGAGAGATCGAGAGAGAGCTCATCGCGAGAGAGAGAGAGAGAGAGAGACAGAGACAGAGAGACAAGTCAGAGACAGAGGGGAGAGACTCTCTTCCTCGAGAGAGGCGTCTGAGAGAGAGAGATTCTTCTAGAGAGAGAGAGAGAGAGAGAGAAGAGAGATTGAGAGAGAGGGGGGGAGAATGTGTGTGTTTCCTAGGTTGAGTACTCTCCCTCTCTCTCTCCTCTTCTCTCTCCTCCTCCCCTACTCCCTCTCTCTCTCCTCCTCCCCCGAGCTCATCCCCCTCTCTCTCTCTCTCTCCTCCCTCTCTCTCTCTCTCTCCCTCTCTCCCTCTCTCTCCTCTCTCTCCCCCTCTCCCTCTCTCCGTCTCTCTCTCCCTATCTCGCCCCTCCTACTCTCTCTCCCTCTGCTCTCTCTCTATCCTCTATCTCCCTCCTTCCACATCTCGTCTCTCTCTTGAATCCTCTCTGCTCTCTCTCTCCCCTCCTCCTCCCTCTCTCTCACAGCCATCATCTCTCTTCTCCTCTCCCTCGCTCCTCTCTCTCATTCATAAACTTCTCTCCCATTCACTTCTTTTCCTTCTCGATCTCTCTCATCTCTCTCTCCTCATCTGCGCTCCGGCGCGTGTGTGAGTGTACGTCACCTCCTGTGTCTCTCTCTCAGATCCTGTAACATCACTAACTTATATCCTCCCTCCACTC
>CM065698.1:5699652-5704652 GCA_017654935.2 Phymorhynchus buccinoides | reverse complement strand
CAATCCACACTCTCTCGGTCAAAAGGAAACACAGTGCCCCCATCTCTATGTAATCCATCTCTATATGCCCTTCTCTATGTGTCCCCTTGATTGGTTGTTGTTGCGGCCCTAAGCTCCACGAAGGAGCCTGCAGGACTAAGCCAAGTAAGTGTCCCCGTCATTACATGTCCCCATCTCTGTGTGTCCCCATATATATATATGTGCCCCCATCTCTATAATGCCCTTGTCTATGTGTCCCTGTCCCTCTATGTTCACATCTCTATGTGTCCCCCCCCCGTTTCTATGTGTCCCCATTATTGTGTCCCTGTCCCTGTATGTTCCCGTCTCTATGTGTCCCCCCGTCTCTATGTGTCCCCATTATTGTGTCCCTGCCCCTGTATGTTCCCATCTCTATGTGTCCCCCCGTCTCTATGTGTCCCCCGTCTCTATGTGTCCCCCGTCTCTATGTGTCCCCCCGTCTCTATGTTGTTGGCCCCCCATTACCCGCTCTCTATGTGTCCCTCAATGGTATTGTGTCCCTGTCACTGTATGTTCCCATATCTATGTGTCCCCCCGTCTCTATGTGTCCCCGTCTCTTATGTGTCCCCCTCTCTATGTTCCCCATTATATGTGTCCCCGTCCTACTGTTCCTGTCTATGTTTCCCGTCTCTATGTGTCCCCATTATTGTGTCCCTGTCCCTGTATGTTCCCGTCTCTATGTGTCCCCCCGCCCCCCCCCATTCTTGTGTCCCTGCCCCTGTATGTTCCCCATTCTCTTATGTGTCCCCATCCTATATGTCTCTATGTGTCCCCTATCCCTATATGTGTCCCTGTCTTCTGTGTGTTCCCGTCTCTATATGTGTCCCCCGTCTATGTGTCCCCATTATTGTGTCCCTGTCCCTGTATGTTCCCATCTCTATGTGTCCCCCGTCTCTATGTGTCCCCATTATTGTGTCCCTGTCCCTGTATGTTCCCGTCTCTATGTGTCCCCCCGTCTCTATGTGTCCCCCATCATTGTGTCCCTGTCATGTGTGTTCCCATCTCTATGTGTCCCCCCGTCTCTATGTGTCCCCATTATATGTGTCCCTGTCCCTGTATGTTCCCATCTCTATGTGTCCCATCTCTCTATGTGTCCCCATTCCTGTATGTTCCCGTCTTATGTGGTCCCCATTATTGTGTCCCTGCCCCCTCTATGTTCACCATCTCTATGTGGTCCCCCCGTCTCTATGTGTCCCCCATTATTGTGTCCCTGCCCCTCTATGTTCCCCATCTCTATGTGTCCCCCGCGTCTCTATGTGTCCCCGTTCTCTATGTGTCCCTGTCCCTATTGTGTCCCCGTCACCATCTCTATGTGTCCCCCCGTCTCTATGTGTCCCCATTATTGTGTCCCTGTCTCAAATCATCCCCGGACGTGTCTATGTATGCCTGTGTCTATGTGTCCCCATCCCTATATGGCCCATCTCTCTATGCGTGTCCCCATCTCTCATTATGTCCCCAGCTCTATGTGTCACCAGCTCTATGTGTCAACAGCTCTATGTGTCACCAGCTCTATGTGTCACCAGCTCTATATTAACCCTTTCGTCGCCAGCCATTTGTTAGCCCCAAACTTAACTGGGAAGAGAAAAAAAAATTATCTGCAATATTGGGAATTCCTCTGTCACATGTATAACATTAGGTCTATCCTTACCTCCCAAACTTAAGGTCTTTGGATAACAGGCCCTGATCTGATGCCTTATAGCGACATGGGAGTTGAACCATTGTGGTGCATAAATGCGACATTGGCGGTGAAAGGGTTAAGGTAGTCTAGTACACGAACGAGGCGAGTCCTCCTCCATCACTGTTATTGCATTAGTGCTGGGGGTTATCTGGGATGAGGAGCACTTCTGGTGGTGTGAGGGTCTGTGTGTGTGTGTGTGTGTGTGTGTGTGTGTGTGGGTGTGTGTGTGTGTGTGTTGTGTGTGTGTGTGTGTGACTTTTAATCTGTCTGCTTCTCACTCAACCAATGTGTTTCTCTGTCTTTCCGTGTCTGTTTCTGTCTTTGTCTATGTTTCTAGTCTTTATGTTTGTCTCTCTCTCTGTGACGTGTCATGTTTTTACTTGCTAGTTTTTCATTTATTAATGGGGGGTTTTAACAAAAGGATTTTAACCAAACAAACTTTGATTTTGTTTTACCTTGTGGCCTTTATCCCTTTTTAATAACGTGGTAACAGCCCTGACATGGCCTTTGTTGTCGACGGGGCTATAATTTTAATCTTAATCTTAATCTCGCTCTGTCTCTCGTTCGCTCTCTCTCTCTCTCTATCTCTCTATCTACTCCTATCTCTCTCCTCTCCTCTCTCTCTGATCTCTCTCTCTCTCTCTCTTCTCGCTCTGTGATCTCTCTCTACCTCTCACTCTCCCCCTTTCTCCCTCTCCCTCTCACTCTCTGTCTGTCTCTCTATGTCTCTCTCTCCCCTATCCTATCTCTCTCTATCTCTCTCTCACTCAAACACACTATGGTCTCTCTTCTATCTCTCTGTCTCTCTCTGTCTATCTCTGTCTCTCTCTGTCTATGTCTCTATCTGTCTCTGTCTCTCTGTGATTCTCTCTCTCTCTCTCTCTCTCTCTCTTCTATCCTCTCATCTCTCTCTCTCTCTTCTCTCTCTCTCTCTCTATCTTGTCTGTCATTACTCTGTCTTATCTGTCTCTGGCTGTCTGTATGTCCAGTCTCTCTCTCTCTATCTCTCTCTCTCTCTCTCTCTCTCTCTCTCTCTTCTCTCGATCCTCTTTCTCTCTATGTCTATTTTTGTCTCTCCGTGTCTCTATTTGTATTTGTCTGTCTGCCTATCCTCTCTATCTATCTATCTCTCTTCTATCTCTATTAATGTCGTCTATCTACTCCATCTCTCTCATCTCCATATCTCTATTGTCATCTCTCTCTCTCTATCTGGTGCTGTCTGTCTGTCTGTCAGTCGTGTCTTTCTCTCTCTCTATATATCTATCTCTCTCTCTCTCTCTCTCTCTCTCTCTCTCCTCTCTCTCTCTCCCGCTCTCTCTTCGTCTCTCCCTCTCTCTCTGGTCTATTGTGTTCTCTTCCGTGTTCGCTAGTTGTATTTGTTCTTTCTACCTATCTCTCTCTCTCTCTCTCTCTATTCTCTCTATCTCTCTCTTCTCTATCTCTCGCTCTCTCTCTATCTCTCTCGCTCTCTCTCTCTCTCTCTCCTCTATCTCTCCTCCTCATATAAATATATATATATATATATAATATATATTATATATACAAAAATCTCTCTATCGCTCTCGCCCTCTCTATCTCTCTCTCTCTCTCTCTCTCTCTCTCTCTCTCTCTCTCTCTATCTCTCTCTCTCTCTCTCTCTCTCGTCTGTGTCTATTTTTGTCTATCCGTGTCTCTATTTGTATTTGTATGTCTGCCTATCCTCTCTCTCTCTCTCCTCTATCTCCTTCTCTTCTCCTCTCTCTATCTCTCTATCGCTCTCCATCTCTCTCAAATGTTCATCCGCCATTCTATCAGTAGTGAGGTCAACTCTTCTCCATCATAATTATTGTATTAGTGCTGGACACGTGGGATAATCAATCAGTTCTACTGTGTGACTCTCTCTCTCTCTCTCTTCTCTCTCTCTCTCTCTCTCTCTCTCTATATATCTCTCCTCTCTCTCTCCCTCTCTCTCTCTCTCTCTTCCTCCCATCTCTCTCTCTCTCTCTCCCATCCCTCTCTCTCTCCCCCCTCTCCCTCTCTCCTCTATCCCTCTCTCACCTCTCTCTCTCTCCTCTCTCTCTCACTCTCTCCCTTCTCTCCCTCTCTCCCCTCTCTCTTTCTCTCTCTCCCCCCTCTCCCTCCTCTCCCTCCCTCCCCCCCCCTCTCTCTCTCCCCCCTCTACATCGTCTCTCTAACGAATCTCCCTCCTCTCTCTCTCTCCCCAATACCCCACACTGATTAATGTAACGAATAATGACTCAAAACTAAACCAAAACAAGCACACAACAAGTGCAACGCCGGGCGGCTGCAAAGTCCCCTCGCAGCATCGCCGAGCTACTCCGAAATCGGAATGTGTCGGCTGTACACACAGCTGGGAGACCATTGAGAACTGAAAACAGGACGCACGCACGGACGGATGGACGGCCGGAAAGAAGTGGGACATATCGGGCCTGTGACACAAAGGCCGTGATTTGAGCGCGCGCGATCATGCGCACACGAGCGCACAGAAACATTCATGACAACTGTGTTATAGACCATTCATCAAGAAATGTGAAAAAAACTGCATTGAAATACATGCAAAACTTCGCGAGATATTAGCGATTATGTGTTTTGGGGTTTGAACCCCGTAACTGGCGCGACCTTGACCTTAATGTAAAACTAAATACATCAGTGGATGATGATAGACTGAATAGGTTTTGAGAAAAAACGGACGAATAGCCGTACGGACGGACGGAGGCACGCCGGAGGCACGCCGGAGGCACGCCGGACGGATCAGACAGAAACAATACCTCCCCGAACCTTCGACTCGGGGACTAACAACAGTGGCTTGTTTAGTCTAGACATTTACATAATTGAGGTCTCTTTCAAATAATTGTGATGTTTTGATTTCTTAAGTAGAGAAAATACAAACCAGACCCTAGATGATATAGATTTCGCGTGGCGTCACGCTACAGACGATTGGGTAGCAGAAGTCACGTGCGTGATGGTGACCAATTTAGACAGACAGACTGTGTTTGTGACCCGCATCTTCGGATTACACTTTAATTTGTGTCTATGTGTGTTATTTTCTGCCTTCGGCTCCGGGAGCTATTGTTTTTGTCTGGTCCGTCCGGTGTCCGTCCGGTGTGCCTCCGTCCGTCCGGCTATTCCTCCGTTTTTCTCAAAAAACTATTCAGTCTATCATCATCAATTTGGTATACTAGTTTGCCAAATCTAAAAAAAAAATGAGGGGGGGAACGCCCGAGGGGGAAAAAAAAAAACAAAAAGGAAGGGTAGCCATCCACCGTCGAGTGGAGGGGGACTACCGACGGGTGGGAAGAGGGGT
>CM065698.1:5688448-5699152 GCA_017654935.2 Phymorhynchus buccinoides | reverse complement strand
CCCACCCACCCAATCCAAAATGGCTACTCCTCTGTCCGGCTCTCCGCCAAATAAAATCGCCGTTTGACGGTTTTAATTTCTAAGAAATTTGCCGGAGCAAAGTGAGTGTTCCGATCCTGAAAAAGGCCTGTGCTTTCTGGTTATCTGACTTGTTTCTTGCGAACTCATCCTTCCGAGTCCACCTTAAGCTTCACATACATGGGATCAAGGTCCACCTGCGTGTTGTGTGTTTCTGTTGTCTGTTTTTTTGTTATCGACATGTTTGTTTGATTCCGTGTCTTGCGTGTCTAATGAGTCTTTTGAGCGAAAATAGCAACATTTTTTTTTCTGACGGAAAAATATTTCCATGTGTATCATGTCTCACAGACAACCGTCACAAGCGCTATCGGAGTTGGCTCGACCTGTATGCTGTGTACGGGCCCTTTATGTTTCTCGTTGTTTTTTTTCCCCTCCCTTTTCATCAATAGGTGTGATCCGTATCGTTTTTCTGGTTGATATTTGGCTTTTTGGGCCACAACATATTTCATGCATGTACTTTGTACTAACCCCCTATAAACCGTAAGCTGTTGCCTTTCAATTAATCTCTCCTCTCTCTCTCTCTCTCCCGGGCCCCATCTCTCTTTCTCCTCTTCTCTCTCGTCTCGTGTCGTCTCTCATGCGGCCCAATTCTCGTCCCCCGTCTCTCTCCCTCCTCATCTCTCTCTCTCTCCTCTCTCTCTCTCTCTCTTTGTGTTTGATTTTTGTTGTTTTCATTTATTTGATTTTGTTCATTGAGGCACGGTGTGAAAAGCTCCATTATGCTTATCTGTTCACCCTCAATAAAAACACATTGCGTTCGAGAGTTCGAGTTAGAGTTTTATCTCCCTCTCCCCCTCTCTCTCTCCCTCTCTCTCCCCTCCCCCCTCCTCTGTCTCTCTCTCTCTCTTCCTCTCTCTCTCTCTCTCCTCTCTCTCTCGTCTCTCTTCTCGCTCTCTCATCCTCATTGAATTATGTCATTCCTGTCTCTCGCTTTCTCGCATATGAATGAATGTGTGTGGCATATGGCTTTTTTAAAGCTTGTTTGTAAATTTATGTGGCAATGCATCGTCCCCTGTGGCGTGAAGTGTTGTGTGTATGTGTGTATCTATATAGTGTGTGGTGTGTGGGTGGTGTGTGTGTTTGGGTGTTGTGTATGTGTGTGTGCTTGTGTGTTTGTGTGTGTTATGTGTGTTTGTTTGTGGTGGTGTGTGTGTTGTGTTGTGTGTGGTGTGTGTGTGGTGTGTGTTAAAGGCATATAATGTGGATGTGATTCGAAGAAAGAAAAGGCCTCCGTAAATTTGGCGTTGGGATAGGAGAAGAGAGAGATAGAGAGAGAGGAAGGAAGAGAGAGAGAAAGAGAGAGATTGGGGGGGAGAGAGCAGAGAGAGGGAGAAGTGCGAGAGAGGTTGAGAGAGAGAGAGAGACTGGACACTGGACACTGGAAAACTTTATTTGACAAGGATAAAGATTTTAGGCGATAGTGAGAGAGAGAGAGAGAGAGAGAGAGAGGAGAGAGATGAGAGAGAGAGGAGGAGAGGAGAGAGAGAGAGACAGAGACAAGAGTACGAAAGACAGAGAAAGACAACAGAGAGAGGAGAATTTTGGGAATAATGTGTGAAATAAATCTTCCAAACGAACATACATACAAGCATGATACGTGTAGGCTACTGCTGATCAATACTAAATTAATATAAATGTCATTGAAAGTTAACGAATTGTGATTCTCGTACTTAGATGTGGGCAGTTCCAAAACAAACATGCTCATCTAGGGCAAATATTCAAAAGAGATCCACACTTTTTATTTTATTATTTTTAATTGCTCTTAGGTAGTGATAATGTCTGAAGTGTTCATTTTGTAATATGTGTTCATGTTAAACATAAAATGTATTTTATGTTTGCATTTTAGTGGTCCATTTCAAACTTGTTTTAAGAAACCTTTTAGTAGTTAGTAGTAGTAGTAGTAGTAGTAGTAGTAGTAGTAGTAGTAGTAGTCAGGTACAGTAGTAGTTAAGTAGTAGTATTTAGTAGGTAGTAGTAGTAGTAGTAGTAAGTAGTAGTAGTAGTATAGTAGTATCGTAGTGGTAGTGGTGGTGGTAGTAGTAGTAGTAGTAGTAGTAGTAGTCGTAGTAAGTAGTAAGTAGTAAGTAGTAGTAGTCGTAGTAGTAGTATAGTAGTCGTAGTAGTAGTAGTAGAAGTAGGAGGAGTAGTAGTAGAAATAAGTAGTAAGTCGTAGGAGGTGGTAGCAATAGTAGTGGTAGTAGTAGTAGTAGTATTAGTGGAAGTAGTAGTAGTAGTAGTAGTAGTAGTAGTAGTAGTAGTAGTAGTAGTAGTAAGTGGTAGTAGTAGTAGTAGTAGTAGTAGTAGTAGTAGAAGTAGTAGTAATAGTAATAGTAATAGTAATAATAGTTGGTGGTTAAGTAGTATTAGTAGTATTAGTTATTAGTAGTTGTATTAGTAGTATTAGTAGTAGTAGTAGTAGTAGTATTTGTAGTAGTAGTTAGTAGTATTAGTAGTAGTAGTAGTGGTGGTTGTGGTGGGGTGTGGTAGTAGTAGTAGTAGTAGTAGTTTTTTGTAGTAGTAGTAGTAGTAGTAGTTGCCTGGTTGTTTATTGATTAATTATCTGCACTTGCTGATCATGGTTTACCTGATTATCTGTTCATGTTGTTATGCTATTTTGTTATGTGTCAAGCGCCAGCCCTGTAGCCTACTTCGTCGGATGGGCCCGCTATATATAATATGCCCCATTCTTTCTTTATTTATTTATTGTTTATATTATTAAATGTCCGGCATCACTTTAGATTTTTTTTTTTCCTGCAGTGACCTCCCCTGATTGCCCAACCCCATTTTGTTTTTGTCACTTTTTAAAGGCCTTCTGATTAATTATTTTTACTATTGAATGTAACCCTTATCCATCTGCCTACCATGAAATAAATAATGTTACTCTTCCCTACTACCTAAGGCCATCAGAAAAGGTCGATGCAGTATCTAGATGTGTGTGTGTGTGTGTGTGTAGTGGTGTTGTGGTGTGGATGGTGTGTGTGTGTGTGTGTGTGTGTGTGTGTGTGTGTGTGTGGTTTGTGTTGTGTGTGCTTGCGTGCGTGCCGGTGCCGCGGCGCGCGTTTGGGGCGGTGCCGTGTAGTGTGTGTGTGTTGTGTGTGTGGGTTGAGTGGAGAGAGGAGAGATAGAGAGAGCGAGAAGAGAGAGCGAGAGAGGAGAGAGAGAGAGAGAGAGAGACGAGAGAGAGAACGAGGAGAGAGAGAGAGAGAAAACGAGATAGGAGATAGAACGAGAGAGAGAGAGAGAAACAAGACGGAACTAACGAACGAACGAACGAACTTGTTATTTTTTAATTCAGAGTAATGAGATAAACTAATTAATTACAGGATTTTTTTCACTCAGCCCTGAGGCAAACAACAAAAAAGAAACAAACGCAAATAAAATTTAAGAACAGAAAGAAAAACCAAACTACGACCCAACAACAAATATAATTTAAAAAAAATTAAAATAAAAACCAAGAAAATTATTTTACATATATATACATTAACCTGCAAGAGTAAGGGGAGATATGGGGATGGGGATTTTGGAAAAGGATACGTAAAATGTGGCTGCTCGAGAAAAGTGATTATAGCGGAAGTAACAAGAACATAATATCCCGTTTTTTCAGGACCAACAAACCCAAGGTTTAGAAATTTGGATTTAGTTGCCAACACAACTTCTTTACATACAGCTGGGATTTAGAGTGTTTGTCGTCACCTCTGAGAGAGAGAGAGAGAGAGAGAGAGAGAGAGAGAGGGGGAGCGTGGGAGAGAGAGAGAGAGAGAAGAGAGACGGAGAGAGAGAGAGAGAGGACGGGGGGAGGGAAAGGGGGGTCTCTGAGTCTCTCTCAAGGGGGGTCTCTCTCTCTCTCTCAGCTCTCTCTCTCTCACTCTCTCTCTCAGCTCTCTCTCGTTTCTATCCTCTCTCTCTCTCTCATCGTTCTTGTTCTTCTTTATTCTTCTTGTTTCTTCCTTCTCGTTTATTTTTTTCGTGTTGGTTGTTTGTTGTTGTTATTCGTTCTTCTTCTTATTCCTTCTTCTTTCTTTCTTCTTCGTTCTCAAGGCTCTCTCTCTCCCTCCTATACTCTCTCTCTCTCGTCTCATACTCTCTCTAGATCCTCTCTCTCTCTTTTTTTTTGTTCCTCTCTCTCTCTCTTCTTGTTCTTGTTGTCTCTTCTTCTTCTTCTTCTTCTTCTTCTCTTCTTCTTCTTATTCTTTCTTCTTCTTTCTTGCCTTCTTCTTCTTCTTCATATAACGTCTCCCCCTTCTTACTTTTCATCGTCTTACAAACGTCTTACCCCCCATCACTACCTTTCCTTTTCATCTTTTCTTTTCTTTCTTTTTTTTTTTTTTTTTCTTTTTTATCTTTTCTTTTTTTCCTTCGGTCTCTCTGACGGGCCCTTTGTGGCTTATGAGCTCGTTCGTGTTGGATTTACTATTGTGGTTTGTTTCACCAAATCTACAAACCATTTGTTCAAGTTCATCAAGTTTGCCCACCCTCAACAAAAGAAACGATTCGTTCAATGTAGCAAGACCGCTCGAACCTAGCAGCACACTCGGGCAAGCAGCAAAGCTGTTGCGTTAGAACAACAGACCACCTGTAAAACAGATTCCGTGGGCTGTAATGTTTCTGTTGAAGCCCCTTGTAACTTCGTTGCAAACCGTAGTTGCCCCTTGTCAGTCTTATATAGTTTTTTACCACGATATGTCAGTCTATTTGTCGGTTAATATGTCTCTCCTAATTTTTTCAATTTTTTTTTTTGTTCATCCACGGCAAACGACTTCTTAACTATGTTCCTCTCTCTCTCTTTTCCCAGTCCCCCTCTTCTCTCTCTGTCTCTGTCTTCTGCTCTCTGTCACCTCTCTGTCTCTCTCTCCTCTGCCTCTCTCTCTCCGAATCTCTCTCTCTCTCCTCCTCACAAAAAAAAAAAAAAAAAAAAATCTCTCTCTCTCTCTTCTCCATCTCTCTCTCTCTGTCTCTCTCTCCTCCCTCTCTCCTCTCTCTCCCCCTCTCTCTCTCTCTCCTCTCTCTCCTCTCTCTCTCACACCTCTCTCTCTCTCTCTCCCTCTCTCTCCTCTGTCTCTCTCGTGTCTCTCTATCTCTCTCTCTCTCTCTCTCGCTCTCCATATGTTTATCTTATTTTGTCTTCTTTCTCTCCTCTCTCTCTTTCTGATCTCTGATTCTTATGTTTCTCTCCCTCTTTCTGTCTCTCTGTCTCTGCCTTCTCTCTCCACTCTCCTCTCCCTCTCTGTCTATCTGCCTCTCTCTCTCTCTCTCTCTCTCTCGGCTCTCTCTCTCTCTCTCTCTCTCTCTCTCTCTGTCTATCTGCCTCTCTCTCTCTCTCTCTCTCTCTCTCTCTCTCTCTCTCTCTCTATCTCTCTCTCTCTCGCTCTGTGTCTCTCTCTCTGTCTCTCTCTCTCTGTCCTCTCTCTCTGTCTCTCTCTCTCTCTCTCTCTCTCTTCTCTCTCTCTCTCTCTCATCTCTCCTCTCTCCTCTTTCTCTCTCTCTCTCTCTCTCTCTCTGTTTATAACGTGTAACGTTATTTTTCTCACTGTCTCTCTCCATTTCTCTCTCTCTGTCTCTCTCTCTCTTCTCTCTCTCTCTCTCTCTCTCTCTCTCTCTCCTCTCTCCTCTCTCTCTCTCTCTCTCTCTCTCTCTCTCTCTCTCTCTCTCTCTCTCTCTCTCTCTCTCTCTCTCTCTCTCCGACCTATTGTGGTTTATCTCACGTTCAGCCCGCTACTCATAATGTCTGTTATCATTGATTGACATTAACCCAATATAAGGCTGGTTCTATAGTAAAAGTATTATACCGGTCGTGTTCTTATTGTTCTGATTTTCTGCTTGTAGTCTATCATTAGTTGATGTAGTCACATACTTGTATGCGTGCGCGTGTGTATGTATGTATGTGTGTGTGTGTGTGTGTGTGTGTATGTATGTGTGTGTGTGTGTGTGTCCTGTGTCTCTGTGTGTGTGTGTGTGTGTGTGTGGTGTGTGTCTCTGTGTGTGTGTTGTGTGTTGTGTGTGTGTGTGTATGTGTGTGACCCTGTATACATACATGTATGAATGCCTGCGTGCGTGCCGCAATGACCAAATCTTACTTTATGGTCCACTATTTCTGACAATTATTGTCTCCCCTGCCTGTGCCTCTCGGTGACAGTTTGTGCGAGGCACTTGAGCAGAAGAGAGTGTGAACACGAGTCCCTGTTTATTCAAACCCCCCGTTAAATGTCACCGTCCGTCCAATTGAATACAGTAGCACATGTGGTGCCCGCATAATACATGTCACCTTCAGCGAAAAACGCGTGTGAGTCTGTGGTCAAGGATCTCTCCCTAGTGTCTCGAACGAAATTTCAAATTTTACGTCCTCTTGGCCCCGAAGGACACATATGCTAGCTATGAATATGGGGGGCACCTCTCTAGTGACTTCGCTGAAGCCATTCCCTTAACCCTTTCACCGCCAGCCATATTTCAGCCAAAAAGTCCATTACATTTACCTGGGTAGAGAACAAAATCCATCTGCAGTATTGGGGATTCTTCTGTGACATATATAAAATAAAGGTCTAACCTTACTTCCCAAAACTGAGACAATAGGGTCTGTGGATAATACACCCCAACTTGATGCCTTTTTAGTGACATAGGTTGTTAAATCACCGTGGTGCTAAAATGTGACTTTGGCGGTTTTTGTGAAAGGGTTTTGGCGTCCGCTAAAATCGCACGACTGTACGACGCGACTCGATCACTTTTTGGGTTCTCGATGCGCCGATCAAACCTGTTCTTGGAGATCACGTGATCGAATCGTATCGTACGTACAGTCGTGCGATTTTTAGCTGATGTGTGGCTGGCCCTTTGCTAGTTTGATTGGCAGTTGTGGGCGGACAAGGGTGTTGTGGCATCCATTCCTTGGCGATTCACTAAATCTTCAGGGCGGAGACACATTTGCATACTACTCGATTCAGTGCGATCCGATTTTTTTTACATTTGTGAGGCATGACTGACAGTGAATTCTACCGTCTAAATGAATCTGATAAAATCCTAAACCAGGATAGAAATAGCGAGGCACGGAGATAGGATGACAGTAAAGTAAGGAGAGGGTAACTCTCTCTCTAATTAAACTCCCTTCACCAAAGTTATTTCCGTCAATAGTGAAGTAAAGAAGAGGTAACTCTCTGTAATTAACTCCCTTCACCAAAGTTATTTTCGTTAAAAGAGTGAAGTAAGGAGAGGTAACTCTCTGTAATTAACCCCCTTCACCAAAAGTTATTTTCGGCACCAATTATTCACCTAGCACAGCATAAGCAAACGGCCATATTGAAATCATACTAGTTATGATTTCACTACGTTAAATATTTTGTAGTCTCCCGTACACGAATCTGATAAAATATATTATTTTTTGTATCGGTATTTGATTCGTGTGATTGGGTGTCTACATGAGCATAGTGAACAAATAAAAAAAATCGAGTTATTTTGTTTAGACGGAAATATTTCACGCGAACATCGTCATAATCGTATCGTATTTGGGGTCTTGGTCAAATCGTATGCAGTGTGGCTGGGCTTTTTAGCCACAGTTCTTACTTTGATCTAGAATGTGTCGTTAACCCTTTTCACCGCCATCCATATTTCAGCCGAAGATTTCCATTACCCAAATTTACCTGGGTAGAGAACAAAATCCATCTGCAGTATTGGTGATTCTTCTGTGACATCATATAAAATAAGGTTTATCCTTACTTCCCAAAACTAAGACAATAGCGTCTTTGGATAATAGACCCCAACTTGATGCCCTTTTAGTGACATGGGGTGTTAAATCACTGTGGTGCTAAAATGTGACTTTAGCGGTGAAAGGGTTAATAAGATAGCATTATACTCCAATGCCTGTCATCGAGTTTGAGTTAACGACAACATCACGGTTGCTATGGTGTCCACCGTGGAGACTTCAAGCGGATTTCAACACCTAGGTTTAGCATCAAAGTCCCTTTATGGACATGGCCGAAGGGTGGCCCGATATAGTTTTACGAGGATAAACTCTTGCCATGAACTCTTTAGCGAAGATGAACTCTTTCCCCGAGTTTGACAGCTCGACATTATGACCTGACGGAATGGGAGCAACTTATGACGATAATTTGACCGCCAGAGGGCAGAGGCAAACCGTTAGGGGCTTATCACGCGCGACTATTGTTAGTTGGGCGTAGTGAGTGAGACGAGAGAGAGAGAGAGAGAAGGGTAGGACTCATCTCCCCCTCTCTCTCTCTATTCACTACGCCCAACTAAGAAAATCGCGTTGATGAATAAGCCCCTAACGGTTGGACTGCCCTCTGGTGGTCAATTTATCGTCCTAAGTTGCCCATTAGTTTAGTGAACTCCTGAAATGTATCATGACGAACTCTTGCCAAAGCTCAAGGGGGGGTTTCTAATGCCCAATCCATTGCAGTGTTTCGGTTTCTGCATGTGTGAAAATTGTGTAGTTAAAGGGGCACCCTGACGGATGAGTTTCCTTCCACGAAACACGTCGAGATCACCAGAAGGACAGCCTTTTCAAGGATCGGAACACTCACTTTGATCTGGTTTCCTAAAAATTAAACCGTCAAAACGGCGATTCGTCCTTGGCGGAGATGCTTTGTGGGAGAGAGAAGCCATTTTGGATGGGGTGGGTGGAGGTCACTCATGTGTGAAGTTTATTTTTTTTATTTTTTTTTTGTAGTGCAGTAAAAAAAAAAAAAAGGATCTATTTGCCTTTGTTGTGAGCGAAACTCCTTTAGGTAAACTGTATAAAATTAAATAAAATAAAATTTAAAAAAAGTCTTGTATTGTGAACATTTCGTACAAACGATTTGTCCCTAAAAACTCAGGCGGCCATTAAAAAAGAGAAGGCATGTTTTTCACTGAAACGAATTTGACTTCCATCCACCTCCGCCGAGGAGGAATCGCCGATCTGACGGTTTGATTTCGTTTTCCCCCAACTCCCACTCATCTCCCTCATTTAAATGTATTGTGGACTAAGGCCAATGTACATTGAACATGTTCACTGTTTTCAGTGTTCTCTCTCTCTGTCTCCCTCCCTCCCCCTCCTCCCTCTCCCCCCCCGCCCCCCCCCCCCCCCCCCCAATAACCTCTACAAGCTCAACTCCAATCTCCAAGGCAAGGCACGAAGGACAGATAAGACGATCAAACCTCCTTCCTAATCCGCACCCCATCACTCATCATAATCTAATCATCGTCCTCTCTCGTTCGCCCACAACAGCTGTTGGGCTGTAATTCTGCAGAGGTTTTGGACCATCGCATCTTTACAGGGGCGGAACCACTGCGTACGATCCGATCCGATCCCAATGCGATCCGATTGTGACAATGTCACCTGTGAGTGAGTCGTGTGTGATTCACGTGACATACTTTTCCGTCTAAAATAATAATTTTTGTTTATTTTTCGCTCATGACAGGCACTACTCGAGTATATGGATCCCGATACAATGAATAAAATAAAATGTCTGATACAAAAAAAGTATGCAAGAAAATTAAGAACACAGCCGCCCATGCCTCATGTTCTAGTTTTGCAGCGAATTTTTCAAGCGTCTTCTAACACACTTTTCTTCAGGGCCCTATGGCTGGTACCCACGTGTCGTCATATCCGGCCACAAGGAGCGCCTTATTATGGGAGACCGCCATCTTAGTCCTTACCTTTTTTTTGAAAAATGCCAGATCGATGCTGCGTATTTGGCTGTTCCAATTCGAAACTTATTCTAAACTGTATTTATAACATCTGGATGTTTTCTTTACACATTTAGATAACATTTTCACTTTTTTTACACACAAATAAGGACTAAGATGGCGACACTATCCGACTAACTTCCGTTGGAATGGGTCGAGATGCGCACGCAGGTTGGGTTGGGAAACCATTGTGACCAAACTATACAAAAACATTATACAGATATGTTATCAGGTTCGTGTACAGGGGGGTACGAATAGAGGGAACAAAGCCAGTAGGATTTCATCAGATTCAGTAGAAGTAGAAGTTCATGTGAATCATGGCGTAGAAACGTCAGAGTCGGATCACAGTGAATCGAATCGTATGCAGTGCAGCGGCCCCTTAGCTTGGAAGCTTCACGCATTGTGTTCCTCTATTATTGTTTTGCCTTCTGCATCTTCATCTTCATCATCATCATCAGCAGCAGCAGCAGCAGCAGCAGCAAGAGCAGCAGCAGCAGCAGCGTCCATGTAAATCGTAGTCGTCGTTTGCTATCGCCATTATCGTTGTTATCATTATCGTCTTCATCAACATCATGATGAGAATCATCATCATCATCATCATCATCATCATCATCATAGTCGTCCTCATCATCACCATCGTCGTCATCATCATCATCATCATCATCATTAGTCGTCATCATCATCACCATCGTCCGTCATCATCATCATCATCATCACCATCGTTGTCGTCTTATCATCGCCATCGTCGTCGACATCATCATAATCATCATGAAAACACTCCTCATCGTCATCATCGTTTTCTTTTCTTGCTTTTTTGTTTTTGGTTCTTCCTCTTCCCCTTGTTTTCTTTCTCTCTTCTCTCCTCTCTCTCTCTCTCTCTCTCTCTCTCTCTCTTCCTCTCTTCCTCTCTCTCTCTCTCTCTCTCTCTCTCTCTCTCTCTCTCTCTCTCTCTCG
>CM065698.1:5668310-5670810 GCA_017654935.2 Phymorhynchus buccinoides | reverse complement strand
ATAACCAGGGAAAAGAAAGAATAGAAGAAGAAAAAAGAGAGGAATCAAAACAAAAACAATCTCTCTCTCTCTCTCTCTCTCTCTCTCTCTCTCTCTCTCTCTCTCTCTCTCTCTCTCTCTCTCTCTCTCTCTCTCTCTCTCTCTCTCTCTCTCTCTCTCTCTCTCTCTCTCTCTCTCTCTCTCTCTCTCTTTTATATTTGATTCTCTGTCAATTATTTCATGTGGCAATTTTTGTTTCGTTTTCTTGACTTGATTGTTTTTATGTCAATTTTTCATTGCCTGGTGTGAGTGCATGGTGTGAGTGAGAGGGCCAGGTGCAAAGAAGCTATTGTAGCTTATCCTATTTACCCTCAATAAAACATTCGTATTACGTATTTCGTATTTCTCTCTCTCCTCTCTCTCTCTCTCTCTCTCTCTCTCTCTCTCTCTCTCTCTCTCTCTCTCTCTCTCTCTCTCTCTCTCTCTCTCTCTCTCTCTCTCCTCTCTCTCTCTCATCTTCACAGTTATGTCAGTAGGGGAGGCGTGTTGATACAGTACCTGTATCACCTGGTTTCCTACCACACTGTAGAAGATTGGGGGATGATATTTTATATTTGTGTGTGAAGTTTGGACAGGGGAAGGGAAGTATTTTATCACAACCAACATGCAACGAAGCGGAATACTCTGTGCAAGGCAAACGAAGTTTCATCTTGGCAGCATCTGATGTAATTTTGGGTAACGCTTTTTTGTTTGTTATTCAGTGCACACATGCAAAGATTAAAACTGGAAATGCCACTTTAAAATCGCTAAGGTCTTAGGGTCAAAGAAAAATAATTAGTATGCAATTCGTACCACTATCACGTAACTCGTGCCTGATATGTCTTTTGAATGACATAGCTACAAAAAGGCATTCAGGAGCCTGTTTTTCGTGACATCAAACTTTTTGATGAGAAAATGACATAAGAATGAATTTGACTTCACACAAACTAACTGGAAAATTTAGAAAAGGGAATGACATTTTGATAAAGCCAAGTCACGTGCATCCTATTGTCGAATTGGTGCTATACGCGCCCTGGTACGATATCAGAACCAGGTGGTACGAATTCCGTAAAACGTCTTGTAATTCGTACATTTTGAAGATTATTTTAATTTTTTACTATTCAGCCAAAAGTACAAACATTATCTTTATAATTATAGTATACATTTGTAGCCCGCTACCAGCAGTATCCGTGCTGAAAGTTTTATAGCATTGGGATTATCTGCCCTTGAGATAGAGATCTCCTTCCTTAGGAGGTACAATAGCAACACGTGGCCTCTACCTCCACCCCAGCAAGCCCCCTTATAGGCCTCTGCAACTAGGGTTATTAACGCCCTTGACAGTGAGAGTGATGCCCTTGCTGGACAGTACTAACAAGGGCATTCACTCTTGCGAAAGGCAGCCATTTAGTGGCATCAAATAGGGTTATTGGCGAGAGTTAACCCCTTGTTTGGTCAGTACTCAACCATCTCCCCCCACCCACCAAGGGCATTCACTCTTGCGAAAGGCAGCCATTTAGTGGCATCAAATAGGGTTATTGGCGAGTCATCCCCCTGTTTGGTCAGTACTGAACCATCTTCCCCCACCCACCAAGGGCATTCACTCTTGCAAAAGGCAGCCATTTAGTGGCATCAAATAGGGTTATTGGCGAGAGTTATCCCCCTGTTTGGTCAGTACTGAACCATCTTCCCCCACCCACCAAGGGCATTCACTCTTGCGAAAGGCAGCCATTTAGTGGCATCAAATAGGGTTATTGGCGAGAGTTATTCCCTTGTTTGGTCAGTACTGAACCATCTTCCCCCACCCACCAAGGGCATTTACTATTGCAAAAGGTGTTCGTTGCAGACCCCAATAGCATAAGCGTGCATTCATCTTATACTGACAGGCAGAAGTTCTGCACACACGCATTGCAAAAATCATCAAAAATGTAAATCAGATTCAAAATTAATTTTACTTTGGGTAATCCTAAATCATGCAATTGTACACACAGCATGATTTAGGATTACCCAAAGTAAAATTAATTTTGAATCTGATTTACATTTTTGATGATTTTTTCAATGCGTGTGTGCAGAACTTCTGCCTGTCAGTATATGTCCATCTTCAGTTATGCTCCAGTTTCTGATCAAAACAACAACAAAACATTCCAGCCAAAATGACATTGGCAATTCCTTCTAATTTACACGATGCCAGCCGAGTTAGCTGTGCAAACGACCTGCTACACAGTACATACGATTCGCTGTCAATGCGATGCGATTGTGACGATGCGAGTCATGATTCAAGTGAAATACTTCCCTCTAAAAATAATTCTACTGGCTTTCGCTCTATTATAGAGTCTATATACTCAAGTTGACACAATACACGAATTTCGCGTGAATCATGACTCGCGTCGTCACAATCGCATCGCATTCAGATCCGAATCGTATGTAGTGTAGCAGGCCCTTAATTAAGATACAGATTCAACAAATCAATGCATCGTTTTTTTTC
>CM065698.1:5653310-5660810 GCA_017654935.2 Phymorhynchus buccinoides | reverse complement strand
AAGGTCAATGTCAGCATGGTGATAATTTATGCTCGGATGTTTTCTTCTCTAGGGTATACAGTACCACACACAATCTGAAGCGCTTCTGTCAAGTACCAATGTGGAAAATATGGCTTAAAACCCAATGTGTAGACCCCTACCACTTTCAAGGCCTACGGATCGCCCGGATCGTGACCTTGACCTTGATCGGTATGCCACCATCAGAACGGGCATAAGCCAAAGTACCTTCATGCCAAATTTGAAGACTCTAACACTAACGGTGTGGGAGTTATGGCCCCTGAAAATATTTTCGGTTTTCAAGGTCGTACGCCAAGGTCAAGGTCACGACGGCAATAATGGTTTGCGCGGATGCCTTCCTCTCATGGTGACACACCAGCACACAAAATTTGACGTGATTCTGTCTACCCGTTCGAAAGATATCCTTGGGACAGACAGAAGGAGAAAAAAATGACCCTCCGATTTTCAGGCTCCAGCGATCTTTTTTACCTTTACCTTGACCTTGATCGGTATGCCATCATCAGAACGGGCATAAGCCAAACCACCTTCATGCCAAGTTTCAACATCCTATGTCGATCGGTGCCTGAGATATGGCTAAAAATAGATTTTCGGTTTTCAAGGTCGTACGTCAAGGTCAAGGTCACGACGGCAAAATGGTTTGCGCCGATCTCTTCCTATTAAGGAGGCACACCTTCACACAAAATTTGACGCGATTCGGTCAAGCGGTTCGGAGATATCCTTGGGACAGACAGACAAACAAACAAACAAAAAAATAATACAAACCAGCCCATCGCAATAGTCCGTCTTGGTGACGGTCTAAGAATGACAGACAGAAAGACACACACACAAAAACCGAATAACAAAATGAAAGAAACAAACAATTCATGACACCCACAAGAACGAGAACATCATCGTCACCCGCATCATAATAATCAACATGTTTTTGATAAAATAATTCTTATCCTCCTCCTCATCATCATCAACATCCTCCTCGTCACATCAAAAGCTACAGCAACAAGCATCAGCTTCGGGAAATAAGGAAGAACTTCAAAGGTGGACCCTGACGGATGAGTTTATGCAAGAAACACGTCGAGATCACCAGAAAGACAGCCTTTTCAAGGATCGGAACATTCACTTTGCTCTGGTTTCCTAGAAATTAAGGCGTCAAAACGGCGATTCCTCCTTGGCGGAGATGCCGGAGTGAGTAGTCATTTTGGATGGGGTGGGTGGAGGTCACTCATTGTGGTTGAAGCGTTTTCTGTTTTTGTAGTACAGTAAAAAAAACCCACCCACTATTTGGAGCTATTTTCTTTGTTGTGAGCGAAACTCCTTTAGATAACTGCATAAAATAAAAATTAAAAAAAGGTTTGTATTGCGAAAATTTCGTGCAAACGATTTGGCGCCCATTAGAAAAGAGACGGCACACGCCTTCTCTTTTGGTGAAATAATTTGACTTCCAGCACCTCCGCCAAGGAGGAATCGCAGATTTAACGGTTTGATTTCTAGGACACCAGAGCAAAGTGAGTGTTGCAATCTCTGTAAAGGGTGTTTTCCTGGTGATCTCGACGTGTTTTTATTTTATTTTACAAAAACTCATCCGTCAGGGTTCCCCTTTAATAATGAAAATAAAATAAACCCAAGAAGGAAAACAAAAGTAGGAAGAATATGACTGTATCTTCAGCCAAGAACTAGATTATTTCGTAATTATAAAACAATTATATTTCTTTAGGAATATGAATGAGCTTATAATAGAACATCAATCAAACTATGACTGGCACGTGCACATAGCTTGAACTTCTTGTTTTCAATAACTGTTTCTTCTGATTGTGATTACAAAAAGCAAACGTAAGCAAACAACATAAGAAGCAGGCGTAAACATGGATTCATTTTCACGGCTCGTGACTAAAAGTGACACTTTTGCAATTCATCCACACACGCGCACGCTCGCACAAATGCATACATGCGCACACAAAATAATACAGACAAACTCGCACGCACACACAAATAAATGAATGAGACAGTACGAGCGAGAGAGAGAGAGAGAGAGAGAGAGAGAGAGAGAGAGAGAGAGAGAGAGAGAGAGAGAGAGAGAGAGAGAGAGAGAGAGAGAGAGAGAGAGAGAGAGAGAGAACTCAGAACTCAGAACTCAGAAGAAACTTTATTTTACAAGGAAAAGAATTTAGGCTGGGCCTAGTCTTCCATTCTGTCCTTGGTTTTAAGCATGCAATACATAACTAATACTATAAATGAACATTGAGACACAGGAACATCGCCAACAAAAAAATAACAACAAACAGTAATATAGCAACGACATGGCAGGCAGAGCATCAACATAAGCAATAAAAACAAATAAAATAGAAAACTAACCAACCAGTTAAACAAGGTAATAGATTAAAAACACCTCTATTACTACAATATACTTCTTCTACTACAATTACTACTACTAGTGTTAGACGGAGCAAAAAGCCCATGGGCGGGTAAGAAGCCCACTCCAACTATGCCACAAAACAAAGCAAATCTCGGTCACATTCTGCCCATGAGACAAGTGTAAATGTTTAGCATTCGTCTCATGGACAAACCCGACCGAAACCCGCCCCACTCCATGAGACAACCGGCACGGGCCCTCCACCCGCCCATGGACCCTCTACCCCGTCTTCACCAACTATTACTATTACTTCCACCATCACCACCACCATCACCACACCACTACAACTACTACTACTACTACTTCTACAACTACTACTATTACAATTACTATTACAATTACTATTACTACCTCCATCACCATCACTACTACTACCACTACCACTACTATTACTACTAGAGTGCCACAGTAATGTAACAATAACACGGTACGCAGAACATCACCATCAGTAATAAGAACAAGCAAAACAGAAACCAACCGGCCAAACAAAACATAAATGAAGAGAAAAAGAAAAAAAAATGACTTCCATCACAACTTACTTCATCATCTACTACTACTACTACTACTACTACTACTACTACTACTACTACTACTACTACTACTACTATTACTATCACTACCTCTACACCATCACTACTACTACCACTACCACTACTATTACAACTAGAGTGCCACAGTAATGTAACAATAACACGGTACGCAGAACATCACCATCAGTAATAAGAACAAGCAAAACAGAAACCAACCGACCAAACAAAACATAAATGAAGAAAGAAAAAAAAAATGACTTCCACCGCAATTTACTTCATCTACTACTACTACTACTACTACTACTACTACTACTAATAATAATAATAATAATAATAATAATAATAATCATAGCATCATAATAACACAATTAGGCTAATGTAAATCAAATAAAAAGTAAAAGTAATCATAAAAGCATAATGACACAAGTAGCCTAATGTCAAACAGAAAAAGAAAAAAAACACCAAGCAAACATAATCAGAGAAACAAAATGACAGCATTAGTCTAAACAGACAAAAATGGCTCGTGTGTGGTGCATTAAGTGATAGTAAAGTTTTAATGGATGGGATTAAGGAGATGCCCCGTAAGTTAGATTTGAAATTTGATACTGACGAAAATGCCTTTACATCTGAAGGCAGTGAGTTCCAAGCATATGGCCCTGAAAAGGAAAAGCTTGTTTTGTAAAGGTCAATGCGGGTGCGTGGAAGAACATATTTATCAGAACGATAACTACATGTGGAAGGAGTTAAGAGATTTTCTAGGTACTGGGGTGTCAAGTTACTGTGGACTTTATACATTAGGACAGCTGTGTTGTACTGTAACTGGTGTTCAAGTGGTAAAATTTCAAGATTATGAAACTTTTCTGAAGTTGACAGAGATGGATCTGGCAGGATTAAGTTGATCGCTCTTCTGTGGAGCGATGCTAGTTTTTTTAGGTGTTTTTTTAGCAGCATAGGACCATAGAGTGGATGCATAGTTGATGTGCGAGAGGCAGTGGCCATAGAAGAACATTTTACGTGCGTCTAGGTCTAGGTAGGATTGAAGTCGTTTGAGAAGGAATAGGTTGCGTGCTAGTTTATTTCTAACGTGATTTATATGTGATTGCCAGTTGAGTTTGTCATTAAGTATGACGCCTAGAACTCGATGTTCATGAACTTGTTCGATATCGTTGCCATCAATAGTTAGGTTAAGGGAATGGCGTGTTAGTTGATGCTTTTGACGGGAGGTTACAACCATGCACTTTGTTTTCTTGGGATGAATTAACATAGAATTATCCTTGCACCATTTAGATACATCATGTAAGCCTGATTGAAGAGAGTTTTGGATGTCAGTTACATTTTCCGAACTGGAATGAAGGGAGGAGTCATCTGCAAAAAGATCGCATGAAACATTTGGGTTGGATATAGACAATGGAAGATCGTTAATGAAAATACAGAACAGTAATGGACCGAGGACAGATCCCTGGGGTACAGAGAGAGAGAGAGAGAGAGAGAGAGAGGGAGAGAGAGGGGGAGAGAGAGAGAGAGAGAGTGGGAGAGAGAGAGAGAGAGAGAGAGAGAGAGAGGGAGAGAGAGAGAGAGAGAGGGAGAGAGGGGGAGAGAGAGAGTGAGAGAGAGAGAGAGAGAGATAGATAGATAGATAGATAGAGAGAGAGAGAGAGAGAGAGAGAGAGAGAGAGAGAGAGAGAGAGAGAGAGAGAGAGAGAGAGAGAGAGAGAGAGAGAGAGAGAGAGAGAGAGAGAGAGAGAGAGAGAGAGAGAGAGAGAGAGAGAGAGAGAGAGAGAGGGAGAATGCAAAGACAAAGAGAAAAAAACAAGGCAAAAAGGAGGAACAAAACATAGCAAGAAAAGAAAACGATGATGATGAGGAGGAGTGTTTTCATGATGCTGATGACGACGACGATGGTGGTGATGATGATGGTGATGATGATGATGGTTATGTTGACGATGACGATTATGATGACGATGATGATGATGATGATGATGATGATGATGACGATAACGACGACGACGACGATGATGATGATGATTATCATTCTCATCATGATGTTGATGAAGACGACAATGATAACAACGATAATGGCGATAACATACGACGACTACGATGACATGGATACCGCTGCTGCTGCTGCTGCTGCTGCTGCTGATGATGACGATGATGTTGATGATGATGAAGATGTAGAAGGCAAAGCAATAATAGAGAAACACAATGCGTGAAGCTTCCAAGCTAAGGGTCTGCTACACTGCATACGATTCGATTCACTGTGATCCGATTGTGACGTTGTTCATACGCCATGATTCACGTACACTTCTACTGACTCTGATGAAATCCTACTAGTTTTGTTCGCTCTATTCGTAGCCCCTACGTACACGAACCTGATAAAGTATCTGTATCTTTTTTTGTATCAGACATTAGACTACTTATCTCGGTTAATTGTATTTTTCCGTTATTGCCTTTCTTACCATACATAAAGCTGTATTTTAGGAACATCTTTAGCTAATAACCTTTTTGGAATACTAACCCTAACCCTAACCCTAGCCCTAACCCTAACCCTACCCCCCACCGTATAAGACGGAAACACGCAACGAACCACAACTGTGACAAATCGCGGTGTACTGCAGTACATAGTGGGGGGTAGGGTTAGGTTTAGGGCTAGGGTTAGGGTTAGGGTTAGGGTTAGTATTCCAAAAAGGTAATTAGCAAAAAATGTTCCTAAAATACAGCTTTATGTATGGTAAGAAAGGCAAAAACGGAAAAATACAATTAACCGAGAAATGCATGGGGGGTGGCACATCTTTACCTTTACCCAGACATTGTATTTGATTCAGTGTATTGGGTGGGGTCTATGCTCGAGTAGGGTCTGTAATGAGCGAACATAGCCACATTATATTTTAGACGGAAGTATGTTAAGTCCTTTCGCGGTCATTTGTCCTCTCGCGGATATCATGATCTACAATAAGCCTAGGGTCTCCCATAACCATATAATAAAAAATATATATATTCTTGATCACCTATTCAGATGCTGGTTTTTTTTAACCGCCAGTGCGTATATATTCTTGATCACCTATTCAGATCCTGGTTTTTTTTAACCGCCAGTGCAAACCTCCGCCAAAGAAGACTCACAAAACCGAAATTTCCTTCCTTCATGTCCGAGCTGTATCTCATGAACTAGTGGGTAGAATGGCTTCAGGTTTTGTGTGGTAATGTAACATGGCGAGTGATGAAATAAAAATTTGCAATAAATACCCCCAAAAGCATAAACAGGGTCATTTTAGACTATTGTGCACATAAGGACAAAAAGTCAGCGAGAGGACTTAACAGACGTATTTCACGTGAATCACACACGACTCACAGGTGACATTGTCACAATCGGATCGCATTGGGATCGGATCGGATCGTACGCAGTGGTTCCGCCCCTGTAAAGATACGATGGTCCAAACCTCTGCAGAATTACAGCCCAACAGCTGTGGCGAACGAGAGAGGACGATGATTAGATTATGATGAGTGATGGGGTGCGGATTAGGAAGGAGGTGATCGTCTTATCTTGTCCTTCGTGCCTTGCCCTTGGAGATTGGAGTTGAGCTTGTAGAGGTTAGGGGGGGGGGGGGAGAGGGGAGAGGGGGAGGGAGGGAGACACAGAGAGAGAACACTGAACAGTGAACATGTTCAATGTACATTGGCCTTAGTCCACAATACATTTAAATGAGGGAGATGAGTTGGAGTTGGGGGAAAACGAAATCAAACCGTCAGATCGGCGATTCCTCCTCGGCGGAGGTGCTGGAAGTCAAATTCGTTCAGTGAAAAACATGCCTTCTCTTTTTTAATGGCCGCCTGAGTTTAGACCAAATCGTTTGTACGAAATGTTCACAATACAAGACTTTTTTTAATTTTATTTAATTTTATACAGTTTACCTAAAGGAGTTTCGCTCACAACAAAGCAAATAGATCCTTTTTTTTTTTTACTGCACTACAAAAAAAGAAAAAATAACCTTCATTCACAATGAGTGACCTCCACCCACCCCATCCAAAATGGCTTCTCTCTCCAGCATCTCCGCCAAGGACGAATCGCCGTTTTCACGGTTTGGTTTCTAGGAAACCAGAGCAAAGTGAATGTTCCGATCCCTGAAAAGGCTGTCCTTCTGGTGATCTCGACGTGTTTCGTGGAAGAAACTCATCCGTCAGGGTGCCCATTTAACTACACAATTTTCACACATGCAGAAACCGAAACACTGCAATGGATTGGGCATTAGAAACCCCCCCTTGAGCTTTGGCAAGAGTTCGTCATGATACATTTCAGGAGTTCACTAAACTAATGGGCAACTTAGGACGATAAATTGACCGCCAGAGGGCAGTACAACCGTTAGGGGCTTATCACGCGCTATTCTTAGTTGGGCGTAGTGAGAGAGAGAGAGAGAGGGAGATAAGTCCCACCCTCTCTCTCTCTCTCTCACTACGCCCAACTAAGAATAGCGCGTGATAAGCCCCTAACGGTTGGACTGCCCTCTGGCGGTCAAATTATCGTCATAAGCTGCCCATTCCGTCAGGTCATAA
>CM065698.1:5635810-5643310 GCA_017654935.2 Phymorhynchus buccinoides | reverse complement strand
GGTACGAAAGGCAGAAGACCATACAAAAAAGAAAGAAACGATAAGAAGACAGAAGAGAAAAAAACACATAGAAAGGCAAAGAAAGAAAAAAAAGCTGGGAAAGCATTGAAGAAAAAAAAAACCACACCAAAAAAAACAACTGTAACCAATAACTGTTACAGTAACAGTAGTCAGGCCTAAAAAGAAAACACAGAAGACAACGTGGGATGTGTTTGGATAGTAAACAACATTCTCACGTGTGGTGTAAACTAGATGGCACAGAGTTCCATAGCGTTCCAACCTCGAGTGTGTTAAACTGGTTTTAAAAAGATGTGTGTCTGTGCTTGGGTGACAAGAATGTGTGTTTGCGATATTAGTGTGCTAGTGCTGAGTGGAAATGTTGTTTGATTGTGGTTGTTGTGTATGTGTGTTTGTAATTCTGTACATCATGACTGCTTTATTATACTGAAGATTTATCTGTGAAAGGGTGAATGTTTAGTGAGACGTGTGTCTGTGTGTGTGTGTGTGTGTGTGATTTCAAAAGACGCTGTGTTTAGAGCTCGTGTATGAACACTTATCAACGTCTTTAAGGTGTTAGCACTACTTGAATCAAAGAGAGCTGATGCATAATCTATGTGAGACTGTGCATCAACCATGCGTGGAAGTAAATGTTTACGTGCATCAATATTAAGAAAATGCTTGTGGTGTGTACGCGTGCAAGCGTGTGTATGCATTTCGACATAACTCTTCAATGCTACATATGTGTGTGTGTGTGTAAGTGTGTGTATCTTGAGTGTGTAAAACTTTATGTGTGCTGTGTTCTTCAACTGTGCGTGGCGCGTGCGTTGCGAATAGATATTGGGTGCGTGCGTGTGCGGTGCGTTTTGTGCGTGTGCCGTGACGTTACAATCATCGTTGCATAGATTTTGTTCATTTAATGTATCTGCGTTTATGTGTCGTGTCCGTGCTCGTGTTTACAATTATCAACACTAACCCTTAATTTATTAAGATTACACTGCATTTGAATCATTGCTGTGTCAGAGCAGACGTTTCGCCCTTCTTTGTTCCCTGTTCTGCGAGCCACCGCGATGCAGATCTTTAATGGCGAGCAAAGACATTTGGATCCCTGGGATAACCCTGTTTTTTAGACGCGTATAAGTTCCGTACGGAAAACCCTAAATAAGTGGAAGAAAGAAGGATCGCGGTTGTACGCATATAGGGGAAATTAGGGTTAACGTAGCGCAAATCTTTTCCCTTCTTTAGTATTCACTTATTTATGGATTGCGCACGGGTGTTCCGCACGGAATATACAGCTTTATGTGTGGTACGCGGCCTACGGCTGACTTTGGTACTAATGAAAGTCTACTGTTTGTGTCCGTGTTCGTGTTTAAATGACAAACAAAACCCCTTACCTTATTAAAAACCGCAAATAATGATCAGCTGGTAGTGGTATTTAAAGTCTGCTGCTCCTTTCTTGCTGAGAAAGGCGGTTCAGCGCTGTCGATAGGGATTCTGGAAGAAGACAAAACAACTCATAGATCAGACTTTACAATCCGTTACATCGTTAGGTACTGAAGGAGAGTTTTGTTCAACGTGGGATCTCGTACGAGCATTCGCATGTGGTGTAGAATGTGTGTTGTGTGTGTGTGTGTGTGTGTGCAGTGTGTGTGTGTGTGTGGTGTGTGTGTGTGTGTGTGTGTGTGTGTGTGTGTGTGTGTGTGTGTGTGTGTGTGTGTGTGTGAGTGTGGGTGTGTGTGTGTGTGTGGTGTGTGTGTGTGTGTGTGTGTGTCATGTTATGAGTCGAGAGAGAAGGGTGAGTGTTGTGTTGTGTGTGTGTGTGTGTGTGTGTGTGTGTGTGTGTGGGTGTGGTGTGTGTGTGTAGGTGTGTGTGTTGTGTGTGTGTGTGTGTGTGTGTGTGTGTGTTGTGTGTGTGTGTGTGTGTGTGGTGGGTGTTGTGGGTGTGTGTGTGTGTCTGTGTGTGTGTGTGTGTCTGTGTCATGTGTGAGTCTGCGCATGTGAAAGTGCGTGTGTGTGTGTGTTGCGTTTGCGCTGTGTGTGTGCATGTGTCTGTGCGTGCGTGTGTGCGTGTGTGTGTGCATGCTTATGTCCGCGCGTGTGTGTGCGTGTGCGTGTATGTGTGTGCACGCACGCAAGCGTGTGCCCTCCCCTTTCACACACAAAACAACCAAAACCCCACATATATGTGTCACACATGTGAAGCAAAAACACAAAGTGTGTGTCTAATTCAAAGCAAGACAGATACACACACCACACACACACTACACACAACACACACACACACACACACACACACACCTTGCACACACACTCACACGATTCAGTCTGTTCAGCATGCAGTGTAGAGACGCACGACATGCAGTGACACACCATACACACTTATACAGTAACACACAGACACGCTGCACACTAGTTTAACCCAATACAGCTGACACAACACAGTAAGCGAAGGGAATTTTCTCAAGTCGGAGGCAGACTGTTTAATTGCTCGCAAGACACGCATGCGCGTATAATCCTCGTTGACCAATCGTCTGTCGCGAAACATCAAAGGGGGAGGATTTTCTGATTACACGTATTGCGTTTAATGTTGTTGTTTTTCTCAGTGACTATTCGTTCTTTGCTTCACTTATTTATGGAGAGCGCACGGGTTTAGGCACGGAGATATTCGCTTATGTGTTGTACAGAGGCCTAGAGGCGAGTACTTTGGTACTAAGAGAAAGTCTACGGTTTGTGTCAGGTGTTCGTGTTTAAGATGACAAACAAAAATACCTTACCTTATTAAAAAACCGCAAATAATGATCAGCTGGTCGCGGTATTTAAAGTCTGCTGCTCCTTTCTTGCTGAGAAATGAGGCGAGTCAGCGCTGTCGATAGGGATTCTGGAGAAGACAAAACAAACATAGATCCAGACTTTATCAATCCATTACATCGTTAGGTAACGGAAGGAGAGTTTCCGTCTCTCGTTACGAGCACGCATGTGTGAGTGTGAGGTGTGTGTGGTGTGGTGTGTGTGTTTGTGTTCCGCGTGGTGACGGGGGTGAGTGTGTGAGAGTGTGTATGTATGTGTTGAGAGATGTGACGTGTGAGTGAGACGTGTGGGGGAGAGGAGAGGTTGAGTGTGAGGTGTGTGTGTGTTGGGGGGGGGGGAGAAGTTGAGAGTGTGTTTGGTTATGTCGGGATTGTGTGTGAGTTGCGCGCGCGTGAGTCTGTGTGTGTTTGTTTCGGTGGTGCGAGTGGTGGCGTCTGAGATGCGAGGAAGTGAGCGAGATTATGTCGAGCGTAGTGAGCGTTGAGGTATGTGTGAGCACGAAAGGAGTATGAGGGGGACCAGATGAGCGATAGAATGAGAGATGGAAGTTAAAGAGGGAGGGGAGTGAAGAGTGACGAGAGAGAGTGAGAGAGAGAGGGCGGAGAGAGAGAGGGAGGAGAGAGAGAGAAAGAGAGAGGTCGATGAGAGGTGGCAGGAGCCCCGAGAGACCCACCCCCACACCGGGAGAGTGCTTGCGGACGAGGAACAGAGAGAGACACTGAGACTACAAAGAGACCGGGAGATCAGGGGGGGAGGGTCAAAGAGGGGGGTGAGGGAGACGAACGGGGCGAGTGCGAGGGGGGGGGGGGAGGTGCCGCGGAGGGGGGGTGAGGAGAGGAGAAAACGGAGGGATACCGGGGAATACGAATACGAACTTGTTTTATTTGAGGGCGAGAGGCCCCCCGGCTAAAAAAATAAAAAACCGGATATAGAGAGAGGAAGGAGGAGAGGATGAGGGATGAAAAAAAGGAGAGAGATGGCTAGAATAGGGAGATGACGGAGAGAGTCCAGGCAGAGAGGGAGAGAGAGGCGACGAGGCATGAGATGAGGAGCGATGTCAGTTGGGAGGAGCAGAGAGAGACGAGAGGGGAAAAAACGAGAGAGAGAGAGAGAGAGGAGAGGGGAGAACGAGAGAGAGAGTGAGAAGAGAGTGAGAGAGGATGAGAGAGGGAGGCGGAGTGGAGAGAGAGAGGAGATGAGAAGTGGGAGAGAATCGAGAGAGATGGGTGGAGGGAGGAGAGTGTGAGAGAGAGAGAGAGTGGATGGAGAGAGGATAGGAGAGAGAGAGAGAGGAGGGCGAGAGAAGGTTGAGAGCTAGAGAAGAGGAGAGTGAGTGAGATCCGAGGGGGAGAGAGAGAGAGGAAGGAGAATGAAGTGAGAGAGAGGGAGGAGAAACGAGATGGAGAGGAGCGTGGAGAGAGGCGGAGAAGAGAGAAAGAGAGAGGAGAGAGGAGAGAGAGAGAGAGATTAGAGAGGGGAGGCGAGAGAGAGAGGGAGAGAGAGAGGGAGAGAGAGAGAGAGGAGAGAGAGAGAGAGAGAGAGAGAGAGAGAGGAGGTGAGGAGAGATGAGATAGAGATGAGAGGATGAGAGAGAGAGAGGAGAGGAGAGAGGATCGACGAGAGAGTGAGGAGGAAGAGAGAGAGGCACGAGAGGAGAAGAGAGGGAGAGGAGAGGAGAGAGAGAGAGAGACGAGAGGGTGATGAGAGAGGCAGGGGGAGGGGGGGTAGAGAGTAGGGGAGAGAGAGGCTGGGAGAGAGGAGAGAGGAGAGATAGAGAGAGAGAGGACGGGAGAGAGAGAGAGAGAGGACGGAGAGAAGAGAGATGAGAGAGAAGAGAGGAGTGAAGAGAGAGAGAGGAGAGAGAGAAGGAGGAGATGCGAGAGTTGGGAGAGAGAGAGCGAGATGAGGAGGAGAGAGAGAGGGGATGAGGGACGGAGCAGGATGAGCGACGTGGGGAATGGAGAGAGAGAGAGAGAGATAGAGTGTTGGGAGAGAGAGATAGAGAGAGGGAGAGGAGACGAGAGAGAGAAGGAGAAGAGAGAGGAGAGATGAGAGAGAGAGAGAGAGAGAGAGAGAGAGGAGAGCGAGGAGAGAGAGAGATAGAGAGCGAGGACGAGAGAGGAGGAGAAGAGAGAGAAGAGAGATGAGAGGAGAGAGGAGAGAGGGAGAGGAGAGAGAGGCCGAGGCGGGAGAGAGAGGTGAGAGCGAGAGAGAGAGGACGAGAGGGAGGAGAGAGAGCAGAGATGAGCGAGGAGAGAGATGGAGAGGAGAGAGGACGAGGGAGAGAGAGGGAGGGAGAGAGACAGAGGAGAGGAGAGAGAGTCCGAGGGAGGAGAGAAGAGGAGAGAGAGAGGGGAGAGAGAGAGGAGGAGGAGAGAGGAGGGAGATGAGAGAGATCGAGAGGAGAGGAGAGAGAGAGAGAGGGGAGAGGAGGGAGGAGGGAGAGGAGGCAGAGAGAGATGGAGAGAGAGAGGGCGACGAGAGAGAGGAGAGAATCGAGAAGGATGGAGAGAGGAGGTGAGAGAGGAGAGGGGAGAGAGAGGAATAGGAGAGGAGAGAGAGAGGAGAGAGAGAGAGGAGAGGAGGGTGAGAGAGAGAAGAGGAGAGAGAGAGACGAGAGCTGATGAGAGGAGTGAGAGGGATGAGAGAGAGAGAGTGGAGGCGGAGAGAGAGGAGGGAGGATGAGTCCGGAGGGAAGAGGAGAGCTGAGAGCGAAGAGAGAGGAGAGGAGAGTAGGATGGAGGAGGAGTGAGAGAGACGAGGAGGAGAATGAGGAGAGAGGAGAGAGATGATGGGAGAGAGGAGAGAGACGAGAGAGGAGAGAGAGAGAGGTGAGACGAGAGAGAGAGAGAGGGGGGAGTGAGGAGAGAGAGACGAGAGAGAGGACGAATGAGAGGAGAGGAGAGAGAGGAGAGAGATCTTCGAGGGAGAGAGGTAGAGAGTGAGAGGCGCGGAGAGCGCAGATGAGAGGAGAGTGACGGAGAGAGATTGAGAGGAGGAGAGATGAGAGGAGATGGAGACGAGAGAGAGAGACGAGAGAGGGAGGAATAGAGAGAGAGAGAGAGAAGAGGGAGAGAGAGAGTGAGAGAGAGAGAAGAGAGAGAGGAGAGAGGGAGAGAGGACGAGAGAGCGAGACGATGAGGAGAGAGATGGGAGGAGGAGATGATTGAGTGAGATGGAGAGAGAGGAATTACCTTCAGAGCGAGGAGATGTGGGTAGAGTGGAGACGAGAGAGGAGTATGAGAGATGAGAGAGGAAGAGAGGTAGAGCAAGGGAGAGGAATGAGGAGCTGATGAGGAGGAGAGGAGAGAGGAGAGGGAGAGGGATGAGACGATGACGAGAGAGAGGAGGAGAGGAAGAGGAGAGAGAGAAGAGAGGGAGGAGTGAGAGAGAGAGAGAGCAGGAGAGAGAGAGAAGAGATGAGGTGAGGGAGAGAGAGAGAAGAGAGAGAGAGAGAGGAGAGAGAGAGGCGCGTTTGCGAGAGAGAGAGAGACGGAGGGGATGAGGAGGGAGGAGAGATGAACGATGAAGTGAGAGACGAGAGGTGAGAGGAGGAGAGAGAGAGATGAGGACTGAGAGAGAGAGGTAGAGAAAGTTGTTTGAGAGAGGCGACTGGAGAGAGAGAGAGGTATGGGGGTGAGAGGGAGACGAACTGAGTTTGGATGAGGAGGAGAGGAGACGAGTGCGGAGAGAGAGAGAGATGGAGGAGAGAGAGAAGAGGAGAGGTGGGAGAGGAGAGAGAGGAGAGGAGAGAAGGAATAGAGAGAGAGAGGGAGAGCGAGAGATCTTTCGAGAGTGAGAGAGATGAGCGGGAGAGGAGAGAGAGAGATTGAGATCGGAGGAGAGAGAGAGACTGGATGGGTATAGAGAGGATGAGAGATGAGCGATGAGACGATGGAGTGAATGAAGGAGATCGCGAGAGAGGCGAGGAGAGATGGGAAGAGGAGAGAGGGATGGAGGATGGAGAGGAGGGGGAGAGAGGAGATGAGAGGGGAGAGAGGGGGAGAGAGAAGGTTGATTGGGAGGGTGCGATTGAGAGCTTTTTGAGAGATTGTAGAAGAAGAGAGGAAGAGAGGAGAGCGCGCGACGATGAGATCAGAGAGTGGCGAGAGATAGAGGAGGAGGGTGAGGGAGAGATGAGGATGAGAGAGACGAGAATGAAGAAGACAGGTGGAGTGCCCGAGAGAGAGAGGTGAGAGGAGAGAGTGAGGAGATGATTGAGTGGCGACGAATGCGCGGAGATGAGGGATGAGAGGAGATGAGCGCAGAGATTGACGGTGAGGAGGAGATTGGACTGAGGAGAAGACGAGAGGGACGATGGGAGACGTCCCGATCTAACGACGAGAGAGCTGATGACCGAGAGGTAGAGAGAGAGATTGCGGACTGTGCGAGGGAGAGAGAGGAGAGACCGAAGAGTGGAGCCAAAACTTGAGGGGTGGGGAGAGAGATAGAGAGCAGGACATGGGAGAGAGATTGCGATCAAGGGTGGAGAGGACTTGATTGAGAAGAGCTGAGAGAGAGAGAGGAGAGAGTAGAGAGAGAGAGAGAGAGAAAGGTTAACGGGGAAAGGGGACGATGAGAAGAAGGGAGATAGTGATTAGAAGGGGGGAGAAGGAGAGAGATAGGGAGAGGAGGGATGGAGTAGAGAAGAGAGGAAGAGGAGAGAAAGAGGAGAGATAGATGAGACTGGAGAGA
>CM065698.1:5626420-5635310 GCA_017654935.2 Phymorhynchus buccinoides | reverse complement strand
AAAACAATTCAGTACGTATATTTTTTATATTTTTTAATCTTACATGTACCCTTCCTCTTTCTCTTTCATTCTCTTTATCTATGATCTTTTGTTTGTCCGTCTGTCTGCCTACCCTGTCTGTCTCTCCTATCTGCTCTCTCTCTCTCTCTCTCGTCGCTCTCGCTCTCTCCGTTTCTCTCTCTCTCTCTCACTCTCTCTTTCATATCTTAATCTCTCGTCTCTCTCTCTCTGTGTGTTTTTCCTATTCCTCCTTCCATCTCTTATCTCTTTCCTTTACTACTTCTCCCTCAGCTTTCCGTTTATGTTCTTTGCTGTCTCGCTCTAACGATTTCTTTTCTCTACCCCCACCCCCCCCCCCCCCCCCCTCTCCCCCCCCCCATGTCCTTTTCTTCTTTACTCCCCCTCCCCCTCCTATTCTTCTTATTTTTCTTACTTCATTTTTTGTTTTGTTCCTAGATACTCACTTATTTTCGGTCCCTCCACATCCCATTTGTTAAGTATGTATGTATAATGCTGAATTTATTATGTGTCTGTTTATATTGATAATGTGCCTGCTTTGATGATAATGTGTGTTCGTTTTCTTTGCTTTGCATGCCTTTCTTATTTATTGAATTCTTTGCTTTGATTTTTTTTTCTTTTCTTTTTTTTTTTGTTGAGGACTGGATGAAAAAAAAAGTATTTATACTTACTCTATTATCCTCAGAAAAAAAAAGTTATTCATTCATTCATTCATTCGATCTCCTCTCTCTCTCTCTCTGTCTATGTCTGTCTGTCTGTCGGTCTGTCTATCTCTGACACCCTCGTTCTTTCTTTCCCTCCCTCCTCCCTTTACCCCCCCGCTCTCTTTCTATGTCTGTCTGTCTATCTATCTCTGAACACTCTCTTCGTTCTGTCTTTCCCTCCCTTCTCCCTTACCCCTTCTCTATCTCTCTGTGTTCTCTCTCTTCTCTCTCTCCTCTATCTCTCCTCTCTCTCTCTCTCTCTCTCTCTCGCTCTCTCTCTCTCTCTTTGTCTGTCCTGTCTGTCCTGAATCTTCTCTCGTTCTGTCTTTCCCTCCCTCCTTCCCTTCCCCTCCTCTATCTCTCTGGTCTCGCTCTCCTCTCTCTCTCTCTCTTCTCTCTCTCTCTCTCTCTCTCTCTCTCTCTCTCTCTCTATCTCTTTGTCTGTTCTCTGATGCTCTCGTTCGTCTTTCCTCCCTCTCCCTTACCCATCTCTTCTCTCTGTGTGTCCTCTCTCCCTCTCTCTCTCTCTCTCTCTCTCTCCTCTCTCTCTCTCTCTCTCTCTTTGTCTGTCTGTCTGTCTCTGATTCTCTCGTCTGCCTTTCCCCCCTCCTCCCTACCCCTCTCTATCTCTCTGGTCTCTCTCTCCCTCTCTTCTCTCTCTCTCTCTCTCTCTCTCTCTCTCTCTCCTCTCTCTCTTCTCTTTCTTGCGTCTGTCTGGCTCTAACTCCTCTCTCGTTCATGTCTGATCCTCCCTTCTCCCTTACCCCTCTCTCTCTCTCTCTCTCTTATCTCTCTCTCTCTCTCTCTCTCTCTACTCTTCTTCTCTCTCTCCTCCTACTCGTGTCTGTCTGTCTGTCTCTGACCTCTCTCGTTGTCTTTCCCTCCCTTCTCCCTTAACCCCTCTCCGATCTCTCTGTGTCTCTCTCTCCCTATCTCTCTCTCTCTCTCTCTCTCTCTCTCTCTCTCTTTGTCTGTCTGTCTGTATCTGACTCTCTCTCGTTCCATGTCTTTCCCTCCCTTATCCCTTACCCCCCCCTCTCTCTCTCTCCTCTCTTCCTCTCTCTCCTCCTCCTCTCTCTCGCTCTCTCTTTGTCTGTCTGTCTGTCTCTGACTCTCTCTCGTCATGTCTTTCCCTCCCTCCGCCCCACGTACCTAGATTAGAGAGAGGGAGGGGAGAGACGGTGGGAGGGGGAGTGAGGAGTATGGTTTGTTTTAAACATTTACGCGGCATTCGCAATTGTTTGTGGCGCCCAGCGGTCTAGTTTTACCATCCAATCATTACATACACGAGTCGCCTCCCCTGGCTTTGAATAATTTTAATTGTAAACCAGAATGTTATCTCTGCACCATTCGTTAACTTTTATATCTTGCTGGAAAACATTTAAAACCTATTATTCTACTTATGCTGCACTCGAAAGAAGTCACCGCATACCGGTCGTGTCTGTGCGTGTCTCGTATTACGTATGTTTATTATTTGTACGCTTTAAAATGAAGATTCAGTGTTTGCCTCTGGCTCTCCAGGTTAGACTATAATTTCTTTCCATACCTATAGGACTGTTAGATATGTACAGTCATATCGACAAATGGACAAGGTTACTTTATGGGCCCAAGTTTTTGTTCTCTGTTACAATATGTGGACAATTTGGAAAATATGTGCGAACAAATGTTCGACAGACAGACAGACAGACAAAGTGCTTTAGGTTGTGGCTTGTGACACTGAAAAACAAAAACGTTGTTAATGTTGTTGTTCATTGCTCTCCCTCTCTCTCACACCTCCTTGGTGCAAAGACAAGAAAATCTATCCTCTGATCTTCGTCTTTCAGAGGAGGCGGAGTCCATGGGATCTTAGGCTGACCAGCTTCTTCGAGACGATTTGAATAACCTTCACGTTATCTCCTTAGACAGTCGTCCCACGTTCTACTTCATGTTGAAATTGTGTGAGGACAGAGAGTCTTAGAGGGCCACAGAAAAAACAGAAAGGACATAGAGATACATAACAGACAGAAGGAGACAGAGATTGGGAGAGGAGGAGAGATGAGAGAGGGCACAGACGAGATCGCAATGAGACAGACCGCACGACCGCCGAGAAGAGAGAGAGCAGAAGAGAAGAAGAGAGCAGAACGGGCAGAGATAGATAGAGAAGAGAGACAGGAAGAGAGAGAGGATTTTAGAGATTTATTTGAAGAACGAGAGAGACGTCAGCCTGAGAGAGAGAGAGAGAGAGAAGAAGTGCGAGATCACGAGTACGATGAGAGACGAGAGGAGACGATGAGATCCACGAGAGAGAGGCCGAGCATATGAGACATGAGAGACTGAGAGCAGAGCTGCATGGGAATAAGACGCGACGTAATGACATCAACTTAACGTGATGCTAAATGGTCTGAGTCAGCCGGACGTACGACAGAAGAACCGCAGAATCGCATAGGACGCAGCAGGTAAGAAGACGACGACAGCAAGAAGCAGAAAGAGAAGAAGAAGCCGGAGCATAGGAGGGCAAGACGCAGCGACAGACTAGGACAGAAGCCGACGAGCCGCCGTCATGAAGCCCCGGCGACGCAGCACCGCCGTCGACGCCCCGGCCAGTATAGGATAGAGAGGACGAACGAGGCGAAGACGAAGCAGAAGATTAGCCAGAACCAAGACCGCCGCCGTATGGAAGCAGACGAACAGATACCGCGCACCGCCGCAGACGCACAGCGGCAGAGGCAGCCGCAGCCGCCGCCCGATAGCCCGCCGCCGCCCCCCCCCAGACTTAGATCGAAGTATATTGGGACAATTCGATCGTTGTCGAAAGCCAGATGTTAGCCGAGAGAGACAGAGGAGAGAAGAGAGAGAGAGAGAGAGCGAGATGAGAGAGAGAGAGAGCGGAAGAGCGATGAGAGAGAAGACGAGAGAAGCAGAGAGAGAGGATGGAAAGAGAGAGGAGAGAGATGAGAAGAGAGGAGAGAGAGTAAAGTGGGAAGAGAGAGAGAGGAAGAGAGAGAGAGTCAGTGGCATGAAGTAAAATAGTAGAGCGGACGAGGAGCAAGAGAGAGAGTCGTGAGAGAGATAGAGTAGCGCGACGATCGAGCTTATGAGCGCGCGCAGATGCCAGCCAGAGACTCTCTCTTCTCTCCTCTCTCTATCTCTCTCTCTCTCGTCAATAAGACAAGCACATCTTGTTGTACTGCTAAGGCTACCTTATAAACTATTTGAAGTTTATTGGACAATTCGATCGTGTCTCCTTTTCAGAGCTAGCATAGAGATAGAGAGAGAGAGAGAGAGAGAGAAGAGAGAGAGAGAGAGACGAGAGAGAGAGAGAGAGAGAGAGAGAGAGATAGAGAGAGATAGAGAGATAGAGGGGATAAATAGGAATATATATATATTTTAATTCTGCGACTGACTTCACTCTCAGTCTCTCTCTCTCTCTCCTTCTCCCGTCTCTCTCTCCTCTCTCTCTCTCTCATCTCTCTCTCTCTCGTCAATAAGACAAGCACATCTTGTTGTACTGCTAAGGCTACCTTATAAACTATTTGAAGTTTATTGGACAATTCGATCGTGTCTCCTTTTCAGAGCTAGCAGAGAGAGAGAGAGAGAGAGAGAGAAGGAGAGAGCAAGACAGAGAGATAGACAGAGAGAAGAATGAAGACATGAGAGACAGTATAGAAGAACAGTATATGAGACATAGACAGAGAGAAGAGACAATGGACTGGAAGGCAAGAGAGAGAGAAGAGTAGAGAGAAGAGAGACGAGAGAGAGAAGAAAAAACAGAGAGAGAAAAACGTAGATGCATAGAAGACAGCATAGAGGAGAAATATGGACAGCAATGAAGATAGATATCTACGAAGATAGATACTTATAGTAGATAGAGCAGTATAGACAGGATAGATTAGACAATAGATAGAAAATTAAGCACTAGACTTCAGGGCGTAGCTGCACGAAGACACGACAGTAGGAGAAGAAGGAGAAGGAGAAGAAGAGAAGAAGAAGAGAAGAAGAGAAGAAGAAGAAGAAGAGGAGACTGAGAAGAGCGCCGAGTAGTAACTTGAGGCAGAAACATAGTAACCGGTACTACTAGCGGTAGCTGAAATAAAGGTCAAATAAACTTAAGAATCAACCTAAGTCTGTCTTAGAAGTTAGAATTCAACTCTTTGTGTCTGAGACGAGAAAGGAGATATTTGGTTTTCTCTGTCTTCTTCAGGCGTCCAGATGGACATCTATTTTTATTTTTATTTTTGTTGTTGTAAAGTGGGTTTAAGAATTGCAGGTGAGCATCACTAGTGTTAATCTTTGAACTTTTCCTGGTTTGACAGAGTGAGAGATGGGAGGAAGACTTGAAGGGAGAGAGCGTATGTCCGAGAGCTGAGAGAGAGAGAGAGAAAGATTGAGAGTAACTCATTTTTGTTTGAGGGCGCATGCATTCCTTTAATAGAATGGGACCCAAACAAAAATCGACGGATGATGTTTTGCAAGAAAGGGGTTTTTTTTTTGTTCCGCCTTTTTTTTTTAAGGAAAACAAGGTTTTGCAGAGATCGTTTAACACTCAATTGCTCTGGTTTTCTCCAGAAATCACCCTCCTCAAATCGGCGATCTCTCTTGTCTCATCGGAAGGTCTGCTGCTAAGTCAGATCCTATTTTTTATGAAAGGATTCTGTATCGTCCTGTTCTGAGTTCCACCTGTATGTATCTCTATCGTTTGAACGTCCTTTTCCTTCTTGCTCTGCCTCTATCTTTAAAAGGTTTACCTGTATATACAGTTTACTTCTTTAGAAAGGAGTTTTCCTCTCACAACAAAGAAAACAGCTCTCTTTCTTTCCCTCTCTTGCACTCCTCTTCTGTCAAGCTTCAACCACTTCTGT
The DNA here is from genome assembly GCA_017654935.2 of Phymorhynchus buccinoides. NCBI lineage: Eukaryota > Metazoa > Mollusca > Gastropoda > Neogastropoda > Raphitomidae > Phymorhynchus > Phymorhynchus buccinoides. The sequence goes on along the minus strand of CM065698.1, from coordinate 5,629,750 downwards.
CTGACCTCAACCCACCCTATCTCAAAATGGCTCACTCAAACCGCCAAGGAGGAATCGTCGTCTTGACGGTCTGATGTCTCTCAAACCAGAGCAAAGTGAGTGTATCTGATCCTTGAAAAGGCTGTCTTTCTATCTGTGACACTCTCTCGTTCTGTCTTTCCCTCCCTTATCCCTTACCCCTTCTCTCTCTCTCTCTCCCCTTCTCCTTCGGCTCTCTCTCTCTCCCTCACTCTCCCTACCTGGTGACTTTCTCCTCATGTCTCTCTCTCTCTCTCTCTTTTTTTTTTTTTTTTTCTCGTTTTTTGATTTTCTTTTTTTCTTCTTTCTCTTCTTCTTCTTCTTATTCTCTTTCATGGTTATTTCTCTCGATTTCTCTGTCTTCATTCTCTCTGATCCCCTCGCATCCCCCTTAGTCTCTCTCTCGTAGTTTTCACCCGCTCAATCTCTCTCTCGAGAGCTTAATCTCTGATTTGTATCTCTAACTCTCTCTCTCTACTCGCTCTCTACTCTCTCTCCTCTCTCTCTCTCTCCTCTCTCTCTCTGTCTCTCTCTTTCTCTTTGTCTGTCTGTCTGTCTCTGACTCTCTCTCGTTCTTTTGTTTTTCTTTCCCTCCCTTCTCCTTTACCCATCTCTATCTCTCTCTCTATCTCTCTCTCTCTCCTCTCTCTCTCTCTCTCTCATCTCTCTCTTCTCTCTCTCTCTGCCTGACCTCTTCGTTTTCGTTCTTTCCCTCCCTCCGGCCCACAGTACACTAGATTAGAGGGGAGGAAGGAGAGAGATGGACGAGAGTGATTATGGATTTGTTTTTAAAACATTTTACGCGGATTCGCAATTTTCGTGGCGACCAGCGGTCTATTTTTACCTCTCCAATCATTACATACACTGAGTCAGCTCCCCTGGCTTTGAATAATTTTAATCTGTAAACCCAGAATGTTATATCTCTGCACCATTCGTAACTTTTTATATCTTTTGAAAAAACATTTAAAACTATTTATCCTACATATACTCATCGAAAGAAGCACCGCATACTCCATGTCGTGGTCTGTCTACAAGTCTCGCACTACGTATACGTTTACGTATGTTTATTACGCCTTTGTACGCCTTTGATTTAAATGAAGATTCATATGCTCTGTTCAGTACATAATTATTTCCATATGTTAGGATTGTAGATATGTAGATATGACAACTGAAGTGTTACTTTATGCCCAAGTATTTTGTTCTCTGTTACAATATGTGCGACAATTTTGGAAATATGTGCGACAATGTTCGACAGACAGACAGACCGACAGACAGACAGACAGACAGACCTACCGACAAAGTGCGTTATAGGTTTGTGGCTTGTGCCACACTGAAACAAAAACGTTGTTCATTGTTGTTGTTCATTGTTCTCCCTCTCTCTCACACCTCCTTGGTTGACAAGACAAGAAAATCTATTCCTCTGATCTTCGTCTTTTCAGAGGAGGCGGAGTCCATGGGATTAAGGGTGACAGCTTCTTCGAGACGATTGAATCACCTTCACTTTATCTCCTTAGACAGTTCTGTCCCACGTTCTACTTCATGTTGAAATCTTGTTGTGGAGACAGAGAGAGAGAGGCACAGAAAAGACAGAAACAGACATAGAGATACATAACCAGACAGAAGGAGACAGAGATTGGGAGAGAGAGGTGAGGGTGGAGGAGAGACAATGTCAATCGTAACGAAACAGCAAACCTTTATTTTAAAAGGCAAACAACATATTGCCCAATACTGGCAGGTTTTCATATTTTACATATTTATTTGCCTAACATAAACACGTCTGCCTGTCTGTCTCTCATACTCTATCTTTGTTTCTGTCTCTCTGTAGCTGTCTCTGTCTCTGTCTCTCTCTCTCTCTGTCTCTCTCTCTCATCTCTCTCTCTCTGTCTCTCTAACTCTCTCTCTCTCTCCCTATATCTCTATAATCATCTCTATCTCTCCTCTCTCTGTCTGTTATCGTCTTTTCTCTGCCTGTCTCATGTCTATTTTCTGTCTATCTCTGTCGGTGATCGGCCCTGTTTGTATATTTATATGTGTATGTGTGTGTATCTGTTTCTGTGTGTGTGTGTGTGTGTGTGTGTGTGTTGTCTCTGTGTGTGTGTGTGTCTGTGTCTCTGTGTGTGGTGTGTGTGCACTGTGTGTGTGTGTGTGTCTGTGTCTCTGTGTGTGTGTGGTGTGTGTGTGTCTGTGTTGCTGTTGTGTCTGTTTGTGTCTGTGTGTGTGTCTGTGTCTGGTGTCTGTGTGTGTGTCTGTGTCTCTCTGTGTGTGTGTGTCTGTGTCTCTCTGTGTCTGTCTGTCTCTCTGTGTGTGTACCATGTGTTTCTGTGTGTTGTCTGTGTGTGTGTGTGTGTGTGTTAGGTCTGTGTGTCTATGTGTGTGTGTCTGTGTCTCTGTGTGTGTAGTGTGTGTGTGTCTGTGTGTGTGTGTGTGTCTCTGTGTGTGTCTGTGTGTGTGTGTGTCTCTGTGCGTGTGTGTGTGTCTGTGTCTCTGTGTGTGTGTATGTGTCTCTGTGTGTGTGTGTGTGTGTGTGTGTAGTCTGTGTCTCTGTGTGTGTGTGTGTGTGTCTGTGTGTGTGTGTCTGTGTCTGTGTTGTGTGTGTGTGTGTGTACTATCTGTGTCTGTGTGTGTGTGTGTGTGTATGTGTGTATTGTGTGTGTGTGTGTATGTGTCTGTGCGTCTATGTGTGTGTGTGTTGTGTCCGTGTGTGTGTGTGTCTGTGTGTCTGTGTGTGTGTGTGTTGTCTCTGTGTGTGGTGTCTGTGTCTCTATGTGTCTGTGTGTGTGTGTCTCTGTGTGTCTGTGTCTGTGTGTCTGTGTCTCTGTGTGTGTCTGTGTGTCTGTGTCTGTGTGTGTGTGTCTGTGTTGTCTGTGTGTGTGTGTCTGTGTGTGTTGTGTGTGTGTCTGTGTCTCTGTGTATGTGTCTGTGTGTGTGTCTCCCTGTGTGTGTGTATCTGTGTCTCTATGTGTGTGTGTCTGTGTCTGTGTGTGTGTGTGTCTGTGTCTCTGTGTGTGTGTTGTGTGTGTGTGTGTGTGTGTGTCTGTGTGTGTGTGTGTCTGTGTCTCTGTGTGTGTGTGTCTGTGGTGTGTCTGTGTCGTGTGTGTGTCTGTGTCTATGTGTGTGTGTGTGTGTCTGTGTCTGTGTCTGTGTGTCTGTGTCTCTATTGTGTGTGTGTCTGGTTGTGTGTGTGTGTATGTGTAAGGTGTGTGTGTCTATGTGTGTGTGTCTCTCTGTGTCTGTGTGTGTGCGTCTGTGTCTGTGTGTGTGTGTGTGTTTGTTTCTGTGTGTGTGTGTGTGTGTGTCTGTGTCTGTGTCTCT
>CM065698.1:5601420-5613920 GCA_017654935.2 Phymorhynchus buccinoides | reverse complement strand
ACGGAAGAGAGAGAGAGAGGACCGCAGGGACGGGAGGAGAGGAGAGAGAGAGAGAGTGAAGAGAGAGAGGAGAGGGAGGGAGAGGAGAGAGAGAGATGAGTACAGAGAGAAGAGAGAGGAGACCAAGGGAGACGGGAGACGAGAAGAGAGGAGAGGAGAGCTGAGAGAGGAGAGAGATGAGGGAGAGACGAGAGAGAGAGAGAGAGAGACGAGAGGAAGAGAGAGAGAGAGAGAGAAGAGAGAGAGACGAGAGAGAGATGAGAGAAGACGAGAGAGAGCGAGAGGAGGAATGGAGAGAGAGGAGAGGGGGAGAGAGAGAGAGAGGATGAGAGAGACGAGAGAGAGAGAGAGAGAGAGAGAGAAGAGAAGGAGATGAGAGAGAGAGGAAGGGAGGAAAGGAGAGAGAGAGAGAGAGAGAGAGGAGGCGAGAGGGAGGAAGAGGAGAGAGAGAGGCAGAGAGAGAGAGGAGAGGTGAGAGATGAGAGAGGGAGAGAGAGATGAGACTGAGAGAGAGAGAGAGGAGAGGGAGAGAGAGAGAAGGGAGAGAGGAGAGAGAGAGACGGAGAGTGAGAGAGAGGAGAGAGAGAGAGAGAGAGGAGAGACGAGAGACGAGAGAGAGAGAGGAGAGAGGGAGAGGAGAGATGAGAGAGACGAGAGAGAGAGAAGAGAGGTGAGAGAGAAGACGAGAGAGAGATCGAGAGCGAGGAGGAGGAGATGGGAGGAGGGATGAGTGAGAGAAAGAGAAGAGGGGAGAGAGAGAGAGAGAGAGGACAGAGAGGAAGAGAGAGAGAGAGGAGAGAGAGAGAGAGAGAGAGAGAGAGATAGAGAGAGAGGACGAAGGAGAGTTCGAGAGAGGAGAGAGAGAGAGGAGAGGAGAGAGAGAGAGAGAGTGAGAGAGAGAGAGAGAGAGACGAGGAGAGAGACGAGAGAAGAGAGAGAGTCGTTGAGAGGGACGAGAGAGAGAGGGAGAGACGGAGAGAAAGAGAGAGAGATCTTGAGAGAGAGAGAGAGGGAGGGAGACGAAGAGAGAGAGAGGAGGAGAGAAGAGAGTGAGAGATGAGAGAGAGAGAGGGAGGGAGAGAGACGTCCTGATGAGGAGAGAAAGAGAGAGAGAGAGATGAAGGAGAAGAAGAGGGAGGGAGCCGAAGAGAGAGAGGAGGGAGAAGGGACGGAGAGAGAGGTGAGATGCTGGAGAGAGAGAGGGAGAGGAGAGGAGACTGAGAGAGAGGAGAGACGAGGAGGGAGGAGAGAGAGGGAGAGAGAGAGAGAGAGAGAGGGAGAGCAGGGATGGAGAAGGGAGAGAAGGAGTGGAGAGAGAGACTGAGAGATCGAGAGAGAGAGACGAGAGAGAGAGAGAGCATGGTAGAGAGCAGAGGAGAGAGAGAGAGGAGAGAGAGAAAGAGAGAGACAGAGAGAGGTGGAGAGAGAGTTGATGGGAGGACTTAGGGATGAGAGAGAGACAAGAGAACGAGAAGAGAGGATGTAGAGGAAATAAGAAGAGGAGGAGGAGAGAGGAGGACATGAGGAATCAGAGAGGGAGATTGATGACAGGGAGAGGAAGAGGAGAGATAGAGGAGAGAAGAGAGCGAGGAGAGAGAGATCGAGAGAGGAGAGATGAGACTGAGAGACGAGGAGAGGAGATGCTTGAGAGAGGAGAGAGAGAGAGATAGACACCGATAGAGACGAGAGAGAGGGAGAGAGGAGAGACGGATAGAGAGAGATAGAGAGAGAGAGAGGAGGAGAGAGAGAGACCGAGAGGACAGAGAGAAGGAGAGAGAGAGAGGAGGAGAGAGAGAGACAGAGATCAGGGACGAGAGAGATGAGACGAGAGGATGGATGAGAGAGAGAGAGAGAGGACAGAGAGCGTGAGAGCGGAAGAGGGGAGGGGAGAGAGAGATGAAGAGAGGAGCAGAAGTGGAGAGAGAGAGAGACAGCGAGAGGGAGAGATGAGAGATGCCAACACAATGGAGAGAGAGGGTGAGAGGGAGAGAAGAGGAGAGGAGAGAGCTGCGAAAACGGAGAGAGAAGATCGAGAGAGAACAGAGAAAAGAGATAAGAGAGAGAGAGAGAGAGAAGAGAGGAGAGAGAGAGAAGGAAGAGACAGAGAGACCGAGACAGAGAGAGAGACATAGAGAGAGGAGAGATAGTGAGAGAGAGAGGACAGAGAGACAGAGGAATCGGAATACAGGTGATTAAATCACTTTAGACCATTGGACAGAGATGAGGGAGAGCGGAGACGAGACAGACGAGGAGGGACCATTGTCCCTACGAGCACACAGAGAGAGGGAGCGGAGGGAGAGATGAGTGAGGACTAGGAGAGAGATGTGAGACAGATGAGAGAGACAGACGTAGAGATAGATGAGGAGTAGAGGAAGAAACATGTTAGGTAGAGAGAGATAGAAAGCCTTTATAGAACAGCAGCTGCAGCGATGACCGGAAGTACCTTGTCTCTTTGCGGAACCAATTTTCGTCAGAGCATGAGAGAGTTCCACCTTGAGGACTGAGAGAGTTGAACATGAAAGACTAAGAGACTCCCAGAGACGTCGAAAACAGAGAACAGAAAAACGCAGAGAGTGATCGAGAAGGCCTCCCTAGAAGAAGAAGGAAGTTTCATAGATAGACCCCTAGGTGATCCCACTGAAGAGAGGTGAGAAGACGACCAAAGGTATGCGCGGTGGTAATGAGGAAGGGAATCATCGAATTGAATCGAGCCTTTGATTGTATTTGTCCCTCAAGAAGAGAGTTGGGAGGTATTGGGAGTGTCGTTAGCAGTGTTTGAGGTTGGAGAGATTTGGAGAGAGGTTTAAAATGAGCAACAAGCGATAACCCGAGGCATGGAGAGAGAGAGGCAGCCACATAGGTCTGGCGGGTTTGCGGCAGAGTAATTACAGAGATGAGAGAGAGCTGACAAGTCAGACACAGAGAGAGGAGAGTGACCCCTAGAGTCGTAAATGAGACGCTGCTGAGATTGATGATTTTTTGTGCGAGAAACTTTCTCCACGATGTACGCGGACCAGGAACGATCCAAATTCTTCCCTGATTTAGCTGCGAACCTTAACATCTTCTTGCTTTGAGGTGAGAGTTCGTTCCACCTTTGGTTAGGCTAAGACCGTGCGACCCCATCCAGCACCGTGCGCATGAGAGCTGGCACGAGTTTTCGACGAAACAGCTTGAGACTCGTCCTCGGTCACGTCGAGCTGCACGGTTTTTGTTGGGTGGTCGTGCACGTGGTTATGCCATTGCCTCCCTAATAAGGAGTGAGAGACGTAAGAAGTAAAGGACTAAGCTATCACTCTTTATTCTCTGTTTTAAAAAAAAAACATAATTAGGCAGTAGAATGTCACGTGAATCGTGCCTCGCAAACGGCGCACAGTCGCATCGTTATTGGAATCAAATCGTATGCAGTGTGGGTTGGCCTTTCTTGTTACGCTTTCATCACTTTTAAAATGGAGTTGTTAAAGATGGGGTGTAATGGGTAGATGATGGTGGGTTTGTATGTGTGAGGAATTCAGCTTCCTCTGATTCCATGATAACAAAGCACAATGATTACTTCTGAAATCGAATGATAAAAAAAAAAGTGTCACACCACACACATGCACACACGCGCAAGCGCGCGCACGCACGTACAGCAACGCAAAAACTAAACGCACGCACAAAACGCACGCACGCACACGCAACGCAACGCACGCACCACGCACGCACGCACGCACGCACGCACGCACGCACGCAACGCACGCACGCAACCAGCACGCACGCACGCACACGCACGCACGCACACATAACACGCATTTCTTGTCTAATATTAATTGTTTTTAGTGAAGAGACGTGAAATCAATAAAGAATAAAGAAAAACAAAACACATATACATAAACCTTGCACATTAGCACGCACACGCACGCGCACACGCTTCGCGGACACGCGCATCCACACCACATACACAAACACCTAACACGACAGCCGCGCACACGCAACACTCACGCACACAAACGACACCAACGCACAACGCAACGTCAAGCACACACACACACACACAACACATCACATACACAACACAACACACTCACAGCAACAACATTCAACAAGACAACACATGGGAACAATGATCAAACCATGGATCTCTAGTCTCCAGTCTCTCTGTCTCTCTCTCTCTCTCTCTCTCTCTCCTACTCTATACTCTCTCTCTCTCTCTCTCTCTCAGACAGACATACTCAGATAAAAGAAACAGGAGACGTGCAGGAACTGGCAGATAGACACACTGACAGTCCATCACACCTTTTGCAGAGTCGATCGTCGGTCAACTGACTCGTTTTTCTCTCTCTGAAAAAGCGAGGGAGGAAAGAACAATGCACTTTATTTTACTAGGATAACGAATCAGAAAATGCCAATAACAGCATTGAAGTCATTAATTAATTAATTCCTTGGAGGATAACTTTTAATCAACGCAAAATGCGGCGCTCGCGGAACAAAACAAAACATTTAAAGAAACGAACCACGTTGGGCGATTATGCATACTCTATGGATTACCAGAGTAAATGACGTTCGAGTGAAAATAAATGACTTAACAAAATTCATTAAGAGATTTTGGGAGGGGGTGGTTGGATGTGTGATTCAAGTAACAAGTAACGAGAGAGAGAGGAGAGGAGAGAGAAAGGAGAGAGAGAGAGGGAGAGAGAGAGACCGAGTGAGAGGTTGGAGAGACTTGGAGAGAAGTGGAGAGAGAGAGAGACGAGAAGAAGAGAGAGAGAGAGAGAGAGGAGAGAGAGAGAGAGAGAGGGTATTTAAAAGTGTAAGCAAAATACAAAAAGGGACCAACACGTATTTGAACAAACACACACGCACGCACACACGCATGCACACACGCGCGCTCACACACACGCACACACGCGCGCGCGCGCACACAAAACCCCCCCCCTCTCTCTCTCTCTCTCTCTCTCTCTCTCTCTCCTCTCTCTCTCTCTCTCTCTCTCTATATATATCATAATATATAAGTATAGTATAATATATATATATATATATAAATACTCTATATATATATATATAGAGAGAGAGAGAGAGAGAGAGGAGAGAGAGAGAGAGAGAGAGAGAGACGAGAGAGAGAGAGAGAGAGAGAGTATATAAGTTTTATTACATTGGACACAAACAAAGTTTTATTAAAGCAAACTATATATATATATATTACAAGAATTAAGAAGAAAAATAACAACCACACCATTATCGCTCCTCTCTATATATATAGTTGTCGCCAATAACTCTTTGTTTGTGTCCAATTGTATATATAACTTCTTTTATCTAAAAAGGAACATAAAAAGGGATATCTATATAATATTATATATATGTCTATCGCACTCTCTCTCTCTCTCTCGCATCTCTCTGTCAGTGTCTCTCTTTTCTCTCTCTCTCTCTCTTTATCTCGCTCTCTCTCTCTCTCTCGCTCTCTCTCTCTCTCTCTCTCTCTCTCGCTCTCTCTCTCTCTCTCTCTCTCTCTCTCTCTCTCTCTCTCTCTCTCTCTCTCTCTCGCTCGCTCTCTCTCTCTCTCTCGCTCTCTCCTCTCTCTCTCTCTCTCTCTCTCTCTCTCTCTCTCTCTCTCTCTCTCTCTCTCTCTCTCTCTCTCTCTCTCTCTCTCTCTATTGCACACACACATCCTGTGGTGTGGTGTGGGAATGACAGCACGGTAGCAAGGTTACATACATCGTGCATTAGTTATGAGCGATGTCCTGCTGTCCTTCCACAGACAGTGCATACCTTCTGTTTTTTCCTGTGCATATAACCTTAGTCCTATCCTCATCTCTCCAAATTAACCCATTTATGCCCACACCTTTTTTTTTTTAAACATGTTTTAAAGTGTAGGTGTTTATGTCTAATGAACATATGTAAAACAGAAAGTATCATGAACATAGCCATTTTTGATTTTTTGCTCAAAATGTTAGCGTCCCTTTTTAGGGACAGCGGGATCAAGTGGACAGGGGTTTTGTAGATATTACATAATAAAAGAATGAGCTTATTTTTCATCAATTCTTCCTCTATTGCTATAACATTTACTTGTAGCAGTTGTGTCTAATGTAAACTGAATAAATCTCGTGGAGGCCAAATTAAAATGTAATTATATCCCCCCCCCCCCCCCCCCCCCCCCACACCCCCAACCGCCCACATTTTCACACACTTGTTCTCTTGCCTATTTATGTGTATTATCTCCACTTAAGACATTCTGTTTTGTTGAAAATTATCTAGAACTGTTATAAAGAAGTGAAAATACTCAATACAATTGAATATGATTTTGAAAATGTAATAAATCCTTATACTTATAATAAAGAAAGAACTGCATGTCTGTGTCTGTCTGTCTGTTCACCATGTCGCGCTCAAACCAGACGACAGAATCGCCTCTAATTTTGTGTGGTGGTGCATCATGGTACACAGATAGGCCCATAGGAAACAAACATTACCTTGTAATTGAAATTTGATCTTGAAAACCGAAAGTTTCTTCCTTACGCTATATGTTTCATGTCCGAGCTCTATCCAATGACTGTGTGGACAGAATGGCTTCAAGGTTTGTGTGAAGGTGCATCACGATGCAGGGATAGTTCCTGAGAAAAATGGTAGCCATGCTGAACTTGACCTTGAAGCTTGACCGTGAAAACCGAAATTTCTTCTTGAGGCCATGTCTTTCACATCGTTGGACTTACAATGTTCAAACTTGGTATGGGCGTGTATTGGCTAATAGTAATAACTTTATGTATGTTATCTTTATAACATAAAGTGTTTTGTCACAAATGTAACTGCATCTCATGAGAATGTCTTTGAGGTTTCTGCGTATTGCCGATAACAGGTTTCCTTATGTGTGTCACTATTATAATTGTATATGATCTATTTCAAATTATGTCACTTAAACCTGAAAACATATCAGCTTATCACTTTTTCATTTATTTTTCGTCTCTCTCTATCATTTGGATATGAAATGATCATATCACATGTGGTCATGTACCACCTGTCTACTCCCCCCTCTCCTTGGGTCCATAAGCACCCTCCCCCCTCCGCCCCCATCCCCCGATCTTCTTGTCGATGTTCTAATTCATATCAAAATATAATCATACGGTAAATCATTCTTCCCTAGCACAACTTCTCAGGTGATAAAATGGGTCTAAACAGAACATGGATCTTTACTAAGAAGAGGTAGTAAAACCTCTACCCCCTTGATCCCACTGTCCCTAAAAAGGGACGCTTCTTCTACCCCTCATAAAATCGTCAATATTCAATTTCTGATACAAACTAAAAGATCATCTCAGCATTATGCTTTAATAAACAATTTATGTTCATAACCATGTATAAAAACTTTTGAAACAAAAACATTGTGAGTCATGTTTTACGGTACCCCTCAACGGTATTCCGCGCACTTATAAAACATCCCTCCACCAAACACAGTAAGACCAAATATCAAAACAAACTGGTTATATGGGACAGTGACAACACCACTTCTTGTTTTAAAAAGAAAGATCTGGGCTATCATCTAAAATAGGCGATAAATCTTAATTTTACTTAGCGTCCCTAAAAAGGGACAGCGGGCTTAAATGGGTTAATTAAGAAAATAGGGTCTTTGGATAACAGGCCCTGATTTGATGCCTTTTAGTAACATGGGTGCTAAACCATTGTGGTGCTAAAATACGACATTGGCGGTGAAAGGGTTAAGAGAGAGAGAGAGAGAGAGAGTTTATCTGTGTGTATTTATATTGGTAGGTAGGTGTGCTGGGGAAGGTGGGGGTATGAGTGTGTGTGTATGTTGGTGTGTGTGTGTGTGTACTGTGTGTATGTGTGTTTGTCTGTCTGTCTGTGTGTGAGTGTGTGTACGTCCGTCTGTCTGTCTGTCTGTCTGTGTACGTGTGTGTGTGTGTGCGTGTGTCTGTCTGTCTGTGTGAGTGTGTGTGTATGTGTGTATGTACGTGCGCGCGCGCGCACGCGTGTTTGTGGGTGCTCCTGTGTTCAACTATCTGTGGGTGTTCCTGTATGTATGTGTAAGTGTGTGCTCTCTCTCTCTCTCTCTCTCTCTCTCTCTCTCTCTCTCTCTCTCTCTCTCTCTCTCTCTCTCTCTCTCTCTCTCTTCTCCTCTCTCTCTCCCCCTCTCTCTCTTTCTCTCTCTCTCTGTACTCTACCCGATGCCTAGATGTCACCTAGTTTGGGATTAAAAAAAAAAACCAAATAGTTTTCTCTTCCGGAGGCTTACAGTTACATTGCCCTTACAGTTACATGCCCTTAGGTGTGGGGGGGTTTTGCGGGTTTTTTCCTTCCCGAAGCGAGGTAGGTCTAACGTTTTTTTGTCAGGATAGAAGAGAGATGATTAAGGGTTCGCTACACTGCATAAGATGCGATCCAAATGCGATCCGATTGGTGACGATGTGTGTGAGTCATTATTCCGCTTCTTCCTTCTTCTTCTTTCGTCTTCTCTTCTTCTTCTTTTTCTTCTTCTTCTTCTTCTTCTTCTTCTTCTTCTTCTTCTTTCTTTTCTTTTTCTATCTTCTTCTTCTTCTTCTTCTTCTTCTTCTTTCTTATTTTTTTCTTCTTCTTCTTCTTCTTCTTCTTCTTCTTCTTCTTCTTTTTCGTTCGCTCAGACAGTTTCCTGTCAATTATGAGCGCATATGCGTCATGCTGCCGTTGTATATGCGCCTGATTGATTGATTGATTGAACTTTTTAATGGGTAAAAGATTTAGGCACATTGAAGGCCTTTTTTTACAAATCCGCCCATTTAAATACTAGAAATAAAACGTAACGAGCAACAACAAAAACAACAAAAACAACAAACAAACAAAATACTAATAACAATTCATGCAAATGAACCAAAACAATTCTCTCTCTCTCTCTCTCTCTCTCTCTCTCTCTCCTCTCTATCTCTCTCTCTCTCTCTCTCTCTCTCTCTCTCTCTCTCTCTCTCTCTTCTCTCTCTCTCTCTTCTCGCTCTCTTCTCATCTCTCTCTCTCTCTCTCTCTCTCTCTCTCTCACTCTCTCTCTCTCGCTCGGCAACACACATGCACACAGACACGCATACACACACGCGCACGCGTACCCATATATATACACATGCAGACACACTCGCACACATCTACACGCACATGCCTGTACGCACGCACGTACATACGCACGCATGCATCCATAATCACGCATTTCATTTTTGAAAATGCAGCTGCGAGTAGGTCATTTAAACCTAGTCATACGTATCAAAAATTAACGCCTTAATTTCACTTTTGAATGACGATAATGAAGTCTTGAGGCGGAGACGTGGAGGGAGTGTGTTCCATTCCTTACAGGCGTTAAAAGAAAAACTTGTTTTTAACAAATCTAGGTTAGGCTTAGGAATGATTAATCTATGTGATGCGTGATACTCATGGAATCGAATTAATGATTTCAGATATTATGGGCATGGTCCATGAACAATTTTATGTGTAAGAATTAAAGTGTTATATGTAAGTCTAGATTGGAGAGGTAGTATATTAACATTTTTAAAGAGATCATGCATTAAACAGTCAGACCTTTTATTGCTGGGAATCATTTTAACGGCACGTTTCTGTAAGGAATATAATGGTTTTAGGACAGAAGGAGCACACTTTCCCCAAGTAACTGAGCAATAATCTAGACGTGATTGTATAAAGGCAGAATAAAAAAAGTTTTCTGGAGTGCTCGTCTAAAAAATGCTTTATCTGTGATAATTGAAAAACACTAGATGATATTTGTTTGATAAGGTAATGAATATGATCATGTGCCACAGAAGATTTTCATCAATATTAATGCCTAATAATTTATGCTGTGTTACTTGTTTAATGTTGTTTCCTTTATATTTAATCATTAATTTGATGTCTTTCGTGCATTTTCTTTTTTGACGAGGGCATAACAACATACATTCAGTTTTTTCAGGATGAACAAGCATATCGTTAGAATCACACCATGTCTCTAATGATTTCATACTGTTATTTAGGTTATAATTTATGTTTTCAATATCGTAATTAGCGCTTTGTAAAGATGTATCGTCAGCGAATAAATCACATACAGCATTTTTAATGGATAATGGGAGATCATTAATGTAGAGAGAAAATAATAGTGGTCCCAGATTTGTACCTTGTGGAGCTCCTCTGGTTATGAATCTTTTGGAAGAAATGCTTCCATCTAAAAAGACAGACTGGGAGCGGTTGGACAAGTAAGATCTAAAGAAACATTCTGCATTATTATCAATACCATAAACCTTCAGTTTCTCTAAAAGAATATTATGATTGATCAAATCAAATGCTTTAGTTAAATCAATGAAAATTACCCCAACTGCTTTGTTATTATTAATTTCTCTTAGCCAAGAATCTGTGATCCGACATAAGGCCGTTTCACAAGAATGTAGTTTTCGAAAACCTGATTGATGAACATGTAAAAGATCGTACTTCTCAATTAAAGACGAGAAATGACAATGAATATGGCGTTCTAGTGGTTTGGATAATGACGACAGTAGGGAAATAGGTCTATAGTTGTTACAATCATTAATACCCCCCTTTTTAAGCAGTAGAGGAATAACTTTGGCGTGCTTGAATGATTTTGGAAAATAATTCTGAGAGAGACAAAGGTTGAAAAAGTATGTTAAGGAGTCTCCTATATACGTTGCAGGCAATTTAAGTATTTTTGGACTGATTCCATCAAAACCACATGAGTTTTTATTATTTAAGGACGACAAATACACGGATACTTCATGAATAGACATGAGCGGAATAGAAAAGTTTTTTTCATTGATTTTATTTTTACAAAATTGTTTTAAAATAGTCAAATCAGACGAACAATCGTTTTTGTCCTTTGTGCAAATTTTTCTCCAATATTTGTAAAATGGTCATTTAGTACATCAACAGGGACAGTACATAGAAGAAGAAGAAGAATAAGAAGAAGAGAATGAAGAAGAGAAGAAGAAGAAGAAGAAGAAGAAGAAGAAGAAAAAGAAAAAGAAAAAGAAGAAGAAGAAGAAGAAGAAGAAGAAGAAGAAGAAAGAAAGAAAGAAGAACAAGAAGAAGTACAAGAGGAAGAACAAGAAGAAAGAAGAAGAAGAAAGAAGAAAAAGAAAAAAAGTAAGAAGAAGAAGAGAAAGAAGAAGAAAGAAGAAGAGGAAAGAAGAAGAAGAAAGAAGAAAGAAGAAGAACAAGAAGAAGAAGAAGAAAAAGAAAAAGAAGCAGAAGAAGAAAAAGAAAAGAAGAAACAAGAAGAGGAAGAAGAAGAAGAAGAAGAAAGAAGAAGAAAGAAGAAAGAAGAAACAAGAAGAGAGAAGACGAAGAAGAAGAAGAAGAAGAAAGAAGAAGAAGAGGAAAAAGAAGAAGAAGAAGAAGAAGAGAAGAAGAAATGTCAACAGTCGGATCGTAGCGTACGCAGGTAGCGGTCCTTTAAAGGTAGATGAACGGGTATTATTTTTCTTCCTTTGTTCTTTCTTTGGGTTTATTCCTATAATTTCTTTGTTTCTTTCCACAAAGTTCTTGGGTCTTGCCATTGCCCTGATTGCCCTTGTTGTTGTTGTTGTTGTTGTTGTTGTTGTTGTTGTTGTTGTTGTGTTGTTGTTGTTGTTGTTGTTGTTGTTGGTGTTGTTTGTTGTTGTTGTTGTTGTCCTTGTCGTCGATGGATTTGCTGTTTATCATCGTCGTCGTAGTCGTCGTCGTCGTCATCAATATCAGCATCATCTTCATCATCATCGTTGTCGTCGTCGTCGTCATCATCATCATCATCATCGTCATCATCAAAGTTCGTCGTCGTCGTCGTCGTCATCACCATCATCATCACCGTCTGCATCATCACATCATCACCATTCATCATCTCATCATCATTATCCATCATCATCATCATCTTCTTCATCATCATCATCGTCATCGTCTTCTTATTTTTTCTTCTTCTTCTTCATCATCATCATATTCTTCTTCTTCTTCTTCTTCGTCTCTTCTTCTTCTTCCACTCTTTCTCCTCCTCCTCCTCATCTCTCCCCTTCCTCCTACTCCCCCTTTTATTTTTCTTGCATCTCTTTCCCTTCGTTCTTTGTTGTTGGTTTTTCTTCTTCTTCCTTTGTTCTATACTCCACGGCCTGTCAACACACGTGCTGTTGTTTTCCAAACAGCACGCATGACAGGCAATATAACGAGGGAAGACGACAGGGTTCCCCTATAACAAGCGAGGCTTATTAAAGAGAAACAAACACAACAGACGTTTGCACTGGAGGGGTTGAAACGCATCTTAAAAAATGCGTTCGCGGGTGACTACATTCCTTTGCTACAATGCAATCCCCAGACACACGTTCGTCTGCTCTGAGAGAGAGAGAGAGAGAGAAACAAAAAAAAAAGAGAGAGAGAGAGAGAGAGAGGAGAGAGGAGAGAGAGACGAGAGAGAGGAGAGAGAGAGAGAGAGAGAGAGAGAGGGAGAGGAGGGAGGGAGAGGACAAAGACAAACAAGGACAACGCCGGGAGGCTGCAAAAGTCCACTCGCAGCATCGCTCGAGCTACTCCGAAACAGAATG
>CM065698.1:5595139-5600920 GCA_017654935.2 Phymorhynchus buccinoides | reverse complement strand
GTGCATATAACCTTAGTCCTATCCTCATCTCTCCAAATTAACCCATTTATGCCCACACCTTTTTTTTTTTAAACATGTTTTAAAGTGTAGGTGTTTATGTCTAATGAACATATGTAAAACAAGAAAGTATCATGAACATAGCCAGTTTTGATTTTTTTGCTCAAAATGTTAGCGTCCCTTTTTAGGGACAGCGGGATCAAGTGGACAGGGGTTTTGTAGATATTACATAATAAAAGAATGAGCTTATTTTTCATCAATTCTTCCTCTATTGCTATAACATTTACTTGTAGCAGTTGTGTCTAATGTAAACTGAATAAATCTCGTGGAGGCCAAATTAAAATGTAATTATATTACCCCCCCCGCCCCCCACCCCCCCCCCACCCCAGACACCCCCCAACCGCCCACATTTTCACACACTTGTTCTCTTGCCTATTTATGTGTATTATCTCCACTTAAGACATTCTGTTTTGTTGAAAATTATCTAGAACTGTTATAAAGAAGTGAAAATACTCAATACAATTGAATATGATTTTGAAAATGTAATAAATCCTTGTACTTATAATAAAGAAAGTACTGCATGTCTGTGTCTGTCTGTCTGTTCACCATGTCACGCTCAAACCAGACGACAGAATCGCCTCTAATTCTGTGTTGGTGGTGTATCATGGTACACAGATAGGCCCATAGGAAAAAAACATTACTAAGCTGACCTTGTAATTGAAATTTGATCTTGAAAACCGAAAGTTTCTTCCTTACGCTATATGCTTCATGTCCGAGCTGTATCCAATGACTGTGTGGACAGAATGGCTTCAAAGTTTTGTGTGAAGGTGCATCACGATGCAGGGATAGTTCCTGAGAAGACAAATGGTAGCCATGCTGAACTTGATCTTGAACTCTGATCTTGAAAACCGAAATTTCTTCTTGAGACCATATGTCTTTCATATCGTTGGAATTACAATGTCCAAATTTGGTATGGGCGTGTATTGGATAATAGTATTTACTTTATGTACGCTATATTTATAACATAAAGTGTTTTGTCACAAATGTAACTGCATCTCATGAGAATATCTTTGAGGTTTCTGCGTATTGCCGATAACAGGTTTCAGGAAACAGGTGTTTCACTATTATTATTGTATATGATCTATTTCAAACTATGTCACTTAAACCTGAAAACATATCAGCTTATCACTTTTTCATTTATTTTTCGTCTCTCTCTATCATTTGGATATGAAATGATCATATCACATGTGGTCATGTACCACCTGTCTACTCCCCCCTCTCCTTGGGTCCATAAGCACCCTCCCCCCTCCGCCCCCATCCCCCGATCTTCTTGTCGATGTTCTAATTCATATCAAAATATAATCATACGGTAAATCATTCTTCCCTAGCACAACTTCTCAGGTGATAAAATGGGTCTAAACAGAACATGGATCTTTACTAAGAAGAGGTAGTAAAACCTCTACCCTCTTGATCCCACTGTCCATAAAAAGGGACGCTTCTTCTACCCCTCATAAAATCGTCAATATTCAATTTCTGATAAAAACTAAAAGATCATCTCAGCATTATGCTTTAATAAACAATTTATGTTCATAACCATGTATAAAAACTTTTGAAACAAAAACATTGTGAGTCATGTTTTACGGTACCCCTCAACGGTATTCCGCGCATTTATAAAACATCCCTCCATCAAACACAGTAAGACCAAATATCAAAACAAACTGGTTATATGGGACAGTGACAACACCACTTCTTGTTTTAAAAAGAAAGATCTGGGCTATCATCTAAAATAGGCGATAAATCTTAATTTTACTTAGCGTCCCTAAAAAGGGACAGCGGGGGCTTAAATGGGTTAATTAAGACAATAGGGTCGTTTGATAACAGGTCCCTGATTTTAAGGATTGTTAATGACATGGGTGTTAAAATCATTGTGGTGCAAAAATACGACATTGGCGGTGAAAGGGTTAAGAGAGACGAGAGAGAGAGAGAGTTTATCTGTGTGTATTTATATTGGTAGGTAGGTGTGCTGGGGAAGGTGGGGGTATGAGTGTGTGTGTATGTTGGTGTGTGTACTGTGTGTATGTGTGTTTGTCTGTCGGTCGGTTTCGTCTGAGTGTGCGTGTGTGTACGTACGTCTGTCTTTCTGTGTGTCTGTGTACGTTGTGTGTGTGTGTGTGCGTGTGTCTGTCTGTATAGTGTGAGTGTGTGGGTGTGTGTGTATGTGTGTATGTGCGTGCGCGCGCACGCGTGTTTGTGGGTGCTCCTGTGTTCAACTATCTGTGGGTGTTCCTGTATGTATGTGTAAGGGTTGTTGCTCTCTCCTCTCTCTCTCTCTCTCTCTTCGTCTCTTCTATCTCTCTCTATCTCTATCTCTCTCTCTCTCTCTCTCTCTCTCTCGCTCTCTCCTCTCTCTCTCTCTCTCCTCTCTCTCTCCCCTCTCTCTCTTTCTCTCTCTCTCTGTGTACCCGATGCACCTAGTTTGGGATTAAAAAAACCCAAATAGTTTTCTCTTCCGGAGGCAGCTTACAGTTACATGCCCTTAGGTGTGGGGGGGTTTTTGCTTTTGTTTTATGTGCTTGCATATCATTGTTTCAAGTAGAATTAAGGTTGTAAGAATAAAAAGGTCATTGCATGAGCGTATTTGGCATAGTGCTTGGTAGCTTTGAAAGGGAAATATTTTATTCTTATTAAATGTTCGTTACATTTCATAAGATGACTTTTGGAACACAGTCCGACGGTCGCGAGATATTAAGAATGTGACTATATTTAGGTTTCTCGCATGCGTACCCCAGCGGGTCATATACACAACCTCTAATAGACACTATATGAGGTTAGGCCACATACAGTTAAGACAGTCGCTTACACACAACGTCTTCTTCTTCTTCTTATTTTGTGCTCTGATTCTTCTCTCAACTACATCTTCTCCCTTCGCTCTTCTTCTTTTTCGTATTCTAGCTTCGAGACAGTTTTCACTGTCAATTATGAAAAGCAGATGCGTCATGCTGCCGTTTTATGCGCCTAACTAAGAAATAGTCAGTGCCCAGCAAGTCGTGACTTCGGCTTGGAGAAAATGTTTTTGAAAGTGTTTCGTGAAAACAAAAAAAAAAAGGCCCAAGGAGAATGGACTGCCGGTAACATGGCAGAAAGAGAGTAGATGACACTTTTAAACAAAGGGAAAAGGCAGAGTCAAAGAGAGTGATTTCTGATTAAGGTGAAGTTACAAGCACAGAACTTCCAGATTGTGGGGGGAACTATTTATGCAAAAGACTCCCCCGGTATCCCCATTGGGGCTCTATACTCTCCGTCTAAAAACATCTCCTTCTGTTTTCGTTTAATATACACTCATCTAGACCCCAGCACAGGAATTACATAATAAAACATTAGTTTTTAGTTGCCCTGGTGCTTTGCCAGTCGAAGGTTTGAAAGAAATATAAACCGAAATATTGCGATCTTATTAAGTGTTTGTTGTTGTTTGTATCCTGAAAATAAAACACTGATACGAACATTACAGATATTTCGTGTACCAGGGGAATTATGCAAATAATATAGTGAACAAAAAACTCACAGTAGGCTTTCATCAAGGTTCGTTGGAACATTAGAAGAATCAAGCCTCCTAATCCCCCGTGGAGATACCGGGAGGTCTTTTGTATAATAGTCCCCCAACCTTCTGGAAGTTCTGTGCTTGTAACTTCCTCTAATCCGTCGCTCTCTTTGACTCTGCCTTTTTCCCTTTGGCTTACTGTCATCTACTATCTTTCTGCCTTTCCGGTCCATTCTCAGCTGCCCTTTTTTTCACGAAACACTTTCAAAAAGATTTCCTTCCAGCGGAAGTCTGACTTGCTGGGCCTAACTATTTCTTAGTTAGGCGCATAACGGCAGCATGACGTATCTGCGCTCATAAATTGACAGGAAACTGTCTGAGAGATCGAGAGAAGAAGAAAAAGAAGAAGATTGATTGATTGATTGATTGAACTTTTTAATGGGTAAAAGATTTAGGCACATTGAAGGCCTTTTTTACAAATCCGCCCATTTAAATACTAGAAATAAAACGTAACGAGCAACAACAAAACAACAAAAACAACAACAAACAAAATACTAATAACAATTCATGCAAATAAACCAAAACAATTCTCTCTCTCTCTCTCGCTCTCTCTCTCTCTCTCTCTCTCTCTCTCTCTCTCTCTCTCTCTCTCTCTCTCTCTCTTTTCTCTCTCTCTCTCTCTCTTTCTCTCTCTCTCTCTCTCTCTCTCTCTCTCAATCTCTCTCTCTCTCTCTCTCTCCTCTCTCTCTCTCTCTCTCTCGATAACACACATGCACACAGACACGCATACACACACGCGCACGCGTACCCTATATATACACATGCAGACACACTCGCACACGTCTGCACACGCACATGCCTGTACGCACGCACGTACATACGCACGCATGCATCCATAATCACGCATTTCATTTTTGAAAAATGCAGCTGCGAGTAGGTTATTTAAACCTAGTCATACGTATAAAAAAATTAACGCCTTAATTTCATTTTTGAATGACGATAATGAAGTCTTCAGGCGGAGACGTGGAGGGATTGTGTTCCATTCCTTACAGGCGTTAAAAGAAAACTTGTTTTGAACAAATCTAGGTTAGGCTTAGGAATGATTAATCTATGTGATGCGTGATACTCATGGAATCGAATTAATGATTTCAGATATTGTGGGCATGGTCCATGTACATTTTTATGTGTAAGAATTAAAGTGTTATATGTAGGTCTAGATTGGAGAGGTAGTATATTAACATTTTTAAAGAGATCATGCATTAAACAGTCAGACCTTTTATTGCTGGGAATCATTTTAACTGCACGTTTCTGTAAGGAATATAATGGTTTTAGGACAGAAGGAGCACACTTTCCCCAAGTAACTGAGCAATAATCTAGACGTGATTGTATAAAGGCAGAATAAAAAAGTTTTCTGGAGTGCTCGTCTAAAAAATGCTTTATCTGTGATAATTGAAAAACACTAGATGATATTTGTTTGATAAGGTAATGAATATGATCATGCCACAGAAGATTTTCATCAATATTAATGCCTAATAATTTATGCTGTGTTACTTGTTTAATGTTGTTTCCTTTATATTTAATCATTAATTTGATGTCTTTCGTGCATTTTCTTTTTTGACGAGGGCATAACAACATACATTCAGTTTTTTCAGGATGAACAAGCATATCGTTAGAATCACACCATGTCTCTAATGATTTCATACTGTTATTTAGGTTATAATTTATGTTTTCAATATCGTAATTAGCGCTTTGTAAAGATGTATCGTCAGCGAATAAATCACATACAGCATTTTTAATGGATAATGGGAGATCATTAATGTAGAGAGAAAATAATAGTGGTCCCAGATTTGTACCTTGTGGAGCTCCTCTGGTTATGAATCTTTTGGAAGAAATGCTTCCATCTAAAAAGACAGACTGGGAGCGGTTGGACAAGTAGGATCTAAAGAAACATTCTGCATTATTATCAATACCATAAACCTTCAGTTTCTCTAAAAGAATATTATGATTGATCAAATCAAATGCTTTAGTTAAATCAATGAAAATTACCCCAACTGCTTTGTTATTATTAATTTCTCTTAGCCAAGAATCTGTGATCCGACATAAGGCCGTTTCACAAGAATGTAGTTTTTGAAAACCTGATTGATGAACATGTAAAAGATCGTACTTCTCAATTAAAGACGAGAAATGACAATGAATATGGCGTTCTAGTGGTTTGGATAATGACGACAGTAGGGAAATAGGTCTAT
>CM065698.1:5580139-5590139 GCA_017654935.2 Phymorhynchus buccinoides | reverse complement strand
TCTTTTTCTTCTTCTTCTTCTTCGTCTTCTTCTTCTTCTTCTTCTGTGTTCCCAGAAAGGCACATATAATCAGTAAGGTACATAATTATATGTCCGGTTTTCAGTTTTCACTGGTCTCCCCGCTGCGCACAGCCGACACATTACGATTTCGGAGCAGCTCAAAGGAGAACAAGTATTTAGAACAATTTTTTTTAAAGGCTGGAGAATGGGCCAATAAGTCAGAAAGATAGTAGATGACAGAAAAAAGACAGAGTCGAAGAGAGTGGCAGATTAGAGGAAGTTACAAGCACAGAACATCCAGAAGGTGGGGGGACTATTTTTACGAGAGAAAAAAACCGGTATCCCCACGGGGAATCTTGTCAACACTTTGTTTTTGTTCCCCTGGTGTTCGATGTTAACGCGTTGTTGCTCCTTTGGGGGGCGTGTGTCCCTGTGTGAAAGAAATACGCTACAGGAAGGAGTTATGGCCCTTGTGTACTTTTTGCTCTCTTCTCCTTGTTGTTTACATGGATGTTCAAATGTTTGTTATATCTTGTTTTTTCTTATCTAAAAAGTCTGAAAACATAAAGACGGTACAAAGATGAGCACTTGGCTACAGAAACAAAGCCGGATGTTGTCTTTATAAATGTTTCTTGCACGTGCAATACGATGTCCATCGCTCAGTTGTTGTTTTGAGTTCCAGAGCGCAGCTCCGGGATTGTTTTTTTAATTTATTTTTCTTTATTTTTTCTTTTGGTAAATTATTATTAACATTTGTGAATGTTAGTCATTCTACATGCGTTTTAAACGTGGCTCTTTCTCTGTCTCTCTCTTTCTCTCTCTCAAACACACACACACACACACACACACACACACACACACACACAGAGACACACACATACACACACACATATACACATGCACTACCCCCCTCTCGCTGATACACACACGCATGCTCTCTCCCTCTCTCTCCCTCCCTCCATCTCTCTCCCTCTGTCCCTCCCTCCCTCTCTCTCCATCTCTCTCCCTCCATCCCTCCCCCTCTCTCTCTCAACTCCCCGCTCTCTCGCTCTCTCTCTCTCTCTCTCTCTCTCTCTCTCTCTCTCTCTCTCTCTCTCTCTCTCTCTCTCTTCTCAATTCTCACTCTCTCTCTCTCTCTCTCTCTCTCTCTCTCTCTCCTCTCTCTCTCTCTCTCTCTCTCTCTCTCTCTCTCTCTCTCTCTCTCTCTCTCTCTCAATTCCACGCTCTCTCTCCCCCTCTCTCTCTATCCCCCCTCTCTCTCTCTCTCTCAGGGCTGGGTGTAAAAAAGTATGTATACTTATCTCATTGCCCTGTATAAATAAAATTTCGTTCGTTCGTTCGTCCCTCTCTCACTCTCTCTCACTCTCGCACTCTCTCTCTCCCTCTCTCACTCTCTCTCTCCCTCTCTCACTCTCTCTCGCTCTCTCTCACTCTCTCAATCAGTGTCATCGATTCTCATTCTCCCGCCCTTTCAGTCAACGTCAAAGTGTCAGGATCTAATGAAATAATAATATTGTTCTCTAAACGGATAATATGTTTTGTTTCATTTATTTCTTCTTTTTTGTTGTTGTCAGAATAAATACTGGAGTTATTTATTCCTCTGTATTGGCTAACTCGCTGTCTCTGTTTAGTCTGTCTGTTCGTCTGCTTCTGCCTGCCCAAAAAATTGTTTTAAAAGTTAACCGCGTTTACCACAATTGATTAACTATGATGAATAATGTTGTTTAAGACATTGCGAGTTTAGTCCTGCATTTTGTTAAAATTACTTCTTTTTTTCGTCAAAAGAACGAAGATATGAGGATTTTGTCCTTAAGTAGATTTGAATTTGGGACTTACAAGTTTTTCTTCCATTTACACAACCTCGTTTACCCCAGATAGAAAGTCGTTTGAGATACGAGCTTTTGGTGGAAGGTGGCGGGGAGAATTAGAGAGCTGACTATGTATCTAACTCAAAAAAATCAAAAAAATCGAGATACGAGGTTTTTGAATTTCACCGACGATAATGATTGTTGAACTAGACTTTAGAAACTGTTGCCGGCTTTCGTGCGGTATTCCAAATTAATCTTTTATCAAGCAACTCCCACAAATTCAAATTAAAGCCTTCGGTAATTTCGCATTGAGATATAACTCTTTGGAATTCTCTGCCTTCTCCTCTCCGACACTCCAACTCAGTCTCCTCATTCAAAACCTCTCTTAAAACCCATCTTTTTCCTGCCGCACCCTAAATATTTGATCAGTTGTCTATCGTTGTGTGCACGTGAGGGAAGATTGAATAAGAGGTTTGTGCTGTGTTTTGTGGTGCGTGTGTTGTGTGTGAGTATGTGTGTGTGTGTGTGTGTGTGTGTTGTGTGTGTGTGTGAGCATGCATGTGTGCATACATGTGTGCTTGTGTGTGTTTTGGGTTTGTCGGTTGTGTGTGCATGCATGTGTATGACTGTGTGCGCGTGTGTGTGTCTGTCTGCGTGCATACGTTGTGTGTGAGGGTGTTTGTGTATGTGTGTTGGTGTATGTGGTCAGCTGTGCGGCTCGGTTGCTGTGGCTTACTGAATGGGGGATTGAATGAGTCGGTGTCGAAGCATGTGTGTGTGTGTTGTGTGTGTGTGTGTGTGTGTGTGTGTGTGTGTGTGTGTGTGTGTGTGTGTATGTGTATGTGTGTGTGTGTGTGTGAGCGAGAGAGAGAGAGAGAGAGAGAGAGAGAGAGGAGAGAGAGCTGAGACCCCCGAGAGAGAGAGAGAGAGAGAGAACCGAGAGGAGAGAGAGATAGAGAGAGAGAGAGAGAGAGAGAGTGTTGCTTTGTATATGCGTTGTTGCTGGTTGGTGTCATTCTTGAATGCTGTTTTTTTGTGTCTATTTGTTGATGAATAATTGATTGTAAAGCGCTTTGGGCTCATCTGAGGTAAAGCGCTATATAAATTTATTATTATTATTATTATTATTATTATTATTATTATTATACAACAAACTGTAGAATTAAGGATTCCCTCTCCCCCGAAGTCGGAATGTGGCTGCCCACGGGGCGGGCGCGGGGTAATCAAAAACGGTCACAGACGTAGGCCTAAATGTTCTCATCCCTGGCTGGTGCATTGTTGTACCACAGTGTTCAAGTGCTTCGGCTGTTTGGGATGATCCCCGGAGTCTTTTAGCCAGGGTACGTCAAGCACAACAACAAAAATGATCCACACACACATGCGCGCACGCACACACACACACACACAAACGCGCACGGGCGCGCGAACATACATGCGCGCACGCGCGCACACATACAACCACCACTCACCTGCCCTACCTAAGAAATGTTTATAAGACAAAGCGTTGAAAGACAGAATAGATTAGATTCATTTTGTGTTATAGTCGTAGCATTTTAACGACCTGATATATCATTTAAATTAAGGCCTAGCCACACTGCATACGATTTGACCCCAATACGATACCGTTGTGACGGTGTGGATGAGTCATGATTCACTTGAAAAATCTTCCCTCTAACCATAACTCTACTATTTTCAATCGCTATACTCGCGTAAACCCACAAATACGAAAATCAAACAAAATGTCCGATACTAAAATAAGATTGTCTATTTTGTGAAATTCGGGTACGGGAGACTAGGCTGCGACGCGCTCTCCGGGTGGGAGCAACCCAAGCTTCACACAAATGCCTCTGTGACTATAAAGTACATATTACTACTACTAAAAAAAAAAAGGTGAACGTAACCAGCAGGATTTCATTAGATTTGTTTAGACAGTAGAATTTCCCGTCAATCATGCCTCACAAAATGTCAAAATCGGATCGTAGTGAGTCGAATCGTATGCGGTGTAGCCGTCCCTGTAGCAACTCCTGGCCCCCAGCTTCCCACAGTCCCACAGTTAAATTGAAAGAGGCGAGGAAAGTGCTAATTTTGGTGCTGCGTGGGCAATGTTTGATCTAATCGCAGTTCTTTTCCTTGTTAATCTTATCTACCGTTTAAAGGGGCACCCTGACGGATGCGTTTTTTGGCAATAAACACAGCGTGATCACCAGGTAAACACGCTTTACAGATATGACAACGCTCACTTTGCTCTGGTTTCCTAGCAAATCAAACCGTCATATCGGCGATTCCTCTTTAGCGGAGGTGCTGGAAGTCAAATTATTTCGATGAAAGAGAAGGCATGTGCCGCCTAATGGCCGCCTGAGTTTAGACCAAATCGTTTGCACGAAATTTCCACAATACAAGCCTTTTTTATTTTATTTTTGTAAATGTTATACAGATGACCAAAAGGAGTTTCGCTCACATCAAAGGAAATAGCTCCGAATTTTGTTTTTCTGCACTACAAAAAAAAGAAAAAGCTTCAACCACAATGAGTGGCTTCCACCCACCCCATCCAAAATGGCTACTCTCTCCGGCATCTCCGCCAAGGAGGAATCGCTGCTTTGACGGTTTGATTTATAGGAAAGCAGAGCAAAGTGAGTGTTCCCATCCTTGAAGAGGCTGTCTTTCTGGAGATCTCGACGTGTTTCTGGCCCAAAAAAACTCATCCGTCAGGGTCCACCTTTAAATTAACCCACTGACTCAAATATCTTGTGGTTGCACCGGAAAATGTGGTTGCACACCTACACCCGAATCACACTCTGTCGCTATCCCTAAATGTGACCCAGCACCACGAAAGGGACATTAAGTCGCTGGGCTAGTTTCTCACAATAGGCTTGGAAAGTCAAAATCTCATTTGTTTGTAAATTTTGAATGTTTGGTATTTTCGTGTTCTCTAACATACTATGGTTCATATTTATAAAGGATAATATGGTCTTATAAGTGTTTTAAAACAGTAGGTCAATGTATTTTCTTCAGCTAGGCTAGACTTTAGACAGTGTTTTCTCAAAATGGCCGACGCTCACCCTACTAACTTTAAATGCTCATAACTCTGGAACGGGAAACAATACAAGGAAGGTTCTTGTATCATTAGAAAGAGAATTGTCTGACGTTATAAAATGTATAATTCTCTCAGAATGGTCAGTTTGACACTTAATGTCCCTTTCGTGGTGCGGGGTCACAAATGTGACCCCTCGCCACAAAATGAGTCGTGTTGTCCCTGGCTCACATACCCCCTAGGGACAATTTTAGGTGGAAGGGGGTTGAATCATCAATTTCCAGATTTTGTCTTATTATTAAGCGATACGTCTTTCTCTACCCCACGCAGAAGTATTGAAGCGTAAAGACGATCCTTTCTTCCTTCAAAACGTGTTTTTATTCCAAACATGTGACTGTTTTCTTACACATTCTGAAACTTTCCGGTTAACTTTTTGTTGTTGTTGGAAAGCTCTTTCAATGCAG
This sequence comes from Phymorhynchus buccinoides, assembly GCA_017654935.2. NCBI lineage: Eukaryota > Metazoa > Mollusca > Gastropoda > Neogastropoda > Raphitomidae > Phymorhynchus > Phymorhynchus buccinoides. The sequence goes on along the minus strand of CM065698.1, from coordinate 5,584,836 downwards.
AATATTGATTTGTTAGTAACTCAAACGTGACCCTTGTGGCATCACGATTCACTTGTCTAAAATCACTTATGTGAATAGGCATTAAAACAAATTGAAGAACACACACACACGAGAGAGACGAGGAGAGAGAGAGAGAGAGAGAGAGAGAGAGAGAGAGAGAGAGAGAGAGAGAGAGAGAGAGAGAGAGAGAGAGAGAGAGAGATTTTAATTATGGTTGTACAGAATACAATACAATTTCAGAAATTCATATTAACATCGAGCAATAATAAAATGTTAATGCTAAACCGAAGTAATTTTGTGTTACATAGTAAATGTATCATATAAATCCGCCCATATTTAGAGAGAGAGAGAGAGGAGAGCCTGAGAGAGAGAGAGATGAGAGAGAGAGAGAGAGATGAGAGAGAGAGAGAGAGGAGAGAGAGAGAGAGAGAGAGAGAGAGAGAGACGAGAGGAGAGAGAGAGAGAGAGAGAGAGAGAGAGAGAGAATGCCTTTCTATAAGTACGTATGCTCTTTCCCACAATTACTCTTACACAAAATACCCTAGGAAGACCCCTGTTGCCCGTCTACAAAAAACCCAGTTGCAACCCAGCGAGGTCTTTCAGTAGATTGCAGTCCATTCTAATTTAAACAAGAACTTTACCTTGGCGTGCATTCTAATCCATATCCTTCACGTGCTATCAACGGTGCCATGAAACAACCGGGCGCGTGCGATGTATCAAACGTTACTAGGGAACCAGGGCAGCGTTTTGCACGTGCGTGACCTATTTTTGTGTTTTTAGTATCAGCTTGCCTTTAAAACAAGCGCGGATTCGCAATCGTTTGTGGCACGCTTTTCTTTCTGTTTTACAATATGTGTGACAATTTTGGACCGACCGACAGACCGACAATGTGAGTTATAGGTTTGTGTCTTGTGCCACAAACAAACAAGAAGAAGAAGAAAAGATATGCATGCTTAATTTAAACGAGAGAAGGCAAATCTATAATTATAAACGTACCCTCACTTCAAAAACAAGAAAGAACAAATGCAACGCCGAGCGGCTGCAAAGTCCCCTCGCAGCATCGCCGAGCTACTCCGAAAGCAGAATGTGTCGGCTGTACACATATATAAAAACGCATGAAAACAGCACGTAACTGAATAGTTTTTTATATATAGCCTTGGGGTTCGGACCCGTGATTTGAGCGCGCGCGAGCATGCGCACACGCGCGCACAGAAAAATTCATGACAACTGTGTTATAGACCATTCATCAAGAAATGTGAACAAAAAACTGCATTAAAATACATGCAAAACTTCGCGAGATATTGGCGATTATGCGTTTCGGGGTTTGAACCCCGTAACTGGCGCGACCTTGACCTTAATGTACAACTAAATACATCAGTGGATAGCTTGCATCTTGGCAAATTAGTATACCAAATTTGATGATGATAGACTGAATAGTTTTTGAGAAAAACGGACGAATAGCCGGACGGACGGAGGCACGCCGGACGGACACCGGACGGACCAGACAAAAACAATAGCTCCCCGAACCTCGGGACTAAAAAGAAGAAAGAAACAGGGGAGACAATTAATGAAACTTGTCTGAAAAATCAATCGCTTCCCCTTAATTGCGCTGACGGCTGTACCCACTAATTTCTGTTAATGTAAGCAAAAAAGCAGATTCGAAAGGATTACGATTAATGTTTATTGTCTATTAATTTTATGGTCGGATAAACTGATATACTGGTTGCTCAATGCGTGTGTATGTGTGTGTGTGTGTGTGTGTTCGTGCGCGTGCGTGCGTGCGTGCGTGTGTGTGTGTGTGTGTATATGTCTTCTTTCACAAACGCTTGTGCATACATAAATGTGCAAGAAATATCTCTCTCTCTCTCTCTCTCTCTCATCTCATCAGTCTCTCTCTCTCTCTCTCTCTCTCTCTCTCTCTCTCTCTCTCTCTCTCTCTCTCTCTCTCTCACACACACACACACACACACACACACACACACACACACACACACACACACACACACACTCACACACACAAACTCACACACACACACACAAACAAACACCCAAGCGCGCACACACACGCGCGCGCGCGCGCGCGCAAGCACACACGCGCGCGCACACAAACGCAGGCGCACACACGCACACGCACACGCACACGCACACGCACGTACACACACACACACACACACACACACACACACACACACACACACACACACACACACATTCACGCCTGTATTCACAACCGCATGTTCATATGTTAACACACACACACACACACACACACACACACACACACACACACACACACACACACACACACACACACACACACACACACACACACACACACACACACACACACACACACACATACACACACACCTCAATACACAAGACTAGTCTTAAGAGAAAGAGAGAGGCTGACAAACGTACGTACGATTTCACAGCCAGAGAGATTAGTCGTGTACACAATTCCCTCTATCACCATTGACGCGACAATGAATACCAAGTAAGTGGCTGACGACGGGGTGACGATAGTGGTTAGTCTGGGAAGACGAAACAAGACGGGACAGCCATACAAACTGTACTCCCAGTTCACATGTTCTTCTTAAAGGTGGACCCTCACGGATGAGTTAATGAACACGTCGAGATCACCAGCCTTTTCAAGGATCGGAACGCTCACTTTGCTCTGGTTTCCTAGAAACCAAACCGCCAAAACGTCGATTCCTCCTTGGCGGAGATGCCGGAAAGAGAATCCATTTTGGATGGGGTGGGTGGAGGTCACTCATTGTGGTTGAAGCTTTTTTTCTTTTTTGAAGTGCAGTAAAAAAAAAAACCCGCTGTTTCCTTTGTTGTGAGCAAAACACCTTTAGATAAACTGCATAAATGGTTTTGAAAAATAAGATAAAAAGGCTTGTATAGCGAACATTCCGTGCAAACAATTTGGTCTAAACTCAGGCGGCCATTGCAAAAGAGACGGCACAAGCCTTCTCTTGCAGTGAAAGAATTTGACAGCCAGCACCTCCACCAAGGAGGAATCGCCGATTTGACGGTTTGATTTCTAGGAAACCAGAGCAAAGTGAGTGTTGCGATCTCTGTAAAGGGTGTTTTCATGGTGATCTCGACGTATTTCTTACAAAAACTCACCCGTCGGTTTCCACCTTTAATAAAGCAATGCCAAAACAAAAGCAAACATTTATTTTTTAAATCATAATTTAAGATGGAAATGAAATGTGGAAAAAAATCTGTATGCTCCTAGAAAGTAAATTATCTCCCTTGCATTTCATCAAGATACGATCCACTAGTGAGTTGATGTTGGAGTTTATGGTTATTATTGCGTTTGTTTTTCGTGTTGCATAAATTTACTGTTTCTTAGAAATTTGAATTTATTTTTTTTCACAAAGAAATGTTAGTAAGTAGCCCATTTTCGATATACCTATTTTCATTTAATTCCTTCCATCCATTATCTTTTAAATAATCAATGGTTCGTTGTTGTTTTTTAATCAAACTTTTCTCACAGGGATTTCGTTATGTCTTGCCTTTCTGTGTTGTTGTTGTTGTTGTTGTTGTCTTACCATTTATATTAGCTTTATTAATACAGCTGTATTGTTACGAATTCGGGACTTTCCTGGTGTTGCACTGCCTCCGGGCATTGCCTCCAGGATCGTTCCCACCATCTGTATATCTACTAATGTCCCATATGTGTCTGTTCCAGACCAGAGGACGTTAAGCAGAATGTCATTCTTACCCTGGCTTAAAGACTCCAGGGATCATCCCAACAACCAAAGCACTTGAATACTTTTGCACAAATGCACCAGCTAGGGATGAGAACATTACGTGCGTGGCCGTTTTTTGATTACCCCGCCACGCGCTCAGCCACCACACTCCGACTTCGGAGGATTTTAGACTGATGCTAGGAGCTTTGTCATGGCTTAAGACAGTCCCCGCACAACCATGCAGAACGTAACGTTTTGATGTAGCCTTGGTGTTCTAGCTTATGTCAACGGGTCTGTCAAAGCCTCGTGCCAAAGCGCATTGCCCCCCCCCCCCCCCCCCCCCCCCACTGTGACAAATGGCGCCCTGTACTGCAATACATAGTGTGTGTGTGGGTGTGGGGGGGGGGGGGGATCCTATTAGATAATGGCCTAGGGTTTGGAATAGGGTTAGTATTCCAAAAAGCTTATTAGCTAAGAAGGTTCCTAAAATACAGCTTTATGTTTGGTAAGAAAGGCAAAAACATAAAATTTCAATTAACGGAGAAATGCAGGGGGGGGGGGGCACATCTTTACCTTTACAAAGAAATCTTATGAAATCTCCCAAGCATAAGAGGGAATGTGACACGTGACGTGGGGGGTCCGGGTCTTTAAGGAAACACTGTGCCAAGTTTTATTATAATGGGTTCAGTGGTTCTGGCTCTATGAACCGAAGCACATGCCATTTCACATTGTACACATACAGACGGATAGAGAAACGCACAGCCCTCGTTCCCATCCCAATGCACCCCGTTCTGTTAGTACTAGGAGCATAAAAACATAAAACAGACCAGATCGGCACATTAAAGACCCACCAGATCACGTGTCAAAATCACGGGTTTCACGTCGTGTTTTCCCTCTTATAGCTAGTAAGAAATCTTGATTTGACCAGGTCTCACTCCCATACAAATGCCCCCAAATTCAAACCGAAATATCATTTTAAAGAGCAGCCTCAAT
>CM065698.1:5570139-5572639 GCA_017654935.2 Phymorhynchus buccinoides | reverse complement strand
GAGAGAAACAAGACAGAGAGAGAGAGAGAGAGAGATACAGGGAGAGAGAGAGTGGGGGGGTGGGGGCAGGCAGGCAGACAGACAGACACATATAGAGACAGACATAGAGAGGGAGACAGGCAGATAGAGACAGAGAGATAAAGACATAGATAGATTGTCAAAGAGAGAGACATAGAGAGAGAGAGAGACAGGCAGAGATAGAGAGAGAGAGAGAGACAGTCAAGCAATCAAAGCGAGAGAGAGAGAGAGAGAGAGAGAGAGAGAGAGAGAGAGAGAGAGAGAGAGAGAGAGAGAGAGAGACAGACAGACAGACAGACAGAGAGATATGCGCGGGGAGAAACAGAGAGACTGACAGAAAGACAGAGACAAAGAAAACCAATGACGTAATAACTCCAAACTGCACCCTCTAACCTTAAAACACCCTGCCAGAAAAAAGGGGAAAAAAGAGAGACAAATAATAAAAAGGAAAGAAACCCCCCTAAATGTCCTTTCAGCAAACAGTATTTTACGGCTTACGTTTTCCTTGGACGTCCCCAATATCAACAGAAATACATCAAGCCTGTTTGAGGGTTTTCCAAAGCGTAGCGCTCTGCGTGGATATCGCGTAGCGCTTTGTCTGTCTTTTTTTTTTTTTTTTCAGTAAAGGATAGCTCCCAAATGTTTTCGAAGCTTACGGTTGTTTGTTGTTCAAAACCGTTGTGTTCATAAAGTACCATGTACATGTCACGATAAGTTTTAGAATCCGGGAAAATTCCGATTTTTATTGGGGAAAATTTAGAATTCCCGATTTTGGTTTTTTGGGAGGAAATTCCTGATTTGTTTTCTCATCCTCCGAATTGATAGATTAATTTTCAAAGCAAGTGGCCGCATGCTGTACAAAATGAAAATCATGAGAGAGAGAGAGAGAGAGAGAGAGAGAGAGAGAGAGAGAGAGAGAGAGAGAGAGAGAGAGAGAGAGAGAGAGAGAGAGAGAGAGAGAGAGAGGGGGGGGGAGGGGGGGAGGAGAGAGGGGGAGAGAGGGAGAGAGAGAGAGAGAGGGAGAGAGAGAGGGAGAGAGAGAGAGAGAGAGAGAGAGAGGGAGAGAGAGAGAGAGAGAGAGAGAGAGACTTGAACGTGAACACTTGTGCACTTTCGTGTATTCATTATTTGTGATTTGTGTCCCACTGTAAGCTCTTTTGCATTTCACTATCTCCATATATCAATACATTCAAGCCACAACGAACTCTCTTGAACTCTCTTGTGCACTTTCGTGTATTCATTTTTGTGCTTGTGTCCCACTCTCTCTCTCTCTTTTGCATTCCTCTCTCTCCATTCAAGCTCTCTCTCTCTCTCTCTCTCTCTCGGGTCTAGTCGTCGCACGCATCTCTCTCTCTCTCTCTCTCCTCTCACGTCTCTCCTCTCTCCGGTTCTCTCTCTCTCTCTCTCTCTCTCTCTCTCTCTCTCTCTCTCTCTCTCTCTCTCTCTCTCTCTCTCTCTCTCTCTCTCTCTGTTGTTAACATGCAATGACTTCTTTGTATTTATTGGGAACATTCAAAACCTTAAGGACCGGACGATTTTGAATGTTCCCGGATTCCAAATGTCCCCGTGACATACACACATGATATCCCAATAATTGTCTATTGAAATCGTGATGATAATATTAGTAGCAAAGTGTGGGTGATTGTTTTCTTTGTACCTTGATGCTTAGAGTGACAATCATCGATGGATTTTGAACGAAAGTATATCATGTTTGTGAATGAAATTACACTTGTTTCTAGATTATTATAATTATATACTGCTCAAACTTTGCTGAGGATATTATCTTAAGCTTACAAAAGTATCAAAAATAAACATAAAGCCATTACGTTTTGTTGTTGTTCAGATTAATTAACATGTGGTTTTCACATTTTGATAGAAACCAATATCCGAGAAAGGTTTTATTGGCTTACCTCAAGGCACGTTTGTAACACCCCTTCCAAATGCATTAAACAACCGAATGGAGCGAACTTTTCATTTTCAGATTTTGTTGTTTTTTGTGGCAAGAAAAGTCATGGATAAGCATGTGCGAGACCCCCCTCTCTGCAATTCCAGCTTGGAAACGCCATGTTGTGTTCTGGGGGAGCTTTTGAAGCTCCTGCTGATCCAGGGTGTTCCACTCCTCTTCTGGCGGCTTCTCTGACCGGCTGGACATCGAACGCTGCCTCTCAGTCATTTTGCAAGCCTCCCCCCCCCCTCCCACCCTGGCACCCCTCTTCCAAACTCGTCAGCACTTCCAAAATACAACACTGCTTCAGCTACTAGACGATTCCCGAATGTGTTCCGCCCCAACCCAATTCCACCAAAATATTGCGATTCTGCTTCGAGTTGACTGCTCTCAATTCAATCTCGTCAGTGGCCTTTTATACTGGCTTTCTTCTTATTGTTGTCCGCTTGATGTTTTGACCGAGACCCCCCCCCCCCCCCCCCCCCATCGTCCATCCCCATCATCGTCCTACCCTCCTACCCCCCCCCCCCCCCCCAT
>CM065698.1:5552639-5557639 GCA_017654935.2 Phymorhynchus buccinoides | reverse complement strand
GCCGCGTAAATATGCATCGCATAACAACAATTTTGATGTAGCCTTGGTGTTCGAGGCTATGTCAATTGGTACATTGAAAGACGTGACTGCTGAGATATTTCTAACATGGTTCTGGGGTATTTGAGGAAGTACATGTAGTGGACTTTGCTCTTTCGATACTTGGGGTGAGTGGTCTTTTAAGTGGAATAAATATTGGGCTGATTTTCGCGCACATTCGAGAAGAGGTAGGTAGAGGTTGTTACAAAAAAAAACCTCAAATTATGGACCACAAACATCACGAAAGTTCAGTATTGTTGACCCACCAACATCTCTCTCTCTCTCTCTCTCTCTCTCTCTCTCTCTCTCTCTCTCTCTCTCTCTCTCTCTCTCTCTCTCTCTCTCTCTCTCTCATTGTGTCTCTCTCTCTCTCTCTCTCTCTCTCTCTCTCTCTCTCTCTCTCTCTCTCTCTCTCTCTCTCTCTCTCTCTCTCTCTCTCTCTCTATCTATCTATCTAAAACATCTATGTACATAATCAAAGCCTTTATTGTCAGCAATCGATGTCTTTCTGAAATGTAGAAATTGCAGGATGTGTTTCTGTAGCATGTTTTGTTTGTCACAATTGTTATGGGCCAGAGGCCTAAGCATAAAAAAACATTTTGGCTTTGACTTTGACTTCTCTCTCTCTCTCTCTCTCTCTCTCTCTCTCTCTCTCTCTCTCTCTCTGTCTCTCTCTCTCTCTCTCTCTCTCTCTCTCTCCTCTCTCTCTCTCTCTTCACTTCACACACACACACACACACACACACAACACACACAACACACACACACACACACACACACACACACACCACACACACACACACACACACACTCACACACACACACACACACACACACACACACACACACACACACACACACACACACACACACACACACACACACACACACACACACACACACACACACAGGACAATGACATACTCTCACACATTCCATTCTCAAGTGCCTACCATGCTTGGTGCAGGAACTTCGCATGAAGTGAATCGCCTGTTATAGAGGAAGCCTTATGCAAGCATCAATAGTGCAGTGTTTACACTGTTGACTATTGATTACTGTTACAAACCCGCTCGAGGGGCCGACTCACTGAATACGATTCAATCCAAATGCGATCCGATTGTGACGATGTCTGTCTGTGAGTCATGATTCACGTGAAATACGTCCGTTTAAAAATAACTACTACTGGTAAAGGTTAAGATGACACCCCCCCCCCCCCCCCCCCTCCCCCTACATTTCTCAGTTCTCCCTGCATTGTCACACTTGCCTTTCTTACCTAACATTAAGCTATATTTTATTAACCTTTTCAGCTAATTATCTTTGTTGAATAATTAATCGCAGTCATGATAAAGGCCATTATCTAATAGGACCGCCCCCCCCCCCCCCCCCCCCTATGTAGTGCAGTACACACAACAGCCGCGGAGCATTTGTCACAGTCCTGGTTCATTGCGTTTTTTCCGTCTTGCCTTTATCTTCTACTATTATTGAATGCATGTGTTTAATTATGTAAATGGATGAAAATTAGTGTTAAATATAGCAAACGATAGAGGATGAAGTACTCAATCTGCAGTAAGAAAGGCAAGACTGAAAAATGGAAACAACCGATAAATGGGGGGGGGGGGGGGGGGGGGGGGCATCTTTACCTTACGGATTACATTAACCCTTTCACCGCCAATGTCGCATTGTTGCACCACAATGATTTAACACCCATGTCACTAAAAGGCATCACACCAGGGTCTGTTATCCAAAGACCATATTTTCTTTATTTTGGGAGGTAAGGATAGGCCTTACTTTAAATATGTCACAGAGTAATCCCCACTATTGCAGATGGTTTTTTTTTCTCTATTCAGGTAAGATTAATGGACATTTTTGTGCTGAAAATTGGCTGGCGGGCGAAAGGGTTAATGCAGGGAACAAAACTAGTAGGATTTCTTTATTACACGAATCAAATATGAAAAATAACAGATATTTCATCAGATCCGTGTACGAGGGGAACTACACAATTTAGTGAAAGCAAACAAGTAGGATTTTATCAGATTCATTTAGACAGTGACATTTCACGGGAATCGTGCCTCGCAAATATCACGAGTTGGATCGTAGTCGGATCGAATTCTATGCAGTGTGGCGGTCCCTAAATGTTTAGGCCCTTTGCTACTCAAATACTTTTGTTTGTATCATTGGTTGACAATTTTGTATCTTCTTCTTCTTCTTCTTCTTCTTCGTTCGCTCAGACAGTTTCCTGCCATATGAGCGTAGATGCGTCATGCTGCCGTTATGCGCCTAACTAGGAAATAGTTAGGGCCCAGCATGTCCGACTTCGGCTGAAGAAGAAATCTTTGTAAGAATTTATAGAAAAAAAGGCAGAAGTATGAACCAGTGAGATAGAAAGGTAGCCAGTAAGCGAAGGGAAAAGGCAGGAGTATGGACCAGTGAGATAGAAAGATAGCAGATGACAGTAAGCAAAGGGAAAAGGCAGAGTCAAAGAGAGTGATGGATTAGAGGAAGTTACAAGCACAGAACGTCCAGAAGGTGGGGGAACTATTTGTACGCCACCGGGGACGATTTTGTATGAAGCTGGGGCAATGCCACAGCGAGAGCTTCACAATCAATGGCGTTTGACGAAGGCAACAGAGAATCACGAACTATCTTATTCTCTTGTGAAGAATAGATATGACGCTCAAACTAGGCGGATTTTTTAAAAGCTGGTTCTTAGTCCAGCGAGTCAAAGGGATTGGTTGGCCTTTGGGGACCTTCCCCGACGCCAACTGTCGTTAGCAATTGATGCCTTAGAGGGGCACCTTGACGGATGTTTTTTTTTGCAAGAAACACGACGAGATCATCAGGAAAACACCCTTTACAGAGATCGCAACACTCACTTTGCTCTGGTTTCCTAGAAATCAAACCGTCAAATCGGCGATTCCTCCTTGGCGGAGGTGCTGGTAGTCAAATTCATTCAGTGAAAGAGAAGGAACGTGCCTTCTCTTTTCTAATGGCCACCTGAGTTTAGACCAAATCGTTTGCGCGAAAGTTTCACAATACAAGCCTTATTATTTTTTATTTATTAATTTTATGCTATTTAGCTCAAATAATTTCGCTCACAACAAAGGAAACAGCTCCATTTTTTTTTTTTACTGCACTACAAAGAAGAAAAAGCTTCAACCACAATGAGTGACCTCCACCCACCCCATCCAAAATGGGTTCTCTCTCCGGCATCTCCGCCAAGGAGGAATCGCCGTTTTGACGGTTTGATTTCTAGGAAACCAGAGCAAAGTGAGTGTTCCGATCCTTGAAAAGGCTGTCTTTCTGGTGATCTCGACGTGTTTCTTGCACAAACTCATCCGTCAGGGTGTCCGTTTAAGCATGTAACGTCCGTCTCTGTCTGTCCACATAAATCGGGAGAAACAGGTTGAGAATTCCCCGCCACTGAACTCAAAGTTATAGTAAGATTTCAGTTATTTGGAATCTGCAATCTGTTTTATTTATCTCGACGTAAATGGATAATGTAAAATGCCCATATTATTAAAGGTGGACCCTGACGGGTGAGTTTTTGCAAGAAACACGCCGAGATCACCAGAAAGACGGCCTTTTCAAAGATCGGAACACTCACTTTGCTCTGGTTTCCTAGAAAATAAACCGTCAAAACGGCGATTCCTCCTTGGCAGAGATGCCGGAGAGAGTAGCCATTTTGGATGGGGTGGGTGGAGGACACTCATTGTGGTTGAAGCTTTTTCTTTTTTTGTAGTGCCTATTTCCTTTATTGTGAGCGATTTCCTTTGTTGTGAGCGAAACTCCTTTAGATAAACTGTATAAAAAAAATAATAAAATAAATAAAAAGGCTTGTATTGCGAACATTTCGTGCAAACGATTTGGCGGCCATTAGAAAAGAGACGGCACACGCCTTCTCTTCGGGTGAAATAATTTGACTTCCAGCACCTCCGCCAAGGAGGAATCGCCGATTTGACGGTTTGATTTCTAGGAAACCAGAGCAAAGTGGGTGTTGCAATCTCTGTAAAGGGTGTTTTTCCTGGTGATCTCGACGTGTTTCTTACAAAAAAAACTAATCCGTCCGGGTGCCCCTTTAAGGAGAATGATCTAATTGTTTTGCTCCTCATATAACACACGAGCTCAGTGAAGGTTCTATGTTTTCTGTTTCAGATTGTGGTGAGTGTGGGAGACATACCGCAAGTGTGAAACAATCACTCTTATTCCCCGGCGAATTATATATTGTCAAGTAAGTGTGAGTGTGTGAGAGAGGAACAGAGAGATAGAGAGAGAGAGGGGGGGGGCAGAGAGAACGGGAGAGAGAGAGAGAGAGAGAGAGAGAGAGAGAGAGAGAGAGAGAGAGAGAGGCAGAAACAGACAGACAGACAGACACAGAGCTTAAGACTCAGATAGCGACAGAGACAGCAGACACATTAAGTGTGTGTGTGTGTGTGTGTGTGTGTGTGTGTGTGTGTGTGTGTGTGTGTGTGTGTGTTGTGTGTGTGTGTGTGTGTGTGTGTGTCTGTCTCTCTCTCTGCGTCTCTTCGTGCTCTGTGCTCTCTGTCTCTCTCTCTCTCTCACACTCTCTCTCTCCTATCTCTCTCCCCCCTCTCTCTCCCCCCTCTCTCTCTCTCCCCCCTCTCTCTCTCTCCCTCTCTCCCCTCTCTCTCTCTCTCGCTCTCTCTCTCTCTCCCCCTCTCTCTCTCTCTCTCTCTCTCTCCGTCCCTCTCTCTCTCTCTCTCCTCTCTCTCCCCCCTCTCTCTCTCTCTCTCTCTCCTCTCTCTCTCTCTCTTCTCCCCTCTCTCTCCCCCCTCTCTCCCCCCTCTCTCTCTCTCTCGCCCCCCCCCTCTCTCTCTCCTATCTCTCTCCCTCTCTCTTTCCCACCCTCTTCCCCTCTCTCTCTCTCTCTCTCTCTCTCCCCCTATCTCTCCCCCCCTCTCTCTCTCTCCCCCCTCTCTCTCTCTCCCCCCTCTCTCTCCCCCCCC
>CM065698.1:5535139-5537639 GCA_017654935.2 Phymorhynchus buccinoides | reverse complement strand
TGAATGATAGACCCTGATTTCAAGGGTTTTAATGACATGGGTGTTAAATCATTGTGGTGCAAAAATGGTACATTGGCGGTGAAAGGGTTAACGGCACGCGCACACATAAGCTGAAGTTCTGAACTCCATGCGCAATCCGCCAAAAATAATCTGAAAGTAAGAAATATTAAGGAATCTCATGCACAATACCATCCGCTTATTTTTCATATAAGTGTATGGGCGTTCCGTACGGAACTTGTTGATTGCGGATGAATACTCAATGAATTCATAAGAATAATAATAATAATAATAATAATAATAATAATAATATAATAATAAACGGATATTTATATAGCGCTTTTTATCGAGCACAAAGCGCTTTACAATCAGTATTAAAACACTCACACACGCACACACACGCACAACAGACACACACGCACGTACGTGCACGCACGAGAGTGAACGCGTTCTTGCACACAGACATACACACACATACCCACACACATTTCATCAAACACACAGAAAACACATTCTCACTGAAACGCACACAAACTTACTCAAACATACACTTGTACAAACACGCGCGCGCGCGCACTCACATCCACAAAGCACTCACGTGTACTCACACTCACAGACACATACTCACACACACTCCTCCCCCCCCCCCCCCCTCTAGCGAACACAATCTCTCCTGCGCACGCATACACTCATACACATGCAAGCAAATATACCCACACAGAACACACACAACACACACACACACACACACCTGCTTATATTACAATCCCTTATTGAATTTATGAATTTATTAAAAAGAAATCCCAATGTCATGTGTCTGTATTCCACAGTCACGAGGATGATAATGACGATTATAATAAGTGTGACCCAGCACCACGAAAGGGACATTGTCAAACTGACCATTCTGAGAAAATTATACATTTGACAACTTCAGACAATTCTCTTTCTCGTGAGACTGGAACCGTTCTTGTATCCTTTTCCGTTCTAGAGTTATGACCATTTTGAGAAAACACTGTCTAAAGTCTAGCCTAGCTGAAGAAAATACATCGACCTACTCGTTTTAAAACACTTTTAATACCATCTAGAGACCATATTAAAGAATATCCTTTATAAAGATGAAAGATAAGATTGTAGAAAATACAAAAATACGCTTACCTCAAAAATTACCCCATATATTAGATTTTTGACTTTGCAAGCCTGTTGTGAGAAAGTAGCCCAGCGACTTAATGTCCCTTTTCGTCCCATAATGTCCTGCATGTGTTATGTCAGTGTATTTATATCCTCCAGCCTCGAAGAGATTGCACCATCTTTCTCTGGATCTCTATCTTCCTCGCAACGCATAATGTGTCTATCTATGTTTGAGTCTTGTTATTCTTTGATTTATTCAGTTTAGCAAAACATTATTCCCAAACCTAGATCTCCAAAACCCTGATCATATCTGACTGCGTCTATGTGTGCATGCAGTTCTGGATCATAGGGGCATGAAGGCAGCATGACGCATCTGTGCTCATACGACAGGAGATTGTCTAAGTGATCGAAGAAGAAGAAGAAGAAGAAGAAGAAGAAGAAGAAGAAGAAGAAGAAGAAGAAGAAAAGAAGAAGAAGAAGAAGAAGAAGAAGAAGAAGAAGAAGAAGAAGAGGAGGAGGAGGAGGAAGAAGAAGAAGAAGAAGAAGAAGAAGAAGAAGAGAAGAAGAAGAAGAAGAAGAAGAAGAAGGAGGAGAAGAAGAAGAAGAAAAAGAAGAAGAAGAAGAAAAAGAAGAGGAGGAGGAAGAAGAAGAAGAAAAAGAAGATGTATTCAGTGTAACGAACTCTTCCCACTCTCTCTCTCTCTCTCTCTCTCTCTCTCTCTCTCTCTCTCTCTCTCTCTCTCTCTCTCTCTCTCTCTCTCTCTCTCTCTCTCTCTCTCTCTCTCTCTCTCTCTCTCTCTCTCTCTCTCTCTCTTTCTCTGTCCAGGCCCGGGGCGCTCGCTCGGTGACGCTGTGCACCTCCATCTCGCTCATCATCTGCACCTTCGGGGGAGCCGCCTTCCTGGTCATTCCCAACTACATCATCACGGAGCTCCGGCCCCACCCGGACCCGCCCAACGCCACCCAGTACTGGCTCCTCGACTCCCCCATCGGCAAGAACGGCACCGACTCCATGGCAATCCTTACCTTCCTGGTCTACCCCATCGCCGGGAAGATCATCCCCATCTGCCTCATCTCCATCTTCGGGGGGCTCCTGCTCCGGACCTTGTGGGAGACGGACAAGCGCGGGCGGCGCCTGAAAGGAGACAACACGTCCTCGCACCAGCAGAACCGCCGCACTACCACCATGCTCCTGGCCATCATCGTCATGTACATCATCTCCGAGGTGCCCAACAGTGTGCTGGTCATCATGTCCGTTTCAGCCGAGCCCGAGTTCTTCAGCGATGTGTACATGCCCATCAGCGACCTCCTGGACCTGATCGCGCTGGTGAACAGCTCCATCAACTTCGGGATGTACTGCACCATGAGTCGCCAG
>CM065698.1:5512639-5525139 GCA_017654935.2 Phymorhynchus buccinoides | reverse complement strand
AGTCAAAATTGTGACCCAGCCAGTCAGCGGTTCGGGGACCTAGCCTACATGTCAACTTCTGAACGAACGCAGGTGAGTGTTCTTCTTCTTGATCTTGATCATAGTCGAAAGTGCCACACTGTGGCATTATATCGACGAAACTTTAGGGAAAGCACATCTTAAAAAAAACAAAAAACAATAGTAAAACCTATTCTAGTTTTAGTGACCTGGCCAGCCAGCGCCCGTTCAGCGTAGTGTTCTTGGTTTTTTTGTGTACCTAGCCATTGAATGTAGTTTGTTTTCCATTGGTCTTCTGTGTCGGGTATTTAGCTTCACAGTGGTTACGGGTACGGGGTTGTTTGCAACACTCAGACCGTGTTCAGGAGTAGTAGCTCTTTCTAGTCGAATTTTTCTTATTTCGTATATTTAGCGCATCTTGGTTAGGGTTAGGGATAGGGTTAGGAACATGTCAGAGTTAATGTTAGTAGTTTTTGAAGACATTTGCGCACAATTTTTGCGTCCCGTGATTGAGCGCCGTACCCGTAGCCTGGATAATGTGAGATACGGGCCCGTACCCCGAGCTTCTGCCTTTTTAAAAAATTGTTTTAGATATTTATAGTCGCAGAGGCGTCTCTGTGAAATTCGGGCTGCTCCCACCTGGAGAGCGCGTCGCAGCCAGAGGCGCGCTTCCCAATTTCAGGTTGGCCTTTGTACGCCACTATTATATTAGCCAAATGTATATATGAAATTGCGTAAATTGATTAGAATTAACGTTAAATATAGAAGGCAGGCGCCATATTATTTTGATCTTCTCTTTTAGGCTATAGTATTTCCTCAGATGACCATAATCCATTTCATTAAAGGGAAGAAGAATTAGGGGGGATCTTATTGAAACTTACAAATTATTCAATGGCCATATTGATTTGTCATGGGATACATTTTTTGAATCACCACAGTATAATCTAACAAGAAATTGTGATGGGAAAATATTTATCAAAAGGTGTAATACTAATATTAGAAAAAATGTTTTCAGTAACAGAGTTGCTAACATGTGGAATGAATTTCCTTTTGAGTTAAAATGTGCACCAAATACTAACATCTTCAAAAATCGTCTTGATGAATTTCCAAAATTTATTAGTATATTTAGAAGCTTTGATTAATTTATTTTATAGGAAAAGTTTTTAGCCGTATAAACCTTGACCTATATAATACCTGCCAAAGTTTAAAACGATGGGACTCCTAAAAAGCCTCACGGCTTGTTCTGTCCCTAACTACTACTACTACTACTACTACTACGACTACTACTACTACTACTACTACTACTACTACTACTACTACTACTACATAGCTGTTGACGGGACAATAGTATACTAAATTTAGACTATATTCACGATAATCTGGTATTTAGTATTTGGTATAATCTAGTCTTTCGGATGAGACGATAAACCGAGGTCCCGTGTGCCCATGCTCTTAGCACACGTTAAACCCAGTGTACCCACCCACCACAACCAACCCCTCTCCTCAGTCACACCAAAAATTGCGTGCCCAAAAAGTGGCGCGCCTCTGGCTGCGACGCGCTCTCCAAGTGGGAGCAGCCCAAATTTCACAGAGACGCCTCTGTGAGTATAAAGCACCCAATACCTAATAATGCGGAGACTTTCGGACTGCTCTCCCTCGCAATCGCAGCGCCTACCCATTTTTAGTTTTTGGAGGGGGGACAGGGTGAGGAGGGGGTGTGGGCAGTCTTGGGAAACCTAGCTATCAATTTGCTGTTATGTTTATCATATTCGTGTAGGCCTACTACGGGAGACTACAATATAGTGAACGTAACTCGTAGGATTCCATCAGGTTTATGTAGACAGTAGAACTTCATGTTGCCTCACAAATGTCAAAATCGGTGTCACAAATTTTGACTTTCTTCTTCTTCTTCTGCATTCCCAGGCCATACGGCCATAATGGGTAAGGTACGTATGTGTCCGGTTTTCAGTTTTCACTGGTCTCCACGCTGCGTACAGCCAACACATTCCGATTTCGGAGGAGCCCAAAGGACAAACATTATTTGGAGGATTTTTTTTTTTAAAGGCAGGAGCATGGGCCAATGAGTCAGAAAGATAGTAGATGATAGAAAGCAAAGGGAAAAGGCAGAGTCAAAGAGAGTGGCAGATTAGCGGAAGTCTCAAGCACATAACTTCCAGAAGGTGGGGGGACTATTTGTTTACGAAAGACCCCCCGGTATCCCCACGGGGAGATTTTGACTAGATGATTTCCCTCGGTTTACCCTCTTTTTCTTTTGGCTGTTGGTGCGGAAGAGGGAGGTATGAAGTTGGGTTTTTCCCCCCTCTCCCTTCAATCTGTGTCGTCCGTGCCTTACTTGCATCTTTTTTCTAGGTTGTCAATGTATGAACTTTCTGTCGGGTTTCGTTCTGTGCAAGATATGCATACATTAGCCTCGCTTTCATAGATGTCATAGGGAGAATTCAACTCAGTCTCGAGTTTTTCATTCGGGTCCGAGGCGAGAGAGCGAGAAGAACAGAAGGTCTTTGCTGCGGAAGATTGCTGAACATTCAACGGTTGCAATTGAAAGTTTCAGGGCTTGCAGGAAAAAGAAGAAAACCTATTGGTCGTAGGTGGTGAGAAAGAAGAAAACCTATTCGTCGTAGGTGGTGAGAAAGAAGAAAACCTATTGGTCGTAGGTGAGAAAGAAGAAAACCTATTCGTCGTAGGTGGTGAGAAAGAAGAAAACCTATTCGTCGTAGGTGAGAAAGAAGAAAACCTATCCGTCGTAGGTGGTGAGAAAGAAGAAAACCTAATCGTCGTAGGTGAGAAAGAAGAAAACCTATTCGTCGTAGGTGAGAAAGAAGAAAACCTATTCGTCGTAGGTGGTGAAAAGAAG
This sequence comes from Phymorhynchus buccinoides, assembly GCA_017654935.2. NCBI lineage: Eukaryota > Metazoa > Mollusca > Gastropoda > Neogastropoda > Raphitomidae > Phymorhynchus > Phymorhynchus buccinoides. The sequence goes on along the minus strand of CM065698.1, from coordinate 5,522,267 downwards.
AAAACCTATTCGTCGTAGGTGGTGAGAAAGAAGAAAACCTATTGGTCGTAGGTGAGAAAGAAGAAAACCTATTCGTCGTAGGTGAGAAAGAAGAATACCTATTCGTCGTAGGTGAGAAAGAAGAAAACCTATTCGTCGTAGGTGAGAAAGAAGAAAACCTATTGGTCGTAGGTGAGAAAGAAGAAAACCTATTGGTCGTAGGTGAGAAAGAAGAATACCTATTCGTCGTAGGTGGTGAGAAAGAAGAAAACCTATTCGTCGTAGGTGAGAAAGAAGAAAACCTATTGGTCGTAGGTGAGAAAGAAGAAAACCTATCCGTCGTAGGTGAGAAAGAAGAAAACCTATTCGTCGTAGGTGGTGAGAAAGAAGAAAACCTATTCGTCGTAGGTGGTGAGAAAGAAGAAAACCTATTCGTCGTAGGTGAGAAAGAAGAATACCTATTCGTCGTAGGTGGTGAGAAAGAAGAAAACCTATTCGTCGTAGGTGGTGAGAAAGAAGAAAACCTATTCGTCGTAGGTGGTGAGAAAGAAGAAAACCTATTCGTCGTAGGTGAGAAAGAAGAAAACCTATTCGTCGTAGGTGAGAAAGAAGAAAACCTATTCGTCGTAGGTGAGAAAGAAGAAAACCTATCCGTCGTAGGTGAGAAAGAAGAAAACCTATTGGTCGTAGGTGAGAAAGAAGAAAACCTATTGGTCGTAGGTGAGAAAGAAGAAAACCTATTCGTCGTAGGTGAAAAAGAAGAAAACCTATCCGTCGTAGGTGAGAAAGAAGAAAACCTATTCGTCGTAGTTGAGAAAGAAGAATACCTATTCGTCGTAGGTGAGAAAGAAGAATACCTATTCGTCGTAGGTGCGAAGGAAGAGACGGCTGGTTGTGGCGACTGGCAGGAGGGAGCGCTCTGGACCGAATCCTCGGACATTCAACGCTGTGAATGCTCGTGCTGCACCAAGGGGGTTGGTTGGCTTTGGAAGAATGGAGAGGCGTGGGTCTTCGTTCTTGCTGTTCACTAGCTAGAGTTGAGGTAAATAGGTGGTGTTAATGAGTAAATCTTCATTGTCGTACTAGTGCACTGGGTCAAGGCGTGGTGCAGAAATAGGTGGTGTTAATGAGTAAATGCTCATTGTCGTAATAGTGCACTGGGTCAAGGCATGGTGCAGGTACGGGTACGGTTTGGGTTTGGTCTGTTTTGAATTGGTCGTGTTTTCATTGTCGTATTAGTGCACAGGGTAAAGGCGTGGTGCAGGTACGGGTACGGTTTGGGTTTGGTCTATGTTTTAAATTGGTCGTGTTTTCATTGTCGTATTAATGCATTGGGTCAAGGCGTGGTACAGGTACGGTTACGGTTTGTGATTGGTCCGTTTTAAATTGGTCGTGTTTTCATTGTTGTATATGCACAGGGTCAAGGCGTGATACAGGTACGGTTACGGTTTGGTCTACGTTTTAATTGGACGTGTTTTCTCTTTATCAGTATTGACGAAGGTTGTCGACTAGTAAAATGTTAAAATGTAGGATTTGTTCATGTGTGTTCAGGGTCGTGTCTGAGGAACGGGAACCGACTCGTCGAGAGTTTTGGGTTTGTATTTCTCTTGGTTTTGGTTGTCAGAGAGCTGACACATTGGTACAGTTGTTTCCCTTTGACTAAACTTTGGTTCTTCATACTGTAAGAAAGCTTATCGTTCTATTCTGGTGATTATTATTTTCTCTCAGATTGTTCCCGGAGAAAGTTTGTTGGTTTGTATGTTTGCGAATTGTCTTGCTGTATGAAGTGTAAAATATGGATAATAATTTTGTGATTCTTGAACACATATTTGTGAAGGAAAAGTCCTTTTGGTAACGTGTCATTCAAGTGACAGTAATGAGAGACTTAGTGCGATTTTTCTCACGCCAGAGGGCATGACGCTCGTGTGGGGCTAATCCTCTCTATATTATTAGTTGGGGATAAAGAAAGAGAGAGAGAGAGAGTGAGTCGTCCTACCATCACTCTCTCTCTCACTACGCCCAAGTAAGAAAATCGCGTGATAAGCCCCTAGTGCATTGACTGCCCTCTGGCGTGAAAAATATCGCCATAGGTTGACCATTGTGACCAGACGGAATTCTGGTTTAAGTAACTGTGTCTATTATGCATAAACATTCGTTTTTCCGTCTTTCCTTCAACTGTCCATTCTTCTTCAGATGAACCAAAAATATGTCCAGCATAGTTTTCACTCGCACTTATATATTTCACTCAAGCATACGAGATACCCATTGCAGTTTACACTAAAACGTTTTATTTAAAAGATAAGAGAAGAAAAGTTGTAAAGATCACTAGCATAGGGCGGTTCATCTGGCTTGACTATCTTTGTTCTGTTCACCCCACACAGCTTGACGATGACAATGACGACGGTACAATAGACGATATACTGCAACACAGTGCTAGATGTTCCCCTTCAATACGTGTGGAGAATGTTGCAGCTGGGTGTTTTTCCCGACTTTCGGGAATCTCCACATCAACCTCCGTGAGGGAACACTTCTCCAGACTACAGGGACACAGTTCCGGGCTTCAGCATGTACAGACTAAGCAACACTCTACACCCCATGTTGAGCTCGTATCCTCCAGCGGGAACTGTCAACTCCCCCTGAAGCGCTCAACACCAACGATGAATACGGCGCGTATCACAAGCTAAGAACTCTGTGTATTTTGTCATGTCATTGTTGTGTGGGTGTTCTTCTAGGAATGTCTTCTCTATTTTATATTAAGAGATTATCCCCCTCTCCCTTGCGACGCGATTAGTGGGAATAGGTCAGCAGGAAGGTAGGGAGGGGATATATAAATGTTCTTATTAATTTGGACAATTCAAGTTTGTTTTTGTTTTTTTAACATAATTGACATCGTTTCTCTTTCAGATTGTTCCCGGAGATTGTCGTTATTGTTTGTGAATTGCTGTGTGCATGAAGTAGGAACTTTGATTATGACTTTATAATGTTTGTAAATGGGTTTTCCTCAGAAGGAAGAGAACATTCTTTTTGATCGACTTAAAGTTCAGGAGACGGTAATTGTGACCATTCTATGCGGACAGTATTTGCTTGGTTGAAACTCTATAGAAGGAAAGTGAGCAAAAACATGGATATTCATCTTTATCTGTCTGTCCTTTCTTCTGGGATGAGCACAACGTCTAGAATAGGTTTTCACTCGCATTTGTAACCCTGCACTCAAGCACACACAGACCCATCACATTTTTTTCATTAGCATTTGTTTTATTAAAAAAAGAAGAGAAGATTAGGGGTAAACGTTCACTAGTTTAAGGGAGCTCATCAACTCTGTCAGTCATTCTTCTTTTCACCCTGCACACCATGACATGACACTGCGACTGGACTGGACAGAGTAGGGAGCCACATGTTATGTGTAGGCCTGTCTCCTCAGAGAGTGTGGGGATGTTGCAGCTTTGTTCCTGCTGTCCATAGCCTGGGACCTCCAGTCATCTCTTCACACAGATGGAGGACCTGCTGTCCATAGCCTGGGACCTTCAGCCATCTCTTCACACAGATGGAGGACCTGCTGTCCATAGCCTGGGACCTTCAGCCATCTCTTCACACAGATGGAGGACCTGCTGTCCATAGCCTGGGACCTTCAGCCATCTCTTCACACATGACCTGCTGTCCATAGCCTGGGACCTTCAGCCATCTCTTCACACAGCGCTCTCATATGGTAAGCCAATGTAGAACTATACAACCACCTTCTCTTCCTTCTCCTCCTCATTCTCTTACTCCTTCTCCTACTCCTTCTCCTACTCCTTCTCCTACTCCTTCTCCTCCTCCTCCTTCTCCTCCTCCCCCTTCTCCTCCTCCTCCTTCTCCTCATCTTCCTTCTTCTTCTTCTGCATTTCCAGGTCAAAATGCCATAATTGGCAACGTCACGGATCTCCCCGCTGCGTGCAGCCGACACAGTCCGATTTCGGAGGAGATCAAAGGCGAACAATTATTTCGAATGTTTTTATTTTTTTCAAATGGCAGGAGAAAGGGTCCATTAAGTCAGAAAGTAGATGACAGTAAGCAGAGAAAAATAGACAAAGAGTGAAAGATTGTGGCAGAATAGAGGAAGTTACATGCACAGAAATGTCAGAAGGTGGGGGAACTATTTTTACGAAAGACCCACCCCCCTCTCCCCACGGGGAGAGACTCGTGGAGTCGTCCAGCTCCTCGCACGTAGGCACGAGGCATCCACCCACTGCCCCTATAGATGAACCAAATATGTATAAAGGCCGGTTTGTTTTTGTGTTATTGGGTAAATGTATGAAAGAAGTATCATTTAATGTTTGTATTTCATACGGCCTTATAGACAAAACGTAAATTATGCAAATTCAAATAATTATGAAACTTTACTGCACAACATATATCGTATAATATATTATACAATATAAATCAGAATGTTATCGAACAAACTTAAGAAAATAAAAACAAAAAAATCCAGATTAATTGTGTGACCATTGGCATTAGCAATATTGGGATTTTGTTTGACTCAACAGAACAGATGAGCTTCAGGCAACACACCATCACAATCCATACAACTACACCACACACACACACACACACACACACACACACACACACACACACACACACACACTCCTGCGGGCTTCCACTTTGCATGGTGGGGGAGCTTCTATTTTTTTACTGAGAGGATCCCGGCCGTGGGTGGATGCCTTGTACCTCCATTCGGGGAGCTGGTGGTCAGTCCGGCAATCCACGAGTCCCTCCCTGTGGGGATACCGGGGGGGGCTTTTATATAAATAGTTCCCCACCTTCTGAAAGTTCCGTGCTTGTAATTTCCTCTAATGCGTCCTTCTCTTTGACTCTGCCTTTTCCCCATTGCTTTCTCTCATCCACTATCTTTCTACCGTACTGGTCCATTCTCCCGCCTTTTGTCTATTTTATAAAAAAACATTTCAACTTTTTCCTTTTTACGATTTATTTTGTGTTGTTCACTGGCGTCTAGTCGTGATACCGTACGCAGTTATTTGGTTTTTTGGTACTTTATAGTCACAGAGGCGTCTCTGTGAAATTCGGGCTGCTCCCGCCTGAAGAGCGCGTCGCAGCCAGAGGTACAAGCAGGACGGGGTGAGGGGTGGGGGGGGGGGGTAAGATGTCAAGGGAAGGGGAGGTAGGGGGCGTAACGGGCAACGGACATGTCTGCCGCCCGGTTCAGCCGCTCGGGAACTTATCTGCCGCTCGGCGATCCACTTGTTACAGTTTATGATGTGCTAGGTTTTTGTTGTTGTTGACTAGCGTCTAGGCGTGATGCCTCAATGACATGCAGTTGAGTGGGCACCCGTATTTTAGCTTCCTAGTATGTTTGTTATCCTTTAACTTTTTTATTTACTGGACCCTACAAGTAAGGCGGAAGTCTGACGTTTCCAGCACTGTCTAAGCTTAGACACATTGACCCACCACGATTAAGTCCCTTGGGGTTTTTTTCTGGGTAGCTGTGACCCACATACAAATGCCCCCAACTTCAAACAGACTGCTCTTTAAAGTGATGTTTCGCTTTCAATTTGGGGGCATTTGCATGGGAGTTAAACCTGGTCAAAACAAGATTTCTTACCAGCTATAAGAGGGAAAACACGTAAAAACCCGTGTGATTTTGACACGTGATCTGGTGGGTCTTTAAAGACCCTGCACGTCACGTGTCACATTCCCTCTTATGCTAGGAAGTCTTAAGATTCCTTACTAGCTATAAGAGGGAAAACACGTGAAAACCATGATTTTGACACGTGACGTGCGGAGTCTTTAAGGTTTATAGTGTGCAAGGATGGAGGTGTCATGTTATATATAAATTCTTTTTTTTCCTTCTTTATATTCCCCTCAGGTGGTTGGGGCCACGCTCGCCGCATGTAGGCAGGACGCACCCCAAGACCCACTGTACGGGGAACTGAGGGAAGTCTCCGACGGCCCGGTAGGTCGTCCACAACTGCGCGTCAAATATGTAGTGGGCAAATGACGACTTGAAGAGCACAGGCATGGATCCAACAATTGGGAAAACGCTGCAGTCTCCCCCCGAGAACTGGATAGCAGTCGTCAAGAAGATCGGATCAGGTCGATGACAGAACAGAAGGGTCTGAAGGAAGGAAAGAAAGTCCAGAGCTGCCTTCTCAGCCAGACCACCTTCCCTGTTAGCCTGCATCCAGTGTGGAAGAGACTGCCGCTTCCAGAGTTGGCCTTTTCAGGCACTGGAGACAATGCTCCACATGTAGAGTCAACACCATCATCTTGCGAGTTGGACGGAGGATAGCTTTTTCGTCGTTATGATGTTGAGATGGGGACTTCCCGTATCGCCATTTCCCGTATCGCTTTCTCGCTTTCTCGCTTTCTCGCGTGATACATTATGAACTTAGTGCCATTTCGCCTTTTTTCATTGATGCGTGCCCTTCAGACACACTCCATCTGTCTGTCTGTCTCTCTTTCTCTCTCTTTCTTTCTCTCTATCTCTTTCTCTCTATTTCTCTCTCTCTCTCTCTCTCTCTCTCTCTGTCTTTCTCACTCTGTCTCTGTCTCTTTCTTTCTCTTTCTATTTCTCTCTCTTCCTCTCTCTCACTGTCTCTCTCTCTCTCGCTCTCTCTCTCCTCCCTCCCTCTCTCTCTCTCTCCTCTCTCTCTCTCTCTCTCTCTCTCTCTCTCTCTTCTCTCTCTCTCTCTCTCTCTCTCTCTCTCTCTCTCTCTCTCTCTCTCTCTCTCTTATTCTTTTCGCTTTTTTCACCCTCTTGCTTTTATGGCTGTTATAGCTGAAAGCAATAAAAACGTTTTGTCATTGTCATATCTCTATCTCTCTGTCTCTGTCTCACCCTGTCTCACCCTGTCTCTCTCTGTCTCTCTCTGTCTCTCTCTCTCTCTATATATATATATATATATATCTGTGTGCGTGAGTGCGGATATGACAGATTGATTTGATTGGTGATATTAGACTAAGGAAATACATGAGTGAAGTAAAGAAAGCGAAATGGCACTAAGAAGATGGCGACTTGCAACTGCTTGACAGCACTGTTATCTAACCACCAAACAGGGGCGTTCCCCGCCATGTGGCGAAATGGGAAATGGCGATACGATACCTCCCCAAGTTGAACGTTGGTAAAGATACATTGAGGCGAGTTTTGTGATACATGGTCGAACTTCACGTGGTGATCCCTAGCTGTCGACGGAACTATACATGACTTGAGTAAATATTGGGGCATGGTGTGTAGGGATCATTGGGGCACGGTGTGCAGGGATCATTGGGGCACGGTGTGCAGGGATCATTGGGGCACGGTGTGTAGGGATCGTTGGGGCACGGTGTGTAGGGATCATTGGGGCACGGTGTGTAGGGATCGTTGGGGCACGGTGTGTAGGGATCGTTGGGGCACGGTGTGTAGGGATCATTGGGGCACGGTGTGTAGGGATCATTGGGGCACGGTGTGTAGGGATCATTGGGGCACGGTGTGTAGGGATCATTGGGGCACGGTGTGTAGGACATAGTCTGTCGCCCGCTTAATGCGCACTCCTGATGACTTAGGGTCTCTGTGCATGTGAACGTTTTTCACTTTCCCCATAGCAACAGTGATAGGTCGATCATAAAGGTCTGTACACGTTATCATTCACAAAATTTCCCACACTGTTGCCGGAAATAGAAATATCTTGTGAGTCATGTGTACACAGACCCTTAATATCGCCGTTGCCATGGGGAAAATGTTCAGATGTATAGAGACCTTTAATGTGAGACACAGGACACGTCTAGTCACAAATTCTTTTAAACGACTTTATTTGCCATGTTGAAAAATGTAATAAATACAATTGAAAAATCAGTGTTTGCAGGCTTTTGTTAAAAAATTAACATAGGGGTGGTTAGTTGAAATCATCAACTTAGACTTGGAATACATTTATGATTTTTTTGTTACCCATCCGCCAATGATTTTATGCAATTTTAACCCCAAAACAAGTCAATTGTATGCATACAAGTCCATTTTTTTAATTTCTACTAACCACCCCTTTCGTCGAAACATTTAAGTAAAGATCAATTATCTACATGGTTTGAACTAACCACCGCATGGTGGAAAAAAAAGCTAATTTCCTAAAAACAATCTACACTACCCTCCCCTAAAACAAACTTTTGTCAAGATCTAAATGAACATGGTTTGAACTAGCCACCCTGTCTGGAATTCTCCCTGACCCCCCTCGACCCCCAAAAGTAGGACCCAGTGTCTGAACTGGAGATGGAGCCCTGCCAGAGATTCAATACAGGACCGTGTCTGAAACTGTTCAGAGCATACTAATTACTGGTCGTTTTTGAAGGAATGGTGTGTAGTAAGCCTTAGATTAACAGGCTGTTCCAGAACTTGTGCATCAAATTGAGTGAAACAATATGACTAGGTACAACACTATTGTAACTCCCCTTTGGTTCTCAAGTTCTGGGACAGCCTGTTAATCTAAGGCCAACTACACGCACCAGTATTCCTCCTTTTGGTTCATCTCTGCGAGGGCATTCTACATCCCCAGTTCAGACCTTGGCTCCTTACTGAGCCACAGAAGGGACTGTTGCTCTTGCTACCTACAAACAATCTATCTAAAGCTGGAGACAGACTATGCGACTGCCTCATATGACTCGATCAGGTCGTGACGTTGACCAAATTTTGTTTCCCGCACAGAAGAGGTCACAAGCCATCTGACTCGATCAGTGAAATTTAGAACCCGCCCTAGTCGGCCCTGTCACCTGACTGGGCCCGTCACATAGTCTGTCGCCGGCTTAACCTAGCCTATCTTCTACATATTCTACAGGAGAGAAAGGGGGTAGTGACCCCCCTCCAAGCCTAACAAAAAAACAAAAAACAAAAAAACCCAAAACAAAGCAAAAACAACCACCCCTCTGCCTACCTACCTACCTACCTACCTACCTATCTATCTACCAACCTATCTAACCTAACCAGAGCTTCAGATGTTTTCAAACCCCACGGGCCATAATTATGACCCCCGATTACAGAAAATAACGGGTCAATTCCCAAAATAATGGGCCAATAATGTGTCACTGTAGTATTGCACTTAAATTCTATTGCAGACTTCATGAGTCAGATGACCCCTAGCTGCACAAAATGAGGGGTCAAATCATCATCAATACGGGTCAATGACCGGGGTCCGCTGACAACCTGAAGCTCTGCCCTAACCTATCTTCTACCTGTTCTACACGAGAGAGAGAGAGGGTAGTCTCTACCCCCCTCCAAGCCTAACAAAACAAAAAAACCAACAATCCCAAAACAAAGCAAAACAACCCCCCTCTGCCTACCTACCTCTCCATCTAGCTAGCCTAGGTGAGGGGCAAGGAGTGGGAAGCTTCGGCACGCAGATGCACTGACGGTGCGTGCAAGAGAGCGCTGCTTCAATGTGTACACAAAGGCGGGATCCATTGCCCTCCCCGGGCATTGGTCCTTACCTCCACCCCCCTCGCGACCTCCAGTACCCCTCCCCTAACTCCCTCCTACCCCACCCCGCAAAAAAAAAGAAAGAAAAAAAGGCTACCCCCCTCCTTCCCACCCCACCCATCCTATCCCCTTTACTTACCGTTTCCTTTATTCCAATGTACACAAAATAATATATCACATCACAATGCATGCATGGTACACACAATAATATAT
>CM065698.1:5493921-5512139 GCA_017654935.2 Phymorhynchus buccinoides | reverse complement strand
TCAGCGTGCACGTAAACGAGACATCACTTTAAAGAGCAGCCTCGATCGTATATTATAAGAAAAGTCTGTATGTGGGCCACACCGACCCAGAAAAAGACCAAGGGACTTAATCTATCCGTGTTAGTGGGTCTTTGAAAAAAATCTTCTAGCAAGATAGGAGAAAACACGTGAAAACGCTGATTTTCACATAGCGGCGTGGTGGGTCTTTAAAACATGTGTTTAAAGACCCAGCACGTCACGTGTCACATTCCCTCTTACACTAGAAAGATTTTCGAAGATTCCTTACTAGCTATAAGAGGGAAAACACGTGAAAACCGTGATTTTGACACGTGATGTGCGGGGTCTTTAAAATTTACATTTTGGCCTCATTCTATCGCGAAATTCCCGTGGTTGTTGACCCGTTTGCGAAGTTACGTTTTGACCTCGTTTGACTCCGACTGAGTGGAGTAGTGTTCACAATTCACCACCTCTCTCCATTTCGACTCGGAGCAGTCATGCCTCATGGAGGAGGAAGAGACGAAAGAGTTTCGTGTGCTACATTTTGAATGTCATCTTCTGCTGTCCGTCGTCTCCTTCTTCTTCTTCTGTTTTGTGCCCACCATTCAGCAGCCTCATTTATTTTAAAATGCTACTTCCGGTCGAGGTTCGAAGGTCTAGTCAAAATTGTGACCCAGCCAGTCAGCGGTTCGGGGACCTAGCCTACATGTCAACTTCTGAACGAACGCAGGTGAGTGTTCTTCTTCTTGATCTTGATCATAGTCGAAAGTGCCACACTGTGGCATTATATCGACGAAACTTTAGGGAGAGCACATCTTAAAAATAAAAAAAAATAGTAAAACCTATTCTCGTTTTTGTGACCTGGCCAGCCAGCGCCCGTTCAGCGTAGTGTTCTTGTTTTTGTGTGTACCTAGCCATTGAATGTAGTTTGTTTTCCATTGGTCTTCTGTGTCGGGTATTTAGCTTCACAGTGGTTACGGGTACGGGGTTGTTTGCAACACTCAGACCGTGTTCAGGAGTAGTAGCTCTTTCTAGTCGAATTTTTCTTATTTCGTATATTTAGCGCATTTTGGTAAGGAATAGGGTTAGGGATAGGGTTAGGATAATGTCAGAGTTAATGTTAGTAGTTTTTGAAGACATTTGCGCACAATTTTTGCGTCCCGTGATTGAGCGCCGTACCCGTAGCCTGGATAATGTGAGATACGGGCCCGTACCCCGAGCTTCTGCCTTTAAAAAAAATTGTTTTAGATATTTATAGTCACAGAGGCGTCTCTGTGAAATTCGGGCTGCTCCCACCTGGAGAGCGCGTCGCAGCCAGAGGCGCGCTTCCCAATTTCAGGTTGGCCTTTGTACGCCACTATTATATTAGCAAAATGTATATATGAAATTGCGTAAATTGATTAAAATTAACGTTAAATATAGAAGGCAGGCGCCATATTATTTTGATCTTCCCTTTTAGGCTATAGTATTTCCTCAGATGACCATAGCTGTTGACGGGACTATAGTATACTAAATTTAGACTATATTCACGATAATCTGGTATTTAGTATTTGGTATAATCTAGTCTTTCGGATGAGACGATAAACCGATGTCCCGTGTGCCCATGCCCTTAGCACACGTTAATCCCAGTGACAACGAAAAAATTGTCATTTGGTCAAAATGTACCCACCCACCCCAACCACCCCCTCTCCTCAGTCACACCAAAAATTGCGTGCCCAAAAAGTGGCGCGCCTCTGGCTGCGACGCGCTCTCCAAGTGGGAGCAGCCCAAATTTCACAGAGACGCCTCTGTGAGTATAAAGCACCCAATACCTAATAATGCGGAGACTTTCGGACTGCTCTCCCTCGCAATCGCAGCGCCTACCCATTTTTAGTTTTTGGAGGGGGAACAGGGTGAGGAGGGGGTGTGGGCAGTTTTGGGAAACCTAGCTATCAATTTGCTGTTATGTTTATCATATTCGTGTAGGCCTACTACGGGAGACTACAATATAGTGAACGTAACTCGTAGGATTCCATCAGGTTTATGTAGACAGTGGAACTTCATGTGTATCATGCCTCACAAATGTCAAAATCGGTGTCACAAATTTTGACTTTATTCTTCTTCTGCATTACGGCCATAATGGGTAAGGTACGTATGTGTCCGGTTTTCAGTTTTCACTGGTCTCCACGCTGCGTACAGCCAACACATTCCGATTTCGGAGGAGCCCAAAGGACAAACATTATTTGGAGGATTTATTATTTTTAAAAGGCAGGAGCATGGGCCAATAAGTCAGAAAAATAGATGATAGAAAGCAAATGGAAAAGGCAGAGTCAAAGAGAGTGGCAGATTAGCGGAAGTCTCAAGCACATAACTTAAAGAAGGTGGGGGAACTATTTGTTTACGAAAGACCCCCCCGGTATCCCCACGGGGAGATTTTGACTAGATGATTTCCCTTGGTTTACCCTCTTTTTCTTTTGGCTGTTGGTGCGGAAGAGGGAGGTATGAAGTTGGGTTTTTCCCCCCTCTCCCTTCAATCTGTGTCGTCCGTGCCTGACTTGCATATTTTTTCTAGGTTGTCAATGTATGAACTTTCTGTCGGGTTTCGTTCTGTGCAAGATATGCATACATTAGCCTCGCTTTCATAGATGTCATAGGGAGAATTCAACTCGGTCTCGAGTTTTTCATTCGGGTCCGAGGCGAGAGAGCGAGAAGAACAGAGGGTCTTTGCTGCGGAAGATTGCTGAACATTCAGCGGTTGCAGTTGAAAGTTTCAGGGCTTGCAGGAGAAAGAAGAAAACCTATTCGTCGTGGGTGAGAAAGAAGAAACCCTATCCGTCGTAGGTGAGAAAGAAGAATACCTATTCGTCGTAGGTGGTGAGAAAGAAGAAAACCTATTCGTCGTAGGTGAGAAAGAAGAATACCTATTCGTCGTAGGTGAGAAAGAAGAAAACCTATTCGTCGTAGGTGAGAAAGAAGAATACCTATTCGTCGTAGGTGGTGAGAAAGAAGAAACCCTATCCGTCGTAGGTGAGAAAGAAGAATACCTATTCGTCGTAGGTGGTGAGAAAGAAGAAAACCTATTCGTCGTAGGTGAGAAAGAAGAAAACCTATTCGTCGTAGGTGGTGAGAAAGAAGAAACCCTATCCGTCGTAGGTGAGAAAGAAGAAAACCTATTCGTCGTAGGTGGTGAGAAAGAAGAAACCCTATCCGTCGTAGGTGAGAAAGAAGAATACCTATTCGTCGTAGGTGGTGAGAAAGAAGAAAACCTATTCGTCGTAGGTGAGAAAGAAGAAAACCTATCCGTCGTAGGTGAGAAAGAAGAAAACCTATTCGTCGTAGGTGAGAAAGAAGAAAACCTATCCGTCGTAGGTGAGAAAGAAGAAAACCTATCCGTCGTAGGTGATGAGAAAGAAGACAACCTATCCGTCGTAGGTGAGAAAGAAGAAAACCTATTCGTCGTAGGTGATGAGAAAGAAGAAAACCTATTCGTCGTAGGTGAGAAAGAAGAAAACCTATTCGTCGTAGGTGAGAAAGAAGAAAACCTATTCGTCGTAGGTGAGAAAGAAGAATACCTATTCGTCGTAGGTGCGAAGGAAGAGACGGCTGGTTGTGGCGACTGGCAGGAGGGAGCGCTCTGGACCGAATCCTCGGACATTCAACGCTGTGAATGCTCGTGCTGCACCAAGGGGGTTGGTTGGCCTTGGAAGAATGGAGAGGCGTGGGTCGTCGTTCTTGCTGTTCACCAGCTAGAGTTGAGGTAAATAGGTAGTGTTAATGAGTGAATGCTCATTGTCGCATTAGTGCATTGGGTCAAGGCGTGGTACAGAAATAGGTAGTGTTGATGAGTAAATGCTCATTGTCGTATTAGTGCATTGGGTCAAGGCGTGGTACAGAAATAGGTAGTGTTGATGAGTAAATGCTCATTGTCGTATTAGTGCATTGGGTCAAGGCGTGGTACAGAAATAGGTAGTGTTGATGAGTAAATGCTCATTGTCGCATTAGTGCATTGGGTCAAGGCGTGGTACAGAAATAGGTAGTGTTGATGAGTAAATGCTCATTGTCGCATTAGTGCATTGGGTCAAGGCGTGGTACAGAAATAGGTAGTGTTGATGAGTAAATGCTCATTGTCGTATTAGTGCATTGGGTCAAGGCGTGGTACAGAAATAGGTAGTGTTGATGAGTAAATGCTCATTGTCGCATTAGTGCATTGGGTCAAGGCGTGGTACAGAAATAGGTAGTGTTGATGAGTAAATGCTCATTGTCGTATTAGTGCATTGGGTCAAGGCGTGGTACAGAAATAGGTAGTGTTGATGAGTAAATGCTCATTGTCGCATTAGTGCATTGGGTCAAGGCGTGGTACAGAAATAGGTAGTGTTGATGAGTAAATGCTCATTGTCGTATTAGTGCATTGGGTCAAGGCGTGGTACAGAAATAGGTAGTGTTGATGAGTAAATGCTCATTGTCGCATTAGTGCATTGGGTCAAGGCGTGGTACAGAAATAGGTAGTGTTGATGAGTAAATGCTCATTGTCGCATTAGTGCACTGGGTCGAGGCGTGGTACAGAAATAGGTAGTGTTAATGAGTGAATGCTCATTGTCGTATTAGTGCATTGGGTCAAGGCGTGGTGCAGGTGCGGGTACGGTTTGGGTTTGGTCCGTTTTAAATTGGTCGTGTTTTCATTGTCGTATTAATGCACAGGGTCAAGGCATGGTGCAGGTACGGGTACGGTTTGGGTTTGGTCTGTTTTGAATTGGTCGTGTTTTCATTGTCGTATTAGTGCACAGGGTCAAGGCGTGGTGCAGGTACGGGTACGGTTTGGGTTTGGTCTATGTTTTAAATTGGTCGTGTTTTCATTGTCGTATTAATGCATTGGGTCAAGGCGTGGTACAGGTACGGTTACGGTTTGTGATTGGTCCGTTTTAAATTGGTCGTGTTTTCATTGTTGTATTAGTGCACAGGGTCAAGGCGTGATACAGGTACGGTTACGGTTTGGTCTACGTTTTAATTGGACGTGTTTTCTCTTTATCAGTATTGACGAAGGTTGTCGACTAGTAAAATGTTAAAATGTAGGATTTGTTCATGCGTGTTCAGGGTCGTGTCGGAGGAACGGGAACCGACTCGTCGAGAGTCTTGGGTTTGTATTTCTCTTGGTTTTGGCTGCCAGAGAGCTGACACATTGGTACAGTTGTTTCCCTTTGACTAAACTTTGGTTCTTCATAATGTAAGAAAGCTTATCGTTCTATTCTGGTGATTATTATTTTCTCTCAGATTGTTCCCGGAGAAAGTCTGTTGGTTTGTATGTTTGCGAATTGTCTTGCTGTATGAAGTGTAAAATATGGATACTAATTTTGTGATTCTTGAAAACATATTTTTGAAGGAAAAGCCCTTTTGGTAACGTGTCATTCGAGTGACAGTAATTGTGACCAGACGGAATTCAGGTTTAAGTAATTGGGCAATATTAACATTTCTTCCCCTCACAACACTATCTGAACCATCTTAGACGGAAAAAGTGCTGTCTCTATAGGGGATTTGAAGAATGAAAATATCACTTTTTCCGTCAAAAAATTCACCAATATTTTCTGTCCCGGATAGTACACTTGACACTTGGAGCCCAAGTGAAGTTATAGTGCGCGTGCACTACAACTGCACTTGTACCGTTTTGGGTTGCACTTGTACCGTTTTGGGTTGAGGGGAAGAAATGTTAATATTGCCAGTAATTTTGGCTATAATGCATAAACATTCGTTTTTCCGTCTTTCCTTCAACTGTCCATTCTTCTTCAGATGAACCAAAAATATGTCCAGCATAGTTTTCACTCGCACTTATATATTTCACTCAAGCATACAAGATACCCATTGCAGTTTTACACTAAAACGATTTATTTAAAAGAAAAGAGAAGAAAAGTTGTAAAGATCACTAGCATAGGGCGGTTCATCTGGCTTGACTATCTTTGTTCTGTTCACCCCACACAGCATGACGATGACAGTGACGACGGTACAATAGGAGACGATATACTGCAACACAGTGCTAGATGTCCCCTTCAATACGTGTGGGGAATGTTGCAGTGGGTGTCTTTGTTCTGTTCACCCCACACAGCATGACGATGACAATGACGACGGTACAATAGACGATATACTGCAGCACAGTGCTAGATGTCCCCTTCAATACGTGTGGAGAATGTTGCAGCTGGATGTTTTTCCCGACTTTCGGGAATCTCCGCATCAACCTCCGTGAGGGGACACTTCTCCAGACTACAGGGACACAGTTCCGGGCTTCAGCATGTACAGACTAAGCAACACTCTACACCCCATGTTGAGCTCGTATCCTCCAGCGGGAACTGTCAACTCCCCCTGAAGCGCTCAACACCAACGATGAATACGGCGCGTGTCATGTCATTGTTGTGTGGGTGTTCTTCTAGGAATTTCTTCTCTATTTTATATTAAGAGATTATCCCCCTCTCCCTTGCGACGCGATTAGTGGGAATAGGTCAGCAGGAAGGTAGGGAGGGGATATATAAATGTTCTTATTAATTTGGACAATTCAAGTTTGTTTTTGTTTTTTAACATAGACATCGTTTCTCTTTCAGATTGTTCCCGGAGAGTGTCGTTATTGTTTGTGAATTGCTGTGTGCATGAAGTAGGAACTTTGATTATGACTTTATAATGTTTGTAAATGGGTTTTCCTCAGAAGGAAGAGAACATTCTTTTTGATCGACTTGAAGTTCAAGAGACGGTAATTGTGACCATTCTATACGGACAGTATTTGCTTTGTTGAAACTCTATAGAGGGAAAGTGAGTGTATACATGGATATTCATCTTTATCTATCTGTCCTTTCTTCTGGGATGAGCAAAACGTCTAGAATAGGTTTTCACTCGCATTTGTAACCCTGCACTCAAGCACACAAAGACCCATCACATTTTTTCATTAGCATTTGTTTTATTAAAAAAGAAGAGAAGATTAGAGGTAAACGTTCACTAGTTTAAGGGAGCTCATCAACTCTGTCAGTCATTCTTCTTTTCACCCTGCACACCATGACATGACACTGCGACTGGACTGGACAGAGTAGGGAGCCACATGTTATGTGTAGGCCTGTCTCCTCAGAGAGTGTGGGGATGTTGCAGCTTTGTTCCTGCTGTCCATAGCCTGGGACCTCCAGTCATCTCTTCACACAGATGGAGGACCTGCTGTCCATAGCCTGGGACCTTCAGCCATCTCTTCACACAGATGGAGGACCTGCTGTCCATATCCTGGGACCTTCAGCCATCTCTTCACACATGACCTGCTGTCCATAGCCTGGGACCTTCAGCCATCTCTTCACACAGCGCTCTCATATGGTAAGCCAATGTAGAACTATACAACAACCTCCTTCTCTTCCTTCTCCTCCTCATTCTCTTACTCCTTCTCCTACTCCTACTCCTACTCCTTCTCCTCCTCCTCCTTCTCCTCCTCCCCCTTCTCCTCCTCCTCCTTCTCCTCATCATCTTCCTTCTTCTTCTTCTTCTGCATTTCCAGGTCAAAATGCCATAATTGGCAACGTCACGGATCTCCCCGCTGCGTGCAGCCGACACAGTCCGATTTCGGAGGAGATCAAAGGCGAACAATTATTTCGAATGTTTTTAATTTTTTCAAATGGCAGGAGAAAGGGCCCATTAAGTCAGAAAGTAGATGACAGTAAGCAGAGAAAAATAGACAGAGTGAAAGATTGTGGCAGAATAGAGGAAGTTACATGCACAGAAATGTCAGAAGGTGGGGGAACTATTTTTACGAAAGACCCTCTCCCCACGGGGAGAGACTCGTGGAGTCGTCCAGCTCCTCGCACGTAGGCACGAGGCATCCACCCACTGCCCCTATAGATGAACCAAATATGTATAAAGGCCGGTTTGTTTTTGTGTTATTGGGTAAATGTATGAAAGAAGTATCATTTAATGTTTGTATTTCATACGGCCTGATAGACAAAACGTAAATTATGCAAATTCAAATAATTATGAAACTTTACTGCACAACATATATCGTATAATATATTATACAATATAAATCAGAATGTTATCGAACAAACTTAAGAAAATAAAAACAAAAAAATCCAGATTAATTGTGTGACCATTGGCATTAGCAATATTGGGATTTTGTTTGACTCAACAGAACAGATGAGCTTCAGGCAACACACCATCACAATCCATACAACTACCCCCCCCCCCCCCCCCCCCCCCCCCCCACACACACACACACACCTGCGGGCTTCCACTTTGCATGGTGGGGGAGCTTCTATTTTTTTACTGAGAGGATCCCGGCCGTGGGTGGATGCCTTGTACCTCCATTCGGGGAGCTGGTGGTCAGTCCGGCAATCCACGAGTCCCTCCCTGTGGGGATACCGGGGGGGCTTTTATATAAATAGTTCCCCCACCTTCTGGAAGTTCCGTGCTTGTAACTTCCTCTAATCTGTCACTCTCTTTGACTCTGCCTTTTCCCCATTGCTTTCTCTCATCCACTATCTTTCTACCGTACTGGTCCATTCTCCCGCCTTTTGTCTATTTTATAAAAAAACATTTCAACTTTTTCCTTTTTACGATTTATTTTTTGTTGTTCACTGGCGTCTAGTCGTGATACCGTACGCAGTTATTTGTTTTTTGGTACTTTATAGTCACAGAGGCGTCTCTGTGAAATTCGGGCTGCTCCCGCCTGAAGAGCGCGTCGCAGCCAGAGGCACAAGCAGGACGGGGTGAGGGGGGGGGGGGGGTGTAAGATGTGAAGGGAAGGGGAGGTAGGGGGCGTAACGGGCAACGGACATGTCTGCCGCCCGGTTCAGCCGCTCGGGAACTTATCTGCCGCTCGGCGATCCACTTGTTACAGTTTATGATGTGCTAGGTTTTTGTTGTTGTTGACTAGCGTCTAGGCGTGATGCCTTATGCAGTTGAGTGGGCACCCATATTTTAGCTTACTAGTATGTTTGTTATCTAACTCTTTGTTTTACTGGACCCTACAAGTAAGGCGGAAGTCTGACGTTCCCAGCACTGTCTAAGCTTAGACACATTGACCCACCACGATTAAGTCCTTTGGGTTTTTTTCTGGGTAGCTGTGACCCACACACAAATGCCCCCAACTTCAAACAGACTGCTCTTTAAAGTGATGTTTCGCTTTCAATTTGGGGGCATTTGCATGGGAGTTAAACCTGGTCAAAACCAGATTTCTTACCAGCTATAAGAGGGAAAACACGTAAAAAACCCGTGTGATTTTGACACGTGATCTGGTGGGTCTTTAAAGACCCTGCACGTCACGTGTCACATTCCCTCTTACGCTAGGAAGTTGTCTTAAGATACCTTACTAGCTATAAGAGGGAAAACACGTGAAAACCGTGATTTTGACACGTGACGTGCGGGGTCTTTAAGGACTATAGTGTGCAAGGACGGATGTGTCATGTTATATATAAATTGTTCTCTTTTTGTTTGTGGCTCAAGCTACAAACCTATAACTCACTTTGTCGGTCGGTCGGTCTGTCGGTCCAAAATTGTCGCACATTTTGACAAAATTGTCGCACTTCAAATCGAGGCTACACTTCTGGCCGCTCTTTAAAATTATGTATTTTTAAAAGCGTACAAAATAATAAACATATGTAATACAGACACTACAACAGACACGACGAGTATGCGGTGCTTCTTTTGATGAGTATAAGTAGAATACATAGTTTTAAATGTTTTCCAAAAGATATAAAAAGTTACGAAATGGTGCAGAGATAACATTCTGGTTTACAGATTAAAATTATTGAAAAGCCAGGGGAGGTAACTCATGATTGGAGTGGTAAAAATAGACCGCGTGCCACAAACTATTGCGATTTCGCGCTTGTTTTCTATATTCCCCTCAGGTGGTTGGGGCCACGCTCGCCGCATGGAGGCAGGACGCACCGCACCCCAAGACCCACTGTACGGGGAACTGAGGGAAGTCTCCGCCGGCCTGGTAGGTCGTCCACAACTGCGCGTCAAATATGTAGTGGGCAAATGACGTGACTTGAAGAGCACAGGCATGGACCCAAACAATTGGAAAAACGTTGCAGTCACCCCCCGAGAACTGGCGAACTGTCGTCAAGAAAGGGACTGCCCTAGCTGAAGCCAGCAGAGCGGATCAGGTCGCTGACAGAACAGAAGGGCCGCAAGGAAGGAAAGGCCAGAGCTGCCTCCTCGGCCAGACCACCTTCCCTGTTGGCCGGCATCCAGTGTGGAAGAGACTGCCGCTCCAGAGTTGGCCTTTTCAGGCACTGGAGAAAATGCTCCACATGTAGAGTCAACACCGTACTGAAGACAATGAGTGACATGATGCTCGACAGAGCTAAAACACCATCATCTTGCGAGATGGAAGGAGGATAGCTTTTTTGTCATTATGATGTTGAGATGGGGACTTCCCGAATCACCATTTCCCGTATCGCCTTAAGTGACACGTTATGAACTTAGTGCCATTTCGCCTTTTTTCATTGCTGCGTGCCCTTGTCTTCTTCAGACACACTCTGTCTGTCTGTCTCTCTTTCTTTCTCTTTCTCTCTCTTTCTGTCTCTCTCTTTCCCTCTTTCTTCCTCTCTCTTTCTTTCTCTCTCTGTCTCTCTCTGTCTCACTCTGTCTCTCTCTGTCTGTCTCTCTGTCTCTCTCTGTCTCACTCTGTCTCTCTCTCTCTCTCTGTCTCACTCTGTGTCTCTCTCTCTCTCTCTCTCTCTCTCTCTCTCTCTCTCTCTCTCTCTCTCTCTCTCTCTCTCTCTCTCTCTCTCTCTCTCTCTCTCTCTGACAGATTGATTTGATTGGTGATATTAGACTTAAGAAACAAATGAGTGAAGTAAAGAAGGCGAAATGGCACTAAGAAGAAGGCGACTTACAACTGCTGGACAGCACTGTTATCTAACCACCAACTGCTGGACAGCACTGTTATCTAACCAACAACTGCTGGACAGCACTGTTATCTAACCACCAACTGCTGGACAGCACTGTTATCTAACCACCAACTGCTGGACAGCACTGCTATCTAACCACCAACTGCTGGACAGCACTGCTATCTAAGCACCAACTGCTGGACAGCACTGTTATCTAACCACCAACTGCTGGACAGCACTGTTATCTAACCACCAACTGCTGGACAGCACTGTTATCTAACCACCAACTGCTGGACAGCACTGCTATCTAACCACCAACTGCTGGACAGCACTGCTATCTAACCACCAACTGCTGGACAGCACTGTTATCTAACCACCAACTGCTGGACAGCACTGCTATCTAACCACCAACTGCTGGACAGCACTGCTATCTAACCACCAACTGCTGGACAGCACTGCTATCTAACCACCAACTGCTGGACAGCACTGTTATCTAACCACCAACTGCTGGACAGCACTGCTATCTAACCACCAACTGCTGGACAGCACTGCTATCTAACCACCAACTGCTGGACAGCACTGCTATCTAACCACCAACTGCTGGACAGCACTGTTATCTAACCACCAACTGCTGGACAGCACTGCTATCTAACCACCAACTGCTGGACAGCACTGCTATCTAACCACCAACTGCTGGACAGCACTGTTATCTAACCACCAACTGCTGGACAGCACTGCTATCTAACCACCAACTGCTGGACAGCACTGTTATCTAACCACCAACTGCTGGACAGCACTGCTATCTAACCACCAACAAGGGACGTTCCCCGCCATGTGGCGAAATGGGAAATGGCGATACGGTACCTCCCCAAGTTGAACGTTAGTAAAGATACATTGAGGCGGGTTTTGTGATACGTGGTCGAATTTCACGTGGTGACAGTCCTGAGATGATCATAGCTGTCGACGGGACTATACATGACTTGAGTAAATATTGGGGCATGGTGTGTAGGGATCATTGGGGCATGGTGTGTAGGGATCATTGGGGCATGGTGTGTAGGGATCATTGGGCATGGTGTGTAGGGATCATTGGGGCATGGTGTGTAGGGATCATTGGGGCATGGTGTGTAGGGAGCATGGTGTGTAGGGATCTTTGGGGCATGGTGTGTAGGGATCATTGGGACACGGTGTGTAGGGATCATTGGGGCACGGTGTGTAGGGATCATTGGGGCATGGTGTGTAGGGATCATTGGGGCATGGTGTGTAGGGATCATTGGGGCATGGTGTGTAGGGATCATTGGGGCACAGGTGTGTAGGGATCATTGGGGCATGGTGTGTAGGGATCATTGGGGCATGGTGTGTAGGGATCATTGGAGCATGGTGTGTAGGGATCATTGGAGGCATGGTGTGTAGGGATCATTGGGGCATGGTGTGTAGGGATCATTGGAGCATGGTGTGTAGGGATCATTGGGGCATGGTGTGTAGGGATCATTGGGGCATGGTGTGTAGGGATCATTGGAGCATGGCGTGTAGGGATCATTGGAGCATGGTGTGTAGGGATCATTGGGGCATGGTGTGTAGGGATCATTGGGGCATGGTGTGTAGGGATCATTGGGGCATGGTGTGTAGGGATCATTGGGGCACGGTGTGTAGGGATCATTGGGGCATGGTGTGTTATGGTGTGTAGGGATCATTGAGGCATGGTGTGTAGGGATCATTGGGGCATGGTGTGTAGGGATCATTGGAGCATGGTGTGTAGGGATCATTGGAGCATGGTGTGTAGGGATCATTGGGGCACGGTGTGTAGGGATCATTGGGGCACGGTGTGTAGGGATCATTGGGGCACGGTGTGTAGGGATCATTGGGGCACGGTGTGTAGGGATCATTGGGACATGGTGTGTAGGGATCATTGGGACATGGTGTGTAGGGATCATTGGGGCACGGTGTGTAGGGATCATTGGGGCATGGTGTGTAGGGATCATTGGGGCATGGTGTGTAGGGATCATTGGAGCACGGTGTGTAGGGATCATTGGGAGACGGTGTGTAGGGATCATTGAGGCATGGTGTGTAGGGATCATTGGGGCATGGTGTGTAGGGATCATTGGGGCACGGTGTGTAGGGATCATTGGGGCATGGTGTGTAGGGATCATTGGAGCATGGTGTGTTATGGTGTGTAGGGATCATTGGGTCATGGTGTGTAGGGATCATTGGGGCATGGTGTGTAGGGATCATTGGGGCATGGTGTGTAGGGATCATTGGGAGCATTGTGTTATGGTGTGTAGGGATCATTGGGGCATGGTGTGTAGGGATCATTGGGGCATGGTGTGTAGGGATCATTGGGGCATGGTGTGTAGGGATCATTGGAGCATGGTGTGTAGGGATCATTGGGGCATGGTGTGTAGGGATCATTGGGGCATGGTGTGTAGGGATCATTGAGGCACTCCTTTTCAGGGGTCATGCTTGACTCAGTTCAGACCTGTGTCTGAAGACGAAATAAGAAAACTCTTAAAGCAGTCCCAAAATAAGACTTCCTTCCTTGACCCCATGCCAACGGAACTAGTTAAACAATGTCAGGATGATTTGGTCCCCCTCATCACCTCCATCATTAACCGCAGTCTTCTGTCTGGCACAGTTGATAGTTATCTGAAACAAGCCATTGTCACTCCTCTCTTGAAGAAACCAACCCTTGATTCCAATCTCCTACAAAACTACAGACCAGTTTCCAACCTTCCTTTTCTTTCCAAACTGCTTGAGAAAGTTGTCCTATCACAACTTCTGCAACATCTTCAGGAAAATGATCTTCTTGAGTCAAAACAATCTGCTTATCGCGCTTGTCATAGCACTGAAACTGCTCTGTTGGCTGTCACAGATTCCCTCCTTTCAAGCATGGATCAGAACCTTGTGTCTGTTGTTGCCTTCCTGGATCTGTCGTCTGCTTTCGACACAATCGATCATGCCATTCTCCTTGAACGCTTGTCCGCCTCCTTTGGTATCAGTTCTACTGCTTTAAACTGGTTCCGCTCATACCTGTCTGGACGTTCTCAGTCGGTTGTGGTCAATGGTCTGTCCTCCAAGCCCTCTCAGCTATGTTGTGGTGTCCCTCAGGGGTACACCCAACCTCTTTCAGATGTCATTGAAAGTAATCATTTTGATTATCATAAGTTCGCTGATGACACTGAGATCAATAAGCCCGCCCCTGTTTCTGATTGTCCTGTGGTGTCCCATCAAACGGAGCAATGCGTGTCTGATGTCAAATCATGGATGGATAAGAATGAGGACAAGACTGAGTTGTTAGCTGTTGGAAACCGAAACCGCCTCTCGGTGATAAAGCGTGATCCTTTGACCTTGTCAGATGATTCAGTACATTTTCAAAAGTCAGTAAAGTATCTAGGTGTCTGTCTGGATGAATCTCACTCATTCGATCAACACATTTCATCTGTCTGTCGTTCAACATTCTATCATCTTCGGCGACTTTGTTCCATTCGTTCATACTTATCACTTGAAGCTGCTACACAACTTGCTGTTTCTCTCATACTATCCAGGCTTGATTACTGCAATGCAGTCCTTGCAGGTCTCCCTCTCTCTACTGTCAAGCGTCTTCAGAGAGTCCAGAATGCTGCTGCCAGGGTTGTGCTCAGAAAGCGTAATACTGATTCAGCGACACCCCTGCTGAGACAGCTGCACTGGCTCCCTGTTGACGCTAGAGTAGAGTACAAAGTGGCCACTCTTGCCTATCGCTACTTCGAAGGCTCTCTTCCAGACTACCTTTCCTCTCTTCTCTCTGCCTACACACCAGAACGCAACCTCAGATCAAGTAGCCTCAAACTTCTTTGTACACCTGTCACCAAATACAAAACAGTTGGAAACAGAGTTTTCCGTTTCCAAGCACCACCCATCTGGAACAACCTCCCTTCCTCTCTCCGCAGCTCTCCATCTTTGTCTTCTTTCAAAACTGGCCTGAAAACTGTTCTCTTCAAAAAATACCTCTGTTGATCTCCTGTGTCTTCTCCCCTTCAGTTCACCCTCTGTGAGTTTTTGCTGAGTTGGACTATGTGTGCGTGCAGTGCGATAATGGGCTCATTGGTTTTTTCATGGATTTTTGTATGGTTGTGTTTCCACTTTTGTATAATTATGTTGTTTTTTCTTCATGATTATTGTATGTATGTTTTTTGTCAAGCGCTGTGAGTCCTGCTGCGCCAGGAGAACGGCGCTATATAAGAGTTATTATTATTATTATGGTGTGTAGGGATCATTGGGGCATGGTGTGTAGGGATCATTGGGGCACGGTGTGTAGGGATCATTGGGGCATGGTGTGTAGGGATCATTGGGGCATGGTGTGTAGGGATCATTGGGGCACGGTGTGTAGGGATCATTGGGGCATGGTGTGTAGGGATCATTGGGGCATGGTGTGTAGGGATCATTGGAGCATGGTGTGTAGGGATCATTGGGGCACGGTGTGTAGGGATCATTGGGGCACGGTGTGTAGGGATCATTGGGGCACGGTGTGTAGGGATCATTGGGGCACGGTGTGTAGGGATCATTGGGGCACGGTGTGTAGGGATCATTGGGGCACGGTGTGTAGGGATCATTGGGGCACGGTGTGTAGGGATCATTGCGGCACGGTGTGTAGGGATCATTGGGGCACGGTGTGTAGGGATCATTGGGGCATGGTGTGTTACAGCTTGTAATCATTCTGGTCCTGGATTCGGGAGTGCGCCTTAGACATTCGAAATGGGGATTAGTATGTAAATTGGGCTCAACGGCCCATCATTTTGGGAGTTGTCCAATGTACATACTAAGTTGACTGTCTGGTGTCTAGTGCGGGAGACAGACTATGCCTCATATGACGCACAGAAGAGGTCACAAGCCATCAGACTCGATCAGTGAAATTTAGAACCTGCCTTATTCGGCCCTGTCACCTGACTGGGCCCGACTGAGTTTGACTGATCAAGGGGTGAAACGTCACGACCTGATCGAGTCGCATGAGGCAGTCGCATAGTCTGTCGCCCGCTTAATGCGCACTCATGATGACTTGGGGTCTCTGTGCATGTGAACGTTTTTCACTTTCCCAATAGCAACAGTGATAGGAAATATAAATATCTTGTGAGTAGTGTTCATGTGTACACAGACCTTAATATCGCTTGCATATCGCTGTTGCGATGGGGAAAATGTTCAGATGCATAGAGACCTTTAATGTGACACAGGACACGTCTTGTCACGAATTATTTTAAACGACTTTATTTGACATGTTGAAAAATGTAATAAATACAATTGAAAAATCACTGTTTGCAGGCTTTTGTTAAAAATAGGTGTGGTTAGTTGAAATCATCAACTTAGACTGATCGAAAAAACAAGTCGAAACATTTGAACTAAAACAATCTACACTACCCTCCCCTAAAACAAACCTTTGTCAAGATCTACATGGTTTGAACTAGCCACCCTCTGTCTGGAATTCTCCCTGACCCCCCTCGACCCCCAAAAGTAGGACCCAGTGTCTGAACTGGAGATGGAGCCCTGCCAGAGATTCAATACGGGACCGTGTCTGAAACTGTTCAGAGCATACTAATTACTGGTCGTTTTTGAAGGAATGGTGTGTAGTAGGCCTTAGATTAACAGGCTGTTCCAGAACTTGTGCATCAAATTGAGTTAAACAATATGACTAGGTACAACACTACAGTAACTCTCCTTTGGTGCACAAGTTCTGGGACAGCCCGTTAATCTAAGGCCAACTACACGCACCAGTATTCCTCCTTTTGGTTAATCTCTGCGAGGGCATTCTACATCCCCAGTTCAGACCTTGGCTCCTTACTGAGCCACAGAAGGGACTGTTGCTCTTGCTACCTACAAACAATATCTAAAGCTGGAGACAGACTATGCGACTGCCTCATATGACTCGATCAGGTCGTGATGTTGACCAAATTTTGTTTCCCGCACAGAAGAGGTCACAAGCCATCCGACTCGATCAGTGAAATTTAGAACCCGCCCTAGTCGGCCCTGTCACCTGACTGGGCCCGACTGAGTCAGACTGATCGAGCAGCATGGTATGCAAATTAGGTGAAACGTCACGACCTGATCGAGTCACATGAGGCAGTCACATAGTCTGTCGCCGGCTTAACCTAGCCTATCTTCTACATATTCTACAGGTGAGAAAGGGAGTGGTCACTACCCCCCTCCAAGCCTAACAAAAAAACAAAAAACAAAAAAAACAAAGCAAAACAACCACCCCTCTGCCTACCTACCTACCTACCTACCTATCTATCTACCAACATATCTAACCTAACCAGAGCTTCAGATGTTTTCAAACCCCACGGGCCATAATTATGACCCCCGATTACAGAAAATAACGGGTCAATTTCCAAAATAATGGGCCAATAATGTGTCTCTGTAGTATTGCACTTAAATTCTGTTGCAGACTTCGTGAGTCAGATGACCCCTAGCTGCACAAAATGAGGGGTCAAATCATCATCAATACGGGTCAATGACCGGGGTCCGCTGACAACCTGAAGCTCTGCCCTAACCTATCTTCTACCTGTTCTACACGAGAGAGAGGAGGGTAGTCTCTACCCCCCTCCAAGCCTAACAAAACAAAGAAACAACAATCCCAAAACAAAGCAAAACAACCCCCCTCTGCCTACCTACCTCTCCATCTAGCTAGCCTAGGTGAGGGGCAAGGAGTGGGAAGCTTCGGCACGCAGATGCACTGACGGTGCGTGCAAGAGAGCGCTGCTTCAATGTGTACACAAAGGCGGGATCCACTGCCCTCCCCGGGCATTGGTCCTTACCTCCACCCCCCTCGCGACCTCCAGTACCCCTCCCCTAACTCCCTCCTACCCCACCCCGCAAAAAAAAAGAAGAAAAAAAAGGCTACCCCCCTCCTTCCCACCCCACCCATCCTATCCCCCTTACTTAACGTTTCCTTTATTCCAATGTACACAAAATAATCAATCACAATGCATGGTACACACAATAATATATCACAATGCATGGTACACAAAATGATATACCACAATACATATGGTTCAATGCTCAATAACTGATCAAGACAATGAATGTCATCCTTTGCCAGTTTTAAAGGTGGACCCTGACGGATGAGTTTTTTTTTGCAATAAACACGTCGAGATCACCAGAAAGACAGCCTTTTCAAGGATCGGAACACTCGCTTTGCTCTGGTTTCCTAGAAATTAAACCGTCAAAACGGCGATTCCTCCTTGGCGGAGATGCCGGATAGAGTAGCCATTTTGGATGGGGTGGGTGGAGGTCACTCATTGTGGTTGAAGCGTTTTCTTTTTTTGTAGTGCAGTAAAAAAAAAAGGGAGCTATTTCCTTTGTTGTGAGCGAAACTCCTTTAAATAAACTGTATACAAATTTCAAAAACATAAAATAAAAATGCTTGTATTGCGA
>CM065698.1:5458510-5493421 GCA_017654935.2 Phymorhynchus buccinoides | reverse complement strand
TAGAGCGTACACCTGTCATTGTATCAATGAGCAACATCAAACAAGACACATCAAGAAGGCAACATATTTTTTAAAGCACACACACATCAATATAGAAACGTATTTTAAGCAGGCGTGTATTATTAAAGAAAACGTATATCGATTAAGCAAACCTAAGGACGCAACCACTAAATCAATGAAAAATACATGTGAAAGCAACACATTAAGGATAATAAAACTTTTATCTGGAAAACAAAAATCAATTTGTAACGTTATTATAATAGTTTAATACAAAAATGGGACTCAGTTGGGACTAGAATCACACACACACACACACACACACACACACACACACACACACACACACACACACACACACACATACACACACACACACACACACACCACACACACACACACACACACACCACACACATACACACACACATACACATACACACATACACACATTTCATACACATACACATACACATTGCGCGCGCGCTCATGCAGGGGCTAGGGGACTGGGATGGGAGTGGATGATGATGAAGGAGGGTGGTGGTCAAATTTATAGTTACGTCAAGGAAAGACCGCAGGCCGATTGTAAGAGGCGGACATCTTGTGCGATTGCCTCCATACGGTCAAGGGAGGAGGGGGGAGGAGGGCCAGTGGAAACTGGCTCTTGGGCCATTGTCGCTAAGTGGTCTGAAGGGTTGTCGGACACCGTGGCGCTGACCATGTACGGAGCAGAGGGTGGCACTGAGGGGGGTGGTACACCGGGATGGAAGGACGGGTAGCCATGAGGGTATGTGGGGTGTGTGGGGGTAGAGGCATAGTAGGGCTGGTGAGCGGTGGGGTGTGACACAGCCTGGTGTTGTGGCGTTGAGCCTTCTTGTTAGTAATGGGGATAGTTGGGGGGTGTAGTGAAGGGGGTATAGACCAGGTGGGGTGGTTGGGAAGAAACGGGCTGGTTGGATGTAAGTCTAGCGCTTTCTGCAGTGGCCCAAAAGTTAAAGGGTGGAGGTCTACCCAGATACTTGATGTTACGGGCTAGTTTGAGAAGACCTCTGTGACTGATGACCAGGGTGGAGGCGTACATGTCCTTTTTGGGCGCTTTACTCTTCGCAATGAAGGACTCTGTGTGGTCGATGTATATGGCCTGCAACTCGGCACACACAGCGGCCAGGTCATGGTTGGACTGGGTGATGGACGGGTTCATTAGGTGCTTGCCGAAAGCGGGAACAATGGAGGACATTACAATGGTGGCAGAGGGGAAAGCGGAACGGCACTTGGAGAGCAGCGCCCTCCAGTGTTCAGCTGTGATCACTCCCCCTTTGCAATCTTTCACACCTGTGTGAATGACAAGTTGGGTAATTGTGGGGTTGGGAAGAAGGGAGTCAATCCGGAGCTGTAGGTCGACAACTGTCAGGACTGGAACACAGACTTTTTGTGTGGACGCAAATTGCCCTGTGTTCATCTTCTGGGTGTTGAGATGTTGGAGGGTGTAGTCCCCAACAAACAAACATTCCGTGTTTGTCTCTATGGTTTCTTGTTGTAGGCACTGAAGGGGGGTGGGGCGAGGGGATTGCTGTCTGCCTACAATGATGGGGATTCTTTGGAACTGGGATGCAGGTGGGGGTGCCTCAAAACGGTTGGACACAGAGACAGAGTAGACTGGAAAAGCGGCTGATGAGGAAGAGGGTGGCATGGGGGCAGTTTGGTTGGGTGGAGGAGGGTGGAAGGTTGGTGGGGGTTGAGGGGGAGAGTCAGCGTGATTTGAGCTGAGGGCTGTTGCCTGGGATAGTTGAGGGACACCGTTGGTATTTGGATGAATGGGGGGTGAAGCTGAGTGACCCTGCGTAGGAGTGGGGGTTGTCTGTTGGACTCGGCGTTGCTGATCCTGGAGAGGGGGAGGGGGGGAGGAGTAGCTGAATGGAGGGGCTGCCATAGGGTAGACAGCAGACTGGGCTGGTTGCCGGCTTGTTTGTGGACCTGTAGCAGGGGAGTGGCCCTGATGTAACACCGTCTTCGCCGCATTGTCTTGTGGAGACGGTGACTGGGCCTGGTTTGTCCCCTTCACTGCTGAAGAGAACAGGGGGGCTTGGCGAGTGGGTAATGGGGGGAAAGCAAGGGGAGGGAGGGAGGCCAGCTGTTGTTGTAGACAGTTGATGCTATTCTGTTGTAGTTCCACTTCTGACTTGAGGGTTTTGTTCGTATTTTCAAGTTTGATCAATTTGTCATTGAAAGACTTCTTCAAATCCCCAAGTTCGGATTTTAGTTTGTGGTTATCTTGTTCGATCTTGCTAAATTTGTTACATAAGTCTTCATATGAATTTTCTGTTTTTGAAAATTTATCACTGATGTTAGTTTTAAGTTGATTTATTATCTGTTGTTTAGCATCCAGGGCAAGTTCATTGATGTAGTCTTCCAACGTGTCTAGAGTACACGCATTGCTAGCAACGTCCTCTCTTAGTGCTCTCAGTGACCGCAGGACATTGAGAGAAGTGTGCGATTTCCTGGGGCGACGCACAAATCTGTTAGATGACCGTCTTAGGTATGCCCTTCGCACACTTGTACTGTCAACATCAGGGCAGAGGGCGTTCTCTTTCAGTTGGGTGTGGTCATCCAGCTGGGGCTCCATTTCGGTACTGACACTGGGGGGTGAGGGACTGGGAGAGGGTGGGGGAGTGTCAAACTGGGGGAATGGAATAAGTCTAAGGTGGTCGTATAAGGCGTTGGTATCTATGGCATCACTGTCACGATTTGAGATCTGGGCCACTGTGACACTGATATGTTGTACTATATCAACACCAAATGAAGGGCACTCAGAGCCCTGTAGCAGAACAGTTCCTTCATCTTCATTATTTCTGGTATATAGAGTTAAGACTAAAAGCTGATGTTCTTGGTATGCAACACGTATTACAGTTTTGGTTGAGTTGGGAGGGAGAGGTGAGAATAGATCGATGGGGGTAATTTCTTCATTATCTATCACGCACTCGTTGAAGTCTCTGGTTTCTATAATTGTATTATAGTCGGGTGGCAGGTTATCACATTGAAGGCTGAAAAGCAGGCATTGCCTCCAATGGCCAAGCTCTAATCGGGAACATGATAATTTTTTTGGGAGAGGGTCAGCAGTATCAATTAATATAAGATTTGTATCCCTGGCTTCTGCAGATTCCGATGAGACGGAATCTGCAGTGGGCGTGTCCGACATGGTGGAGCGTGTTTACATTTTCTATTTTTTGATCTCACACACATACATAGTAATTAAAGAACAGCCTAACTCCAGCTGCATTGAATACGAGACAGAGGTTGGTGGTAGTGGTGGCGGGTGTCAGCGGGCTTAGTGGCTCAAATGACCACAGGCGTCGCTAAGGCTGGTTGGAGATTACATCAAGCAAGGAGAGGTCTTCTCCACCAAGAAAATCCACTTGATGGCCACTTGAGGTCATCCCCCCGTTGGATGGATTAGACGGCCAGTCGTCGTCATGGTAACACGCTACACAGCACTAGGACTAGAATAGTAAAACCAATGTCGTTGAAGATTTTTACACATTTGTACACATTGAAATTTTTAAAAATAAATTAATACCTCAGTCACCATAGCGATATAAGATTCACAATTCCAGCAGCACAGTCACAATACCAAGAGGCACCCACATGCAAATCCACACAGGTTCACACGATGAAGAAACCAATGAAATAATTCAAAATTGAGCACGCCCGAGTAACACGTCCGTTGTGGTTGCTGGCCAGAGAGAGACAGGGCCAGAGACAGAGAGAGAGAGAGGCAGAGAGAGAGAGTGACAAGAAAGAGAGAGAGAGAGAAAGACAGAAAGAGTGAGACAGAGAGAGAGACAGAGAGAGTGAGAGACAGTTAGAGAGAGAGAGAGAGAGAAAGACAGAAACAGAGAGAGACAGAGAGAGAGCAACGAACGATAAATAAAAGTGTGACCCATATCTTAGGGGAAAAAAATGTCTTATAGACAGTTGTCAAAAAATAGCACTGACATTTTAAATATTTTAAAAGTATTTTAAAGTTGATAATTGCATAGTCGCGGAGCCAGCATGAAAGAGGTCGTCATCCTAGGACGCCACCACGTCCGTCGACCGACAGCTCCCCAGAACACTCTGATCCCCATGACTTTGACCCGAACACACCAAAGGCATATAGATTGGATTGGTAATTGAAATGAGCAGCTTAGGACGCCCATTTCACCGCCAGGTGGCAATCAAACCAGTAGGGGCTTAGCGCGTGATATTCTTAGTAGGGCTTAGTGAGAGAGAGAGAGAGAGAGAGAGAGAGAGAGAGAGAGAGAGAGAGAGAGAGAGAGAGAGAGAGAGAGAGACAGAGAGAGAGGCAGAGAGAGACAGAGAGAAAGAGAGAGGGAGGAGAGGGACTCATCTCCCCCCCCCCTCTCTCTCTCTCACTACCTCCAACTAAGAACATCACCCGCTAATCCCCTACTGGTTTGATTGCCCCCCCTGGCGGTGAAATGAGCGTCCTAAGTTGACCATTGTGGTCAGCATGAGAACAGGGCAAGCAAGGGTCACAGAATTTAAGAACATATTTCGTTATGATGATTGACGGAGATAAGAATGAAACACCCAATACACATACGTCAGGTGGATGAAGCTAGTTTGTGTGGTTTCAGTTTCAGTCTCCCCCCCCCCCCTGTGGAGATACCGGGGGGGTCTTTTGCATAAATAGTGCCCCCACCTTCTGAAAGTTCTGTGCTTGTAACTTCCTCTAATCTGTCACTCTCTATGATTCTGGTTTTTTTCCCTTTGCTTGCTGTCATCTACTATATTCCTGGTCCATTCTCCTGCCTTTTTTTCTTCAAAGAAACACTTTCAAAACGATTTCCTGTAGCCGAAGTCGGACATGCTGGGCCTAATTATTTCTTACTTAGGCGCATAACGGCAGCATGACGCATCTGCGCCCATAATTGACAGGAAACTGTCTGAGCGATCGAAGAAGTAGTTTCAGTCTTCCCGTTGAGCCCATAGCACACTCACTCTGGGTAGGAGTCGGTCCAGAATATAAAAAAACTCAAGTCTTTTAATATGGGATTGGAACCCGAGGTGCGCGGACAAAAGCCCACCTCAGAAGAAACGAGAAAGAGAGACAGAGTCAGCTTGACAGAGAGACAAAGAGACAGATACTTGCATAGTGAACTAAATTAGACATACACTGGAGAGAGAGAGAGAGGGAGAGAGAGAGAGAGAGAGAGAGAGAGAGAGAGAGAGAGAGAGAGAGAGAGAGACAGAGAGAGAGACAGAGACAGAGACACAGAGACAGAGACAGAGACAGAGACAATGTCTGGAGAGACAGAGACAGAGTCAGAGAGAGGAGAGAGAGAGAGAGAGAGAGAGAGAGAGAGAGAGAGAGAGAGAGAGAGAGAGAGAGAGAGAGAGAGAGAGAGAGAGAGAGAGAGAGAGAGAGGGAGAGGGAGAGAGAGAGTGAGAGAGACAGAGAGAGAGAGAGAGAGAGAGAGAGAGAGAGAGAGAGAGAGAGAGAGAGAGAGAGAGAGAGAGAGAGAGAGAGACAGAGACAGAGACAATGTCTGGAGAGAGGCAGAGAGAGAGTGAGAGAGAGGGAGAGAGAGAGAGAGAGAGAGAGAGATGGAGAGAGAGAGAGAGAGAGAGAGAGAGAGAGAGAGGGAGAGAGAGAGAGAGAGAGAGACAGAGAGAGAGAGAGACACAGAGAGAGAGAGAGAGAGAGAGAGAGAGAGAATGTCTGGAAAGAGACAGTAACACAACAATATAGAAATATGTATCATATCACCCCTTGGGTGGGGTTTTGTCCGTTTTCCCAGTTAAAGAAGTGGGCTTTTGTCCGGTGGGCTTTTGTCTGGTGGGCTTTTGTCCGGGATCCGGAACCCGAGACCTCCCAGCCACTAGTCCCTGATGCTACCATTGCGCCATGGCGGCTGGTATACAATAATATAATCAATCCTATGAACTCAACCACACATTTACTGTCATAGGGGTCGACCTGGTATTGCAGTATCTCCAGGATCGACCCACTATCTTAGCATACAGAAATGTCCCACATTTACCTGCACCAGGTTGGGGGATATTAAACTATATTTGTATTCCATACAACCACTAACATCCTTCCATCGTTACCCCTGACCTTCATTTCCCATTGCCTCCCCCACCCCTGACCTTCAAATCCCATTGCCCCCCACCCCCTGACCTTCAAATCCCATTGTCCCCCACGCACTGACCTTCAATTCCCATTGTCCCCCACCCCTGACCTTCAATTCCCATTGCCCCCCCACCCCCTGACCTTCAATCCCCCCTGACCTTCAAATCCCATTGCCCCCACCCCTGACCTTTCAAATCCCATTGTCCCCCACCCACTGACCTTCAATTCCCATTGCCCCCCACCCCTGACCTTCAATTCCCATTGGCCCCCACCCACTGACCTTCAATTCCCATTGCCCCCCACACCCCTGACCTTCAACTCCCATTGCCCCCCACCCCCTGACCTTCAACTCCCATAGCCCCCCACCCTGACCCCCATTGCCCCCCACCACCTGACCTTCAACTCCCATTGCCCCCCCACCCACTGACCTTCAACTCCCATTGCCCCCCCCCCCCCTTCAACTCCCATAGCCCCCCCTGACCCTGACTTTCTATTTCCATTGCCCCCACACCCACTGACCTTCAACTCCCATTGCCCCCCCACCCCCTGACCTTCAACTCCCATTGCCCCCACCCCCTGACCTTCAACTCCCCATTGCCCCCCACCCCCTGACCTTCAACTCCCATTGCCTCCCACCCCCTCAACTTCAACTCCCATTGCCCCCCCCACCCCCTGACCTTCTATTTCCATTGCCCCCACCCACTGACCTTCAACTCCCATTGCCCCCCCACCCCCTGACCTTCAACTCCCACTGCCCCCTCACCCCCTGACCTTCTATTTCCATTGCCCCCCACCCACTGACCTTCAACTCCCATTGCCCCCCCCCCCACCCCCCCTGACCTTCAACTCCCATTGGTCCCCACCCCTGACCTTCAATTACCATTGCCCCCCCCACCCCCTGACCTTCAATTCCCATCCCCCTTGACCTTCAATTCCCCCACCCCCTGACCTTCATTTCCCATTGTCCACCCCTGACCTTCAATTCCCATCCCCCCCCCCACCCCCTGACCTTCAATGCCCCCTCTGAACAATTCCCATTGTTTCCCTTGCCCTTCAATTCCCACCCGCCCCCTGACCTTCAGTTCCTATTGTCTCCCCTGACCTTCAATTCCCATTCGTTCCCCTGACCTTCAATTCCCCTCATTCCCATTGTTTCCCTGACCTTCATTTCCCACAGTTTCCCCTGACATTCAATTTCCACTGTTTCCCCTGATCTTCCATTCCCACTGTTTCCCCTGACTGACCTTCAATTCCCACCGTTTCCCCTGACCTTCAATTCCCACTGTTTCCCCTGACTAACATTCAATTCCTATTGTTTCCCCAGACCTTCAATTCCCACTGTTTCCCCTGACTGACCTTCAATTCCCACTGTTTCCCCATACCTTCAATTCCCAATGTTCATAGAGACTCACCTTCCAACTGCAGTCGATGCCGTGCCCGATGTTCAATGCCCTGTCCATGGAAGGCAGAGGCTCCTCGTCACTCAGCAGTAGTGGGCACGATGTTCTGGGCCCTGTCCACGGAAGGCAGAGGCTTCACGTCACTCAGCAGTGGTGTGCACGATGTTCTGGGCCCTGTCCATGGAAGGCAGAGGCTTCACGTCACTCAGCAGTGGTGTGCACGATGTTCTGGGCCCTGTCCATGGAAGGCAGAGGCTTCACGTCACTCAGCAGTGGTGTGCACGATGTTCTGGGCCCTGTCCATGGAAGGCAGAGGCTTCACGTCACTCAGCAGTGGTGTGCACGATGCTTTGGGCCCTGTCCATGGAAGGCAGAGGTTCCACGTCACTCAGCAGTGGTGTGCACGATGTTCTGGGCCCTTGTCCATGGAAGGCTTCACGTCACTCAGCAGTGGTGTGCACGATGTTCTGGGCCCTGTCCATAGAAGGCTTCAGTTCACGTCACTCAGCAGCAGCCTCAGCTCGAGCCGGTGATGACGTCACAGGTCCCACGGCAGCGTCACATCACGCTGGCCCACGTGACGTCACGGTCCGTGTTGGCGGCATAGTAGACGAGGTTGGCGCGTCCTTGGCCGAAATCTCGCATCCTGTCCGGCGCGTGGTGAGTGGTGGTGGCGTCTCAGGGCCTGCCATGTGTAGCTGCAGCCTTGCTCCACTGGGAGAACACCAGGTAGGTCATGGATAGCAGGAGGAGCTGGACACCAAGAATACGAAGACATATTGTTTACATGTGGGGCCTGGGTGTTTCTTAAATGTTCAGAAAACACAATTGTTGCTGAAAAATCGTTTCAAACAGCTTATCTGTTTTAATCAGCTTTATAATGTTTAACAATTTTAGTTGAAATAAATCGGTTTCCTGAACACACACACACACACACACACACACACACACGCGCACACACACACACACGCACACACACACACACACACACACGCACGCGCGCACGCACACGCGCACACACACACACACGCACACACACACACACACACACACACACACACACACACACACACACACACACACATGCGCGCGCACTTGAAACATGGATGGACTGAACAAAATAAGATTCAGAAATTTAAACGATAGATGGACTGCGGAACAAATTCTTTTTGTGCCCTTGTTCTGAGCTTGAGGGCTCTGTATCTGCGCTCTGAAGGCAACAGTTCATAGTGCTGAGCAAGAACATGACTATCATCATTCACAGTCTGCCTCGCCTTTCGCACCACTCGCTCATCATACAGTTCTTGCAACCTCTTTTGCCTCGCACCCACAGCCTTACTGCACACATTCACCATATCGCTCAGCCCACGCTTACTCCTTACACTCAAACTTCCATACCAACACATAAAAGAAACAGTGAGGACTGACTCAATGCAACAGCGATAATAGGTTTTAAGAACATCTGTACAGACACCAATGTTTCTTAGCTTTCGATAACATTAGATATCACAGAGGGAATGCAAAGGGGAAACATTTCTTCTTCTTCTTCTTCTTCTTCTTCTTCTTCTTCTTCTTCTTTTTCTTCTTCCAGTTAATCGGTCAACTTCATCAGGTTGAAGATAATTGCCGATATAACATTGGAGAAAAAGAAGAAGACGAAGGTCACCACGCAGCACCGAGACACAGAAATAAATAATAGATTAGATATCCTTTTTTTAAAGGCAAACATGTAGAGTGCTGACGAGTCTTTGCGTTGGTTGGGGTCCCCCCCCCCCCCCCCCCCCCCCCTTAAAATCGTAGAGATTCTAAACAAATCGCGTCATGCTTGCGTCCTTAATTCCAATGACATTTATTTCTTCAACCTTCCATTTTTCAAACGAAAGAGAACAACTTTAATGGAATTAAAAGGTAAGATTGGAATCTTCTCATTTTACATTAAGGTTTCCTCAACGCACTTGGTGTGGGGTGAAAGTTGCTATGGTTACATATGAGTGTATATAGATATAAAATGCAACACCCGTATGTACGGTGCGCACTGACCCGTACCAGTATGCAATGACCAATTTGCCACAGTCTTCAGAAATCCGTTTGCTTCTAGAAAAAGGTTTCAGTTACAAAGCAGAGCGTTGATACAGTGGAAGCAGAAACATTGTAACAGACGCTGGTGATCTAAATCTTTTCCAATATGGAATTGACCATTCACAAATTGACGTCGTATTACGATAATGCCTTAAGGGGTACGCCGCCCCCCCCCCCTCCCCCCTCAGTACTCTACACAATACAATACAATACTAAACTTTCCTCTCTCTCAGCATTAAGGAGGGGGAAGGAGGGGCCAGGTGCAGGGTCAACAAACACACACACACACACACACACACACACACACACACACACACACACACACACACACACACACACACACACACACACACACACACACACACACACACACACACACACACACACACACACACACACACACGCACGCACACACACACGCACGCACGCACACACGCACGCACGCACGCACGCACACACACACACACACACACACACACACACACACACACACACACACACACACACACACACACACACACACACACACACACACTCACACACACACACACACACACACACACACACACACACACACACACACACACACACACACACACACACACACACACACACACACACACACACACACACACACACTCTCTCACACACACACACACACACACACACACACACACACACACACATACACACACACACACACACACACACACACACACACACACACACACACACACACACACACACACACACACACTCTCACACACACACACACACACACACACACACACACACACACACACACACACACACACACAGATGAATCATTTGACGGGCGAAAATGTGGATATAGCCGGAGTTGTAACCCCTTGACTGCCAGAGAAAATTAAAGAAACAAATCATTGGGCAAACCATGCCATGAAAAAGACAACTGATAGAGCCAATCTGGTAAAATGGTCTGGGGATATTAACTCTCTTGACTGTGTTAGAGCAAAAGCCAGCATATCAGGGTTATTCCTCTTCATCTGATGACATCATCAGTGATGTCATCAGGTCAGCACGTGATACGTTGGTGGCAGTCAATTTAACATTCGTGTACTGGATGCACTGTCAAAAAAGTAGAAATGAAGATCAACGTTTCTTATTCAGACAGGTTGAAAGAACTAAAACTACCTACATTAAAGGCAAGGAGAATTAGGGGCGACCTAATTCAAACTTATAAAATATTTAATAGTGTAGATGACCTAAATGTACATGACTTATTCACAATATCATATTATGACAAAACAAGGAACAGTACCGACAAAATATTTATTCAATATTGCAGGACTAATAATAGACAATTTTATTTTACTAACAGAGTTGCACCTGTGTGGAATAAATTACCACCTAACAGCACAGAATACTAACATTTTTAAAAACCTTCTCGACGAATGGAATGACTATAAGGCAGTTATTATGATTACGATGAATAATATTAACAACTGATGCGACACCGATCAATATGTCATCAAAGTGGGACAGGAAACGTTACGGTATGCAGTCAATCCTAATCCATCCTAACGTAATGTACTGGATGCACTGTCAAAAAAGTTTAGTAAATTGAAGATCAACGTTTAGGGTTATCAGCCTAGGATTATTAGGATATTTTCAGACAGGTTGAAAGAAGCAGGCTTTGAGATTTACCTACGATTAAAGGCAAGGAGATATTCAGCTTTGGGCGACCCTAATTCAAACTTATAAATAGGGGTGAATACTGTCTATCTATGTTCTTTATTCCTTTTAGATAGACCGTTCTGGCAGACATGATCTTCACTTACAATGACTTATTCACATTATCAGATTATGACATAAACAAGGAACATTTTTACCGACAAAATATGTATTCAATATTGCAGGACTAATAATAGAACTGGCGGTTACCTTTACATAGTGACATTTATTTGGTAGTATTTGGTATATTCTATGTTCCTAACACAGTTAATTCTCTGAAATTCGGGCTGCTCTCCCCCGGAGAGCGCGGCGTCGCCGCAAACGCAGCGCTTACCCAATTTTGTTTTACTTTTTTTTTTGGGGGGAGGGCAGGGTAAGGAGGGGATGTGGGCAGACTTGGGAAACCTGCCTATCAATAAGGCCATACCAGGCAGCGGGATTTCTCCCTGCTCTTGCCGACTTTCAACTGCCGTGGGATTTTTACATGCGTAAAGCGCACGGGTCAGACTAGCTTTAGGTCCCCATCCGAAGGATTCGACGTTCAGTTCGATTGTCCTGTCGAACTAGAAAGAAAGGTCGGGTCCGGGATTCGAACCCGGGTCGCTCACGTTGCAGTCACGCTTTACAGACGTCTTAACCACTCTGCCACCTTTCTTTAAGTACTACAGACCCCGTGGGGATACCAGGGAGTCTTACGTAAAATTAGTTCCCCCACCTTCTGGAAGTTTTGTGTTTGTAACTTCCTCTAATCTGCCAGTCTCTTTGATTCAGCCTTTTCCCTTTGCTTACTGTCATCTATAACGTTCTGACTTATTGGCCAGTTCTACTAGGCCTACATTTTAAAACTAAAATCTTCCAAATAACGTTTCTCCTTTGAGCTCCTCCGATATCGGAATGTGTCGGCTGTACGCAGCGGGGAGACCAGTGAAAAAGTGAAAACGGACACATACCGACAGTAGGGGAAGACGGGGTAAAAAGCGCATGGGCGGGTAAGAAGCCCACCCCAATTATCTCATGAAATAAAGAAAATTTCAGTCAAATTTGCTCATGAGACGAATGCTAGACATTAACGCTCGTCTCATGGGCAAAATGAGACTGAAATTTGCTTCATTTCATGAGATAATTGGGGTGGGCTTCTTACCCGCCCATGCGCTTTTTACCCCGTCTTCCCCTACCGACAAAATATTTATTCAACATTGCAGGACTAATAATAGAACATTTTATTTTACTAACAGAGTTGCACCTGTGTGGAATAAATTACCACCTAACATGAAAAGAGCACAAAATACTAACATTTTTAAAAACCTTCTCGACGAATGGAATGACTATAAGGCAGTTATGTATGATTACGATGAATAATATTAACAAAAACTGAGTGTGCGACAGACCGAGACAAATAATTAAACAAAATGAAAGATGGGACAGGAAAGCCTTACGGCTATGTTTTGAGTCCCAAAATCCTAATCCTAATCCTAATCCTAATACGTACTTTTGGCCTGGGAACGCATAAGTACTAGGGGAAGACGGGGTAAAAAGCGCATGGGCGGGTAAGAAGCCCACCCCAATTATCTCATGAAATGAAGCAAAGTTCAGTCTCATTTTGCCCATGAGACGAGCGTTAATGTCTAGCATTCGTCTCATGGGCAAATTTGACTGAAATTTTCTTTAGTTCATGAGATAATTGGGGTGGGCTTCTTACCCACCCATGCGCTTTTTACCCCGTCTTCCCCTACAGAAAGTGGAAAACAAACAAGGCGTACGGGCCCGTATTTCACATTCTCCAGGCTACGGATACGGGCCTCAATCACGGGACGCAAAAATGGTGCGCAAATGTCTTCAAAAACGACTAACCTTGACCCTAACACTAAAGGGCCAGCCACACGTCCGCTAAAATCGCACGACTGTACGATACGATTCGATCACGTGATCTCGAAGCGCGAATCACATTTTGTTCTCGGAGACCACGTGATTGAATCGTTTCGTACAATTTTAGCGGACGTGTGGCTGGCCCTTTACAAGATACGGAATATTCGAAGCATTCGACTAGGAAGAGTTACTACCCCTGAACATAGTCTGAGCGTTGCAACACCGTAGCCTCTGCGAACAAGCAAATTGTACATTTAAAATGTGTTTCATAAACACAAGACACTCACTTGCATTATAAGCTGACATGTTGTAGGTGAAAATTCAAACTTTAGCCCTAGGAGAAACTCCGT
Source organism: Phymorhynchus buccinoides (assembly GCA_017654935.2). Lineage (NCBI taxonomy): Eukaryota > Metazoa > Mollusca > Gastropoda > Neogastropoda > Raphitomidae > Phymorhynchus > Phymorhynchus buccinoides. The sequence continues at coordinate 5,479,880 of CM065698.1, read as the reverse complement.
CTCTTGCTGCCTCCATTGCGGGTACTCACAAGCCAAACGAGGTCACATCTTACCGAAGGGGTATTTAAGACCCCGCACGTCACGTGTCAAAATCACGGCTTCCACGTGTTTTCCCTCTTAAGTAAGGAATCTTAAGAAATATTCCTAGTATAAGAGGGAATGTGACACGTGACGTGCGGGGTCTTCAAAAAACGTGATTTTTCTTTAAATAAAATGAGGTCACGCGGTATACAGATACGAGAAAAACGTGCAACACACACACACACACACACCACACACACACACACACACACACACACACAAAGAACTGACAAATAACATTTAGGCCTAATATTTTCTCTTCACATTAACCCTTTCAACGCCAGCCATTTTTCAGCAAAAACTTTATATTAATTTAAGCTTACCTGGGTAGAGAAAAGATTCTGTTTGCAATATTGGGGATTCCTCTGTGACATGTACAAAATAGGGCCTATCCTTACCTCCCCAAATGAAGAACATAAGGTCACTGGATACCAGACCCTCATTTGATGCCTTTCAGTTTCAGTGTGGTGCCAAGAGGCGACAGTGGCGATGAAAGGGTTAAACTAAGGTATCTCGGTCCAGATTCACCCGTTTCAGGCCCAGCCACACTGCATACGATTTGACCCCAGTACGATACGATTGTGACCAAATCTGTGAATCATGATTCGCGTGAAATGCTTCCGTCTAATACTAACTCTACTATTTTTCGTTCACTATAATATCAGGTAGACCGTATATACACGAATTCGACACCAAATAATAAGATATTTTATCAGATTCGTGTACAAAGTATAGTGAATATTAGGATTCCATCACATTTATATAGACAGTAGAATTTCACGTCAATCGTGCTTCACGAATGTCAAAGTCGGATCGTAGTGAATCGAATCGCATGCATCATAATACGTTTCCTTACACACACCATTGTCCACGATAATGAAGACTTCTCTTTTTTTGTGTGGTGAAGATGGACTGTGAAGAAGATAAACATTTCAATACGAAGCAAAATAGCAAGAACAGAAAAAAATGGAGAGAAAAATGGACAACATTGCTTCCATTACTCTCTACAATCTTCTAAACAAAACTGGCAGACAAACTGAAGATATTGCTTTAACTTATTTTTAACTTTGTTTTTCTTCAATGAATCATTCTGTTTTAAAAACAATTTCTTTTATTGGTTGATTTTTCTTCTTCTTAAAGCGTTTAGGTGATGGAGTGTATATTAGCTCTCTCTGTCTCTGTCTCTGTCTCTGTCTCTCTCTCTCTCTCTCTCTCTCTCTCTCTCTCTCTCTCTCTCTCTCTCTCTCTCTCTCTCTCTCTCTCTCTCTCTCTCTCTCTCTCTCTCTCTCTCTCTCTCTCTCTCTCTCTCTCTCTCTCTCTCTCTCTCTCTCTCTCTCTCTCTCTCTCTCTCTCTCTCTCTCTCTCTCTCTCTCTCTCTCTCTCTCTCTCGTCGTCGTCATCATCATCATCATCATCATCATCATCATCATATCATGCAGACATTTATCCATCTTAAGTCTTCGCCATTTTCTTCTGATGGGTCATTCGATTTCACTTTCCTTTCTTGATGAATAGAACGCCACAATATCATGGGAAGCGTGTCTCTATCTAATACCACGGATGACAAATCCACAGGAAATGGATGGGGGGGGGGGGGGGGGGGGGGGGGGGACTGGGTTAAATGGGGAAAAAGCGAACTCAATGATATCAACAAAAGGGCTCTGGGTGCAATTCAGTTTTAAATGTCAGGGCCGGATCCACGGGAGAGGTTTCATGGATTCACGCCAAAAAAAGAAAAAAGAAAAGACAAAAGACAAGAGAGAGATTGACAAATAAGTCGTTATTACTGTTTTATTGTTCTTAGGTGCAGTTTTGTTTCACTGTATTTTCTTTTTTTTTAAAGCTTCCGCTTCAGGGGAGGGGGGCACCAAGGGCGTTGCCCCTGGACACCCACCGGGGGCCTGCGCCGGCCCCCAGACCCCCACCCTTAGTTGTAACCCCCTCCCCCCTCATTTATTGCATCCCAGATCCGGCCCCTGAATGGGTCTAATAGGATGACAATAAAAAATGTAATAATTCCACGATTTACGCGCCCAACATTTTCTAATATGTTAGCGCTGAATCCCTTCGCATAGGCTTAGGTGAGGCGAAAGGGGGTTAATTGACAGCATTGTATTTAGATATATATATAATGAATGTTAGGCTTATATAATAGAAGATGGAAGTAAATTGTCGCTCTACTTAAATCTAATTATCTCACTTCCACCAGACCCACCAGATCGCGTGTCAAAATCACGGGTTTTCACGTGTTTTCCCTCTTATAAATCTCGTTTTGACCAGGTTTGACTCCCATACAAATGCCCCCAAATTGAAAACGAAGCATCATTTTAAAGAGCAGCCTCAATTTGAAGCTGGGGGCATTTGTATGTGGGTCACAGCTACCCAGAAAAAAACAAGGGACTTAATCGTGGTGGGTCAGTTATCTTTGTTGAATAGTTAATCGCAGTCATGATAAAGGCCATTTTCTAATAGGACACACACACACACACACACACACACACACACACACACACACACACACACACACACACACACACACACACACACACACACACACACACACACACCTACAGTCATGGGTGGAGTTTCTCTAGACGACGGTTGCCGCGCGCATAACGGTTACGCCAAGAAGGGTCTAAGAAACACTTTAGAAAACGTTTGCGGAAGAATATTACAAGCTCTTGTCTGATTGGTCAAAACAAGTATTATTTTAACCAAACCTTACTGGACCAATCAACAACAAGAAATGTATTAACCCTCTACAAGTCACGTGATAGTTCCGGATAGTTCGCCGCTTGCTCGGTCTTTGGCAAGAACAAAACGTCACGCGAGCTATCGGCAAAGACCTAGTAGACCGTTTTTGCCGATTTGAGCGAGCGCAACGTAACGTTAGCACTTGTGAAACGATTCCCTGGTTCATTGCGTTCTTTCCGTCTTGCCTTTATCTTCTATGATTATTGAATGCATAAATGTTTAAGTATGTAAATGGATGAACATTAACGTGAAATATATCAAACGATAGAGGATGAAGTGCTTAACCCCTTGACTGCCACCAACGTATTACGTACTGACCTGATGACATCAGATTAAGAGGAATAACCCTGATATGCTGGCTTTTGCTCTAACATAACCAAGAGAGTAATATCCCCAGACCATTTTCTCAGATTGGCTCTATCAGTTGTCTTTTTCATGTCATGATTTGCCCGATGATTTTTAGGCCGTTTTTCTTTAATTTTCTCTGGCAGTCAAGGGGTTAATCTGCAATAAGAAAAGCAAGACTGGGGGAAAAAGACGGAAAGAACCGAGAAATGGAGGAGGGGTGTGGGGGGTGGCTCTGCATCTTTACCTATTTTCCTAAGACTTAAAATTTATCAACCAAAAAAAGGAATGGTTCCAGCAAAAAAATAGTATAAGTGCATGGCTTTGTACATCGATTTCTCGGCAAATATGTAGATGTACACCCTCCTGCTCTATTTCTTGGTTCTTTCCGTGGTTAGGGATAGGGTTAGGGATAGGGATAGGGTTAGGGTTAGATGGTCTTTTCTTTTGCCACAAGCATCTGTTTTTTGGTCAAAATCATCTATTTTTTTGGAGCATTAAATCGCTGCCTTTTCCTAATAAACCATTTGTCATAATTGAAACAGTTTGTCACTCACCTATCAACAAGGCTGAAGAAGAACATACGGTTCGCAAGCGTCCACCAATGCCTCCTACAACAGGTCAGAACTTCTTTCTCATCTTGTGTTTCATCGCCATTTGTGACCCAGCACGGGACATTAAGGGTCAACATGACAATTATGAGAACATGCTACAGCTAGAAGCTTCAGGCCATTTTCTTTCAAATGATGTGTGAACCATTATTGTAACGTTTTTAGTCCCCGAGCCGAAGGTTCGGGGAACTATTGTTTTTGCCTGGTCCGTCCGTCCGGCCGGCTATTCGTCCGTTTTTCTCACAAACTATTCAGTCTATCATCATCAAATTTGGTATACTAGTTTGCCAAGCGGCAAGCTATCCACTGATGTATTTAGTCTAAACATGGGATAAGCCCGCTGTGCCCTAGGCCCTTTGTGTCACAGGCCCGATATGTCCCACGTCAAAACTATTCAGTCTATCATCATCAAATTTGGTATACTAGTTTGCCAAGAGGCAAGCTATCCACTGATGTATTTAGTCTAAACATGGGATAAGCCCGCTGTGCCCTAGGCCCTTTGTGTCACAGGTCCGATATGTCCCACGTCAAAACTATTCAGTCTATCATCATCAAAAACTATTCAGTGCAAGCTATCTGATGTATTTATCTAAAATTTGGCCCTATACTTAGTTTGCCAAGATGCAAGCTATCCACATGATGTATTAGTTTCAAGATAAACACTGATGTATTTAGTGTAAACATGGGATAAGCCCGCTGTGCCCTAGGCCCTTTGTGTCACAGGCCCGATATGTCCCACTTCTTTCCGGCCGTCCATCCGTCCGTGCGTGCGTCCTGTTTTCAATTCTCAATGGTCTCCCCGCTGTGTGTACAGCCGACATATTCCGATTTCGGAGTAGCTCGGCGAAGCTGCGAGTGGACTTTACAGCCGCTCAGCGTTGCACTTGTTCGTTTTAGAGTTATGAGCATTTCAAGTTTGTAGGGTGGCTCTCGGCCATTTTGAGAAATCACAGTCTAAAGTTTAGCCTAGCTGTAGAAAATGCATCAACCTACTCATTTTAAAACACTTTTTGGAGTATTTAGAGACCATAACAAATATTGCCCTATATAAATATGAAAGATGAGATGTTAGAGAACAAGAAAATACACATAACTCAAAAATGAGATTTGTGACTTTGCATGCCTGTTTGTGGAAACGAGCCCAGCGACTTAATGTCCCTTTCGTGGTGCTGGGTCACATTTGTCATAGTTTCAAAAAATAAAATCTACAATATTTAAACAATCCTCCCATAGTGACGTGCAACATAATCGTCACTTAATCCTCAATTATTAACCCCTTCATTACCACGCGTGCATAAATTAAAATAATTGAAGGTACACGATCATCTAAAGCAATATATTAATTGAATAATAAAAATGTGCTGTTTACTTTCTACGATAGTCAATCGATTTGTCTTTATTTTGATAATATACTGACAGGCAGAAGTTCTGCACACACGCATTGGAAAAATCATCAAAAATGTAAATCAGATTCAAAATTAATTTTACTTTGGGTAATCCTAAATCATGCTGTGTGTACAATTGCATGATTTAGGATTACCCAAAGTGAAATTAATTTTGAATCTGATTTACATTTTTGATGATTTTTCCAATGCGTGTGTGCAGAACTTCTGCCTGTCAGTATAGTTTCGCGTTACTCGCATTTTGCAGTTTTTATACACAGAAAGAAAAAAGTGTAAATTTGTAATTTCAAAGCCGAGATCTAATTTTGAATGGCAGTAAACATGTTCAAACTAGTTTATTTACTTTTAAAATGTGCGTGCAACATTTTCGATCTATTTTTGAGAAATGTGTTTGTCTTCATTTGTCAAAATTTGAAAAATGTCCATTGAATATTGTGAGCAATTAATCATGTCACATCTAAGGTCGCTATGAACGTGCGTGGGATCGAATTACCCCATTGTTTTTCTGATCCATGTTGAGCCGATACACTTGATCAGGGTAGAGTTTCTCTAGATAACGGTCGCCGCGCGAATAACGCTTACGCCAAACGGAGCCTAAGAAAACGTTTGCGGAAGAATATTACAAGCTCTTGTCTGATTGGTCCAAAAAATGTATTATTTTAACCAAACATTAATGGACCAATCAACAACAAGAAATGTATTCACCCCATGCTAGTCACGTGATAGTTCGCCAAAAGATACTTTGGGAGTAGCCACAAAACGTTTTTGGCAAACGTCGGCGAAAGAGGTGTTTCTTAGTACCGTTTTTTGCCGATTTGCGCTCACGCTACGTAACGTTAACCCTTGTGAAACTGCCCCCTGATGATAATAAAATATAGAGAAAAGTTTTATTAAGCATGCTGGAGGTTTGGATTGAGGGAGAGGGATGGGAGAGGTGTGGGGGAAGGTGAACGAAAAGGCAGAAGAGGCTACCAAGTCCTGACGCTGTAGGTGGTGGGTATAGGGGGGGGGGGGGGTAGTGGGGGTCGCCTGCTTTACGGCTTCTATGTGTCTTGGGGGAAAAACCACGACGGACATTGCGCTCTTCAAGAGTGTGTCCTAAAAATAATAATATTCTCCTATTTTTTTGGCAAAATAAGTTTATATTAGTGTTTATGGGTGTTTTTAGACTAGAAGACAATAAGTTCCAAAACAATTCCGAAAAAGAATTTCTTGGTAAGGAACGGATTAAATTAGTCAACAACAACAAATATTCCTGAACTCAAAACGAAAACATAACAAAAATCATGGTTGAAGTTAGAAATGACAACCAACAGTATTATTCTCCCCATTTACATATTAATCGTCACAGAGAAAGAGAGTAGCCATATTAAAGTGGTCTCTGAGTAAACAAGCGCGGAATCGCAATCGTTTGTGGCGTGCGACAATTGAAAACGAAACATCATTTTAAAGAGTAGCCTCAATTTGAAGTGCGGCCTCGATTTGAAGTGCGACAATTTTGTGGCCTCGATTTGAAGTGCGACAATTTTGTAGCCTCGATTTGAAGTGCGACAATTTTGGACCGACCGACCGACAGACAGACAGACTGACAAAGTGAGTTATAGGTTTGTGGCTTGTGCGACAAACAAAAATGCAAAATAACCACGCATTCCGACACTGTGGCAAGTTTCTGATCAACATACACTTTGTTCCCACACGTAATGATTTCCCCACGTCTACGCACACATACATGCACACGAGCGATCGCACACAAGGTAGTGGCAATAGCTAAAAGGGCCAACCACATGCCCTCTAAGATCGCACGACTGTACGATACGATTCGATCACGTGATCTCGAGGGCGCGAATCACATTTGTTCTTGGAGACCACGTGGTCGAATCGTATCGTACAGTTGTACGATTTTAGCGGACATGCGGCTGGCCCTTAGCAAAGAAAACGGCCAGTCCCTCATCTGCCACGGGTCAAGTTCAAACCCAAAAACCTGAATAAAATTGTACAAAGAGTTCGCCGTCCGCAGGTGACTGAAGTCGGTTGTTGCTTTTTTACTCCCACACTTTCACCTACACTACAGGTGGGGATCGTTGTGAACTCACTCACTGCCTCTCTTTTTACCATCCTTAACACTTCCCGCCTTCCACCTTTTCTTCACCTTCCAGGTGGGAAGTGAAAAAGTTGGCTTCATTCTTTGCAAGGTTGGTTAGGCTGCGAAGTAGTCACTCTTTGTGACATTTTAGACTTTTGGGTGTTATTAGATTCCACCTGTTTCGAAACCGATACACTGTCAGATGTTCAAATTCGACAATCGCGATATTTTCAAAACAGACAGGCAACACCAAATACAGGGCTTACACGGGTACGCATGCTTATTGACAACCGTTACACATTTTAAAGACCCACCAGGGCACGTCAAAATCACGGTTTTCACGTGTTTTCCCTCTTATAACTGGTAAGAAATTTTGTTTTGACCAGGTTTGACTTCCATACAAATGTCCCCAAATTGAAAACGAAACATCATTTTAAAGAGCAGCCTCAATTTGAAGTTGGGGACAGGGGGTATGTGGGTCACAGCTACCTAGAAAAAAAACACCCAAGAGGCTTAATCGTGGTGCGTCAGTGTGTATTTAAAGAAGAAAAGTGCAAAAACTGAGTTATAGATAACCCAAACACACAGCTAGCGTGACAGTCAAGCATGAATGCCCATACGCGCTCTCTAACACATAGACAGGCAGACAGACAGACAGGCAGAAATTCAGATTGCTGATTCGATAAGACCATACTTATCGCTCTAGATGTGTGTGTGTGGGGGGGGGGGGATTGTGCTGTCTGTATGTAACACCTCGACAATCGAAGCTAATCTTCTTTTGATCTATGTCCTGATATTTAAAAAATCATTTCAGTACAATCATGACGCTAATGATTATTAGTGCCGTGACACCGACAATAGTTCGTTACTGTGACTTTCAAATTGTTATTTTGTGACTCCCTCTGATACATCCAAGCAATAGTTGGTTGATCGACGTTTTTCCATTATCAACGACTTTGTGAGTGCTCTGGAAGGTTGCTGGGGGGAAACAATTCAAAGATGTCATTTAGTGCTATAACGTTGGAGGTATAACGGCTCTCCTGTCTTATGTCGTACCTTTAAGAATAAGAGCATTAGCTTGCAGCCACTCCATTAGTTTAGCTTCCTGAGATTTTCTCCTTCTCTCTGCCCATGTGTTGTAGGTATAGATGAAAGGGTTGAGGGCAGAGTTCAAAGGCAGCACGAATATAGCCAGGGCCACGTTGACTTCTCCTGGAACTGGAACATCGTTCAGTGCCAACAAGCCACACAGTCCAATGGGAAACCAGCACAGGAAATCTGTGACAGCGATGTTGATCAAGCGCCGGGCTATGGTCATTTCTCGCAACATTTGGTTAGTATCTGTTTTCAAAGCATTGGCTTGTACAGACCAAAAGATGATGAATTGACCACAGGAGATAATCACGAATAAAGTAAAATTAAAGATGATCATTATAGCCACAGAATAAGATTTGCCCTTAAATTCTTGTCTGGTAACTGGCAGTGGAATACAAACACCCGACTGACTGTAAAAGTCCCAGTCTTTTGCCACCGGAAGTAAAGGGAAGACTGCTAAAACCCAGCCAACCATCCAAATCAAGAGACAAGCCATTGATGCTGACGTTTTCTTAAATCTGAAAGTGCTGAAAGGAAAGCGAAGAACAATGAATCTGTCCAGTGTTATGAGACAGATGATCAGAGCTGACACTTCACTGGACAGGAGAGACAAGAAGCCAGCCACTTTACAAGCCACACTGTGTTTCCACAAGTCGTCAGAATAGAAATATTGGCCACGAAACCTTTCATCAGCTGCTCCAATAAGGACCACGTACAACCCCATCAGGAAATCCCCCATGGTGAGTGTGATGACAAATATAGTGAAGCCAGACACAGAGCGTGAACTGATGAAGAATGAACGGACAAAGAAGGAGAACAGATTCCCTGACAGAGACAGAGAGCCCATCATCCACAAGAACACACGGTAAGTCCAAGACTGTAGTAAATCATCACACGAGGAAATCTCGTTTTGAGGGGCAAAGCAAAAACTGCCATCAAAGTTGTTGGGTAGGATTTTATCGCAGCAAAGTTTATAATTTTCTGTTTTTATGAATGTTAAATGTTGTAAATCTGTGAAAATGTCAGATGGAAATGTTTTCAACGGGGTCGTTTCCAAAATCAGTTCAGTTAGTAGGGGTAAGGTCTGAAAGTTGTTGAGAAAACTGTGAATGGGAGCTGACGTCAAATTCAGTTTCTTTAAGCCGGGAAAAGAGGAAAGTGTTCGAGGATCAAAAGTTGTGAGCTTGGTGTACGCTAGATCCAATGTGTTTAACATGCTGGGCTTGGAACGATATATATGGTCCTGAACCAAAGTAGTTAGAGGATTCCCAGACAGTGACAATATTTCTAACTGCTGAAGATAAAGAAACGATTCAAAGCTGACCTCTTTTAGCTGATTCCCACCCAGATCAAGGTACCTTAAATTCCGCAACGTTATATTGGGCAAATGAGTTATTGAACACTGGGCGACGACCAGATGAATCAGATAGGCATTGTGAGTGACATCAGACAGTGTCATGCCAGAACCTGTGCCATCTAAATAGCGTAGCTGAGGAAATGATGTTGCATTAAACGGCTGATCGCATTGGAAGGCGTGGTGTTGACATTGGCAATGTGAAGGACAGGTCAGGTTACAGAATAGTTCATCATCATGCAGCAAACAGTGAGACCAGCCATCACAAACATGATCATCATGGAAACATATATGAGAACTTCGGCATCGAAAATATCCTGGGCATGTCATGTTTTCACATTCTTGTTCATCCATGCTATCAATACAGTCGTTTATTCCATTACACAGTGTGTAGACCGGCAGACAGTCGTTGAACTCACCGGGACAACGGTAATGGCTTTCTGGGCAGGACTCATTGGATCCCATTGGTATTGAAATGAAAAATACTCTGTCGAAATAAATACGAACTGGAGACGCTTTAGGCACCTCGTTTTTGTCAATGTGTTGACGGGGCCAAATAGTGCATATTTTTTCATCAGATTCATCCCAGCAATGAATTACTTGGTCGCATAAATATTCAAAATGCTCTAAACATTGACCGTTAGCACAACTGAACTTGCTTCCACAGCGGAAATGATAGCAGAACGATTCGTCACTGTTGTCATTGCACTCGGCAACAAAGTTACACACCAGACTAAAGGACACTGTGTGGTGATTGTCGCTGCAGGAAAACAAAGGGATGGGAGGGGAGTGCTGTTCAGCTGAATCTGAGTTTTTATCAACGCGTATATTATGGTTAGGAAACCCGCAAGATAATTCAGTTTCACAAAGCCCTCTTAAAACGCGAGAATCACAAGCAAAGGATGTGTAAATTACGTGGCCGCCGTGACATATAGCTAAAGACAACTGCCACACCAACGTTCTTGTTATGGAAATAGAGCTGTTATTGTCAGAGATCCGGTCGTTGGTGGTTCCATTGACTAGACACATTGCATAAAGAAGCGGTTCAAGTGAAGTCACCTCGCAAGATGTTTTTGTCCAGTGCCATGTCAACTTCCCCCCACAAATGGCAGACTGTGTACAAAGTATATGGGGCATTCGGGTTTTAGTTCTTGCGAAAGTATGGTGAAGAACGGTGTTTTCCTGGTATGCAAAGTAACTATGTCGGTACATATGAGGCGCTTTAGTTAACATCGACACAGGAATGAAAGACTGCATAGTGCATTCTTTAGATTGTGGTCCATGTTTCTCAACATCGTACAAATCAATAATCTTTTTGTTCAGACAAGTAGGAAATGTAAATTCACCTCCAACTGAAGCACAGTAGTCACTGGCTTCCACCATGCGGATTTTATAAAGTGTGATAAATGATGTGCTTTGGATGTGGTAAAGTCGGCTGGGTATCTTGGACAGCATCAGTTGACCTTTACAGTCCTTGTTCACAGTGCTGAGTTCCAAGCTGAACTCAAAAGAACCTGTTTTGGCTACGAAGTTGCAGAAGCATTTCAAACTATAGCCAATCATTTATGGAAAGCATGTTAGTCTTGAATTTGCCAGCCGCTGTATGAACATTACAATACTAAGTTGGCATATTACAAGCTCTAAGCTTGTTGATGCCCTTATTCTTTCTTTGGATACAATGCACTATGATGTGTTGTTGGTGAATACAAAAATCTATTTAAACCAACTATAGCCAAATTACAAAGGCAGATTCTGGAATTACACTACAACCTATACAAGCAATGTTTTAGATACAACAAAATCTGTTCTGTTGAAAGTGTATGTGTTTAACATTGGGTTAACATTTGTTCACAGAGAGAGAGAGAGAGAGAGAGAGAGAGAGAGAGAGAGAGAGAGAGAGAGAGAGAGAGAGAGACGCTTCAAACGCTTCAAAAAGTTTGATTTAACATTGGCATAATACACCTTAATGTCACAGGGCCTTTCTTTTTTTCCCACAGCGTATAAATTGTAGGATGAACCGAGCAACTAATAAGAATACAAACACACAACTCAACTAAAGTGAAATTCATGATCGTTATTGAAAATACAACTGTAATACATAACTATAAACTTAACCTGCTCAAGTATATTTGCTTGTTTTTTTCTCACACTACTCAAATAATAATAAAATATGCAAACAAGGGTGCAAAACCTAAATGAGCGACAACTGATCATCAAGCCAAAATAACATTTTATATTATTCCTAGCCATTCAGCTTAAGTTTTCTTTTTCGTAATATGAAAGCTTCTGCTACAAATTTGGCAAATAATAATGGTAACTCATCATCTTCCGAAGATAATAAATAACGTATGCTCTTCTGCTTCACCACATCCAAAGTAGCTCTAATTTCATTATTTGCTGTACAATGAAATACAAAATGTTCTTCATTTTCTTTTGCACCATCTGTACATAACACACATAAATTATCTACTGTATTTTCTCGTTCAAACCATCTTTTATTATTTCTAAAACCCACTGACCTATTTCTAAGTCTAGCCAACAAACCTCTGTGCCACTTATTATGAAATATCAACAGAAATGTTTCTGGCTGCAAGAAACTTTAAAAAGAATGACCCATGAATATATGTATCACTTTCTTCCATCTTAGAGTGTCAAATTTAAATTTGGACACAAATTCGGACACAGATGATCTTCTTTTTTTTTTTTTTCTTTTTTTTTTTTGGACACAAATTACATCTCGAACTCCTTGATTAAGTCAAGCAAAATTAAAACCAGTAGGCCTAACTGTGACAACACGTTTAACATTACCTGCCCAGTTTATATGCCCTGGTTCTAATTGTTAAAGTAACATAAGATGCGGACTTCAAAAGCAAGCAATTCTATACGCTCCTCTACAAAAAAAGACAATACCTCAGAAAGTAGAAAGACACTAAAATACGACTTTCTGAAAGATAGCAATTACCCTACACTGTCGGCGGCAGAAAGAGAGCGGCGGCAGAAAGAGAGCTATGTGACAGAGAAATTACTCCGGACGAGCTCACCGAATCCTTAAGAACCCTAAACAGTGACTCTGCACCAGGCAGTGACGGCCTCACACCAACCTTTGACAACACATTCTGGGGCAAACTGAGAACACCACTCTATAAATGCCTGATAAGCTCAATTGAACAAGGCGAATTATCCTTTTCTGTGAAAAAAGGAGTAATAATATTAATACACAAAGGAAAAGACTTAGATAAAAACAACCTTTCCAATTACCGACCCATAACTCTGACAAACACAGACGATAACATTTTTACAAAAGCGCTAGTCCTTAGATTGCAGAATGTCATCACTTCCATTGTTAACGAGGACCAGGTAGGGTTTATAAAGGGCAGAAACATAGCCACTCATTTGAGATTTATGGATGATCTAACGAAACATCTCAATGCTCTTAATGCATAAACAACAGCCTGTCTACTGATGCAGACAGAAAAGCCAACCTCTCAAAGGACGAACGGCACAAGTAAGGGAGGCCTACTTGGGTAGCAAGCCTACCAGAGAATATTTGTTGTTGTTGGTTTGTTTCCATTATTCGCACTTTACGCACAATTTGTACAATGTTTGTTTTTCATGATTGGGGTGGTTGAGGAGCATGAATGTGAGAGAGTGGTCTTTTGATGATGGCTTGTTCTGCTTGTATGTGCATGTGTACATTTTGTAACATGTTGTTTTGAATAAAGATCGTTTATATAAAAATGAAAAAAGGGAATAGCAGTACTACCACACTTGCATTCCAGAGAGAAAGTTGCGCGGACCAGAACGAAACAGAGGGAAAGAAAGCAAGCCAGCCAGCAGCAAAGACGATCAGAGAGAGAGAGAGAGAGAGAGAGAGAGAGAGAGAGAGAGAGAGAGAGAGAGAGAGAGAGATTAGTGCATGCTAACGATCGTTTGAAAAAAAAATGTTTTTAGAGTGAGATTACGAAGTATGGTGTTTAGGCCTACAAGGCAGAAAGTAAAGCCGGAGTTGGCAATAAGCGCGCATCGCTCATAAGCGCACATTTGCATGCTCATAAGAGCGCATCCCTTCTGCCGATAAGAGCGCATGTAGGCCGCTGATTGCCAACTCCGATGTGTATCATTGCAATTCTGCGTACCCAGGTATTCCTTGTTTTTCAGATAGGTTAGGGATAGGGTTAGGGATAAGGTTAGGGATATGTTTAGGGATAGGGTTAGGGTTAGGGATAGGGTTAGGGTTAGGAATAGGGTTAGGGATAGGTTTAGTCCTAGTCCACCCGTCTCAAAAACAACTTCGATGGAATTTATTTTAGTTTTGTTTTATATTAAACAAATTTGAGAATAAACATTCGTGAAATTAGTTACATACGTGACAATCTGTGTATGTCTGTATATGTGTGTTAGCAAACCTCGATGATAAAAACTGAATGCGCTCATTTAGGACAGAAGCGATGCGCTCAATTACGACAGAGGGGATGCGCTCATTTCGGACTACATGCATGCGCTCATATGAGCCGGAAAAAGTCGATGCGCGTTTATCGACAATAGAAAATGCGCGCTTATCGTATGCAGCCGAGAAAAACTTCTAGTCCCCCAAACTGTTTTCTGAATGAAGCTCCGGCTCAACAACAACAAAAGTAGCATCAGATAAGCTTGTTTACATAATCTATTATCAGGAAGCTGTGTATGTTTTAGCCAGTATCTGATACACTTAGTAAATGTTCTTATATATAACGGATACCTTCCAGAATCGCCATAGTGTTAGAGGAGTGCAATGGAACGTTCATAAATCGCGTAATATTTCAAGCATACAATTTTTTTCCATTTGAATATTCTCTTCAATACCCCACACTTCCGCTGCATATGTTAACATTGGTTCTATTTGTACATTGAATAGCTTCCAAAACAAGTAATAGTCAGATCAATGTTTAATTTTTTCATACATCTCATAATTTCTATTATACCTTTTTTTCCCTTTTCTACACATTTCTTTTAAGATTAAAATTAATATTTCTAGCCAACCTGCAGTCAAGCTAATTTTTGTCGTGACAATAATGCCTACATATTTATATATATATATTACAAACACTTATTTCTGCATTGCCTTATAATAATCTGTCATACTGAGACAGATGACCACCATTACGGAAGACTATAATGTTTGTCTTGTCCAGATTAACAGTCAGCTGTGATCTGTCTGCTTCACATTTCAATACATTAAGTTGATCATATTAGACCGCAATGCCATAGAAGTGAATCCTCACCCCGCCGGGGGGAGGGGGGGGGGGGGGGGTCACCACTATGATTTTCTGAAGCGTTTTTATGATTACAATCGAAAGCCAGATGTTTGCCTTTTTTTAAATGAGGGCTACATATGTCTAGAAGGGTTTTTATGGCCTATTTTTCCTTCTTTGGCGTCTGTATTTTCATTTTGAGGGTATGGTTAGTTAGATAACCGTAAAAACTTCGATTTTCTTCTTATTTTCGTTGTTTCTCTTCCGTTAGGTAAATAACGAATCAAAACTACCAGCAGACACCAAACAAAGGTACTTTGTACCCTTAAATATTTAGAAAGGCTTCATAATAGAAAGAGGGGTGGTTAAATCGAGATTTCCTTCTTTGGCGTCTGTATTTGAGTTTAAGATGACTGAGGTATTTTTAATTTTCAAAAACTCCATAAAATTGTGAAGTTTATTGTTTTGTTTTTTTGTTCTTTTCGACTTTGCTGTTATTATTTGCTGTTCTTGTTCATCTGTGGCAAGCCATATAAGGGAGGCAGTACTTTAGAATCGGGGTGTGGGCTTTTGTACCAGTCTGAGAGACCAAAAGGGTCTTTTTATCTATTCAGCAACAACTCTCCAACTGCTTTATGATAAAATTCAAACAGGGAGTGACTTGTTCAATGTATCAAGGATGATGCTCGTTATCTCAGATAACAGCTAGTTATAATATGGCTGTAAATAACCGTTTTTAACAGATTAAACTACCAACATAGTGTTTTGGGGCTTTCTCTTGTAATTTAATCATAATATTAAAAACCTATTTACTAATCGAGATTGTGCCATTGAATGACTGTAAAGTTTCGTTATAAAGTAGTGATTTTCTTTCAAGATAACCGTTAAAACCGTTAGAATTAACTTAAATATCTTTAAATTGCCATAACTTAAACAAATGGACATATACTTATTGCGTTTTAATGCAAATAATGTCTTTTTCCTCAAGCTTGATGACCATTGACTCAATTCAATTGACGACCCAGTTTTAACGGTTGTAACTGCAAAAAAAATGATTTTTTTTTTCTTTTTATAAAGAAAATCTTGAGAACCGCGGAAAATGATTTGTATTGCAGAGAGACAGGCAAAGACAGAAACGGAAAGCTGAGGGAGAAAGAGGCGGAAGGTGTAAAGGAAAGAAGAGAGAGAGAGAGAGAGAGAGAGAGAGAGAGAGAGAAGAGAGAGAGAGAGAGAGACTGGACAGAGAGAGAGAGAGAGAGAGAGAGAGAGAGAGAGAGAGAGAGAGAAATAGACAAGAGAGAGAAAGAGACAGAGAGAGAGAAAAACAGACAGACCAATACTGAGAGACTGAGGCAGAGAAGTAGAGTACGCCCTATAGGCCTGCTAGCAAGAAATCATACTTCAGCTACGAAAGAAAATGGTATATCATGGGTTAAATATAATCGTTTTTTTTGTTCATTTTGACAGTAAAATGGCATTCAAATACTTAATGCACTTTGGCTACTGAGGACCCGAACTGGTTAACATTGTGAAGATATTTCGTGAAATATTCAGTACTAACAAACATTCCGTCATTCGCCGTTCAGCTCATGAGCCATAATAACGTATGTAACGGGAAAAAACAGATGTAGCCGTGTTGGATATAATTAAATGATCGCAATGAGGCCTACTCTTCTGAATGTTTAAAATTAAAGGTCACATTTAAAATGTGTCTAACCAAATTGCTTTAAAATAGGTGCCATAATTTCTGAGAAATCTGATAATTAAAACATTCCATTTTGATTTCTAAACATGTTTATAATCTTTAATTACTGAATGAGCTCTCCTGGTCACCCCACTGGTGACCACTCTACTCACTTATAGCACTTTACTTTATCAATAGAAGGCAATGATCTATTTTTTGCTGTGCAAAAGAGAGTGAGTTTGACATTGCTTAGAAACAGCCTTCAAATGAAGCAGCACTGTGTCAAGCGCTAATGACAATAACTTCGCCTAAAAAGCCCATTAACAGAATCATTGGAAGAAGGTAGTGGGAAATAATATTACACTTCAGCGAGGAGAATGTATAAAAAAAGGTTCTTTAATTTACTAGATTTGAAGGAAAGAGATGTCAATGAGATTTGATTGAAGGAGAGCTATTGACTGTTTTTGACCATTATTTAACTTTAAATTTTAGCTGAAATTGCCATCTCCTTCAAATAATTAAGGAAGATCAGGTCTGAGCAAAAATACAAAACTAAACTACTGTGAAACAGTACTTGAAATATTCAGAATATGGAAAATTCATTTGTGACCGTTAAAACCGTTAAAACCGTTAATTTTCTACATGACATATTTTTAATGGAAGAATAGGCAAAAGAACGATCATATTGATTAAATCAATTTAATAAGCTTCTTTGTAATTATTAAACTGACTGTAAATTATATCGTCTTTGATGCATGAGTTAACAACCAATCAAAATCAAAGATCTAAAACAGAACGTTCATACCGGAAGTGAAAACTTTTGGGCATGAAAAGTAGGTTGTAGAAATACCAAAGATGTCCATGGCTGCTTAAAAATCAACATAATTAAATACTAATGGCCGTTTTAGACTAAACATTATCAGTAACAGATTGGTTTTGCTGTTTTTTGTGATTTGTCCTATGTTCAAGACAAAGCAAACCAGAAGTACTTACACATTTCAGTAAGCCATGCTGTAGAACTCCCAATTCATTGCACTAATATTCCTTAATCTCACAATAGTAAAATTATTGGTTTATAATATTAATCGAGTTCTTTCAACGATTGTTAATACCCCTATCCCATATTTGACACTAACAAAATAGACCCCTTCATATATAGAGGTATAACGTAGTGTAGCCCTCATTTTATTTTTGGCAAACAATTAAATTTGAAAAGTACTCTCACCAAACTTTCAAAAAAATATAGTGACCAACAACGGTATCAGAGATTAGTATCAGAGATTAATATCGCATCAACATAGCAATTTCAATTGCACCAGGTATTAACCGTATTCCAAGTTTGCCTTTAGTTGACATCTCTATGGCAAGTTCATTTATGAATAAGGCAAACATTTGAGGTCTTAAAAGGCAGCCTTGCTTTACGCCACGAGGGCAGTTGAAGTAATCAGTATATGTACCTTTATATTGCACACATGCAATAACTGTATTGTAAACACCACGTAGAGCAATGTATAGTTTTCTACTAACACCAGATTTCCTCAAGACATACCATAATACATTTATGTTTACAGAATCAAATGCCTTTCTAAAGTCCACGAAGGCGACATATAATTTTATGTTTTTCAATAGAAATTTCTGAACTATGGCATACAATGTGAAGCTATGGTCTACAGTGCTATTCCCTGCCCTAAACCCAGCCTGTTCTACTATTTCCCCCTCTATCTCTGCCCATTTCGTTAACCTTAACCTTTTGTTTAGAAGATATGCATAGGATTTACTTACTCAGTAATTTACTTGTTATCGCTATACCCCTATAATTATCTGGGTTATTCTTATCTCCCTTTTTATAAATTGGTACAATAGATTTTGACCACTCAGATGAAAAAATGCCTCGATCAAATAATGTGTTGAATAAAGCAACTAAATATTCAATGACAGATTCATTTCCATGTTTTAATAACTCATTTACAATTTTGTCAGGTCCTGCGCTTTTACCGTTTTTTAAATGTTTAATACTTCTCTGTGCTTCTTTTGTTATTGGGCTATTAAATAACGAATCGTCTATCTTATCTTCAACCTCTCCTAGCTCTGTGTCACCACTAGTGTCTTCAAAAGAATTGAACACACAATAAACATGATTGTGCCACTGCTGTGATGTAGCATCATTATAAATAACTTCTTTCCTGTTAACAGATGTAATTGTCTTCCAAAATAATTTAGAGTCGTTTACATATTGTTTAAATTTTTCTAATTTCTGTTCAACATAAGCTTTGTATTTGTCTTTTCTAAGGTCAATATAATGCTGTTTTTCTTTAGCATATTTAAGTATTTTCTCATTTTTGGCTTCGACTGATCTAGCATCGTCTAATAAATTCTGTAGCATTCTCTTAACTTCTTTTCTTCTTCTTATCACATTTCATCATCATACCATTCATTGTTAGTGGGTAGGGGGGGGGTGGGTGGTTCCCCCTACAGACAACAAACGGCAGAGAAAAACCCTGGGCCTGTATTCACTTTGAGATAGCATGAGACTTAGCATGATGCTAACTTAGAAGCTCTTCCAATGTCCTATAGTATGTAATAGGACTTTTGGAAGAGCTTCTAAGTTAGAATCATGCTAATTCTCATGCTATCTCAACATGAATACAGACCCTGGACATCTAACGCTGCAGAACGTCACGACACACAGAGACTGTCACATAATCACGTGGTTCCTTAAATGCTCACTAAATCAGTAGCTTTTTTTCACTTAATTTAAGCCGCCCGCACTCTTAGTTATATGCTGTGTGCCCTGCTCGCGTGCGTTGTGTGTGTCTGTGTCTGTTGTGTGTGTGTGGTGTGGGCGAGAGTATCTGCGTGTGGTGTGTGTGTGTCTGTGTGTGTGGTGTGGTGTGGGAGAGTATCTGAGTGTGTGTCGTCTTTGTGTGTGTTGTAGGCCTAAATGTGTTTTTTCCCAATGCACTCAAGGGTATGCATCTCTCTGTCCTGTCTGTCCTGAGTCTGTCTCTCTCTCTCTCCATCTCTCTCATCGTCTACAACTACTCATCTCCCACTCACACCTCGTCTCCCGCCGCTCTGTCTTCCACTCTACCTCTCCATCATCTCTCCATACGCACTCCAACACCCCCCCCGTCTCTCTCTCTCTCCTCTCTCTCTCTCCCTCTCCTCCTCTCCCCCCCTCTCTCTATTTCTCTCTTTCGCTCACTTTTTGTTCATTAACCTGCACTGTATAGTATTTAAGCATAACAAATTCTGATGAGAAGCGATAGAGTAGGCCTACATATACGTTGTGCTGCGTTTCGCTGCTACTTTTACGTGGACGGTTTGGGCAGACTTACCAGTAGCGACGTTTCTTTTGAACCAAATTCCATCTCTCTCTCTCTCTCTCTCTCTCTCTCTCTGTCTTTCTCTCTCGCCCGCGCAGCAAAATTATGATTTGCATTGTATTATCAAGGGAACTAAGCAATGAAAGCCAGTATAGAGATATCCGAGCGCAACCTCCCTCCCCTTTGTGAAGGGTTGGTGTTCTATATTCCACTTAGTGTCTTGTAGATTAAGGCACGTATCCTATGATTCCGAATCAAGCACTTTTAAACCCATTCCTACCGTGCAAATTTGCTGTCAACGTTGACTGAAAAGTTTACTTCTTTTTAACGTTTGCATACAACTTTTCTACACAATTTTATGTTATACATAAAAAAATGGTTCGTCCTTTATTATCGATATTTCAAAAGTTCCATTGATTCAGGAGCTATGAAACATGTCAGTCAAAAAAAAAAAAAAAAACCCGCCACCCCAAAAAAAAAAAAAAAAAACCAAACAAAAAACGCACGCACCCCCTTCGCCCCCCAACACCCGACCCGCCCCCCCCCCCCCCCCCCCTCCATGCTGCGCAAACGTACATGGGAACACATTACCATTAAAACCAAATCTTTATTGAGCCGTGTTTTAGCAGAATCTGAGACCAACATAAAATTAGAGAAAGTTTAGAAGTATGGTAAGATTTGAGGTAGGGGGGGGGAGAAGGAGCAATAAGGCAGAAGAGGCTACCAAGTCCTGAGGCTGTAGTGGTTTGTTTGGGGTGGGGTTATTGATTTGCTGCTTTGTGAACTTCTTGCTGAACAGTTGCTGTTTTCGTTCCCCAGCTTAAACGCTCTGGGGGCACACCCGTTCATGTGAACATTTCGCATGGCCTTGGTGGGACGATTACGTGTATGGCTGCTTTTACGGCCTCGCCACATGGGCGCCATATTCCGATTCAAGGACTTGCTCCATTCATGGAGCCACCTACACATTCACTCGATCCATGGAGTGTCAACAACCAACAATTATTTACGGCGTTGTAGGGAGAAGTGCTACTGGTGAAGGACAGCTTCCATTGGGCACAGACGCATCATTTTAATATTAGGCCTTGGGTCAATTTCACTTGCATCACATGGACAGACGCAGCGAATAGCTAAGGACCCTTGGCCGTTTTCTGACTGTTAAAAACACAATCCCAGTTTCACAACACGTCCCGCTCGCTACCATGCACGCTTGGTAGCGTAGTTCAGGACAAAAAACATAGGAACATAACATTTTTGCAAAGGACGTTTATGTTCGTGTTTATGTGTGTATTTCGAATATAAAACACAAATAAAATGTTCCAGAAAATTCAGAAAACAAATTTACAAAATAAAATATATTTCTAGAGTTAACAAAGTCAAATAAGGAATATACATCTTGACAT
>CM065698.1:5371404-5456404 GCA_017654935.2 Phymorhynchus buccinoides | reverse complement strand
TTTGTCCTCATAAAAGCAAGGATAATTTTATTTTGAACACGTCAAATATACACATAAGAAACCAAACATTTCATAAAAGAACTGCACGCCCGCTTGCGCGCTCACTTTCATACAACCCTCCACCCTTCCCACCAACATCCCATCTCACCACAGGACTTTGGCAATAAGATTTCTGCGCGGAACATCCGCATATGTGTGTAGGCCTATGTGCGCTGAGGCCCTATTTGATGCTTACCTACACGGATACATTTGCATAGCTAAAGACATTGAGAATTGTCTGCATCATTAGACCTTTACACGGATACATTTGCATAGCTAAAGACATTGAGAATTGTCTGCATCATTAGACCTTACATTTCTTATGAGACTAATGTTAGACATAATTATCGTAAATCACCAGAATTGTTTTTAGTGATGTTATTGAATTAAATGTTGAGATATGTCATGAAATAGCATTAATCAGGGGCAGGCCAAGTGATTCGTAGGGGGGGTTTCCACCGGGGGTCCAGAGAGCTGCATAGGTTCCGGGTTAAGGGGTAATGGCCTTTGGTGGGATCCATGGGGCGCCCCCCACCCCCCTCCCCCTGACCATTTTGCAATTTAGTTATTATAAAAAACAAAAATCGATCCATTTTCGCACATTCACTTACATCATATTGACTCCAGGCCCGAACGATTTTAACCCAATGTGGACGAAGTGCCATTTTTCCAGATTCAGAAACTTTTCCACTTCGTCCCATTCCTCGGGTGAGTTCAGACTGGCCAGGCGCCCGCCATATTGCCTGCACTTGTGGGCGGCATCATGATGTGTCTGATGATCTTTGTAGGGAATATGCAAGAAGCAACTGCCGGCCAGGGCGGTCTGTCCTTCTGAACAGTGTGTTGTTGACTCGCCTCGGTTATCTTGTGTGTTGTTCTGTAACCTACAAGGAACGCACACGCCTTGTTTTTCTTTATCAAATCACAAAAGGCGTTGCTATACTTTATACTCTTTCTTCACTCAAAGGGATGCCTGTGCTTTTTGTTTAAAAAAGTACCAGACCTTACCCCTACTGTATGTTCATCCTGCAAAGTATGGTTACGGTCAGTTCTTCGTTTCATTTTTTTATTCGGTCGTTTGTCTGTGTTTTTGGGGGTAATATTTTTATATAGATATATATAAGGTTACATTTCACATACTTTGCTATATTTAGTGTTTAATTAACATTTTTTTAAAGGAAAAAAAGCAAACAGAAATACATGCGTGAGTCTGACAAACACTTTGCCCAATTAATATAAAATTAATGGACTAAGCTTTCGTTAAGCTTTTTGTCTATCTCGTATCGCCTTCACTCCAATTTTTGGTCGTGCGCTCACACACACACACACACACACGCTCGCACGCACGCACGCACGCACGTATGCACACCGCACACGCACGCACGCACACGCACACACGCACACGCACACACACACACACACACACACACACACACAATTGTATATGCGCCATTAACCCTTTCACTGCCAATATCGCATTTATTCACCACAATGGTTTAACACCCAAGTCACTAAAAGGCATCAAATCAGGGCCTGTTATCCGAAGACCCAATTTTCTTAATTTTGGGAGGTGGACCTATAAGCCTAATGTTATACATGTCACAGAGGAATTCCTAATATTACAGATACGGGTTTTTTCTCTACCCAGTTAAGTTTAATGGTATTTTTTTGCTAGAAAAAGGCTGGCGGGGAAAGGGTTAATGCACTACAAGCTAAGCTCCTTTTTTTCTAAAACTTTGCATTTAACTAAAGCACATTTCATTTGTTGTTTTATACGAAGTCATTGTGCACCAGTTGACAAAAAGCAAAGAAACAATTTTCTTCTAACGTTTTTTTTATTCCAACAAAATAGTAATTGTGCTTGACAGTCCACAGTGAATCCTTATTACACTGTGTGGTTGCTCTCCGTGGTCCAGTTGTTGTGACAGTGAACAGTAGACATTCTCACAGCCAATAACATAGGATACCACAACGTCCACTTAACATTGGCACGGTCCCACATATTCGCGGATTTTCACTTTACCTACCAGGCATGCTGCAGTAGGACTATTATTGAAATCATACACAGCACCCACAAAAAACGCTTATATTTCAGGGAACTGGCTTTTCTGAGTCAAACAAGGACTGTGGTACTCTTTACGTCTATCTCTCTAGGTAAATTATGAGTATTCGTCTGTAACTGTTCTGGTCTGCTAATAAGGTACATGCCAGAATTGTACTAGCTTAAAATTCGTTTGAGTTTTCAAAACATAGTGATATACTATGTAGGCCTAGTCATATTATAAATGTTTCCCTTCCACAGAGATTTTTACTCACATAAATATGTCTGCCATATCTTGTGGTCTTCTTCAGCATTCTGAGGCTTGTATGTTGTTGGCAGAAAGATTTGGCTGAAGAAGACCACGAGATGTTGGATAATTATTTATGCGAGTAAAAAAGGTTTTTGTTTATGTGGAAAGGAAACATATAATATTAAATGCCAGGACTGGCCAGGACTGGCAGTCTTCTTCTTCTTCTTCTTCTGCGTTCCCAGACCATAAGGCCATAGTGGGAAAGTACGTATGTGTCCGTCTTTAGTTTTCACTGGTCTCCCCGCTGCACACAGCCGACACATTCCTAATTCGGAGGAGGCTGGGAGTCTACATTCAAGAAGGCCTAGTCCTAGTTGATTAGTCTGTGGTCCTCTGCACATAACACACTTTGTAGTTCAGACAAACGGTCCAGGGTAAAGTCTAAGATTAAGATTAAGATTAAAATTATAGCCCCGTCGACAACAAAGGTAAAGTAGATGAGAAACAAATTATAGATCCTGAGTGGATTGAAAAGTAAAACAAAAAGTAGTGAAGAAGAGCATCTTAGACAAGACAAAAAGATAACTGGCCGATTACTCTCTCTCTCAGGACAGATTGAAAGAATAGGCATTGCCTAAAATCTATATCCTTGGAAAATAAAGTTTAAGTTTTCAAGTCTCTCTCTCTCTCTCTCTCTCTCTCTCTCTCTCTCTCTCTCTCTCTCTCTCTCTCTCTCTCTCTCTCTCTCTCTCTCTCTCTCTCTCATAGTCACACACACACACACACACACACACACACACACACACACACACACACACACACACACACACACACACACACACACAAGCACAGACACACACAGACACATGCGCACGCACGCACACGCGCACACGCAACGCACACGCACACGCACACACACACACACACACACACACACACACACACACACACACACACACGAACACACATAAAAACACACCACACGCACACGCACGCACACGCACACACACACACACACACACACACACATATATATATAAACACACACACACACACACACACACACACACACACACACACACACACACACACACACACAACTTTTAATTCTTTGAGAGAAAATAGTTTTGTATAAAACAAATATGAATAGTATAAATTATAATCAATCGTGGTTGATGATAACTGTTTGTGTTGAAATGGAAATAAAAATAAAAATAATGCCAAATATATTTAACAGAAACAACAAAACAATCGTACATACTTAGTCACATACAGATATATAGGAAACACACACACACGCACACGCGCACACGCCGCGCACACGCACACGCACACGCACACACACACACACACACACACACGCACGCACGCGCACGCGCGCGCACGCACACACGCACGCACGCACGCACACGCACGCACGCGCACGCACGCACGCACACGCACACACACACACACACACACACACACACACACACACACAAGCACGTACGTTGGTGGTTGTTTTTATTGAACACTTTTTTCCATCTTAAAAATTTCATGAAGACAAAGACACACAAACATACCTACACACACAGTGACACGATAGTTATAAGAAAAATTATGACAACATAGAAATTCCATCTTTATCATAACTGTCACCAATATAACTGATAACACCAACCATAAATCAGGGGGCAGCACAGTGGGGTAAAAGCATAGTTTTGAATGAGGAGACTGAGTTGGAGTGTCGGAGAGGAGAAGATCCTAGATGTTTTCATACACATCTGTATTGTTAAACATTCGGGACTTTCCTGGTGTTGCACTGCCTCCGGGCATTGCCTCCACATGAACTTTCATTTCTTGATTTTATGTCAGATTGCTTTCAAATGTAGGCTTATTTATCAATATCTTAAAGAGTGTTTAAGTGTTGTTTTATGTAGGCCTAATTCTCATTTATCATTTATGTTGTAAAGCGCAAAGAGCTAATTTTTTTATTGAGGTTTTGCGCTATTAGAATGTCTTTATTATAATAATATTATTAAAACTTTGCGGGAACACAGAATATAAAACTACTATATCTAAAATGTTTGCATGTAAATGATCGTCTAGGTGTTTTGTTGTCGGTGTTGTTTGTTTGTTTGTTTTTTCACTCTTATGGCGCCCTAAAACATTTAAATGCCATCTGTTTCTGTCATGATATCTCAGTTAGGGTGGCGGCCCACACTTGAGCAGGAAAACCAGCAGGCTGACAATGCTTTATAGAATCCAGCAAGGCATTGTCCAGGTTGACAACACCAGGCTCATCCCACGGCACAACTGTCATCCATCCACTGTCACAGTCGCACTGAATACAAACGAAGTTCATTTTTCCCTCAAACCATCCGCGACTGGCTGTGTCTCCCACCTGTCCCAGCACCTTCCATGCATCCATCAAACAACAATAGATTTGTTGTTATCTTTTTAAATAAGGTGTTCCTGTTGGGGATCCACAGGGAGAACCAGCTGGCTGGGTCATTGTAAATTAAGGTTTTCTATTTTTCCTTTGCTCTCTCTCTTTTTATTTTATTTGTATGTTACTATTTTACTCTTGTTTCTCCGACTTAGGACCTCGACCGAAATAGTGCCATATAAATCGGAAGAAGAAGAAAAAACCAAAATATGAGAGGAAAAAAAATATGCATCCCCGGCGGGATTCGAACCCGCGACCTCTGGATTAGAAGTCCAGCGCGCTATCCACTGCGCTACGGGGACTGCTGGTAATACAGGCAACTTTGTACTCTGTTATAGTCTATTACTAATAACAGGAAAATCTCCGCGACCGGAAACGCTTCCGGTTAAATGCATTGTCTCCCTTTGATCAAACAAAGTTGTTGCAAAATTTGCTGATCGCATCTCGACGCATGATAAAGAAGATTCATATATTTTATCAAGGTATGACTAAAAGGACTGTTTGTTTCATTGTGCTGTATGGTCTGGTCTTTGCTGATTTAATTGGCAGATTCGTCGTTTGTACCTTTGATCTTAACGTGGTGTGGGCTTCCGTAAATATTAGCTCAAACTCATTTCAGATTTGTAATTGTAGGCACTAGGCAGTGTCGCATGAAAAAAGGTAGCTCGTAAAAATAAGTAGCTCGCTACCTATGACAGTGTGTATTTGCGACATTGAGCATGAACCACAAATTTATCTTTTTTTTAGGGTTAGGGCACAGAGAAAGTTGCGCAGGGCATACTGGGGGTACCTCAATGACATCTTCACAGAGGATAGGGTGGTTATAAAAATTTAAAAAAATATTTACTTTTTGTCAAATCCTAATGAAATTTATGTCATTGGAAAGAGCCCGACAAGACCTTTAAAATGATACCCAAATGATCAAAATCGGTCAAAAATTGAGAAAGTTACGACGTTTTAAAATGATAGCTTTTTTTTACATGAGCTATAGTATATAAATATAAGAAAATTTTGATCAAGGTTGCCGGCCCTTACCGTATCAATGTTTGGATGAATAAAACAGCCATAACTTCTTTTTTTTACCAATAAACAAAGCATTGGTACCAAAATAAAGCTTATTCAAAGGGGCAACAACCCCAAACATTAGACAGATTAGGCCTAAGCTTTTTGTGCGACTCACAAGATCGCAACATCAACGTGAGCATGACAGAAAACATGTCGGACAGGCTTCGACGTAACACCTCCCGACTTGTGGAGACCTTGAGCAGCATTGCGATTTATTGTAGATGTACCAAATTTGGTGTACTTGTAGAAAAATTATTAAATGTAACTAAGCATTTGTTTTAAAAAATTATGTAATTACCGTTCAGAAATGATAAACGAATGAATTGGACCCAAATATTGGATCGCTTGTCTCTCACGATCGGCCGTCTTCGCGTAAAAAAAAGATCGTTCCCGAATGACCGAGTAGGTGTCTGCTTCCCGAAAGAAAGAAACTCGGATGGTCAGCGCCAAGAATAACCACCAGTAAAAACAAGCAAAGGAAGTGACCGTTTGGCACATGGCCAAAATCGCGGTTCGAATTTTCAACGAGAAAAATCGCTGCGGCTTGACCTAATTCCGTCGTTCCTACAGAGGATGATGCAGACCAGGCGCCAAACAACAAACGCCTACATGAAGCACCAGAAAGCGTCTAATGCAGGAGTGGCTCCGCTGAAGACTGACGGACACCTGGTGTCAGATCCAAAGGAACAGGCAGAAATGCTCAACAAGCAGTTCCAGTCAGCTATTACTGTATTAGTGAAGGGAAAAGGTACACTGCAGAAGAGTTCTCCCAGAAATGCGCCATGAAGCCAGCCGATGTCCCTGTCATAGAGAATATTGAGATAGTGGAGGAGGGAGTACGCAAGCTTTGGGCAAACTTGACATCCACCAAAGCCAGCGGGCCAGACAACATCAGCCCAAGAGTGCTGAAAGAACTAGCACCAGAAATGGCTCCAATCCTAACCAAGATATTCCAATCGTCCATCAACAGCGGGACCGTACCATCTGATTGGAAGGAGGCCAATGTAACACCAGTGTTTAAGAAAGGGGAGCAATACAATCCAGCGAATTACCAACCAATATCCCTCACCAGTGTCCCCTGCAAAATCTTAGAGCACATCATCACCAGTGCCATGAGCCATCTGGAAGACCATGGGATACTGTGTGACCAGCAACATGGGTTCAGGAAGAACAAATCCTGTGAAATACAGCTCCTGGAGTTCACCGATGAACTGTTTGAAAATGTAGAGCAAGGCAAGCAGACTGACATCATAGTAATGGACTTCGCTAAGGCCTTTGATAAGGTAAACCACAGCCTGCTCCTGCACAAGCTTCGTCATTATGGTATCCAGGGGAAGCTGAACAAATGGATTGAAGACTTCCTTAGCAACAGAAGACAAGCGGTTGTTCAACGGTGTCAGATCCACCCACATTGATGTTTGTTCTGGAGTGCCCCAAGGAACAGTCCTTGGACCGTGCCTATTCCTGGCATACATCAATGACGTGCCAGACAAGGTGACATCAGCAACCCGTCTCTTTGCTGACGACACTGCAGTGTATAGAGTGGTAGCGGCGCCTCAGGACCATGACCAGCTACAGCATGACCTCCATCAGCTTGCTGAGTGGGAGAAGAGCTGGGACATGGCATTTCATCCTGACAAATGCACCACCTTACCTGTTACCAGAAGAAGACAGACGCAGGAAAGCAGACCTGTACACGCTCCATGGCCACTTGCTCGAAACGGTGGACTCCGCAAAATACCTGGGAGTTAGTCAGTTACCATCTGTAAAGATCTGAGCTGGAAAAAACATATCCAGCATGTCTGCTCAAGGGCCAACAAGACTCAGGTTTTTGAGAAGAAGCCTCAAGATCAGTTACCAGACCATCAGGGAAAGAGCCTACGAGGCATTTGTGCGTCCCTTACTGGAATACGCCTCCACAGTGTGGGACCCTCACCAACAGCAAGACAACGACAAAATCGAAGCGGTCCAGAGGAGAGCTGCAAGATTTGCCCTGCGCCGCTTCAGGAATACGTCAAGTGTGACCTCCATGATAGAGCAGCTAAAGTGGCCCACCCTGCAAGAATGAAGGGAAACAGCAAGACTAGCCATGCTCTACAAGATACAAAACAATCTGGTCACTATGAAAATTGTAAGTGAGAAACTGGTCCCAGCACCACAGCGCCAACGTCGAGCACACCCCAAGCAGCTGGCCCAGACCTACTGCCGTACCCGATACAGGCAAGCAAGTTTCCTGCCACGTACCATCAAGGCATGGAACAACCTCCCAGAACAGGCTGTTGAGGCGAGGACCTTGGGCACTTTTGTGTCCTGGGTCTCCAAATCACAGTAACTACACTCCCTTCTCTCTTTTTCTTTATTTTCTTTAGTTCGTTTTAATTTATTTGTAGTTCATTTTCCTTTATTTTATTCTTTCCAATGACGCGGCATCACGTTGGGGCCCGATTAGCGGGACCTGGCTGGCTGGGTCATTCTCTCGCTTGGCACGGCATCATGTTAGGGACCGATTAGCGGGACCTGGCTGGCTGGGCCAAGCTTTCTATATTTCTTCTTTTTCTCCTGTCCACTTCCTTCTTCTTGATAGTTTGTTGTCTTGCGCATTCCAGTAGATCCTCCCAAATACAGCGACATGATAGTCAGCAGTGACTGCGGTTGCTATAGGGAAAAGAAGAAGAAAGAATGGTTAAAGTACAGAAAAAGTGAAATTTGTGATTGTCGCAAATACAGACTCTCAATCTCATAGTAGCGAGCTACTTATTTTTACGAGCTACCTTTTTTCATGCGACAGCTAGCACCCCTGGTATTGGCACCTGCGATGTATTGATCCTGATCTAAAGAGAGAGGGGGGGGGGGGGGGGGGGGCGGGAGAAAGTTGAAGTTGAACTTTAGATGTGATTGAGTTAAAAGCACACGCCGCAGTACCATCAAAACAATGATTCATGTGTATTCATGGCGGTAACATGCAATTATAAATTTATATTTAACACTACTGTGCATGTGTTTTTATTTTTGACGTTGTGCGTTGCCATATTATCATACAAACTGTTGGTTTTACTTTTAGCTCTGTGTGTGTGTGTGTGTGTGTGTGTATACTTCCTAGTGTTTATTTTTCATTGTAATTTAGTAGCTTATTTACTTATTCATATTGTAATTTGTATGTAAAGAAATAATGTGCAGAAAGTTTGATTTTGGATGAGAGTTTGTAAATTATATGTTTCTTCTTATTATGTTTGTTTTACGTGCATGCCAAACAAATATTTTCTTTATCTTTTTAATTAAAGACAATACATTTTGATTAATTAATTACTAATTTATTCAGACTCACGATGACGGGGGGAGAGAAGTCGACCTCTAGCCCTCTGGAACCCACCCTGCTGCTGCTGAAGAACGCGAAAGGGGCCGGAGCTGTCAGCGTCCTGGCTCAGGCTCTGGAGGCGCCCAATGTCTATGTGTTTGGAGAACTGCTCGATCTGCCCAATGTGCAAGAAGTTAGTAACGTTCCTTTTTCTTTAGTTCACTGTATTCCTCACATTGTAAGGAAGCCTGTGTGATTTAATGAAGGATACTGAAGATGTTAAAGGTAAAGTTCTGTCAGCGTCCTGGCTCAGGCTCTGGAGGCGCCCAATGTCTACGTGTTTGCAGAACTGCTCAATCTGCCCAATGTGCAAGAAGTTAGTACAGTGAAACCTCCCTTATAAGATCTCCCATTATAAGACTCCCTCCCACATAAGACCTACTTCTCTGAGACATTGCTCTTCTTTGTAAGTATTAAAATTCTTATAAGACCCCTCCCTTATAAGACCTCATTTTGGATGATTTTTGAAGGTCTTATAAGGGAGGTTCCACTGTAATGGTCATTCATTCATTTTTCTTTATTTCACTGTGTTCCTCACACTATAAGGAAGCCTGTGCAATTTAATGAAGGCTATTAAAGCCATAAAGGTGTTAAAGGTAGCTGTCAGCATTCTGACTCAGGCATTGGAAGCACAGGTCCCAATGCCCTAGAGATAGATCTATGTGTTTGGAGAACTGCTAGATCTGCCCAATGTGCAAGAAGTTAGAAATGGTCATTCCTTCCTTTTTCTTTATTTCACTGTTTCCTCTATGCTCGCTGCTAACATTTGGTTTGTTAATATTTCGTTATGTTTGTTGCAGCTTGCCAATGGAACCCATGCCCCGTTCTTCAATTTGCTCAACATGTTCGCCTACGGAACGTACCGCGAATACAAAGGTACTTCTCCCCTGAACCCTTTCCTTGCCAAAATGGCGTCTCTTGACCCCGTCACTGCTGCCTATTGCTTGAGCATGTGCCACCGGTTAGCCGCCTGATTTTTGAGCATGGCAAAATCGCTTCTTAGCAGCGATATATATCGTCGCTGTCCGACGCTAACCGTGTATTTACACAATCAGTGATTTTACAGGAGCATCAAAAAACATTGTCGCCTGCTACAAAGTCAATCCCCATTTGATATACGCTTAACTCTTCTTCTTTACCGATGAGTAAACATGTGACACAATAAAAGTTGCATTAGCACCCAAAATGTTCGTGATAATTCAGTTACACAGTTAGTAACAAAGTTAGTGCATTGTTCTCACAATGGGAGATACGACAGCTGCCGGCAGTTACACGATTAGCGTGACCAGTTACAAATTTGAGCATTTTCATTAGTCGCAGACACAAGATATTTATAGAAGACCTGCGTGAGGTCACTGGAAGGAGTTTCAGTAATAAATCTATTTTTGTCAAATTTTGTAGATACACGGTTAGCGTCGGACAGCGACGATATATAGTATCTATAGAGCTGAAGTGATGACCCCTGACAGGACAGTTGTCCTGTTGTATCACTGTGGAGGTGGACTTGCGTTCTATTATTTTTGCAAGAAAGCGGACAGCAAAGAATCTTGTTTCTTGCACCAGCGTCTCCGTCAGCGCTTGTCTCAAATACTGTCATTTTGAGGGTCTCAAAAACGTGCATCACTGGAGATGTGCTAGTTTTGTGACAAAAAGCTGACTTACTAAAAAAAACGACTATGGAATGCTTGCAAATGATTTTAAATCATGCGACGAGTTTAGCGACCATTCCGGCGCAAATTGGACTCATTACTAGTTATTAGATTGATAGGGAAACTAAATGGAGGCCTGTACCTGATAATTTGCCGGGTGGACGGCGGAATGAGTTTTAACCCTTTCACCGCCAACGTCGCATTTTTGCACCACAATGATTTAAACACCCATGTAATTAAAATCCTTGAAATCAGGGTCTGTTATTCAATGACATTGCGTTCCTAAATATGGACAGTAAGGATTGACCCTATTCTAATTGTGTCACAGAGAAATCCCACAATATTGCAGACATTTTTTCTGTAGTCAAGTAAGCTCAATGGAAATTTTTGGCTCAAAGATGGCTGGCGGTGAAAGGGTTAAAAAAGATATTTGATTAAAATGAGATATTTAAAAGGCATATTTAAAAATAAATATTTTAATAAAGGGCTGCATCGTCCAATGAAATTTCTTCTTTACAGCGGAAAAGGCCAATCTACCGGAGTTGTCTGCCAAACAGCTGAAAAAACTGCGTCACCTCACCATCGTTTCCTTGGCAACCAAAAGCAAGGTGGGGTCGATTTTTACCTTTAAAAAAAATATATTTTTGTTTGATGAATTGTATATTTTAAGGAAATTCTTGCTGACACTGACAGGCCTCTAAGGGAAGCTTTGTATGAAGTTGTCCCCGCGGGGATACCGGGAGTCTTTCGTAAAAATAGTCCCCCCACCTTCTTGAAGTTCTGTGATTGTAACTTCATCTAATCAGTCACTCTCTTTGACTCTGCCTTTTCCCTTTGCTTTCTATCATATACTGTCTTTCTGACTTATTGGCCCATTCTCCTGCCTTTTTTCAAAGAATATCTTCCAAATAATTTTTCTCCTTTGAGCTCCTCCGAAATCGGAATGTGTCAGCTGTACGCAGCGGGGAGACCAGTGAAAACTGAAAAACGGACACATATATACCTTACCCATTATGGCCATATGGCCTGGGAATGCAAAAGAAGAAGAAGTATGAAGTCGGTGTCATTGTACTTGTAGGAAAATCAAACACAGAAACAGTAATAAAAATTATGTGTACAGTTTGAAGAGTGTGCCTTAGAAATCATGATGCGCCTTATACTGTGAGCTGCGTCACATTGGTACGATTCGCCATCTCCTGTCTATAGATACTGCTAAGGTACTAGTCTGCGCTTTTGTTCTCTCTAAATTAGATTATTGTAATTCACTCTTGTATGGCTGCCCCCAACACCTCATTGACAAGCTTCAAAAAGTCCAGAACTCTGCTGCCAGACTTTTCCTCAAGGTCTCTAAGTATCATCATACTCCTGATATCCCTCCATTGGCTTCCCATCAAAGCACGTATTGCCTACAAAATTTCCACTCTATGTCATTCTTATTTCTCTGGAAATGCCCCTAGATATATCTCTGACATGCTTTCTGTCTATACAATTGTGGTCATCTTCAGATTCCAAAATTCTCTGTGTTCCTAGTACACGAACAAAAATGTTTGGTGAGCGCTCCTTTTCCTTTTCGGCCCCATCAGTTTGGAACTCCTTACCACGCGAAATTCGCCATATCGAGTCCTTGCAATAATGCTTCAAATCAGCTCTCAAGACCCACCTATTCAAGCTACATCACAACATTTAGGCCACATTACTTCTCGACTCTATTCTCACACACACCCTCCACTCCCCTCCCCCCCCCCTCTATTAGTTTCACTGTGTGTTGACTGCAATGTCTACGTCAGCTTTGTTGCGAGAGAGTCAGACAGGGAGAGACACACAGAGAGAGAGCCTGTGTTGATGCTTTATTGAACTGATTGTATTTTGTATTGTGTTCTTGGGTGGGGTGAGTGGTGGGGATGCTAACGGTGTGTGTGTGCGTGAGTGAGTGTGTGTATGTGCGTACGTACGTGTATGTGTGGGTGGGGGGTGGTGTGTATGTGTATGCCTATTTGCATGTGTGTGAGTGATTGTTTGTTGTGTTGTTGAATTTCTTGCTTTTATTGTTTTAGTGTTTGTTGTTAAGCGCATAGAGCTCCACATTTGGTGGAGGAGTGCGCTTTATAAATGATTCACTATTATTATTATTATTATTATACTATAGACTGTAAAATATTGTGATTTCCATGTGTCACTTTTGCTTGCAAGAACTGATAAACTACGAATGAAAATTAATTTAACGTCCTCCGGTCTGGAGCAGACACATATGGGACATTTATAGAGATAAAGATGTTGGGAACGCTCCTGGAGGCAATGCCCGAAGGCAGTGCAACACCAGGAAAGTCCCGATTATTTTAACAATACAGATGTATTGAAGTTGTGTTACTTAAGATAAACTACTTTTGTGTCCAAACTTTGTGATTAATGTTGTACTACAGTGGAACCTCCCTTATAAGACATTCAAAAATCATCCAAAATGAGTTCTTATAAGGGAGGGGTCTTATAACGGAGGTAATTTTAATAGTTACAAAGAAGGGTAATGTCTCAGAGAAGTAGGTCTTAGTTGGGAGGGAGTCTTATAACGGGAGGTCTTATAAGGGAGGTTCCACTGTACTGAGCTTTGTGTTGAATGTCAGTAAGATACAATTACAAAGTGACTTGAGCTATTGTATTGCACTTATTCTTTTTACCGTGTTGTGCTGTGTCATGTTTGTTAGTTGAGCATCATGTGGTTGCCCACATGGACTGTGAGTATTGTGTCATTATCACTCATGTACCTGTCTGTTTGATCTGCATGTCACTGATTCTTGTGTGTGTTGTACTTTTTAAAAAAATGATTATGTTGTAAAATTAATAGATGAATCAGCACATAAAATATGCTTCTAGATTCCTGGAAGAGTCTCGTGGATGTTTTTAACTCCTGAAGCGCCATGATTTCCTGAAGCGCCATGATTTCCTGAAGCGCCATGATTTTCTGAAGCGCCATGATTTCCTGAAGCGCCATCATTTCCTGAAGCGCCAGGATTTCCTGAAGCGCCAGGATTTCCTGAAGCGCCAGGATTTCCTGAAGCGCCATGATTTCCTGAAGCGCCATGATTTCCTGAAGCGCCATGATTTTCTGAAGCGCCATGATTTCCTGAAGCGCCATCATTTCCTGAAGCGCCAGGATTTCCTGAAGCGCCAGGATTTCCTGAAGCGCCAGGATTTCCTGAAGCGCCATGATTTCCTGAAGCGCCATGATTTCCTGAAGCGCCATGATTTCCTGAAGCGCCATGATTTCCTGAAGCGCCATGATTTCCTGAAGCGCCATGATTTCCTGAAGCGCCATGATTTCCTGAAGCGCCATGATTTCCTGAAGCGCCATGATTTCCTGAAGCGCCATGATTTCCTGAAGCGCCATGATTTCCTGAAGCGCCATGATTTCCTGAAGCGCCATGATTTCCTGAAGCGCCATGATTTCCTGAAGCGCCATGATTTCCTGAAGCGCCATGATTTCCTGAAGCGCCATGATTTCCTGAAGCGCCATGATTTCCTGAAGCGCCATGATTTCCTGAAGCGCCATGATTTCCTGAAGCGCCATGATTTCCTGAAGCGCCATGATTTCCTGAAGCGCCATGATTTCCTGAAGCGCCATGATTTCCTGAAGCGCCATGATTTCCTGAAGCGCCATGATTTCCTGAAGCGCCATGATTTCCTGAAGCGCCATGATTTCCTGAAGCGCCATGATTTCCTGAAGCGCCATGATTTCCTGAAGCGCCATGATTTCCTGAAGCGCCATGATTTCCTGAAGCGCCATGATTTCCTGAAGCGCCATGATTTCCTGAAGCGCCATGATTTTTGTTTTTTTTAACTCATTCGTATCACAACGAAAAACCTCACATGGTATGTTTAATGGACATTTTTTGGCTGAATAATGGCTGGCGGCAAAAGGGTTAACACCCATGTCATTAAAAAGCATCAAATTAGGGCCTGTTATCTGAAGACCCTATTTTAGTAATTTTTTACGGTAAGGATGGGCGTAAAGTTTTACATGTAACAGAGGAATTCGTAATTTTGCAGATTAGTAAGTTTAAGGGTTAAAGGGTTTTATCCATTAGGCTTACGTTGTTTTATGATGGTATGCCATTTGTAAGGCCTTTGTCTGTCCCTGACCACAATCAATGAAAAGAATGTCAGCCTCTATTAAAGGAAACAACTTGAAACAAATAGCTCTCCGTGGAAAGTTAAAACAGACCTGTTTAGTCTACTCTTTTCGAGTAGTATTCTACTCAATTTGGATCTCTACTACTCTTCAAAATTGAAAACAATGCTAGATTCTACTCATTTTCACATTGTTTGATAGTTTAATGAATGCAAGTACACATTTTGCACCCAAACTACTCATTTCAGCTATCCAGACTACTCAAGACTTGTGTAGGGTGTAAACAGGTCTGCTAAAAGCTAAAAGTGGGGGGGGATTTGTGTGTTCTGGGGTCAGATTGGACTGATGTGAACTTTTGTTATCTGATTGCCATGGTTAATTTTGTTGTTGTGTTGTGTGTGTGTTTCAGTGCATTCCCTACTCCCAGTTGCTAGAGGAGCTGGACATTCAGAATGTGCGCAGTTTAGAGGTCAGGGTTTTTTTGTTTAAAAAATATATTTTTTGATATTTGTTTTTTTAAATTATAGTCTTTTTTGTTTTAAGTGGAGATTTATTTTGTTTTTGTGTTTTCTGTATGCAACCCAACACACACACACACACACACACACACACACACACACACACACACACACACACACACAATTCTCTCTCTTTTAATCTCTCTCTCCTCTCTCTCTATCTCTAGCTCTCTCTCTCTGGAGAGTGTGTCACTTTTAATGCTGTACTAAATATGTTGCATTCTTTTGATATATATGTGTAACAGCATGAAGGGGGTAAGAGGGAACTTTTAACTAGTTTAGTTTCTTGTTTCCATTTTTTTTTCTTTTTTGACGTGCATGAAATGTGAGCCTTTGTAACATTTATTTTCTTCTTCTTCTGGTTGATATACAGTCGAACCTCCCTTATAAGACCTCCCATTATAAGACTCCCTCCCATATAAGACCTACTTCTCTGTGACACTGCCCTTCTTTGTAAGTATCAAAATTACCTCCAAATAAGACCCCTCCCTTATAAGACCTCATTTTGGATGATTTTTTTAAGGTCTTATAAGTTATAAGGGAGGTTCCACTGTACGATGCCAGACCTGGCTAGGGGGAGTAGAGCTACGGGTGCAGCTCTGGGGAAGTGGAGAGTGGCACAGTGGTAGCGCTTTCGCCTCATGTCCAGTAAACCCGAGTTTGAATCAGAGTACAGGGGATTTTTCCTCACTCTGCACTAGGCCTTATGGTCTGAATGTGTAGTCTTTCGGATGAGACGATAAACCGAGGTCCAGTGTGCCCATGCACTTAGCACACATTAAAACCAGTGGCAACAAGAAAGTTGACATTTGGACAAAAGTTTACAACCCCCCCAGCCCCCTTCCTTCCTCATCAGCCACACAAAAAATTGCATGCAAAAAAAAACCCAAAATAGGGTGGCGCGCCTCTGGAAGCGACGCGCTCTCCGGGTGGGAGCAACCCGAATTTGATAGAGACGCCTCTCAGCCCTCTGTGACTATAAAGTACCTAGTACATGACCTGGAGAAGACTGTGAACTTCGTTGTGGTGACTGGTCTGAAGGTCTGCCGCTTTGCCAAACAGAATCGACCTCTGAAGAAAAAGAAGAAGTGATATGTCGATGTGTATTTCAGGACCTGATCATTGCAGAGACCTATAACAGCAAAATCTGAATGGTCAACTTAGGACGATGATTTGACCGCCAGAGGGCAGTCAAGCAAGTAGGGGCTTAGCGCACGATATTCTTAGTTGGGCGTAGTGAGAGAGAGGGAGATGAGTCCCTCGTGAGAGAGAGGGAGATGAGTCCCTCCCTCTCTCTCTCTCTCTCTCTCTCACTAAGCGTAACTAAGAATATTGTGCGCTAAGCCCCTACTGGTTTGACTGCCCCCTGGCGGTCAAATGCATGTCCTAAGTTGCTCATTGAACAGCACATAGATCATTATATTTTCTTCTTTTTTGTTTTGTGTGTCGATGTGTTTCAGGACCTGATCATTGAGGGGATCTACGCCGACATCATTTTGGGCAAACTGGACCAGAAGAACCAGCAGCTGGAGGTGGACTATGTGATTGGCAGAGACATCAGACCCTCTGCTATAACCCAGATGGTCAACGTGCTGCAAGAATGGTCAGTAGTGTCACCATTGTCATCATCATCATTGTCATCATCACCATTGTCATCATCATCATTGCCATCATCACCATTGCTATAACCCAGATGGTCAACGTGCTGCAAGAATGGTCAGTAGTGTCACCATTGTCATCATCATCATTGTCATCATCACCATTGTTATCATCATTGATCATCATCATCATCATTATCATCGTCATTGTCAGTTGAGGTGGACTATGTGATCGGCAGAGACATCAGACCTGCTATAACCCAGATGGTCAACATGCTTGAAGAATGGTCAGTAGTGTCATCATTGTCATTGTCATCATCATCATCATCATCATCATCAGTTGAGGTGGACTATGTGATCGGCAGAGACATCAGACCCTCTGCTATAACCCAGATGGTCAACGTGCTGCAAGAGTGGTCAGTAGTGTTACCATCATCATCATCATCATCATCAGTTGAGGTGGACTATGTGATCGGCAGAGACATCAGACCCTCTGCTATAACCCAGATGGTCAACGTGCTGCAAGAATGGTCAGTAGTGTCATCATCATTGTCACCATCATCATCATAAACATCATTGTCATCAGTTATGAGACATCAGACCCTCTGCCATAACCCAGATGGTCAACATGCTTCAAGAATGGTCAGTAGTGTCATCATCATCATCATCATCATCACCATTGTCAGTTGAGGTGGATTATGTGATCGGTGAACAGACCCTCTGCTTTAACCCAAATGGTCAACGTGCTTCAAGAATGGTCTGTAGTGTCATCATCATCATCATCATCATCATCACCATTGTCAGTTGAGGTGGATTATGTGATCGGTGAACAGACCCTCTGCTTTAACCCAGATGGTCAACGTGCTGCAAGAATGGTCAGTAGTGTCATCATCATTATCATCATCATCACCATTGTCAGTTGAGGTGGATTATGTGATCGGTGAACAGACCCTCTGCTTTAACCCAAATGGTCAACGTGCTGCAAGAATGGTCAGTAGTGTTATCATTATTGTCACCATCATCATCAATTGTCATTATCATCATTTTCATCAATTATTGTTATCAGTGTGTTGCAAGAATGGTCAGTAGTGTCGTCATCATCATCATCATCTGACATCATCATCATCATCATCATCATCTGACATCATCATCATCATCATCATCATCATCTGACATCATCTGACATCATCATCATCATCATCCGCTAAAGCCATGGTCAGTTACTGCAACGGTTAAGGAGAGCTGTCAGAACTTTTTTTTTTAAATCTTTAATTTCCCTCACTGCGTTGTAAAGTACAGTATATATATTAGTACTCAAAATATCTTTGAAAATGTAAGTAGTGTAAAGTTCGGATTCTTGCCCTTATTGATGCAGGGCAACAGGCTGTTACATATTTGATAAACACTGTAAAAAAAAAAAAAATTAAAAATAAAGAAGAAAACAAAGGCTCAGCTGCCTGTCGGATTTTCCGTCTTTATTTTCTATTTTATTAGAGATAATTGAACTAAAAAATCAAAACGCTACACAGTAACACAAACAGATGAAGATGAGAAAATATGCAAAGTAAAAAAAATATAAAAATTTGTCTTAAAGACACAGATAAGTGTGTGTGTGTTTGTGTACGTGTCTGTGTGTCTGTCTGCGTGCGTATGTTTTTGTGTGAGGGTGTTTGTGTATGTGTGTTGGTGTATGTGGTCGGTCCATGCGGCTCGGTTGCTGTGGCTTACCGAATGGGGTATGAACTGTTGGCGTTGATAAATATGTGTTTTTGTGTGTGTGTGTGTGTGCACGCGTGTGTGTGTGTGTGTGTGTGTGTGTGTGTGTGTGTGTGTGTGTGTGTGTGTTAGAGAGAGAGAGAGAGTTGCTTTGTATATGCGCTGTTGTTGGTTAATGCTGTTTTGTTGTCTGTTGATGATTCATTGATTGTAAAGCGCTTTGGGCTCATCTGAGGTAAAGCGCTATATAAATGTACAATTATTATTATTAAAGATGACTTTATCAAAGGCGATGAGACAATGCAAGATAGGTTTGATGAATGAATCTCTATTTTATTAGACACAGATAAGTTTTAACTTTTAAAAATAATGGTTATTTCATTGTTGAGGTGCTCTGGCTGTGAGGCGGTGCTGGGTGGCATAGAGACGCAGATCGTGAGGGCCAACACCAACAGAGAGACGCAGCTGCGCACCACCAACCAGATTGAACAGGAGGTCAATGGCGCCTTTCTTTTTCTCTATTTCTCTCTTAGTCGTGTTCATTTTTACTTTTGCTTCATGGGTGCTACTCTTTGGTTTAACCCAATGACTACTGACCATTCGAACCGAGAATCGATCCCAGTCCCTGAGACAAGGGCATTAACTCCGAACGTCACACCAAATCTTTTCATTAAAAAAATCACCCAGAATACAGTCTAACTCGCATTTCATTTCTGAAAGATGCATATTGAATAGCAATGATGATATTTTCATTCCAAAGCTTACACAATGTCACACAACAAACCATGAATTAGAAGAAAAAATCCGTAATGGCACTCTGAGCATCGCGCCGAGTCAATACTGCACACGTCACGTGGAAAGAAGAAAAAAATTTGGGGTCACTTCGAAAAATCCGTTCAAAAAGACTATTGGGTGCTTTCCCTTGTTGTAAAGACCAAAAACGGATCAATGAGTGTCAGGAACAGGAAGAACTAACCTAGTATATTGCTTTGTGGGTAGGGAGAAAGTGAAAGTGAAACTACTAGACCTGGCGTTCAGCGGGCGCAATCAGCGTCATCAGGCACCAGGGAAGGGAAAAAAATCGGGCGGATTTCGGTTCTGCAGTCTTGAGAGGGTTAAACAAATTTATTCATAAACAATCACATATCAAAGCAGCATCAGAATAAGGA
Organism: Phymorhynchus buccinoides; assembly: GCA_017654935.2. Lineage (NCBI taxonomy): Eukaryota > Metazoa > Mollusca > Gastropoda > Neogastropoda > Raphitomidae > Phymorhynchus > Phymorhynchus buccinoides. Next base: position 5,436,453 of record CM065698.1, on the reverse strand, counting down.
TCACAGAGCACAACAAGCTTAAAGCTTATACACTTTCAGTTTTACACTGATTTCATTTTTTGTGGTTTTTTTACCTGAAACTGAACTTCATATTTTTTTTTTTATCCACACACCAAAAAATCGACCACAAGCAATTTGGGGCATTTTGAACTTGGTTGTTCTATCCTGGAAGTCTCTCAGGGAGTCTTGAAAACAGCATGGTGATGCCATATTACTTTTCATCAAGAAAGGCAATGTAATCATTTTACAAGGCTTATCGGACTCAACCTGTCTCTGTCCATCATTTTAACTGTCTGTCTGTCTCGTTATCTCTCTCTCTTGCATTGTCCCCTCTGAATCCTCCAACGGGGCTCTGCCCCTGTACCCCGCTGGGGCCCTGGGTGGCGCCTGGCCCCTGCCTTTCAGGGTGTTTTCATTTGGTGAGTTGCACCCATGTTACTTTAGCCTGAGTTGTTTTGCTAAAGATGATATTGAAAAAAGAACTAATTACGTTGAGAGAGAGAGAGAGCATTGTTAACCCTTTAAGTCCTGACGCTCTGTGCGCTCAGTCACCTCTGAAATCCTAGCCCAAGGGACGTCACTCCGTACAAAATGGGGGGGTAGCGTCAGAAAAATAATAAAATAAAATATACCCTAGCAGATTTTGTGGGGTTTTTTTTGTTTTGAATGTGTTGCCGAGATGTCTGTCTGATTTGCAAAATGAATTTCAAGATGTTATGGGGATGCGTGGCTCCACACAAAAAATCAAAATGCCAAAGTGTAGTCGCAAACTGCGTTCACTAGTCATTCACTGCCTACTTTTTGCAGACTGGTGAAGCCTAAGACGACTGAAATGGAAATGTAGATCAAAAGCCATTCACTTACCCTTTCACTTCACGATCTTATAATTCCTATCTTTCACAAAAAAAGGAATTTTCATCGCTGTCATCACTCAGTGGATGCAATAACGATTCATCATCCATGATGCAAAAGTCGGGAAAATGCCGATGTCAGTAACACAACTTCAAAAATTTGCATCGATCGAACAAAAACAAGCTCGCTGTCGAAATAGGTCAGCGTACACTCCTTACTCATCACTTCGCGATCTCATAAGTCCCATCTTTCACAAAAATACGACTATTCATCGCTTTCCTCAGTCAATGGACGCCATAACTGTTCGTCATCCGTAGTGGAAAAATTGCGAAAATGCCGAAGTCGGTCACTAATTTTCAAAAATTCATATCTTCCAAACCAATCGGCCTAGAAGCCATTGCAAGCAACAGGGCGGAAGTGTAATCTATTGCGAAAGCGAGGCTGAAGCGTCCACGTGACTGCCATGTGATAGAAACAAAATGGAAGCGCCCAAACCGGCCACATGAAATCTGTATGTTCCTGAACGTTTTCAGCATTTACAATCCAATTTTTTTCTGAATGTTTCTGAACGTTCACCGAACTAAAGGGTTAATGCATGTTATAAGAGAGATTAATGCATGTTATGTCCATGATAGAGAACACTTATCAAACTTGAAGGAAATTCCCCAAATTGTTTTTCAGGATCTTGTGCGGTTTTGATAATCAAAATCAGAATGTGGCTATGTGGCGGGGTAATCAAAAAGCGGTCACACACGTAATGTTCTCATCCCTAGTTGGTGCATTTGTACCATAATGTTCAATTGCTTCAGCGGTTGGGATGATCCCTGGAGTCTTTAAGCAAAGAACGTCAACAACAACAACTTCTCTTAATTTGTAACATACTAATTAAGTTAGTACAGATGTAGAATATTGCAGAAAAATAAAGATTTCCAAATTTAAAACATTGAAAAAAAAAATCATTATTTTCCAGTTGTTGCTGTTTTAGACGCCCAGTGTGTTCTAAATTTGTCGCAGTTTGTTTTTTGTTTAAAATTCTTCGATCTAAATGGAAAATATATATTGCTAAGTTAGAAGGAAACGGGTATAAAAGATCAACAGAACAAAAAAAGAAAGGGGGGGGGGGGGGGGGGGGGGGGCATTTGTTATTAATTATTAAGACTTTGCAGTTGGATATAGCAAAGTCAAAGATCTCGTGACTGGAATATACCAAAAAGACCAAAAGAAAACGATGGCTCAACTAAAGTGGAAAAACATGTTCATTTGTTAAAATGTGTATGTTTCTGCTCAAGTGCATGCGTAACTGTGTCTTTGTGTGCACCAGGTGGCGTCCATCAAGCTGACGCTCAAGGCCAGTCACTCTCAGGACACGGAAGAACAGATGGTGACCGACAGTCGAGTGGACTTGCCGTCCGATAAACCCAAGAAGTCCAAAACCAAAGGGTAAGCCACTCTTCTCTAATGACAACAGATTTGCATGGTCTTTGAGAAATGGAGTGCCATTTTCACGTCTTTGAAGGTCTTTGAGAAATGGAGTGCCATTTTCACGTCTTTGAAGGTCTTTGAGAAATGGAGTGCCATTTTCACGTCTTTGAAGGTCTTTGAGAAATGGAGTGCCATTTTCAAGTCTTTGAAGGTCTGTGAGAAATGGAGTGCCATTTTCACGTCTTTGAAGGTCTTTGAGAAATGGAGTGCCATTTTCAAGTCTTTGAGAAATGGAGTGCCATTTTCAAGTCTTTGAAGGTCTGTGAGAAATGGAGTGCCATTTTCACGTCTTTGAAGGTCTGTGAGAAATGGAGTGCCATTTTCAAGTCTTTGAAGGTCTTTGAGAAATGGAGTGCCATTTTCACGTCTTTGAAGGTCTTTGAGAAATGGAGTGCCATTTTCAAGTCTTTGAAGGTCTTTGAGAAATGGAGTGCCATTTTCAAGTCTTTGAAAGTCTGTGAGAAATGGAGTGCCATTTTCAAGTCTTTGAAGGTCTGTGAGAAATGGAGTGCCATTTTCAAGTCTTTGAAGGTCTTTGAGAAATGGAGTGCCATTTTCAAGTCTTTGAAACTGAAAGTCTTTGAATATTGGCTTTGGTCTGTGAAAATCGTGAAATGGTTTGTGAAAAAGTCCTTGATGCCTACAACAAGTTATCAACGGTGTAAACAAATTTTTGTTTGCCTCCAGAATTGATAAAGAAGCAATTTAATTTGTGTTATTTTCCGATATCCGTGATGTAGTTCCGTCTAGCACACATCCTCGATTTGTCGAGAGTTACTTCCCTTTGCTATATCCTTGTCTTTTGGCTGCAAGGCGCAACGTGAGTGATCGTAATCAAAGCAGTTGTCATCATTGCGTGTCGTGACAGGTCTTTGATGATGATCGTGTTGAAGGTGATGATTATGATGATCGTGTTGAAGGTGATGATGATGGTAGTGATGGTGATGATGATGATGATCGTGTAGATGATTGTGTTGATGGTGATGATGATTGTGTTGGTAATAATAATGATGATGATGATGATAGTGTTGATGATGGTGATCATGTTGATGATGATGATGATCATGTTGATGATGATCGTTATGTTGATAGTGATGATAATAATGATGGTGATGATGATGACTCTGGTGATAATGATAATTATGATCATTCTCGATGTTCCTCTTTGGATTGTGATCTCCGCGTTCGTTGTTTAACTTTTTCGCGCCGCACCACCACTTTCGGCTGGAAGCGAAAGTGGCAGTTAACAACGCACCAGCCTCAAGTAGCGGGAGCTTCAGCTCTTATCTGTAGACGGACCAGCCCCATGAGGCTGGAGCTATTTTAAAAAAATCTCTCCTTCTCCCTATTGTAGTATAGTGGAAAAAAACTGCACTACTAGCAAATAGGGAGCCTTATCTAGGATAGGAGGCTATTTGGTTTGTCTTGACCTGACCTTCACCATCTAATTTTTTTAAAATCCCGGTTTCTCTTGTGGCGCGAAAGCAGTGTCTGGAATCTTCCACACTACACACATGTGATGTAGCAGAGTGCGTTCTCTCTCTCTCTCTCTCTCTCTCTCTCTCTCTCTCTCTCTCTCTCTCTCTCACACACACACATACACACACACGCGTTCCGCTACAGCCTACACAAAGTTTTACTAATGAAGTAGAGTGGGACGATGCCCTCTCTCTCTGTCTCTTTTTTTTTCTCTCTCTCTTTCTATTTCTTTCTCTCTCTCTCTCTCTCTCTCTCTCTCTCTCTCTCTCTCTCTCTCTCTCTCTCTCTCTCTCACACACACACGCACACACGCACACACACACACGCACACGCACACACACACATACTCACTCTCTCTCACACACATACACACACAAAGCTATTTTTTGCGTGTTTCGGATAAGTCATTTGAAGTAGAATTGTGGCGAAGTAGTAATCATAATATCTTTGAAAATTATACGAGAGTAAAGTTGAAGTCTTGCTCTTTCCAATGATGTATAGCAATAAGAACTTAACTATGGCAAAAGTACCGTAAAAAAAATCGCAAAAGTGCTAAAATCGTGCCGTCGCCAACGGTTGTGAGGTTGAACGAACTAGCCGGCACTCGGCGCAGCCACTGCCGAGCGGCAGCCGGCTGGAAAGAATTAATCAGGTTCTATCTAGTTTGTTCTCTTGTTTCACCAGACTTCGGGGCAGCGCCACCAACAAACTGTGGAAATAAAACAAACGAACGAACACTGGCGGGGTCTGTATCCACCATTCTGCACACCCTTCCCATCAACGTCAGAAGAAGAAAAATGGACGCTGGCACTTTGTGAAAATTTGCAACTGGGAAACAGGAGGGATAATATTATGGAGGCGCGTAAAGGTGGCATCATTCTTCTTAGGAAAAAGCCAGAAGGAATTATATGTGACGGTGCAGTGGAAAACCAGACACAAGTCGCTCAGAATGTTTTTGAGCAAAAGCCAAAAATAGTCAACAACCCCCAGTATGCCAATTTTCTATTTGGTTTAGACGATTTTGGGGGGGGAGACTCGCATAGTAAAGCAGCAACATAAACAAATGAGAATGAGCACAACAAGCTTAAAGCCAAGTGGATTATACGATATTGGCTGCCACAAGTAATAAGAGACTGGAACTGACATGATAATGAAAATGATAACATACACAATGTGCACGAACAAGCAAGCAACAAGAGCAACAATAACATAGGAATTGAAATGTTCTATTTAGGGTATATTTATGTCTATTTTTATGTGTTCTACCAGCATGAAAGACAATCTTGAATGATTCCTTTGTTTATTTGATTGGTTTTTTTTTTAAAAATCAAGTCGATAGAAACAAAGAGGGAAAATGCTGCCTTTTATGCCCAATAGGGCATTTGCCACGAGTGTTCGTTCTCTATGCTAGACTACTAATTTGCCCGCACTCGTTCTGCCCGAGTTACGCTGACCTTTCTAATTCAACTCTCTAAATTCAACTCGGTGAAATTCAAGGTCGCCGGCACGCGGCAAATGCCCTATTACTGCAAAATGAACATTGAACATGAAAACTTCAAATGGCTATGAAAACAAGCTAGACAAGATCACTCAATTCTGTTTTCCGTGTATTGACAAGGAATCTCTAAATTCTCAATTTATGCGAAAGTTCCATGATGTCTGGTTTTTCCATGCACTGTCACATTTGACAAAAGGAATAAAGATGGTTGATAGCACATGCAGGCTTTTAGCTGAGAAGAAGGATAGCACCTTTTTGCCTATAGCTCTCACGTGTCTTATCCATTGCATTGAAGAATCTAGCATAGCTGCCAACCATTCCTATCTTTCGGGATTTTTTTCCCCCTTTTCCAGTCAAGCTTCTGGTTTTTCCTTATTTCAAAGAAAAATTTATGAAATTTGAAACAAACAAACAAAAACTTCAGCAAGGATTTTTGATCCACAATGTAGGTTTGTGGACATTGTTTCAATCAACACTTGCCATGTAGTGTTGTTTCTCATGTAAAGTACTGTTTTCTCGTCGTTAAGATTAAACGTTTGCTTCTCTAAGCCTCAGCATTAGGGAGCTACTCATTCTGATGCCCTCAATCTGAGGGTGGGGTCAAGCAAAGCTACTGAACCCCCCACCCCCCCACCCCCACCCCCCGACCAGAATTTCTGTTTGACTTTGAAGGGTTGGCAACTATGATTAAGTGGGGTTTTATTGTTTGTTATGAAGTGTGTGGTGTTGAACATGTATTGAGGAAGAGTGTCGTTCCCACTGCTTGAATGGGTTATGTTTTTTGGCTCACTCATGTGAGTCTATAGTATGATAGTTGGTCGGTTGTGTGTGTGTTGTGTCCGTGGTCTAATCTCCAAACTTTAACGTTGGCATTTTCTCGGGAAATAGAAGGCGTACATTGTTCAAACTTTGCACACATATAGACTCGTGTGAGTCTATAGTATGATAGTTGTTCGCTTGTGTGTGTGTGTGTGTATGTGTGTGTGTTGCGTCCATGGTCTAATCTCCAAACTTTAACGTTGGCATTTTCTCGGGAAATAGATGGCGTACATTGTTCAAACTTTGCACACATGTAGATGTCTATGCAAGCTTTCAAACAATAATGATTTGAATCATTAAATACTTAAAACAACACTGTAAACAGATAACAGCCCGATAACATTTTAGATTAGTGGGCTAGAGAGTATTCAACAGGCAACATGAGTTAAGAAACTCATCAACACTGAAAGCCTCGATAGCTCATTGGTAGAGTGTCGTCTGTCATGCCGATGGTTCCGGGTCCGATTCTTGGCACAGGCACTTTTTTTTCTTTTTTTCGTTGTATCCATTAACGATAGTTTCATTTGTACTTTAAAATTTTATTGGCAATCTTGTACTTTAGACAACCCCCTCAATCTTTGTTGTCCCACATGTTCCTGTTTAAGTGAGTCTTGAAAGCTTTGCCTCTTGTTTGTCTACGTGTTGATAGAATGAGTGGGAAAATTGTGAATGGTAAGGGAATGAAATTGATTGAATGGAGATACCACACAAACAAACGCACATCAAGTGCAAAATGATGTTATTTTATTGACGAGACAAAACTGAACATGTAATATTTGAACAGATGTGTCTTTTTCAAACAACATAGACAACACAACCATACTTCCCCTCTTCACAGTCAAGCAGTCTCCAAGCGAAAAATACGGTAGACTGGTTTATTGTGAAGAGGTGAAGTATGCTTAACGGTCGTGCCTGACTCAAACAGATATCTTTTTCTGCATGCATCATGTGAGGCCCGAGCGTCGTGAATAACTTACTCCTATCTTGTATCTCACTAAAATGTACTCAACCCCTCCCCCACCCATTCAAGCCTACAAAATACTCAGCCAAGTTCATCTTTTCATATCTTAAAACAACAAATGATTATCTAATATTTAATGCCTATCTGAATAATAAAATAAATACCCAACCAACTTACTCTCTTCATACCCTGTCAATATCATTGTAAACAACAAACTCTTTTCTATTGTCTAATATATTTCTCGAATCCTATCTCATCCCGTGCTGCGCATCTTCGCCTTTGAACCCCTGTATACGTCATTAGTTACCGATAAACGGCAGGTGGACATTACTGGAAGAAGAAGAAGAAGAAATATTGTTATGTTTTCTATGTTGTTTGAAAGAGACACTTCTGTTGAAATATTACATGTTCTGTTCTGTCTCGTTAATAAAGTAACGTCACTTTGCACTTGCTGTGTATGGTATTTGGGTTAGTGACGTTGCAGTCTGTTTCAGGGTGTTTTGGGGTTTTTTTATTGAATGGAGAGTTAGATTATCACCCAAGGAAGATCCCCTCCAGTTTTTGTGAAGACATTTGCACATTGTCAGTTTAAGTATTGGGGTGTTTATTGTTGTTGTTTTCTTTTTGTTTCTGTGTTTTGGTAGAATTGCTAAAAAGAAGAAAAAAAGGTGTCATGGAAATGAGAGGATCCGTATGAGAACTGACTGTTTGAAATTTCGAGTTAATGATAGGTTTTGGATACAGTTGAAAAATTAAAAAAATTGCTCGTTTGCGCCTTTGTAAATGCAACGCTTAACCTTCAAGGGAAAAGACTGTGCATGACTGTGACTTTGAATAAGCCGAGTTTTAAAATGTATTACTGGTAGAAATGGTGTTAAAAAGGGCTTGCGTTTATCCCATTACTTTGTGTACAATTCTGATAAAATATGCTGAAATAAAATAATAAATGAAATAAAATTTGAAAAATTACCGCCATGCGTTATATGATGTTGGGATTTGTAAGCTTTTAGCTTTTGGAGGTTATCAGACCTGTTTACTCTTTTCGAGTAGTATTCTACTCAATTTGGATCTCTACTACTCTTCAAAACTGAAAATAATGCTCTAACTATTCATTTTCAGTGAACATTGTTTGATGGTTTAATGTGAATAAAGCTATACATTTTGAGCCCAAACTCCTCATTTCAGCTATCCAGACTTCTGAAGACTTGTGTAGGGGGTAACCAGGTCTGGATTATACACAGTGTAACCTCATGCTACCACTGGTAGGTACTGCCTTTCACCTAACCTCTGTAACACACTTCCTCATCAGTCACACAAAAATCGCATTAAAAAAATATACATATTGCCTCTGGCTGCGACGCGCTCTCCATGTGGGAGCAACCCAAATTTCACAGAGACACCTCTGTGACTATAAAGTACCTAATACAGACAAACCTCTATTTTAAGACTTCCAAAATGTCCGGAAAAATCGGCCGTAAATTGGAGGGGTCGTATGACGGAGGTTTTCACTGGCAGCCGTAGAGAGAAAAAGTTCAGCACAGTTCATACTCTCTTCTTCATGCACACATACAATGACATATTAAAACTGGATTTGGGTCTTTCCAACTCCATAGGATTGTGCAATCGATATTACAGTTTCACTTTGCCGACTTCTTTTAATCACCTCCACTCTCGTCCAAAGTCAGTGGTTTTCTTTTTCAAAGTCAGTGGTTTTCGTGCTTTTCCTACGCTCTCCGCCATCTTTTCTACAACAAGGGAAGCGACTCCGCTTTCAGGCCCTTGACCGTGGTTGTTTCCCTTTGCTCGAAGTCTATGCAGACGACAGCAACGGTCATAAAAACCATAGTAAAATGCATCTGTGCCAACAAATCCGGTCTCAAATGAGAGGTGATCGCTTAACAGAGGGTCGTAAAATAGGGGTTTGTCTGTACCTAATACCTACCTTGTTAAGACCATCCCTATTTTGAATCCCTCTTAAAATGTGACCCGAAAATGTTTTGTGGTGTTCAGTTTTTCTTTACATTTTAGCAACAAAGTGATTTAGTTTCATGGCAAATAAGTCTGTCATCAAGCCTAGCATTATAGGTAATTACAAATGTGAGCATTGAGTAAAAGCTATTGTGAGCATGTATGTGTGTGTGAAGGACAGACAATTGACTCCAATAAAGCACATCATTGTTGCCTGTTGCGTTTGGGATTGGTTTTGAATGTGCTTCGTGTTCCTTGGTGGTTTATTATAGTTTGGTGGTTTAGTATACAGTTTGGTGGTTTAGTATAAGAGTTTGGTGGTTTGTACACAGTTTGGTGGTTTGTACACAGTTTGGTGGCTTAGTATACAGTTTAATGGTTTAGTATACAGTTTGGTGGTTTAGTATACAGTTTAATGGTTTAGTATACAGTTTGGTGGTTTAGTATACAGTTTGGTGGTTTAGTATACAGTTTGGTGGTTTAGTATACAGTTTGGTGGTTTAGTATACAGTTTAGTGGTTTAGTATACAGTTTGGTGGTTTAGTATACAGTTTGGTGGTTTAGTATACAGTTTGGTGGTTTAGTATACAGTTTAATGGTTTAGTATACAGTTTGGTGGTTTAATAATAATGATAATAATTGATAAAGCTTATTTAGCGCATCATCTTGCTAAGCAACTCAATGCACTTTTCACTCACCATTCGTGCAAACATTTCCAACAGACTGGTTCACGTATCCTCACCATACATCTCTATGAAAAAAGAATGCATTAGAGAATGCATTGCATATGATCATAACACAACACACTAACACCCACCTCCCTTCAACACCCCCCCCCCCACACACACACACACACACACACACACCTTAAAAAGTCATCAGGCTTGGTAATAGTCCAACAAAAATTTAGGGCAAAGTTTTAGTTACTAAATACTTCAATTTTTATGATAATATTATATTTTAACGCTGTAAAAATGTGGGTTTTTTGTCTGACAATTCCCATGCCTGGTCATTCACACCATAATGTGTTTTGTTAGTTTGCTTCCAGAATTACTAAAGAAGCATTTTAATTGTACTAATTTTCCACACCATAGGTGGCCTCGATTTGTTGAGTTACTTCCCTTCACTGTATCCAGGTCTTTTGGCTACACCGGTGCAACTTGAATGCTCACGATCGAAGCAAAATAGCAATCGTCATTGCATGTCGTGAGAGGTCTTTGAAAATTGGATATAGGGTCTTTGAAAAGGTCTTTGAAAGTTTGATATGAAAAAAATCTGAATGAACCCTGAGTGTGTGTGTGAGAGAGTGAGAGGATTAATTATTTTCCTATAAATTATTTATCTGTGAGCAATTTTGTTTAGGCAACTGCTGTTGGACTTTTTAACAACCTTTTACACACTCCATAGTTTTTTAAAAAAGAAGAAGGAATACATGGGTTGTTTTTTGTTGTTAACCCTTTCACCACCAGCCATTTTTCAGCAAAACATTTCCATTAAACTTACCTGGATAGAGACAAAAATCTGTAATACTGGGGATTCCTCTGTGACATTTAAAGTAAAGCCTATCCTTACAACCCAAAATTAAGAGAATAGGGTCTTTGGATAACAGACCCTGATTTGATGGTGTTAGATCATTGTGGTGCAAAAATGCGATGTTGGCAGTGAAAGGGTTAATGACATCTTGTTTTAACCCCTTCACTGCCAGAGGAAAACAGAAATTACTGATTTTCTTATTATAAAATTTAAAAGAGACCTGTTAGACTCAATCTGCGAAAATGGTCTGGAAACGTGTTTTTGGTGCGCTAACTCATTCGTATCGCAACAATTTTGAATTATTAAAAAAACTCACAAATCACTCCAGCCATACACACAAACAAAACATACATAAACAAAAGGAGAAATGAAAGAAGATTACGGGTTTTTACTTCAGGTTTAGACATAGGGAAGTGGTAGATCAGAGTTTTTTTGTTATATATAGACTATATATTAGAAAATATACTATATATAGACTATATATTAGAAAAAAAAACTACACCGATTGGTTTCCCCACAACAAACCACTACAAAAGCAAAGTCAGAGGCAAAATTGTGGTCTAAGGGAGCGAAGTGAGTTTATAAGTGACCGAGATGTACAGTTTGTGCACACTGATTTACTTCCCTTGAAGAAAATACATCAAATTGAGAGCTATCTATTAATGAGAGACTTAGTGCGATTTTTCTCACGCCAGAGGGCATGACGCTCGTGTGGGGCTAATCCTCTCTATATTATTAGTTGGGGATAAAGAAAGAGAGAGAGACAGTGAGTGGTCCTACCATCACTCTCTCTCTCTCACTACGCCCAAGTAAGAAAATCGCGTGATAAGCCCCTAGTGCATTGACTGCCCTCTGGCGTGAAAAATATCGCCATAGGTTGACCATTATAGACATATATGGCTGGAACGACTTGAATGAATAGGAATTGTTCGGAAATAATTAAGGGGAGTAATTTCATGGTGTGTGGGTGTGATCTTGCCTAATTCAATCGGTCAAACAGGGGAAGTCACTCTACCGTCAGCTCTCGTAGCCTATCGACTCGTGTGTTTGAGCAGACATACAGCACTTAGAACACTGTGCGTCATTCTAAAAAAATATGTCATTTATATTTTACGTCACAGTTTTGCAAGTTGTATCAGTTTGTGGCCACTGGCCACCCCTAATTTTTTCTAAAAAAATGTTTGCAAGTCGCCGACTCGCATCCTGCGGTTTCAAGCTTCGACGCCATTGGTGCTATGGTGTTTGACCGAGTAATGGAGGTAAACAACTGTAATTTTTACAAAGTGCTCTCCCCTATTTTTTTTTCATATTAACCATTGTTTGTCTGCAATCTGCACACAAAAATCTGTTGGTAAGAAATATGGAGTGTGCACATACACGTGCAAACTCATGTGCAAATCCCATCCACTACTCCTGTGGGGATACCGGGAGGGGGGGGGGGGTCTTTTGCATAAATAGTTCCACCACCTTCTGCAAGTTCTGTGCTTGTAACTACCTCTAATCTGTCACTTCTCTTTGACTCTGCCTTTTGCCTTTGCTTACTGCCGTCTACTATCTTTCTGCCTTACCGGGTCCATTCTCCAGCCTTTTTTTTTTTTTTTCAATAAAACACCTTCAAAAACATTTCCTCCAGCCGAAGTCGGACTTGCTGGGCCTAACTATTTCTTAGTTAGGCGCATAACGGCAGCATGACGCATCTGCGCTCATAATTGACAGGAAACTACACATCGACGTGAGGGCACATCGACATGCGGACACATAGATACGTGGGCACATCAACACGTGGACACATCAGTACGCGGACACATCGGTACACAGACACATCAACACATGGACACATCAGTACGCGGACACATCGGTACACAGACACATCAACACGTGGACACATCAACCGCGGACACATCAACACGCGGACACTCGACACGTGGACACATCAGTACGTGGACACATCAACACGTGGACACATCGACACGCGGACACATCGACACGTTAACACATCAGTGCGCGGACACATCAACACGTGGACACATCAACACGCGGACACATCGCACTCGGACACATCAAGATGTGTACACATCGACACGCGGACAAATCGACACTTGGCCATCAACACGTGGACACATCGGTATGCGGACACATCGATACGTGGACACATCAACACGCGGACACATCGACACTCGGACGCATCAACATGTGTACACATCGACACGCGGACACATCAACATGTGTAAACATCGACACTCGGACACATCAACATGTGTACACGCGGACACATGCATCGACACGCGGACACATCGACACTCGGACACATCGACACGCGGACACATCGACACACGGACACATCGACACGCGGACACATCGACACGTCCTTACGGGTACTATGACACGAGGGCACAAAGACACGCGTACACATTGGCACATAGCCATACTAGCCGTCTCCTTCTTCTGCGATCCCAGGCCATAATGGATAAGGTACGTATGTGTCCTGTTTTCAGTTTTCGCTGGTTTCCCATCTGCGTACTGTAGTCGACACATTCCGATTTCGGAGGAGCTCAAAGGACAAAACATTGTTTGGATTGATTGATTTTTTTTTGGGGGGGGGGGGGCAGGAGAATGGGCCAATAAGTCAGAAAAATTGTAGATGATAGAAAGCAAAGGGAAAAGGCAGAGTCAAAGAGAGTGGCAGATTAGAGGAAGTTACAAGCACATAAGTTAGAGAAGGTGGGGGAACTATTTTTACAAAAGACCCCCCCCCCCCCGGTTACCGAACGTGGAGTTACCTAATTTAGTAGCTGACCACGCAATATTTGAGGGCAATCTTGTACTTTAGTCCCCCCCCCCCCCCCCTTCATGCTTACGACCCTCAATCTCAAAACCTGCTTCATTCAGTTTTATTAAAAATAACCCTAGGCTGATGCTAACCCTATCCCTTTTCAAAAATTAAAGTGGCTGTATGTTTTCCTCCTCAGTGTGGACAATTTCAATGCGAAATTTAGGGTGCCTAAATTACTAGATAGCCAAGTTTATGGAGGGGATGGTAGTGCTTGCTTCTGCGCATGCGTAAAGATGGCGGACATTTATGTCACTTGTGTTCGCCCTATAGTTCCTATTTTTAGGGACGGTTCAAATTTTCGGGCACTGGATTTCTCTCTCTCTCTCTCTCTCTCTCTCTCTCTCAAACAAAGTTTACCTAACCTTAAAGTGTATAATAATCCACTAGAAGAAGTTGATTCCTGTAAATTATTAGGCATCACTATTGACAACAATCTATCATGGTCGAACTATATTTCAGCTATCTGTAAAAAAATATCTAAGAAAATATTTCAACTTAACAGAATTAAACATTTCCTAGATAATCATACTCGAAAACTCTTCTTTAATGCATAAAATATATTCAACCAGAAATACTTGTTGGGATTACTAAAATCAAACCTCATACTATTTTCTGTAAATAATTATAATAACTTACATTCTCTGTAAATATTAAACAAATATTTGTACATATACTATTTTAACATTAATAAGGGCCAAAACTTGGGGGTTTTAGAATAAAATAAAGTTTTGAATTTTTAAACTTGTAGCCCAAGGATTTTAACTTACAAAGAGGGTTTCGGTTACTGGGTCAGACTACCAAAAACATTTTACTTAAAATTTTTATATCATCACATTCATTTTATTAACCAACTAACAACTTCAATTATAATGAATCTCGATTCCAAAACATCACAACGAATAATTTTTAACTTGCTAACTATAGAATGCCCCTCCATTTCATCTTGCGTGTTGTCCTCGTCAATGTTCTTGTTTGTCCTATGAACGTTTTAACCTTATTTTTTACATCTACCCCAAACACATGTGCCTTCCCAAGTGGAGAGGACGTAAAACTTCAAATTTCATTCATTCTTGTTGGGATCTTGCTAGTGAAAATAACTTAAAACAACTAAAACACCTCTCTAAACGCTCTAAAAAGTGTTCTTCTCAAGCCCAAAGCTGTCTTATGTACAAGATAATGAAAACAATGACGCCAACCTATCTATGCAAGAGATTCCCTACTTATAATATCGGCTACGTAACAAAGGTACAGTCTTTATTCCCCGTCCCAGAACCAATCTCTTTATGACATCTCTCACCTATTCTGGGGGGAAACTTTGGAACGATCTTACAGATTATTTTACATCTTAACGAGCTTACAACAAATATCTCATAGAGAAATTATAATATGTCAGCAATACAGTCTCAAATAAAGTTTGCATGCCCTAGACTAGTATACATGTGCGAAGCACGTGAAACGCTAAACTCTCAATATAGGCTAATCATAATGTGTGTGTGTGTGTGTGTGTGTGTGTGTGTGTGCAGTGTTATCAATACAATGTTGTTTCTTGTAATTTATATATTTTATTCCATGCATGTGTTTCAGGTTAATTGTTGTTTTCCCCCATGTTTTCGAATGTTTTCTTTTTGTTGTGATAGTTGTTACCCCACCCCCACCCCTTTTCTTCACACCCCCCCCCCCCCCCCCACCCACCCCCCTTCTCATTTCATGCTGTTTCACTTGTTCGTTCCTCTGGGTTTGGTTGTTGATAGTTTCGAGGGCATGGTGTAAAAAAGCTTATGCTTATCTACTAACCCTCAATAAACATTCGTATTCGTATCGTCTCTCCCTCTCTCCCTCTCTCTCTCTACTTTTTTTGATTGTAAGAATAGGCATCGCCTAAAATCTTTATCCTTGTCAAATAAAGTTTTCCAGTGTCCAGTGTCCAGTCTCTCTCTCTCTCTCTCTCTCTCTCTCTCTCTCTCTCTCTCTCTCTCTCTCAGGGCTGGGTGTAAAAAAGTATGTATACTTATCTCATTACCCTGTATAAATAAAAAAAATTTCGTTCTCTCTCTCTCTCTCTCTCTCTCTCTCTCTCTCTCTCTCTCTCTCTCTCTCTCTCTCTCTCTCTCTCTCTCTCTCTCTCTCTCTCTCTCTCTCTCTCTCTCTCTCACACACACACACACACACACATACACACACCTGCTTGCTCCCACTCTTTCTCTCTCTCTTTCTCTCTCTCTTTCTCTCACTCACTCTCTCTCTCTCTCTCTCTCTCTCTCTCTCTCTCTCTCTCTCGCACATACATACACACACCTGATTGCTCTCTCTCTCTCTCTCTCTCTCTCTCTCTCTCTCTCTCTCTCTCTCTCTCTCTCTCTCTCTCTCGCACATGCACAAACACATACACACACCAGCTTCTTTTCTCTCACTCACTCTCTCTCTCTCTCAGGGCTGGGTGTAAAAAAGTATGCATACTTATCTCATTACCCTGTATAAATAAAATTTCGTTCGTTCGTTCTCGTTCTCTCTCTCTCTCTCTCTCTCTCTCTCTCTCTCTCTCTCTCTCTCTCTCTCTCTCTCTCTCTCTCTCTCTCTCTCTCTCTCTCTCTCTCTCTCTCTCTCTCTCTCGCACATACACACACACATACACACACACCTGCTTGCTCCCACTCTCTTTTCTCTCTCTCTTTCTCTCACTCACTCTCTCTCTCTCTCGCACTCACACACACACACACATACACCCCCCCGATTGCTCTCTCTCTCTCTCTCTCTCTCTCTCTCTCTCTCTCTCTCTCTCTCTCTCTCTCTCTCTCTCTCTCTCTCTCACTCTCACACACACACACACACACACACACACACACACGTGTGTGGAGGGTATCTCCTCTTCGGACTCTGTGTCCCCCACACGCCATCAACATCATACACACCACAACACCAGTTTTATTAGTAACTTCGATTCGTCTGCCTGGGGCCTCCGGTTTCTACACTAAAACACCAACACTATAATAACATGTTTTATTATTATATCATTTTAACCATTCATGCATAGCATGTACTTTTAATGTAACATAATGCTTCAGATCGTCTTTGACCAAAACACCAGGGGAGGGGCTGGTTCCTTCCCTTGTTGCTCATTGAACATTTTCCATGATTGACAGGGGCGTTTCCGAGGAGAGAAGTTCTTTCCCCTGGATGGAAAATAAAAAATTGTTTATAACATCTCTTATATATTTTGTAAATATTAATAATAGGTTAACTCCTCTGTAAATCTTACACAACTATTTGTAAATACGGGTTTTTTAAAAGTAAGGGCCAACCATTTGGTTTTTAGCAATAAAATAAAATACTTTTGATTTAAAAACAGGTAGCCCTGGATTTTAATGTTAGATGGGGTTGAATATAGGAAGTACTAAATATAGTTTTAAGAACAAACACATTTTATAGGTCGAGAGGACGTCAAAAAAAACTCTAAATAACAACAACAACACATTTTATATTACTACATCTTATTTTATATATCATCAACCATCTCTTAGTTATAATACAATACGTCTGGCCTTTTGACTTACTCCTGGCTTTATTCTGATGTTCCTGGGCCGAAGTCCAGAATGTTCATCAGGGTATCGAAGTTCTATAGGATCGACGCTCATGTACAAACCAGTATGCATGCATTGATTCAGGAGTGGAGCATAGGCCCTGGAAGTAGCACCCAAGGGCTGGCGCCTTCCATGGACACAGAGTTCTGGTTCACACCTCATGTAGGCAGTAGTCTCGTCCCAGGCAGCATCCTCAGGCAATAATCTCGTCATCCATTAAGTCATCTTCCATCTCCGCTTTTCGGGGGTATTTGAACTGGGGCCCCACTTCTTCATCCTGTTCTGGGGTTTCTTCTGTTCCCATCCTCAGTCTGTTAAACAGTGTGACCGTCGGCTTCTAAACTGACCGCTTTGAACGAAATTTCGGGCTTTTCGACCCGAGCTGACCGCTTTGGTTGGTTGGTAACTGGGGTTTAACGTCCTCTCGACCCGGGCGGGAACTTACGGGACATGTATATTCGTAGAATAATATTAGATAAAAACTCCACAACACCCGGGGCTCACCTTACAAAGACACATTTTCGATTTATTAATCTTTCTCAAGTCAACAACAGTTTTAACATGGCAGCGGTGCCCAAATCACAAGAACAACAATAATATCATTGAAATCGATTCAATTAAACTAGTATATTATCGTCCGTTAGATTTCAATAGAAAGGTTGAAATATGCATCCTACTTATAAGTTTAAAATCGGTTTTCTTATCGCTTAGATAATGTAAATGTGTCGGTATTTGAAGTACTGTGCCCCCGCACAGTCGACTTGTAGCGGTGCCATGGCCGATGAGGTTTACCCGGGGCGTGGTTACCGCTACACCTATCTGTATTAATTTTAAAAAATCGGGACTTTACTGGTTTTGTACTGCCTCCGGGCATTGCCTCCAGTATTGTTCACACCATATTTGTATTTACAAATGTCCCATATGTGTCTGATTCAGACCAAGAGGACGTAAAACACCATTTTCTTCACTGTGCCCCGCAGCAAAAACAAATTCAAATAAAGAATTTATGCAAGACATAAATGACCCTTTTTTTGATTACTCAAAGCTGCAGTACAAAAAAACCTGCACTTTACCAGAAAACAAAAAATATACTATACTATACTAAAGACTTCAGGAGGCAGATTAAAAATTTTATGATGTTGCCCCCTACTGCTGCGGCTGTTCCGCAGTGGGAGAGGGAGGAAATATTTTATTTTATGATACTTCAATAAATTATGCTTATTCTAAACAAGAACCTAATTTAATAGCAACAGCCGCAAAAGAAAAGGTGTTTAGTCAAAAAGAACACCTTCAAATTTTTACTGACGGTTCCAAAATTAACTCTAAAGTTCGATGTGCCTTCACCATTCCGGCACTTAAAATAACTAAAGCCTTCATACTAAATGACCATCTGTCTATCTTTAGTGCGGAATTGTGGGCACTAATGGAAGCTTGTGCTTTCATAAATAATTTAACAAATTACCCACGAAACGTGGTAATATTTACAGACTCTTTATCTTCCATCCAAGCTCTCCAAGGAGAGACAAAAAAAAGAATAGAAGTTATAAATGAAATTAAATGGATCCTTCACCAAATAACTATAAAAGAAATCAATCTACAGATAATTTGGATTCCTTCCCATAGTGGAATAACCGGCAATGACCAAGCCGATAGAGCCGCTAAAACAGCAGCTATGGGAGTTTCAGGAACCAAAACGAACATTAATTTATCCATTTCAGAAACTAAAAGCAAATTTAAATCAGCAGCCTTCCTTCAGTGGGCCAAAGAGCTAGAGAAATATGCTAGTTCCCACGGCTGGGATCATAAAATAGTGGGAGAGGGACTCTTTTTCAAAATTAGTCCCTCCCAACAGTCATTAATTTTTAGACTAAGAACTGAAGCCTATTTTTGTAAGTATGCCAAGGTCCTGTGCCCATGTGGCCAGGTCCTTGACATTAACCATCTGTTTAGCTTATGTAAAATTGTTAATTTAGAATTTAGTCATTTTATTCAAAAATTTGAATCCTGTAGCATAAAGTTTAACAGAATTAATACCCTGTGTAAGGGAAGTGAAGGGTGGGCCCCATTACTTTGGATGGCTGAAACTCTCAGCCATTCAACATCTGGCTGTCATTTCTAACATGTAAATTACTGAAAAACAAAATAAGACTTAATCGCAAACTTTTAAACGTAAACATTTAAACAAATTATTTTAACGACGGGGATAGGGTCCCTCCGGACAGCGGGCCGCGCACCTATCTATACTCCACTCCCAATTCCACAATTCCCTTTTTAATCTTCGGCATGTATAGCACATGGCCGGTAGGACTCCTTTGAGTCCGAGTAAGTTTTATTCCCTTCCCCCCCAGTAGATGGGTGTGCGGTGCGACCTCCGGGAGGGTGCCCTCGTAGTCGTGAACGTAGATTTACGGTCAGGGAAAACCCAGTTTATCCCCCCGCACTCTGTGTAGGATCCATATAGCGACGCCCTACCACTGTTTTGGCCGGGGAGGAGGGGCCCCTCTATCTCCCTCCCTCCGGTCCAAACAAGTAGGAATCGTTAACTATCCCCGTCTGGAATCACTAGTTTTAAAATCGGCATATTTTAGCAACAACTTATGTTTTTAATAACAGATGTATATAACTTTGAAACTCGGTGTCAAACGTAGGGTCCACTTTTAAGAACTTTTTCTGCCCGGACTCGGCCAAATTATGTTTTAGAGCTTCTTAGAGTCCGGGGTCGTTCTTGTTTGTACATTTTTACTAATTTAAGGACCCTCGTTTTTCTCATTTTGTAAAGACATTTTGAGGTAAAACTTAAAATAATAAAATTTATTTTTAACATTGTACAAATAGTTTTCCACTTTAAAGTGGAGATCTTTTACAAACGAGATTTGATAAATAAAAGTAAAATAATAATAAAAATACGTGTAAATATTTTTTCTCGTTAGACCTTGTTTGATTTTTAAACTTTCATTAAAATTGTTCTTTTAAATATAAAGTGGTCCTGAAATTGTAATCATTTGCTCTCGCCAGGAGGGGTACAGCCAAAAGTTTTTTAATCAAATATTTTATATCTAAAGCAAAATTTTTACAATATAAGAGTAGTCCTGTACGAGCCATGGCTCCTTAAAAAAAAAAATAAATAAATAAAAAAATTAAAACAAACTTTGACCTTTACTCAAGATAAAAAAAACATCTGTAAAAAGGATACAAACTAAAACTGATAGAAATTTCATATTCTCTTTCCCTCTCCCCCCTCTCCTAAAAACCAGTAAAAAGTAATGTCCCATATGGCTTCGGCCGGGAGGACGTAAACCAACATTTCGTTACTGTGCCTGGCACTTGAAGTACTTCACTCTTACACGGTTAAATACTTGTAGCGGTTCCATAGCCGATGAGGTTTAACCTGTATTAAGGTTAATCTGTATTAATATTAAAAAATCGGGACTTTACTGGTTTCGTACTGCCTCCGGGCATTGCCTCCAGTATTGTTCCCACCATATTTGTATTTACAAATGTCCCATATGTGTCTGATTCAGACCAAGAGGACGTAAAACAACATTTTCGTCGACTGTGCCAGTTTGGTTTGATTATAACCAGCTCAAAGCTCTGGCACGTCTATGGTCGCGCAGATCGTTTGTGTAGACTCGTTCGGCGTAAGCTTACACATCTCATTTTCCGGATTTTGTGCGTCTCATTTCCTACATCTATAGCAGAATCAGGTAATTTATGTTTATTAGAATATTGTTTAAGGTTGGTCAAGCATCGTGAATTGATAGTTCGCCACGCAGCGTTTCAAATCGGTTGGTCATGAATGCAGAACCCGTGTCCGGTAGAAAGCGCGCACTGCTATAAAGCGCGCCAAAAAAACCCGCTGTAAAACGCGCAACTTTGATGCCATAAAGCGTATGTTTTAATTCTGATCGCTTCTCGGCCTTTTGGCTAAGACAGTGATTCAGGAACATACATTTTTGCTTATACCTTGGTTGGTTTGTCAGCCCGTTGTACATGGCGCGGAAAGCCGATACGCGACGTTAAACTGAACTTCGACCATAAAGCGCGCACGGATTTAGCTACCTTGAATACAGTGCGCGCACTTCCACTTCGGTCTGATGTTCTATGAATAGCGCAGGTTTCTTTTTTTCTTTTTTTAAATATGTAAGTGTAATTATGCAGCCGTCATTGCTGCTGTTTAGTTAATGTTCAAAATCAAAGTTGTGTGATGCAAAACAACATTTCTATGAGAGAGATTGTTTCATTTTATTTTAATTTTATTTTAATTAAATATGAGTGATAAATGTTCGAATGTTTAATAAATATGAGCTGAATGGCCTGGAAGAATCTCCCTGCGGCGTTATGAATTGGATGATTTGTCCATACAAGACTTTGTCAGTAGCACTGTGTGTGTGTGTGTGTGTGTGAGAGAGAAAGAGAGAGAGAGAGAGAGAGACGGAGAGAGAGACAGAGAGAGGGGGGAGGGCGCGCACACTTTCCAGACATTCGAAGTGCGCGTTTTGTGGCATTAAACAACCTGAAATCGCACGCTAACTGACAGTGCGCGTTTTATAGCAATTGCAAAGTGCGCGCTAAACGGACGCAACCACAGAACCGGTGGTGTTCCTGCCAAACCATACGGTGCTTCTCGAGCGTCAGACACTTTCGGCTCGTTCTTGGCTACACATCTCTTTACATTGTCACCGTTCGTGTGTTTATTCGATAACTAACGAAAGCACGCGATTTTGTTTAATAAACTAAATCATTATTTCTAGTTTGTACAAAAACATCTTTATAGAAATATGGATCATACAGGCATCAGAATAGTCTTAAGTCCAATCCTCTGAAAACCGCGGTAAAAGGGCCATCAAGACCCTAGACTAAAGAGGGACAACACTGAAATGAGTTCCGAACACCACCAAAAAGGCTTAATACAGTGTGATAAACGCTATTTAACACAAAGGATAACACTGAATAAAAAAGGCAAAACCTCTGACAAGAGAAGCCAGTCAGAAATTCTTAACCCTCTGAAATCCTCTGACAATTCTGATGCCTGATCATATCACCCCTTGAGTGGGTTTTTTTCTCCCGTTTTCCCAGATTAACTAGGTGGGCTTTTGTCCGGTGGGCTTTTCCCCGGGATCCGAGATAAAATATATGGTGGGAGAACATTGAATAGTACCGTCCATAAGGGTCTCTGACCGATTGGACGCTAATCTCATCACCATCCCATTAAATAGTGAAACAGAATCGAAACAATTGTTTTGAAAAATTGATTTTTATAGTTTAAAGCAACAACAAAAAGAAGAAAAGTAAGGGTCGGACAGACAGTGTTGAGGTACAGATGCGGACAAGCTGTCACCGTCATACAATAATTGGAGGCTGTTACGTAATAATTGGAGGTTGTTAAGGTAGGCAAGCCTAGGCAAACATGGTCCTTCGGTTGAGACCTAAAACCGAGGTCCCGTGTACGAACGCACGCACAAGATATTGCGCGCACGTTAAAGCCCATTCCCCTTCGATACGAGTAGACCGTGTGTGCCAGTGGAACGGATGACACGAACTCACAAAGCATGCATCATGTGTGCCGATAGCAGTCTAATTGGGCGTGGGGCGGGATAAACATCCCCAATCGGAAGAAGACGAACAACACTGCCCTTCTTCCACAAAGGGTGACTGTACCCTTGAGCCCCTTTGGTTGCTATGGGAACACGTCTTCGTTGAAGACAAGACGAGTATTTTCAGTCGTAGTCTACCGTGGGAACATTGTGTACTTTGTACCCACTCACCATCCCAGTCCAGTTATCATCATAGGGTCTCTTTAATCAGGGGAAGTACCATAGTGGCCCTTCCCAACCCCAACCCAACCCCTCCCACGTTTATCACAACAGTTTGTTTTCCATCATGGTCTTCGGAGGGGTTCGGCCAACAAGTAAGTGAGAAGTAATTGCTCAGCTGCAATAACAGAGTAAATATAAACCAAAGATTTGTAAATATACTTTTTTTTAAATAAATAAGGCCTTCATTGGTTTTTATGAATAAAAATAAAGATTACATTTTTAACACTGTAGCCCTTGGATTTTAATACAACAGGGAGGGTTGTACCTAGGCCAAACTACAAAAGAATTTTAATATAATAATTTTATACATACATAGTTATTTATTGGGTGTCCAAAGACACCATTAACTACATATTACAAATTTTAACAGGATGTTCTCCACATAAAAATCAAAACTTGCGCTTTTAGAATGCTCTTCCCATATATTTCTATGTTTTGTCCATGTCCGTGTATACGTCCCTTTTGTTCTTGTATCGTCTTTTATTTTATTTCACATCTAACAAATGTCCCATATGTGCCTTCCCAGGTCGAGAGGACGTAAAATTCAAAATTACATACTGCGATAACAGAGTTTAAAAAAATGCAACAAATACTTGTAGCGGTGCCATAGCCGAGGCGTGGTTACCGATACACCTATCTGTATTAATAAAAAAATCGGGACTTTACTGGTTTCGTACTGCCTCCGGGCATTGCCTCCAGTATTGTTCCCACCATATTTGTATTTACAAATGTCCCATATGTGTCTGATTCGGACCAAGAGGACGTAAAACACCATTTTCGTCTGCGATAACAGAGTGAGTCTAAGCTAATCGGGCCGTCCCTAGTCACAGGATCAGCCAGGCTGGGTCAGGTCTTTGTCACAGCTCTCTCTTCTTCTTTTTCGATCGCTCAGACAGTTTCCTGTCAATTATGAGCGCAGATGCGTCATGCTGCCGTTATGCGCCTAACTATGAAATAGTTAGTCCCAACAAGTCCGACTTCGGCTGGAGGAAATCTTTTTGAAAGTGTTTCGTAAAAAAACAAGCGCGAAATCGCAATAGTTTGTAGCACGCGGTCTATTTTTACCACTCCAATCATGAGTTACCTCCCCTGGCTTTTCAATAATTTTAATCTGTAAACCGGGGCCTGTATTCACGTTGAGATAGCATGAGACTTAGCATGATGCTAACTTAGAAGCTCTTCCAATGTCCTATAGGATTTAATAGGACTTTTGGAAGAGCTTCTAAGTTAGCATGATGCTAAGTCTCATGCTATCTCAATGTGAATACAGGCCCAGAATGTTATCTCTGCACCATTTCGTAACTTTTTATATCTTTTGGAAAACATTTAAAACTATGATGTTCAAATTCTGATCGCTTCCTCAGCCTTTAGGCTAAGACAGTGATTCAGGAACATAAATTTTTGTTTATATCCTGGTTGGTTTGTTCAGCCCGTCGTACATGGCGAAAGCCGATACGCGACGTTAAACTGAACTTCCATCCATCCATTTAAAACTATGTATCCTACTTATACTCATCAAAAGAAGCACCACATACTCGTCGTGTCTGTATTACACATGTTTATTATTTTGTACGCTTTTAAAATACATCATTTTAAAGAGCGGCCAGATTTGAAGTGCGATCACGGTTGGGTAGTCTCCCTTTTCTGGTTGCGCTACTGTCGCAAAATCCTGAATATTAATAATTGAAAACATGTTGGTATGAAAGACATTATAAAATAGGTATTATTGCTTGTATCCCCATGTTCTGGGAACCTTTACAATTTTATTTTTTCGTTGAGCTGGTCTCCCCCGTGTTGGGGTGGGTCTACAGGGGGATGCTGACGCAGGGATGGCCTGCGTATCGCTCCTCTCGTTTGTCCCGCCCCCACAACGTGTGCTGAGACCCTCCGAACCCCCCCCCCCCCCCCTTCCCTCTTTCGTTGTTCCCAGAACAGTATGTAAATAAACGTTATAAAAATAAATAAAATTTTACCTTTTTAAAAACAATAGATAAACTATCCGTGATGTATATATTCCCCCTGTTCTTTTTCTCAGGGAAGTCCCTGGGGAGAGAGTTCTCTCCCCCGGTAGGATATTTTAAAAATCTTTTATATAATTTTAGGGCCTTGCCCCTTGACCTGAATTAACAAGTCATAAATTTTGTAAATACGTTAAATAAATATTTGTAAATACAACTTTTAAAATAAATATGGGCCACTTCAGGCTTTTAATAATAAAATAAAGACCTTTGTTTGATTTTTTAAACCAGTAGCCCTTGAATTTTAATTATTTGGATTGTTTCGGTCGGGCCAGACAAGATATAAGAATTTTAAACATTTTACATATATAGATTCTTCTTAATACGAACTTCGGTTCCCAATATTTCTTGACACGAACCCCGGTTCCCAATCTTCTCAAAGAATATCTTAACATGCGAACTAAGAGAATATTAGTACCCCCTCTTCATTATATGTGTTGTCCACGTTTTGTCTATGTTTGTTTTGTAAATGTGTTTTTCCTTATTTTCACATATCCAACTAATACACATCTCCCATATGTGCCTACCCGGGTCCAGAGGACGTAAAACACCAACATTTCTTCTTCTTCAATTTTGTCAAAATGTGCGACAATTTTGGACCGACAGACCGACCGACCGACAAAGTGAGTTATAGGTTTGTGGCTTCAGCCACAAACAAAAAGAAGGCAGGAGAATGGATGAACCGGTAGAAAGATAGTAGATGACAGTAAGCAAAGGGAAAAGGCAGAGTCAAAGAGAGTGACAGATTAGAGGAAGTTACAAGCACATAACTTCCATGAATGAAAAATAGTGTTTTACGTCCTCTCGGTCTGGAACAGACACATTATGGAAGATTTGTAAATACAAAGATGGTGGGAATAATACTGGAGGCAATGCCCGGAGGCAGTGCAACTCCAGTAAAATCCCGATTTTTTTAACAATGCAGATAGGTGTAGCGGTAACCATGCCTCGGTTAAACCTCATCGGCACAAGTTGTTCTTGTAGTAGAGTTGTATTACATCGACAGAACTTCCAAAAGGTGGGGGAACTATTTATACAAAAGATCCCCCGGTATCCCCACGGGGAGTCAGCGCTCTCAATCGACTACGCTTCCCCCCTTCCCCCACCCCCGCCTAGGGCTCCGGTGATCGCCTCTATTCGCCTATGCGCGTTTCGCCTAGTCGCGTTTCGCCTACTCACTTTTCATCCACTAACTGATACGAAGTCTCGTTTCGCCTACATAATGACATACTACCCAACAGGACATATTATACCAAACTGGAAGTAATGTTTAATGCTTCCGAGGTCAAGTGAATGATTGCCCCATTGATTGTGTACACACACACACACACACACACACACACACACACACACACACACACAGTTAAAATGCACTATTCCTAAATTAAAGCAAACAGTAAGATTAACTTGCATAAATTGCATTTCCAGTAGAAACAAATATTTTGATGGCCGCTATTATTAAGACACACTTAGAAGCTGTAAAGGTCTACCTTTGAGAGAGAGAGAGAGAGAGAGAGAGAGAGAGAGAGAGAGAGAGAGAGAGAGAGAGAGAGAGAGAGAGAGAGAGAGAGAGAGAGAGATGCAGACAGACTCACAAATCTTCATTCTAATAGGGCATTTGCCACGTGAGTGCGACCTTGAATTTCATTGAGTTGAATTAGAAAGGTCAGCGTAACTCGGGCAGAACGAGTGCAGGCAAATTAGTAGTCTAGTATGGAGAACGAACACCGCGCAGCAAACGCCCTATTGCAGTGCACTTCGGTTTAATATAAACAGCAAGTTCAAAAGTAAACAAACAGAGAAAAAAGTCCAGACTCAAAAATGAAGTTCAAAGGTCAAGGTCACTGGCGCCGAAAATGCTGCCGAGCACCTGGCACGATAACGATTGAACGGAGGGACCTAGCTAGGACGCTGACATTTTGCATGTGGATAAGTACAATGAATATCTCGGCAAAATGTAAAAATGAAGGTCAAAGGTCAAGGTCACTAGCGCCGAAAATGCTGTGCGGCTGGTGGTCTAACGTCTTAGCGCTCTAACAGGGGGGACATGTGAAAGGCACTGTAGAATCCATGTGGACTACATAGCTTTATAGCCGTACAGTGACGGGTTAGGCCAGGCGGCTTCCCGTCAATTCGCCCCAATTGCCAACTCGCCCCAAGACCATCTCGCCCCCATTGCATGTTTCGCCATAAAATTGTCACATATGCATCGACAGTGTAATAATGAACACACCTAGAAGGCCGCCTGGTGATCCTGAAGACGACCTTTGCGGAGATCGAGGGGTTAGAAATCAGCAACCAACGACTGTAATTGAAGATTGACAACCTGCTAGAGGCTGTTTCACAATGCTACACCATCTCCTTCCCGCGGCCACGACCATGCTGATTTCACCCTAAGCACCAAGGACAGAAGCAACACCAAGACTCGAACTCCGCCCAAATGATCCAGTTGCAGACGGCGAACCCCTACACTCGAGGGTCCGCCATGTTACGGCCCGGAATCACGGAAGATGCATGACGGCCGGCACGTCTCGACCATTGTCTCATGGTCACTTAATTCTTTCATCACCATCTTCATCTTGAGGAAGACAAGTGTTCAGGTTCTCTGTCCATACATAATAAGGGTCCACGACTAATAATATTGGACGTTAATCTAATTTTCTCCGTTTAATGAGTTTGTAAAATCCGTCCTCACCAATTTGTCGACTGATGTGGGCAAAGCGCTTAGTGCGCTTTGTGGGGCCTTTTTTTCTCTTTAACCCCAGAAGAACATTGTATTAAACCAGTATCACATCTAACCCTTGCCCCAACATTAACATTGTAGCTCCGCCCCCCCCCCCCCCCCCCCCCAAATTGTTTTTTAAAATTCAAACATTATGCGATCGTAGGCGTAGGCGATCGTTTAAATGAATCCGCATGGACAAAGAGTAACAAAGAGTAAGAGGAAGAAAACGGGAGACAGATACACGGACAAACAGAGGGAATAACAACCATTCTTGCGCACACACGCGCGTGCGCGCACACACATACACGCTCACATGATACCTCATGCTTGTGCATGCATTCGTCAGTGTGCACAAACACACACACACACACACACACACACACACACACACACACACATCACATGCATATGCACATTCATACACATACTCTCTCTCTCTCTCTCTCTCTCTCTCTCTCTCTCTCTCTCTCTCTCTCTCTCTCTCTCTCTCTCTCTCTCTCTCTCTCTCTTTTTTTACAAAGTTACAAAATTCTGCGTCCTTTGCGTCATATCTCAAGAGCAGGTATGCGCATTGTGCGCTTAATTGACCATGGTGGGGTCCATGCCTCCACCTAAATAACATAGCACAGGCTTCCAATGATGGTGTAGGTCTGCTCTTGTGCTGGTAGGGCAGGTGGGGCCAATGCATCTCTGGGTCCCATCAGTATCATCGGGTGTCTCTTGTTGATTTTTTTTGCCCTTTCGGGCTGACTAGGGAAAGACCTAGCAATCATTGGATATTTTGGGACTTCCGAGGCACATAGTAAGTCCGTAAGGCGAGAGCCTGTGGCTTTGTCTGGAGATGCACTGGCCTCACCTGTCCTTGGTGGGGGCTGTTGGATGCGTGCTAGGTTTCTGAGTGGTGGTGCTTTTGCCGGTGGGCTCTGCAGACATGAAAAACGGGCTGGTACACCCATGGGGCACTTTCACAAGGACTCCCGGCTTTGCATCGTATCTAAATGGTCACCAATCTTGCTGGTTTAATGGAATGCACCTTGCAAGCCTACACCTGCAATAACATAGCACGGGCTTCCAATGCTGGTGTAGGCCTGCTCTTGTGCTGGTAGGGCAGGTGGGGGTCAGTGCATCTCGGGGTCCCATCAGCACTTCCGGGTGTTTCTTGTTCAGTTACAAAATGTCGAAATTACAAAATCTCAACTAGGCCTATTATATTATGGTATTACATAATTTGTAAACAAATTCTGAATTAAAAATAAATTAAAAAATCAGACAAGCAGTAGTATATCACATACACAGCCATGAAAACATAATAACGGGTGGTGCTGCACTAGAAGTGATGCTCTCTCCTGCAGGTGACGACAGCCCAAATTTGTAAAGCTGTGACGAAACGATATGATACCACACATTAAAATAGGCTACAATACAATACAAAACAAAACAAAGCTGACCCCAGCAGGTTCAAAGTTCCCTCGCGTTGCATTGTCGTACAACTGTGCACAGTCGGACGTGTGGTTCTTTAGAGTTTGGCACTGCATCTGCATCTGTGGACTGTAAGTTTTAGACCGTATAACTTCCTGTTTCGGTATTGCAGGTTTGGAGTCACTGGAACACGTACGTACACACACTCTTGAAACACAGAGTGGACGAAGACAGTGGGTCTTTGGGGGCAAAAACGACACCGGATCCATGATATTGTGCTAACTTTGACTCTGGTCTCAGTTGGGCACGGGCTGGTAGCTTGTTATTGATGGTACGTCATGTTAATAATCAATGACCTTTTTTGAGATCTACTGTTTTAGAATCCCGTTTCCGGTGTGTGTACTCGACCTGTGTTCTATGCCTACATTGAAATCCTGCCCAAATCCACAATGCAATTTTGTGCAAGATCAGGGTATTAACCCTTTTGCCGCCAGCCATTTTTCAGCCAATTTTTTTAGTGTGTTTTTTACCTGGATAAAGAAAAGTTAATGTCTGCAATACTAATTACTATGATTGAATCTGCCTATGACATGTATCAAATAAAGCCTTTCCTTATCTCCCAAAATTAACAAAATTAGGTCATTGGATAACAGTTGCTAATTTCAAGTCTTTTAGTGACATGGGTGTTCAATCAGTGTGGTGCAAAAATGCGACATTGGCGGTGAAAGGGTTAAGGCTATATTCACATTTATGCCACTTGCCAGTCAAGAACGATAATGTGTAACAGAAAAGAACATAGCGATTGCTTTTTCAGTCAACAGATTATCGTTCTTGACGGGCATAAATGTGAATATAGCCGGTATTAACTCTTCTAGCACTGGTCATGGGCAAATATATTGGCCCAAGACATCACTCCCACCAAATGCAGAGACACTCACTGCTGGCAAGCACCTTGCCAAGGATTTGGTTTTAGAGCTTTTGTCATTGTTTCTGCCATTAAAGCAATGCATGTGCTCTTGAAGATAATTCTACTTCCCTCTTGTCGGTAGAGATTCGGGTACGGTCGCAGTAGAGTCAGGAGTCCCTCCGGGATCAGTGTTGGGCTCGGCCCTCTTCCTGCTCTACATAGGAAATGATCTTCCGGAAAAACTGTCCTTGAGCAACCTCCAGGCTCTTCACAGACAACACCCTGTGCCATAATACTGTGGAGTTTCAGAAGAATCAGGCCATTCCCCAGCAAGATCTAGATCACATGGCCGACTGGGAAGAAAAGTGGAGGATGAAGTTCCATCCCGAAAAATGCCAAACCCTGCACGTGTCCAGAAAAAAGAATCCTCAAGCTGGCACTTACCATCTGCATGGCCAGAGTCTTCCAACAGCGGAAGAAGTGAAATACCTGGGTGTCACAAATGTGACAATATATCCCAAGACCTTTCATGGGACACCCATATCAACAACACCATGAACAAGGTGAACAAGACCTTAGGCTTCCTTCGACGAAACCTGAAGATAGGCTCCATCACCGTCAAGGAAACTGCCTACATAGCCTTAGTTCGACCTACCCTTGAATACGCCGCCCCTGTCTGGGACCCGAATGCAGCCAAAACCACCGGCAAGATTGAGAAAGTCCAGCGCCGTGCGGCTCGCTGGGTTGTGAATCGCCACCGTCATACTGATTCAACGTGGGCAACATGTTGACCCAACTGCAGTGGCCTCCTCTCAAGGACAGGCAACGCTCAGCAAGGCTGGCCACCTTCTTCAAGTTCCACCATGGAGAGGTGGCCATCAGCACCCCAAACCATGTACCAGCCAGTCCCCCATCCTCCATCATGACAGATACGACACTCTGCAGCCTACCTACTTCCTGCCTTTAGTGAAGGGAGTTAATTACAAAGAGTTACCTTTCCTTACATCACTATTACCCTCTCTTGTTGCCTCACTATTTCTACCCTTACTTTAGAAGGACTTCTAAGATATCATGATGATAATTCTCATACTATCTCAATGCGAATACAGGCCCAGAATAATAAGTTTCATGCTATCTCGATGAGAATACAGGCCCTGAATGATAAGTCTCATACTATCTCAATGCGAATACAGGCCCAGAATGATGTCTCATACTATCCCGATGCGAATACCGGCCCAGAATGATGTCTCATACTATCTCAGTGCGAATACAGGCCCAGAATGATAAGTCTCATACAATGATACATACTATCTCGATGTGAATACAGGCCCTGCTTATTTTCACTGGTCATAGATAAATTACTTTCCAGCGGTAAGAGTTTGGCGGTCAGCCCCTGATGGCGCGACGGCCACAAATGGCGCGACTGGACAGCGTGTTCACGGAGGCGATGAAGAACTCGTTGCTGAGCCACCAGCCTGACCTGGTGACCAACCTGACCAACCTGGCGGACGTCATGGATCACCTGGTGGCTGCCAAGGTCTTCCCCGATGCAGAGGACATCATGGTCTGTTACTTCGTAGCATATTTCTTCTTCCATTTGTTCTCTCGTCTTTTCATAATACAGTGGAACCTCCCTTATAGTTATACAGGCATCAGAATTGTCAAGAGGATCAGAGGATTAAGAATTTATCACAGAGAATTGGCTTCTCTTGTCAGAGGTTTTGCCTTTTTATTGAGCATTCTCCTTTGTGTTAAATAGCATTTTAAAGTGATTTATCACCTTATTAAACCTCTTTTGTGATGTTGGGAACTGATTTCAGTGTTGTCTCTCCACAGCCTAGAGCCTTGATGGCCCTTTTACCGTGGTTTTCAGAGGATTGCACTTCAGACTATTCTGATGCCTGCTTATAAGACCTCCCATTATAAGACTCCCTCCCACATAAGACCTACTTCTCTGAGACATTGCCCTTCTTTGTAAGTATTAAAATTACCTCCTTATAAGACCCCTCCCTTATAAGACCTCATTTTGGATGATGTTGAAGGTCTTTTAAGGGAGGTTCCACTGTACAATTGAACTAATATAAAGCATTGAACCGCTACACTCACACAAGCACATGAAGATGAAATAAACAATAAACACTGCGAATAAAACCATTTTATGATTATGTTGTTTGACATTGCAAGTTTAGTCCTGCATTTTGTTAAAATTACTTTATTTTATAATACATTCCAGGGCTTCCAATCGTCCCGCAAAACAAGGACGTGTGTAGAGGTGCGTGCCGCGACCTACTGATTTGTGGACGCGCCGCTTTACCTATTGAGCTATGAGACTGTCTTAGACAGTCGATGTAAAAAATTTATTATAAGAGGAAGAAGGGAAAGCAGTCAAGTCGGACACCTGACCCAGCTTCATGAAAGCAATTGCAAGCCTCGCACAGAACAGACTTAGGTTTTGTCACTTTCACTGTTTCAGAAAAGTAGGTGCCTAAATGTTGTGAAAAAAACACACACACACACACACATACACACACACACACACACATACACACACACACACACACACACACACACACACACACACACACACACACACACACACACTGTAGTAGACAGCACACACTTAATCATTGCTTGCTCGGTTTCCTGTCAATTCATGAGCGCAGATGCGTTGTTCTCCGTTATGCACCTTTCAAAACAAATATGGTTAGACCAAACACCAAACTTCCAGAACGTAGAGGAACTATTTGTAAAAAAGCCCTACTCGCCTCCCTCTTCTCCTTCCTAGCCACCCATCCCCCTCCCCCTCTCCCTTCTTCTAACCAAAGCAACCATGGAAGTTTCTAGGTGCAGTGAGTTAGGCCTAGCCTCAGCTTTTTGTTATCACATGCACAGTCTAAAAATGAACCGTTTTTAGCAGACGACACATTCTGCTACTCAGGCTATTGCAGCATCGTGTTTGCCCCCCCTCGGTATGTACGAAGGGGCCCGATTAAGGATTAATCCACTATTGTTTTTGAAAACATTTTGTCAGTTTGAGTGTTTTTACCTGGTGATTGTTGTTGGGGGCCTCCGACATAAAGGTCATACAGGGATCACGGCTGTTCCCTCAAGCACAAAAAATCTAAGTTTCGCGTAAAGGATATGACATCACGGCTATTCCACTGTCACGGCTATTCTGTGAAACTGTCTTTCTTGAAAATCCCTCCCTCCGTTAAGCATATTTTGTGTGAAATCCCGGCTTTAAACGACGACTTGGCGATTTTCACTTGGAAGAACTGTTATTAGTGTTAAGCACCTACACGTGCCCCTATATTTCACAGTTGAAGGCAAAAATCGCTGCGACTTAGGAGAAAATAGAGATTAAAAATTCTTATCGGCACGCGTATTATAATATAGATACTGTAACTGTAAGCAAATTAATATAAAACAGAGTTCTAATAGACCTTTCAGATTAAAAATAAATGCATCTCAGAGTCAGAGAATGCATTCTTAAAATCTAATGCTGAAAAAGAAAAAGCAGGATGACGAAGAAACTCCTGAAGATGGGACCTAGGGACTCACTGATCCGCCTGCCCTACCAACACAAGAGCAGCCCTCTTGTGTTGATAAATGAGAAAAGCAAGGATGAAGTAGAGAGTGTGTGTTATTGTTTTTACTATTTATGTCAAGTATGTTAATTTCCTGTTCATCTTTTTGTATGAACGCAGTTTTTTTACGTGTGTATGTGGTTCGATTTGATTTCAATCAAGAATTAGCGCCATATAAATACTGTTATGTTGTTGTTAGTTTTGGATGTTTGCTTACGATTGCAATTTTTACTTCTGTATTAAAGTTGTATTTTTTTCTTTCGATGCAGTGCCTTCCTAATCGAAAAGATCAAGTGCGGAGTTTTTTGTTGAGACTACCAAAGCGTCCGAAGCCCGCCTACTGGATCTTTCTTTCGTGCCTCTATGAAGAACGCATTGGGCAGGGACATTTAGCAGAAATGATCCTGAGGTAGGCATCAATGAACTAACACAATCCAGCTTTTTCGGGTCAGTGATGTCCCGAGGCCCCGGTCATAGGCCATTGACTTACCAAAATTGAAAACGTCATTTTGTGTTCTCCCCTGTTGTTCTTCTTCTTCCAATTACTGGACAGGGCCCTATCGCAGGCGTTTGAAGTCCAACTAACTGGTCACATTAGGCAGGCGGCATTATAACAGGATTTTAAAACAGTGCAGTATTGCACTAAAAGTCTTACGTTCAAACTATTTACATTTGGGTCGCTCTCCTCAAAACTGGTCCAATATGTGACATAGAAGCCAAAAAATACAATGGGACAAATTGAGCAGAAAATGCATGAATAGAGTACAGGGTAGGACAGTAACTTTTGTTGCAACCTGCCCTGGGGGCAGGTAGACAAATGTTTTACCTGCCCCCCAGTTTTAGCCACCTGCCCGATAAACGAATGTGCCATGAGTGAAAAAGCTAGTAGAAAGAGTCTCCATGATTGGCCACCTTGTCACGCAGCTCCTCGGGAATAACATAAAAAAAATTCCACCCATGATAAGCAAAATGTTATTTTGACATTGCTAGAATCTGCAGTGCAGAAATAAAACGTTTAACTTGCAAAAACCACAATTGCTCAGTGACACACACTACACAGAACAAGGAAATGAAATGTCATGAAAGCTCATACTCCTCCTTCTCAGCCTTCTGTTTTTCACCCACACTCTGTTGTTTCTGTTTTGTGGATGACCCCACAAAACCCAACAGTGTGCTTTGTTTTGATTTCTTCTTGTCGGAACCCGAAGCACATGTCATAATATCGTCTGCCATTTTGCCAAAGGCTGTCTGCAATTGACTGGCTAAGTATGCTTCATTCTGATTGGATAATGAATTTTCTTTAGCCAATCGTCTTGCTCGATACAAATGGCTATCCGATTTTGCGGAAGTGATGCTGACATCCAGTCAAACTACTCGCGAGCGTGGTGATAGTAGGGCCTATCATTGTTGATGTAGCCTGTGTTGTAGGCCTAGAACCTGACTTAAAGTTTTTACAACGGACTGAAATAAACTGGGTGAGATTTTTTTTCTAAGTACTTGCACTTGCCCGGCGGGCAGGTCGTCAAGTTCGCCACCTGCCCGACACTTACGACTACCTGCCCCGGGCAGTCGGGCAGCCGTTACTGTCCCACCCTGGAGTAGCTATATAAATCAACTTTCTTATCGGATAGAGCTGTGGGCAGTAACCATACTTCAATTTGATTGGCTGCTATTTTCGTCACTTGCAAAGGTTAAACTTTGTTTGCCCCACACCTAAACATCCTCACTGCATAATACTCAGTAGAAACAACTTTTTGCTTTTCTCGGGTAAGGGATAGGGTTAGCACAAGGTTAGGGTTGGGTTAGAGTCAGTTTCCATGAAACAACGTAAGTGACTGAAAATGTCCGCTTGCCGTCATCCAATCAAATGATGTATGGTTACTGCGCACAACTGCATGTTTCTTATCACATGACAACAAAATCAGGATTTGTTAGGACAAATGTCTGATTAAATTTGTAACAATGGCACGCTTTGTCTTATTGATTTCTGCAAGAGCCAGGACATTGTCCTATTGATTTCTCTTATCTCAGGACAGTTTTTGATCCTCGGTACATCGCTGTGTAGCGGCTAAATAGATGCGTAATGTGATGTCATCATCGGACCTGCTAAATCTTGTCCAGAGTGTTCAGGTATACGTCAATTTGCCTCGTTGAGTTAACTCAAGGGAAATAAACTGTGACTGCCAAGTATAGTTTGGTCTTTTTAGATCAGGTTTTCTCCCTTACACCGTGATTACAAGTGTTTGTGTTTTCATTTGTTTTGTGAAGTGTGTGAGTGTGTGTGTGAGTGCATGCGTGTGTGTGGTGTGTGTGTGTGTGTGTGTCTGTCTGTGTCTGTGTGTGTATGTATGGGTGTGTGTTGATAATTTGTAATTATTCATGTGTTGTGTCTTCATATATGGATAACTTTGCTATTTTGTATTTTTTCATATTTTCTTGACATTTGTTAACTGTTGGCAAGATGAAAAGAAGTGTGTTTGATATGCTTATTCTTTTCCAACAATAAAAAAGATTCGTTCGTTCGTGTCTTGAGCCAACAGTTTGGCATTGACCTTGACCTTGCTGCCTAGTGTAATGGCTGTGATGTGATTGAGTCAACACATGCAGGATTGTGTGAATGAATCAAATCAAGTCTTTCAAAAAGACACTACCATTTTTTACCAACTATCAAGCGATACTTTCAGGCATGAAAACAGCTCCGCCGTCTCCACCAAAAATTGTTTATAATTGAATGAATCTCCGCTGGGAAAAAAAATCTCTACCGAAAATGCAACCGCAACATTATTCCCAAACGGCGTGGTCCGTATTTGGTTGAGCTAACGCTTGCGGTTGATAGTAAAAAAAAAGGCTGACGTAGTGGTTCGCGAATGGTGTGTGTGACTGTGAGTGTTTGAAGACAAGACAGGCTGTGAAATTAGAATTAGTGATCTGCAGGCAGTTGAGTTGTGTTATTTTTTATTGTTTTTCCCTTTTCTTTTTAATTTTTTACTGCGTTTATTTAATAAGTAACAGTCTGTTTCCATATATTAATGAAAAGGTCAGATTCCGAACTTTACAGTACTTACATTTTCAAAGATGTTTGAGTACTCTTATTCCTTACACAGCAGTATGAAAAACTACAGATTTATTTGTTGTAAGTTCTGACGGTTCTCCGCAACCACTGCGGCAACTGACTATAGCTGTAACAATGGTGACCGGCAAACGAACAGGCTACAAGTGGCAAGATCGCCACCAGCTGCCAGTGCCTGCATAGGCTAGAAAGGTTTTTTTGGCGGGTTGTTTACAGGAGCTATGAGCACAAGGGAGGCGAGATTCGCGAGGACATTTGCAGGCTGCGGC
The DNA here is from genome assembly GCA_017654935.2 of Phymorhynchus buccinoides. NCBI lineage: Eukaryota > Metazoa > Mollusca > Gastropoda > Neogastropoda > Raphitomidae > Phymorhynchus > Phymorhynchus buccinoides. Next base: position 5,399,639 of record CM065698.1, on the reverse strand, counting down.
AAGATTACCTCGACAGTCAGAGAGGAAACATGAACCATCCCGCCGCCCCTCCTTGTCCACCTCACGGTCAACAGCAACCACAACAACAGGCACAGTAGCTTTTCTCAGCTCCTTTCAGTTCATGCCTTTTGTTAACACTCATCACCAGCATAAACCAGTTCAATGTGTTTTATCCATTAGGCTTACATTGTTTTATGGTGGCATGCCACTTGTAAGGTCTTTTCCTATCCCTAACCAAAATCAATGATAAGAATATTTGCCTCTGTTAAAGGAAATAACTTGAAACAAATAGCTCTCTGTGGAAAACTGAAAGGAGCTAGAATGAGGGGAATTGGTGTACTGTGCAGGGCAGATCACACGCTGCACAGGTGATTTGTTACAATATTCAACAACCCCACCCCCACCCCACCCTCACCCCCGTGCAGATACAAATCCACAAATCCACACACAAGCACTTTTTCTCAAAAGGAGCTCAGACTTAAAAATTAAATATTGACAGTCAAAATGCTGATTCATGGAAGGGTTGTGAATTATGTAACAGAATGACCTTGAAAACTGTGTAGCAATTAGTTTAGGCATTAGATGCTTCCGTTCTTTTACTGTTTGATATGATAGATTTTTTTAAATGATTTTTTTATTTAGCAAAAGAAATGTGTATGTGTGTGTTGATGAATGTGTTTGTGTGTGTGCGTGTGTGTGTGTGCGTGCGTGCGGTTGTGTCTGTGTGTGTGAGTGCTTGTGAATTTTTGCATTTCATCAGCATCATTACTTTACATATCAACAGCACTGATATTGCTGTTTGCGACCAGCAACATGCATTGAACTGTTCAGCTGTGAACAGCAACTTAAAGGAGACTTAAAAACAAATAAAAAATGTGCAGAATGATGCAAAATCAAATTGGATCATAAACTGAGTTCAGTGGAAGTTGCAAAAATAAATAAATCCGATAGCTTAATACTTGCAAAAAAAGCGCGTCGCGATTCGCTTGTGCGTCGTCTGCTTTTATGAAGTCTCGTTCGGAGACGGAACAGCTCTGACGTCATTGGATGACAAGTTCCTAAAGTTCATAAGCCTGGCACTTTGTCTAACTTTGACGTCACAGTTGGTCCAAGGATTTTCGACTTTACAGAAGTCACGTTCCGTGAGACTAATTGCCTGTTGATCCCTGGCTCTAGATCTGTGGCAAGATGAGAGTGATTTGGGGGAAATAAAAGTAAAAGGCCTTCTTTATCTTGGAACGGTAGGTTACACCAAAGACTGTATAGGGGAAGATAAGCATCCTGTCTCTTTTCCCTATATGAGTAATGAGGACAGAAACACTGGTTATGTCACTTTTAAACAGGACACATTTTACACGTCGATAGGCCAGTTGAATTCTCCGTTCAAGTTCCAGTCTGAGTTTTTGGATAGCCTCCACTGTGAATAATGTACTGTCCTCACTAACGATAACTCTATCAGCCTGGTTCGCCGAGCTCTTAAGTAATCCATCTTACCCTTTTAGAATAGCTTTGGTTACACTGATAGAGTCTGCAGACTGTGGCTATGTATTGGTGTTTGGTATTTGGTATATTCAAGTCACAGAGGCTTATCTCTGTGAAATTCAGGCTGCTCTCCCCTGGAGAGTGCGTCGCCACAAGCGCAGCGCCTACCCAATTTTTTTAAACATTTTCTTTGGGGGGGCGGCAGGGTGAGGAGGGGGGGGGGGGGGGGGGCAGAATTGGGAAACCTAGCTATCAATTTGGCCATACCAGGCAGCGTGATTTCTCCCTGCTCTTACTGACTTTCAACTGCTGTGGGATTTTTACGTGCGTAAAGCGCACGGGTCAGACCATCTTTAAGTCCCCATCTGAAGGACTCGATGTTCAGTTCGATTTTCCTGTCGAACTAAAAAGAAAGGGGCGAGGCTAAGATTCGAACCCGTGTTCCTCACGTTGCAGTCACGCATTACATTTGGCAGGCAAGAAACAATGCAGTGACCTTTTCCAGAGCCTCTTTGGATCAGAACTGAACATGGGAGTCCCCTTTAGCCCTTTCAGCGCCAGCCATATTGCAGCCAAAATGTCCATTAAAGTAACCTGGGTAGAGAACAAAATCCATCTGCAGTATTGGGGATTCTTCTGTGACATATATAAAACAAGGTCTATCCTTTCTTCCCAAAACTAAGACAATAGGGATAGTTTAGACGACAACAGATCTTTGAGTTGTGCTTTGAGATGGAAAAGTTTAGTAGACAATAGGGTCTTTGGATAATAGACCCCAATTGGATGCCTTTTAGTGACATAGGTGTTAAAACACTGTGGTGCTAAAATGCGACTTTGGTGGTGAAAGGGTTAACTGAATGACGTGGAGCACACTACAACTTGTCAATGTCTTTGTGTGCAGCAGGCTCCCCGAGGGCCGTTACAGCCTGCAGCGTCGGGAAGAGCTCCAGTCAAGAGGACAGGACCAGCGGTTCCGAACGACGGGTGAGGAACATATGGGAGATCATTGGCTGTGAGAAAAGCAGGGGTGTATGTGGGTGTGCCTGAAGCCTGGATTCAGGCAATTTGAGGGTGGTTCAGCAGTTTGCCTGAACCACCCCCCTCCCTCCTCCAACAGGAAGTTATTGTCTTAAAGTCTTAGTGGAACATGCTCCTCACAAGCCTGACTGAAACCATCTGTCCCGATGCATTCAGGGCCAGCCTAGGTGGCATTTACATCAGCCACCAGGCCTCCGTCTGCTGATCTCCCAGTGGGCCAGTGTATATAGTCTCAAGTTTTAGGGATGGATCCCAAATTATTATTCAAGTTTTAAATAATTAGGCATTGAGAGCACACACTGCCTGTCAGTCGCGTACCAAGTTGGACTTCAAATGCTGTGAGGCCCAGTCCAGTAATAGGAAGAAGAAGAAGAAGGAAAGTGAGCACCTGATTTATTTATTCAGAAAATTTATTTAGCGCATTACCTTAATGCTCAATGCGCTTTACAAAATCACTAGGAAGTTAAAAAGCGAGTACAAAAGGCATATAATACACATGCACGCATGCACACACGCTAATTTTGCTAATGAGTGATAGTTTTGTTGGCAAAGACTAACCCAGTCATTAACCCCTTGCCTGCCCAGTGTGTAGGGGGGGTGATGTCATTGATGATGTCATAGCTTCTGATGTCATAGCCCTGGAATGATGGTTTTTGTTTTAGGCCAGTCAGGAAAGATATATCTCTTGACCATTTCTTTCTTTCAGATTGAGTCTAGCGGGTCTCTTTTTCATTTTATAAGAATGAAGAAGATAGTTTCTTTATTCTTCTAGCACCATGTATTTTTAATGTCCTTGGTTGTCTTGTCCGTCGCATCTCAATCATTGGTTCAGCACTATTCGTTTTTATGATCTCTGTTTCTTTGTTATTGCTATTACATTTTTGATTGTTCATTTTAGTGTGACTGTGTGTATTATCCTATATTAGTATTAAACAAATGTTGGTTTAAGCTTTGTGTGAGTGTGTGTGTGTGTGTGTGTGTGTGTGTGTGTGTGTATGTGTGTGTGTGTCGGGGAAGAAGTGAGAGAAAGAGGGGGGAGATTGGGGGGAGGGAGAAAGAGAGCTAGGGTGAAATGTGTGTTGACTTTAGCATATATTTTATCATCGTTCTAGTATTCAGTATTGGTTTTTATAATCTAAACTTTGTTTTTATGTATTATGTATTTTGCTTGGGATATTATTCATTTTAATTTTGTTTTATGCATATTGTCCCATTATTATTTTATACAAATTGTTGGTTTAAGCTGTGTGTGTGTGTGTGAGTGAGAGAGAGAGAGAGAGAGAGGTGGGGTGAATGTGTGTTGACTTTAGCATACATTATTTTACATTGTTCTAGTATTCAGCACTGGTTTTTATAATCTAAACTTTGTTTTTATGTACCCCTATTATAAATTTTGTTTGTTGTCCTGTTATTACTTTTATACAAATTGTTTGTTTAGATCTGTGTGTGTGTGTGATGGGGGAGAGGCGTGGTTGAGGGTGGAGATTTTGAATAATATGTGTGGGGAAGGGGATGGGGTGGTGTGTGTGTGTGTGTGTGTGTGTGTGAGTGAGGGCGGTGTGTGTGTGTCTGTGTGTGTGTGTGTGTGTGTGTGTGTCTTATATTGCATTGTAATTTAATTCTTATGATGCATTTACTGTATATTATGCATGTTTTATTATATCTATGTTTACATGTGTGTTTTATGTGCATGCTAAAAACAATACAGTTTTGATTGATTGATTGATTGATTGATTGATTGATCAACCGACAAGAGGTGAGTAGCTTTTTTCTCTCCAATGTGCATGCTTTAACGGGGAAAAGCAAATCACTGACACAAGCTCTGAAAGTAGACAAACACATGGCAGGGTGCTTGGCAGTGAATGTTTTTGCATTAATTTTGGTGAGAGTGTAGTGCGAAAAGTTTGAGCGTTTTTGTGTGAAACGGCACAACTTTTTAATTCTGTCAAGTGTTATTGTCCGTGTTTTTCTAGCGCCATGTATTTTCTTTGACGTTCTTCGGTGTCCGTTGCATTTCAACCGGCAAGAATGGAGTAACTATTTTTTGGGACTGTAGAGGGGAAATATTGTTTTTTGATTTTGATCTTGTTGGTTTCTTGCTCATTTTGTTGCCTGCTTTTTGCTCCTTTTGTTATATTTGCTGTTTGCTGTTTTCTTGTTTGTCTGTGTTGATAAAGGCGCATTCGCCGAAATATCCAGTAGTTTTGTTTTGTCTCTTGTGAATAAAATAACGTCACTTTATACTTGTCGTGTAGTTTCTTTGTTTGTTCTTAATTCTGTGTCAGACTGCGAACGGAATCTGGAAACTACTTGGCTATGGAATCCAGCATGCCAGGACCAGGAGCCCAGCATCAGGATTCCATGGAAACTGATGCTGGTGATGGGGGGCAGGGGAGGCAGGGGGGTGCCGGCGTTTTTCACCTCCCTACGCCTGCAGGTATGCTGCTAACTCATGTTTTGTTTTTTTACATTGGTTGACTTTAGCCTGAATGTAGGGCCAACTGTAAGGTGATGGTGAGAGCTTTGACTTTATCCTGAATGTAGGGCCAACTGTAAGGTGATGGTGAGAGCTTTGACTTTATCCTGAATGTAGGGCCAACTGTAAGGTGATGGTGAGAGCTTTGACTTTAGCCTGAATGTAGGGCCAACTGTAAGGTGATGGTGAGAGCTTTGACTTTAGCCTGAATGTAGGGCCAACTGTAAGGTGATGGTGAGAGCTTTGACTTTAGCCTGAATGTAGGGCCAACTGTAAGGTGATGGTGAGAGCTTTGACTTTATCCTGAATGTAGGGCCAACTGTAAGGTGATGGTGAGAGCTTTGACTTTAGGATGAATGTAGGGCCAACTGTAAGGTGATGGTGAGAGCTTTGACTTTAGCCTTAGGGCCAACTGTAAGGTGATGGTGAGAGCTTTGACTTTAGCCTTAGGGCCAACTGTAAGGTGAGGGTGAGAGCTTTAGCTTTAGGGCCAACTGTAAGGTGATGGTGAGAGCTTTGACTTTTCCTTAGGCCAACTGTAAGGTGATGGTGAGAGCTTTAGCCTTAGGGTCAACTGTAAGGTGATGGTGAGAGCTTTGACTTTAGGATGAATGTAGGGCCAACTGTAAGGTGATGGTGAGAGCTTTAGCCTTAGGGCCAACTGTAAGGTGATGGTGAGAGCTTTAGCCTTAGGGCCAACTGTAAGGTGATGGTGAGAGCTTTGACTTTAGCCTTAGGGCCAACTGTAAGGTGATGGTGAGAGCTTTGACTTTAGCCTTAGGGCCAACTGTAAGGTGATGGTGAGAGCTTTGACTTTAGCCTGAATTTAGGGCCAACTGTAAGGTGATGGTGAGAGCTTTGACTTTAGCCTGAATTTAGGGCCAACTGTAAGGTGATGGTGAGAGCTTTGACTTTAGCCTGAATTTAGGGCCAACTGTAAGGTGATGATGAGAGCTTTGACTTTAGCCTGAATTTAGGGCCAACTGTAAGGTGATGATGAGAGCTTTGACTTTAGCCTGAATTTAGGGCCAACTGTAAGGTGATGGTGAGAGCTTTGACTTTAGCCTTAGGGCCAACTGAGAGCTTTGACTTTGCCTTAGGGCCAACTGTAAGGTGATGGTGAGAGCTTTGACTTTAGCCTTAGGGCCAACTGTAAGGTGATGGTGAGAGCTTTGACTTTAGGGCCCTGAATGTAGGGCCAACTGTAAGGTGATGATGAGAGCTTTGACTTTAGCCTTAGGGCCAACTGTAAGGTGATGATGAGAGCTTTGACTTTAGCCTTAGGGCCAACTGTAAGGTGATGGTGAGAGCTTTAGCCTTAGGGCCAACTGTAAGGTGATGGTGAGAGCTTTGACTTTAGCCTTAGGGCCAACTGTAAGGTGATGGTGAGAGCTTTAGCCTTAGGGCCAACTGTAAGGTGATGGTGAGAGCTTTGACTTTAGCCTTAGGGCCAACTGTAAGGTGATGATGAGAGCTTTGACTTTAGCCTTAGGGCCAACTGTAAGGTGATGGTGAGAGCTTTAGCCTTAGGGCCAACTGTAAGGTGATGGTGAGAGCTTTGACTTTAGCCTTAGGGCCAACTGTAAGGTGATGGTGAGAGCTTTAGCCTTAGGGCCAACTGTAAGGTGATGGTGAGAGCTTTGACTTTAGCCTTAGGGCCAACTGTAAGGTGATGGTGAGAGCTTTGACTTTAGCCTTAGGGCCAACTGTAAGGTGATGGTGAGAGCTTTAGCCTTAGGGCCAACTGTGAGGTGATGGTGAGAGCTTTGACTTTAGCCTTAGGGCCAACTGTAAGGTGATGGTGAGAGCTTTAGCCTTAGGGCCAACTGTAAGGTGATGGTGAGAGCTTTGACTTTAGCCTTAGGGCCAACTGTAAGGTGATGGTGAGAGCTTTAGCCTTAGGGCCAACTGTAAGGTGATGGTGAGAGCTTTGACTTTAGTCTTAGGGCCAACTGTAAGGTGATGGTGAGAGCTTTGACTTTAGCCTTAGGGCCAACTGTAAGGTGATGGTGAGAGCTTTGACTTTAGCCTTAGGGCCAACTGTAAGGTGACGGTGAGAGCTTTGACTTTAGCCTTAGGGCCAACTGTAAGGTGATGGTGAGAGCTTTGACTTTAGCCTTAGGGCCAACTGTAAGGTGATGGTGAGAGCTTTAGCCTTAGGGCCAACTGTAAGGTGATGGTGAGAGCTTTGACTTTAGCCTTAGGGCCAACTGTAAGGTGATGGTGAGAGCTTTAGCCTTAGGGCCAACTGTGAGGTGATGGTGAGAGCTTTGACTTTAGCCTTAGGGCCAACTGTGAGGTGATGGTGAGAGCTTTGACTTTAGCCTTAGGGTCAACTGTAAGGTGATGGTGAGAGCTTTGACTTTAGCCTGAATTTAGGGTCAACTGTGGCTCTGGCTGTGACACGCTCTCCAGGTGGGAGCAACCCGAATTTCACAGAGACGCCTCTGTGACAATAAAATACCTAAAATACCTAAAACGAGACTTGGAGTGAGAGGTGTATGACGAACACTTTTCGACCGTCATTGGATATCCTACAGCTTAGTTGTGAATGACTACCACTCTCAAATTTGCAGGCATTGATAGCATGCATAGCTAAAGAGAAACAAATTGTTCTTTCTTATAAGACAAATCTGTATTGTTAAAAATTTGGGATGTTACTGGTGTTGCACTGCCTCCGGGCATTGCCTCCAGGATCGTTCCCACCATCTTTATATCTACTAATGTCCCATATATGTGTCTGTTCCAGATTTTCAATCGTTCTTTCTTATGTAGCCTCAGTTTTGAAATTGTAATAAGTTTTATTTTGACTAAACTGTAATTCCAAAGCTCGGCTTTGAGAATAAAGCCCAACTGTTTTGCCTTTGTCGTTAACCCTTTCACCACCAGCCATTTTTCAGCAAAAGATTTCCATTAAATTTATCTGGGTAGAGAACAAAATATGTCTGTAATATTGGGTATTCCTCTGTGACATATTTAAAGTAAGGCTTATCCCCACCTCCCACAATTAAGGGAATATGGTCTTTGGATAACAGACCCTGGTTTGATGCCTTTTAGTGACATGGGTGTTAAATCATTGTGGTGCAAAAATGCGACGTTGGCGGTGAAAGGGTTAATTAAACTACATTTTATATTAGGTATTAGGGTACTTAGTATGGGTGTTAATCATGAAAACAGAGGCAATGTTGCAGCAGTGTAGTATGTGGATACAAACAATGATTAAGCTTGTAATGAATTAGAAAGAAATTTGTCTTTGGTTTCAGCCGGTGGGGAGGGACAATCCCCTTACCAGAGAGACAGGGGACGTAATCCAGAAAGGGTGAGAATCTTTGGCTTTCGACAAAGCAAATACCAGTATACCAAAAAAACAAAAAAATAACTATTAAAAAAAATCCCAAACATTAACAACTTGTCTGCCATAACTGACTGGATGACATCACTGATGACGTCATCAGATGAAGAGGAATAACTCTAATCTGCTGGCTTTTGCTCTAACACAGTCAAGAGAGTTATATCCCCAGACCATTTTGCCAGATTGGCTCTATCAGTTGTCTTTTTCATGGCATGATTTGTACAATGATGTTTTTCTTTAATTTTCTCTGGCAGTCAAGGGGTTAATGAAACGTTTATTCTAAAAAACAATGTTGAATGTGTCATAACTAACGTTTGTTCAGATATGTGTCTGAATGCTTGTGTGTGTGTGTGTGTGTGGATATGTGCGCATGTGCCTGTATGTTCTTCGATTTTACGTCCTTCCACTAAAAATGATTCAGAACATACATGCATGCGTTTGTATGTGTGTGCATGTATGTGCTTGTGCACTTGACATTCTTATTTGTGTTGTCATTCGATTTAAGACCACAGCAAACTGACAACTAAATACAGGAGATGCTCTTTTTTCCCCTCGGACCATCAAAGACTTTAGAGATGAGATTTTCTCCTTTTGGATGGCTCCAGGGGTCATTTTTGAGATCAGTGTAAATCCATTGAGAAAAGTGGGGGTAGGGGTATTAGGTTTTGTGTTGAATCGTAAATGCGGCAAAACGTTTGATTGATATTTTGTTCTCGATTGGTTCATTCTCAAATGAGCATTTCCGGTTACTGCTTGGGGCAGCCAAGACTGCTGTATTTATCATTGCTCTGTAGTTTGCAAAACTGAAAACGGAAGTTGTTATCCATTTGCTGATGAGAATTTAGACTGAAACATGTTACCAGAGGAGGTCTTCTGTCAAACCACTGGAGCACCTTTTTTAAGATTTATTTTAATTGTTTTAAATTTTAATTTTAAGCTTAAGGGTTCCTGTTCTTGCCGATTCAGCATCATGCCGAGCTTCCGCTGAACGGGTCTTGGCTGGCTGGCTCACCCTAGATTACAGGTTGTTTTATTTTGTTTTGTGTACGACCTTTGGACCTCGACTATAAGGCCGTGTACACACATAAGCGGAGATTCTGTGCGGAAACCCTTGCGTAATCCATAGATAAGTGAAACAAAGAAGGGAAAAGATTTGCGCATATGTCCGAATTTTGTTTGTGTTTGTAATTGTGTGTGTGTGTGTGTGTTTGTAATTGTGTGTGTGTGTGTGTGTGTTTGTAATTGTGTGTGTGTGTTTGTGTTTGTAATTGTGTGTGTGTGTTTGTGTTTGTAATTGTGTGTGTGTGTGTGTGTTTGTAATTGTGTGTGTGTGTTTGTGTTTGTAATTGTGTGTGTGTGTGTGTGTTTGTAATTGTGTGTGTGTTTGTAATTGTGTGTGTGTGTGTGTGTTTGTAATTGTGTGTGTGTGTGTGTGTTTGTAATTGTGTGTGTGTGTTTGCTTGTTTGTAATTGTGTGTGTGTGTGTGTGTTTGTAATTGTGTGTGTGTGTTTGTGTTTGTAATTGTGTGTGTGTGTGTGTGTTTGTAATTGTGTGTGTGTGTGTGTGTTTGTAATTGTGTGTGTGTGTGTGTGTTTGTAATTGTGTGTGTGTGTGTGTGTTTGTAATTGTGTGTGTGTGTTTGCTTGTTTGTAATTGTGTGTGTGTGTGTGTGTTTGTAATTGTGTGTGTGTGTTTGCTTGTTTGTAATTGTGTGTGTGTGTGTGTGTTTGCTTGTTTGTAATTGTGTGTGTGTGTGTTCGTTCTTTAGGTTTACGTCTGTTCACCCGTAGCTGATATTAGACACACGAAAAAAGTGATTATTTATGTGTGTGTAATTAAGCCTACAGCAGGTAATTATTGTGGTGGTAGAGTGTGTGTGTATGGTGGTGTCAGTTATGTGTGTTTTCCCTACACACCTATTCATACAAATATAACCGAGTGCAAGCAAGAATTACATTAGCAGATACACAACATGATAAAATGTCTTTATATCTAGAGTTATGAATAAGAATATGCCTAACGTAGCACTAATAAAAGTTCAAACTGACTTATGTCAGATAAAGAAATAACATGTGTGTCTTAATTTCTAAGACACACTTGTTATTTCTTTATCTGTGTGTGTGTGTGTGTGTGTGTGTATGTTAACTAGTCTGCGATCATTATTAGATGGAATTTGTTTAAGTAACCTATAGTCGGGGGGGGGGGGGGGGGGGGGGGGGGGGTATTTGTTGTGATATTGATACTTAAAATGATACTGTGCACCAAATCATTTATTCATGTGTGTGTTTAAGTGTACATTATAAAAAAATTATCTCAAAGGTGTACGCACACACACTCTCTCTCTCTCTCTCTCTCTCTCTCTCTCTCTCTCTCTCTCTCTCTCTCTCTCTGTCAGTTGTTGTCATACCCTGGCTTAATTACTCCAGGGATCGTCCCAACAGCGGAAGCACTTGAACACCATGGTACAAATGCACCAGCTAGACATCAGAACTTTATGTGCTTGACCGTTTTTAATTACCCCACCACGTAGGCAGCCACACTGCGACTTCGGATGATCTTTCTGTCAGTGTGTTTTCTTTCTTTCTCGGTTCCAGTTGCCTAATGGTGGTGGTTGTTTTCAGTTGACGGATGCCGTGGGGAGGGCTCCCATTGCGGAGAGATCGTTGTACGTGGCCCCCGAAAGCAGCTCTATCCTGTGCAAGAAATCGTACTTCAATCCCCCTCCCTCCTGATCTCAGCAGCGCCTAGTTCGGGGAATGGCTCCAACCCACCTGCGTGCGCATCTCGACCATTCCAACGGAAGTGTCGCCATCTTAGTCCTTATTTGTGTGTAAACAAAGTGAAAATGTTATCTAAATGTGTAAAGAAAACATCCAGATGTTATAAATACAGTTTTGATAAGTTTCGAATTGGAACAGCCAAATACGCAGCATCGATCTGGCATTTTTCAAAAAAAGGTAAGGACTAAGATGGCGGTCTCCCATAATATGGCGCTCCTTGTGGCGGGATATGACGACACGTGGGTACCAGCCAAACGACAACAATAATAATAATAATAATACCTGGTGACATGGGTACCAGCCAAGCGACAATAATAATAATAATAATAATACCTGCTAACAGGGGTGCAACTTTTCCTGGTTTACAAGGATTTCCTTTTTCTGAATTTTCCCAGAAAAGGAATTTCCTTTTTTATTAAAAACAAATTGTCAAACTAGATCTTTGTGTGTATACTGTATTTTTGAAAAACTTTAAAATAAGCATCTATATTATAATGCGCTAAGGATCCGAGGAGGGGACCCTAAAAACTCGAGTACCGCGTAAATGTTGGACTTTCGCTCGCGATGCGTGTCAAGATACGCGCTTCGTCTATTTATTCCGCTAGGTCGTATTAAGTATTTTTGCCACAAAAAAAAAGAACAAAAATTGGAATAATCCACATACAGGCCACATCAGTATATAAGCCGCATGGACCAAAGTTGAGGAAACAAGTAGCGGCTTATAGTCCGCATTTTACGGTAGGTCAATGCATTTTCTTCAGCTAGGCTAGACTGTGTTTTCTCAAGATGGCTGACGCTCACCCTACTAACTTTAAATGCTCATAACTTTGGAATGGAAAACGATACAAGAATGGTTCTTTTATCAATAGAAACAGAATTGTCTGAAGTTTTTAAAGGTATAATTTATGATCCGGGAGAAGCTTCATTCCAGTGGCAGGGGTAAACATTGACCTGTATGTATCTTTGAATGATTGAAGTACAGTTTGTGAATTGTTGAAGAAACAAAACAAAATTTTGTTTAGTGAGCATGAATGATAAATAAATGTTAAATGTGTCATTATTTTGTGCAATGACATGCTCAATGATAAGACACGAATCACAAAGAGCTTGGAGAATGCTTGCTATTCGAGTTTTTGTGTGAGAGTGTTCAATTCATTTTCAAATCATGGCTTCTTTGTGTGACATTGTTCAAAAAAGACAATCCTGATGAGAGTAGTTTTAAATATTCATGGACTGAGATTTCTGATACACTTACACCAACCGTTTTACATGAGTGTAAGAGGTACTTTGGAATAGAAAAGAGTATTATACATTTCTTTTAGTTTGGAGTTTAAGTGTTGATCTCTCTCACACAATGTCTTCAACAATTTATACTCTGGCAGCTTGCTGTATGCACTGTGCTACAAGGCAGCCTTATTCTTGGTTAAATCTTCATCTTACCTCTACGACAATGTTTCCGTTTATACGCCAGCTCACACATCACGTTCTGTCTCCGACCCTCTATCTCTCCAGATCCCTAGGTATAAGCTTTCAACTGTTGGTCGGCGCTCTTTTGCTGTTTCAGGACCGACCTCCTGGAACAAGCATCCTCTCTCCCTCCGTCAGTGACCGACCCTCTCTGCGTTCAAAGCTAACCTCAAAACCCACCTGTTTCCCCGTCGTTGAAGCTCTTTCTCTCTTTCCCTCCTCTTTCTTGCCTTTAGGACCATTTCTCAAAGGTGTGTGTTTGTTATCTTTGTTTAACCCTTTCACCGCCAACGTCGCATTTTTGCACCACAAATGATTTAACACCCATGTGACTACAAGGCATCAAATCAGGGTCTGTTATCCAAAGACCCTGTTCTCTTCATTTTGGGAGGTTGGGATAGGCCTTACTTTAAATATGTCACAGAGGAATCCCCAATATTACAGACAGATGTTTTTCTCCACCCAGGTAAGTTTAATGGAAATGTTGTGCTGGAAAATGGCTGGCTGTGAAAGGGTTAAATGTGTTGTGAATGTTTTAACGTGTGTGTGAGCTTCAATTGATTTCTTTCAAGATTTAGCGCCGTATAAAATACTGTATGTTATTGTTGTTGTTAAAACAACAATAAATCCATACATTGGGGATTTAATAATTTACAAATAATGTGTTTTTTATTGTTTCTCAATATTGTTTTTCCCTGTTTATTTTTTCGCTGCATAATGATATGCATTATTATAAGATGCAGCCCCCAAATTTGACACAAAACTCAGATTTTATTATTATATTGTCTTCCTATATTTTATCAACCACATTATAAGGCGCAGGGTCTCAATCTGGGGGAAAAAAGTATCGCCTTGTCGTCTGAAAAAGATCGTATTTCACTTTTAGCCCTGATAAGAAGTACTATTACATTCAGTTATTTTTAATGAGCATTATCTATTTTAGGAGGGGTTTCAACATCAAATTTTAATAGCTCTGGAATGATGATTTTTGGCTTAGAGAAGACAGAATTGTATGTCTAGACCACTTTCTCAGCTTGAGTCTAGCGGGTCTCTTTTAAATTTTGCAATAAGAAAACTGAAAATGTCTCAGTTTCCCTCTGGCACTGATGGGGTTAAGTGTGTGCGTGCAAACACCCCAGCGTCTTTAACCCTTTCACCGCCAATGTCGCATTTTAGCACCATGTCACCCATGTCACGAAAAGGCCTCAAACCAGGGTCTGTTATCCAAAGAGCCTATTTCCATAATTTTGGGAGGTAAGGATAGGCCTCACATGTCACAGAGGAATCCCCAATATTGCAGATGGGTTTTTTCTCTACCCAGGTAAGATTAATGGAATTTCTTGGTTGAAAAATGGCTGGCGATGAAAGGGTTAATGTACTTAATTTCCTCAGTGTCACATTGATTATGAAAGTCGACGACGTCGAAAATTGTGTTTTACGTCCTCTTGGTCTGAATCAGACACATATGGGACATTTGTAAATACAAATATGGTGGGAACAATACTGGAGGCAATGCCCGGATGCAGTACAAAACCAGTAAAGTCCCGATTTTTTTTATTAATACAGATAGGTGTAGCGGTAGCCACGCCTCGGTTAAACCTCATCGGCTATGGTACCACCACAAGTATAACTTAGTATAAATATGTTTATGATTTTCATGGTAAATATCGTCGCTGTCCGACGCTGACCGCGTATCTACAAAATTTGCAAAAATAGATTTTTCACTGAAACCCCTTCCAGTAACCTCACACAGGTCTTCTATAAATATCTGGTGTCTGCGACCAAGGAAAATGCTCAAATTTGTCACATGATACCGCGGAAATCATCGTGTATGTGGCTGGTTGTCGCTGGTTTTGACGCGACAAGCGTGTAACTGTCACACTAATCGTGTAACTGCCAGCAGCTGTCGTATCTCCCATCGTGACAACAATGCACTAACCGTGTAACTGAATTATCACGAACATTTTGGGTGTTAATGCAACTTTTATTGTGTCACATGTTTACTCATCGGTAAAGAAGAAGAGTTAAGCGTATATCAAATGGGGATTGACTTTGTAGCAGACGACAACATGTTTTTTTATGCTCCTGTAAAATCACTGATTGTGTAGATACACGGTTAGCGTCGGACAGCGACGATATACTTATGTCTTTTCTTCGATGTGTGTCAGATTGTTTATAAAAGAAATGTTATTTTTCTCAATGTTGGATTGATTATGAAGCTATAAGTTTATTGTGAGTTTCATGATAAATATACTTATGTATTTATTTTCAAATGTCAGGTTGTTTAAAAAAGAAAACTTTTTTTTTTTAGATTGATTATCTGAGATAATTTATTTTAATTTATTTTTAGCATTACTTGTAAATCCATGTGTAATTTTACTGACATGGACACAAAATGTTGCTCATTTGGGTTGTTTTGGTTTTAATATAAACTATCTGTATTAAGTGGTTTGAATGGCAAATATTTTCTATGCATATGCAAATAGATTGTTCTTTATTTTAAAAAGGCAAATATTTTCAATGCATAAATCTGAATTGATTGGGGTGGGGGTTTTTAAAGGGCAAATTATGCATACATCTGAATCGATTTTTTTATTTCAAGAAGATAACTTTGGATGTTTGGAGAATTTTTAATCAATGCATTGAAACCTTGTATGCAATGCATGTGCACTTGCAGTAATTATAATAATGCATACTATATATTGCTATTCATCACACTTTAACAATCAAGTCAAAAGTTATTAAAAAAAACATGTGTGCAAAATGCATGTTGTGTGTGTATGTGTGCGCCTAAATGCATTTGCGCAAGCATACACGTGAAAGTGATTTGAGGATAATCATTACTGTAGGTAAAAGTATCAACTTTACTAACTTTTTTTGTATTTTGTTTTATATATTTGTGTGTGTGTGTGTGTGGGGGGGGGGGGGAATCCTTTGACCCTGATGCCTTAAAGATCCACCAGATCACGTGTCAAAATCACAGGTTTCACATGTTTTCCCTCTTATAGCTGGAAAGAAATCTTGTTTTGACCAGGTCTGACTCCCATATAAATGCCCCCAAATTCAAACCGAAAACATTTTAAAGAGCAGCCTCAATTTGAAGTTGGGGACATTTAGATGTGGGTCACAGCTACCCAGGAAAAAAACAAGGGACTTAATCGTGGTGCGTCAGTGTGTCTTTAACTACGATAATGTACATTTGGAACCTAAATTTCTTCAAAGCGTTTGCTTAAGGCCAGATCATTTCAAATCAAATCAAATCATCTTTATTATCTCATAGCTGAGAAATTGCAGCCAGGTGCACATAAGAAAAACAACACAAATAAACACATTTATCAACAAAAAACAACAACAATAAACACATTTATCAACAATTTCTGCTCATGTTTATCACCCACCCCACCCCTCCCAGTCTGTAAATTCTCATGCCGTAGCGGAGGAGTGTGAAAGTGGCACTCTGCGTTGCGTGCTTTCTCTCCTGCTGGCTTCCACCTTGTCGTGGTGGGGGAGCTTTAAACTAAGAGTAGCCCCTCATCCCCATTTTGCATTCTCTCCATCGCCAGTGGTTTTTTAATTGTTCACTGGCTTTCATGCGTGAGACCTTACGCGCTTGAGTGGGCACAATGCTGCCTATTCTGCAGTGCATATTTGCTTATATGGCCTTTTTTATATATTATTTGTTCTTACTAGGATGTTTGTTATCGTTTTTTACTGGTTTTGTTTTTAACCTCGATCCGATAAGTAGAGTAGAGTGGCTCAACGTTTCCAGCACTGTGTGACATTATGAGCTGTAGGGTGCAATGGTGAAGTTGCCATGTTGTGAATTCTATTTTTGTGTGTGTTGTTTTCAGGTTTGGGGACGTTGTTAAGAATCATTGATGCATGTTTTGTTATACATGGTCGAACTTTACACGGTGACAGTCCTGAGATAACCAATAGCTGTTGACGGGACTATAAGTATAACTGACTAAGTGCGTGCCATCAATACTACACTAAAGTGAGGAGTTGCCATGCTTACACATGGCTGGTTCAGAAGCATACCATTGTTCCCACATACCGCTGGTCCCATACTGGAATTTTATATCCATGATATGACTAATTCCACATACCGCTATTCACACAAAATGTCTGTTTCTGTCCAAGCCAAATCAACACATGCGCATGCACACACACACATACACACACACTCACAAACCAGCACATCATCTATATAATTGCAAGTGCGTTGCACAAACAGCGGTGTGTGGGAATAGCGGTATGTGGTATCAATGGTATGCTTCCACTAGCTCGTGGCTAAAACAGGACAAGTTGTGTCATGTGAGACCGAAGAAGGAATTAAAGGCGTTTTTTCAATGAACATTTTTTGTGTTTTTATGTATTGTTGTTTTTATGTATTGTGAACAAAGATTTTGTTGTGGCAGGTTTGTTTTTTGTTTTTTTGCTGTCCCATCTTCTGGGCCGTACAGTGGCGTTGCTCCCACGCCGCTCATTCCGATTCCCAATTCGCAGGCACACCACCACCGCACGTTGAGGTCTCAGAATCCGAAACCAGCAGTCCAAGAGGAGCGAATCTATGTTAGGCCGTCAGGAGGCAACCAACCGAGGAGACACTGCACTGCTGCTGAGTCACTTCGGTGGAGTTCGGTAGACACCACCCACTAAGCCCCCTACTGGCGTTGTTGTGGCATAGTTGGTAATGTCAGTCTACTGGCTGGGAGGTCTCGGGTTCGAATCTCATCAGAGGCGAGGGTTTTTTCGGTCCTGGACCTACTCCTACCCAGAGTGAGTGGCTGTGGGCTCAATGGGAAGACTGAAACTTGAGCTTCATTCGCTTAACAGATGCGATTCTGAGAGTGTTGCTCTAATTTCATGACCAATACTGCTGGTGTCTGTAGTTCTTGGGCCTGGTTAACACCGGGATATCATTATGAAAAGAAGCGTAGAGAACAGCTCTGTAAAAATGATTGCGTAATAATCAAATCAAATTTGAAGCATGCACACACACACACGCACGGACTTTGCGTAACTTGCATGAATTTTATTAATAGTGGGTGAATTTTACTAATAGTGCGTGAATTTTACTAATAGTGGGTGAATGTTACTAATAGTGCGTGAATTTTACTAATAGTCCGTTTCTTGCCGTCGAAACTCTGAGGTTGTCTTGTTTTTCTTTTTCTTTTTTTTACCCCTGTGGGCTGTTTGACCGTCAGACATTCGCGCATTTTGTATGCGGAAAGTATTCGCGCTTTTGGTATGTTCGCTCAAATTGACGGTTGGCACAGGCACATTTCACACACATACCCAGAGAGGCCAAATTGACGACTTTCCAACCAGGCGCAATTGACGATTTTCCAACCAGGCGCAATTGACGACTTTCCAACCAGGCGCAATTGACGACTTTCCAACGAGGCGCAATTGACGATTTTCCAACCAGGCGCAATTGACGATTTTCCAACGAGGCGCAAATGACGATTTTCCAACGAGGCGCAAATGACGATTTTCCAACCAGGCGCAATTGACGATTTTCCAACCAGGCGCAAATGACGATTTTCCAACCAGGCGCAATTGACGATTTTCCAACCAGGCGCAATTGACGACTTTCCAACGAGGCGCAATTGACGATTTTCCAACCAGGCGCAATTGACGATTTTCCAACGAGGCGCAAATGACGATTTTCCAACGAGGCGCAAATGACGATTTTCCAACCAGGCGCAATTGACGATTTTCCAACAAGGCGCAAATGACGATTTTCCAACCAGGCGTAATTGACGATTTTCCAACAAGGCGCAAATGACGATTTTCCAACGAGGCGCAATTGACGACTTTCCAACAAGGCGCAATTGACGACTTTCCAACAAGGCGCAATTGACGATTTTCCAACCAGGGCAGTTGACGATTTTCCAACGAGGCGCAGTTGACGATTTTCCAACGAGGTGCAATTGACGATTTTCCAACGAGGCGCAGTTAACGATTTTTTAATGAGGCGCAGTTGACGATTTTAAAACCAGGCACAATTGACGATTTTTCAACAAGGCGCAGTTGACGATTTTCCAACCAGGCGCAGTTGACGATTTTCCAACCAGGCGCAATCGACGATTTTTCAAACAGGTGCAATTGACTGCTAACCAAATGCCCCCTAGACTAAGACTACGCTGCAGTCTATCATTATTTTTACACACACACACACACACACACCACACACACACACACACACACACACACACGCACGCACGCACGCACACACACACATGTATGCACACACTCAATCATCACTCGCACACATACACGCACACGCACGCACGCACACGTACACACATGTATACACACACACACACTCGCTCATCACTCATACACGCACGCAGGTACGCACGCGCACACACTACATGTAGGCTACATCCAGATACACACACACTGCACACACGCATAAGCACACAACCACACTCACGCACGCGTGCGCACACGCGCACATATACACGCACACACACCTACACACATGCGCGCGCACACGTGTCTTTATTCACATTTCACACGCATGGGATATAGCACATCAGCTTGCGAGAGAGAGAGAGAGAGAGCGGAATAAGACAAAGAAGAAGAACAACAACAGCAATAACAAGAAGAACAAGAAAAGAAACCAAGAAAGAAAGATATTTTAATACTTTCTTTTTCCTCCATCATTACACTATAGTCGGCTGAGTCCAAAGGGAGTTTACCCCTGAAACACACTACTGGGACACACAGGGACAAAACAAGAACAAACACTCATTTCCCGGCACCTGAAGACTTGGTTTCCGAAACAAACTTGTGAAAGGGGCAGGTGGGCTCGATATTAGAGTAAGTAAGCTAAGGGGACAAAACAGTTGACCAGTAGGACCAAGTAACTGACCACCCGTGAAGTCTTGGACGGGTCAAGTCAACGAGCAGTGAGTTTTTCTGTTGGTGCTACGGGGTGTGAATCTAATGGCTTGATTTCTTCCCCTTGGTGAAAATCTTCTTCTATTGCTTTTGTCTGGTCCGTCCGTCCGGCTGTTCGTCCGTTTGTCTCACAAACTATTCAGTCTATCATCATCAAATTTGGTATACTAGTTTGCCAAGATGTAAGCTATCCACTGGTGTATTTAGTCTAAGCATGGGATAAGCCCGCTGTGCCCTAGGCCCTTTGTGTCACAGGCCCGATATGTCCCACGTCAAAACTATTCAGTCTATCATCATCAAATTTGGTATACTAGTTTGCCAAGATGCAAGCTACCCACTGATGTATTTAGTCTAAGCATGGGATAAGCCCGCTGTGCCCTAGGCCCTTTGTGTCACAGGCCCGATATGTCCCACTTCTTTCCGGCCGTCCATCCGCCCGTGCGTGCGTCCTGTTTTCAGTTCTCAATGGTCTCCCCGCTGTGTGTACAGCCGACACATTCCGATTTCGGAGTAGCTCGGCGATGCTGCGAGGGGACTTTGCAGCCGCCCGGCGTTGCACTTGTTTTCTTGTTGTTGTAGTAGTTGTTGTTGTCCTTCTTCTTCTTCTTCTGGTTTATTGTTGTAGCTGTTAAATTGTTGTTTCTTGTTGTAGTTGTCGTTCTTCTTCTTGTTTATAGTTGTTGTTATTGTTTCTTGTTTATAGTTGTTGTTATTGTTTCTTGTTTATAGTTGTTGTTATTGTTTCTTGTTTATAGTTGTTGTTATTGTTTCTTGTTGTTCTTCTTCTTCTTGTTAGAATTGAAGGAACGGCCGGGAAAATGGATAGGGTTAGCAGGATTATGGTTGGGGTTAGGGTTAGAAATGAAACAAAAACCCACAAGACAAAATAGCCGCTTGCTGTTGCCGCCATCCAACGAAATTGCAAGTAGCCACCGGCAACGTGGAGTCCTGCATATAGCTCTCTGTGAGAGTAAAAGGCGTATTGGTTGAGAATGGAAATCCGTTTAAAGACCCACCAGAGCACGTGTCAAAATCACGGGTTTCACTCTTATAGCTGGAAAGAAATCTTGTTTTGACCAGGTTCAACTCCCATACAAATGCCCCCAAATTCAAACCGAATCGTCATTTTAAAAAGCAGCCTCAATTTGAAGTTGGGGACATTTGTATTTGGGTCACAGCTACCCAGATAAAAACAAGGGACTTAATCGTGGTGCGTCAGTGTGTCTAATGTCCTCAGACCTGGAACAAGTACTACATGCTAATGGAACATTTGTAGATATATACAGATAGTGTGACGATCCTGGAGGTACTGCAGTTCCAGGAAAGACACCCCATACTTTTTAGATTTATATAGATACTGAGTTGTAAATAATGTTAGTTATCCTCCGAAGTCGGAGTGTGGCTGCTCACGTGGCGGGGTAATCAAAAACGGTCACACGCACACGTAATGTTCTTATCCCTAGCTGGTGCATTTGTAGCATAGTGCTCAATTGCTTCGGCTGTTATGATGATCCCTGGAGTCTTCTAGCCAAGGTACGACAACAACAAATGTTAGTTAAAGAGAAACCAGAGTTGATGGAGACTTGGCCGTGGCGGAACTGATAGAAGGCATCATCTTATTTTTTGCTGGGTTGGGTTTTTTTTTGCGCGTGCGAAAGGGAAAGAGAGAGAGAGACAGAGGAGAAGAGAGATTAAGCGTGCCAAAGGCCTTCAAATTCATTGAACCTCATTAATTTTAGTGTCTAGGGCTAAGGTTTGTAACTACCTAAAACGCTCATTTGAGGTTAACTGGTCAGGTGTGCGCGCGCGCTTGTGTGTGTGTGTGTGTGTGTGTGTGTGTGTGTGCGTGTGTGTGCGTGCGTGCGTGTGGGAAATAGAGAGAGAGAGAGAATGTGAGAGAAAGAATGAGAGGGAGTGGGAAGGAGAGAGGAAGAGAAAGAGGGAGTTGGAGAGAGAGGGAGAAAGAGAGAGAGAGCGAGAGAAAGAGAACTCGGGCATTTAATGGATAATAGGCCACAGCCCCTTCCATGGAGTGAACACAACGAACTTAACCCTTTCACCGCCAAAGTCGCATTTTAGCACCACAGTGACTTAACACCTATGTCACTAAAAGGCATCAAATTGGGGTCTATTTTCCAAAGACCCTATTGTCTTAGTTTCGGGAAGTAAGGATAGACCTGATTTTATTTATGTCACAAAAGAATCCCCAATACTGCAGATGGATTTTGTTCTCTACCCAGGTCATTTAATGGAGATTTTTGGCTGAAATATGGCTGGCGGTGAAAGGGTTAATGGACAATTTCTACATACGATATAAGAATAGAATACGCTACCTCATTTAGAGAGAGAGAGGGGTGGTGGGGTAGGAACAGTAGGGCCTACGATAGTGACGCAGTGGGGGCATGTTTAACAAGGAGAAAAAGAGAGACCAAGATTCAAAACGTCATATCCGGGTCAATATAATTGGTGGGCGCGATCAGTATCCACGGACTTCTATACACGTGTATATAAATCCGTGCAGTATCTAATGGTTTGACCTAGCACTGTTTCTTTCGCTTTCTTTCATAGTTTGCTTTCAACACAGGCATGGACTGTTTCTCTGCTTTGACGTATTTGGGAACACACACATAGGCGCGCGCGCGCACAACCACGCACGGGCGCGCACGCACACATACACGCGCGCACAACACACACGCGCGCGCAACACACGCGCGCGCAACACACGCACGCGCGCACACGCACGCACGCACGCGCGCACACACACACACACACACACACACACACACACACACACACACACACACACATCCGTCCAATATCACGAGAAGTGGATACAGTAGACGTTAAATGAAACACACACACACACACGCGCACACACACACACACGCACACACACACATGCGCGCGCGCGCGCAGAGGGTGTAGAGCAAACCGTGTCACGTCTCTTCACACCTCCAGTAATCAAACTGCTCGCTTGAACAACTTATCAGCTCCATCCATTGTAGAAGAGTACAAATTATTTAAAGATTTTTGCTTTTTATATCGGACTAATTGACATGAGATACCCGTGTTTGATACACCTGGTGTTTGTTTCTGGATTTCTTCAGCTCTTAATCGTTGAAGGTAAGATACTCACTTTCCAATGTGTGTCAAACATAATTGTAGACGGAAATTATAGTGTAATTTAAGATGCTTTTGTTGTTGTTTACGTACCCTGGCTAAGCGACTCCAGGGATCATCCCAACAGTAGTGGTAGTAGTATTGATAAGGGATTCATATGGGCATCGCGGGCCTTGTGTGCCGAAGCACTTGAACACTATGATACAAATGATTCAGCTAGGGATGGGAACGTTACGCGCGTAGTGACCGGTTTGTTATTACCCCGCCACGTGGGCAGCCACTCACCGTCTTCGGAGGGCGGTGTGTGTGTGTGTGTGTGTGTGTGTGTGTGTGTGTGGATAATTCATGATAGATTGAATTAAAAAAAAAAAAAGGTCTATCTTTGCGCGCCTCTGTGGTTTTCCACACAGACCTAATAAAAAATACAAAGTTCACCTTTTCGATCTGCACGGGCCAAATGTCCTTGCGTAATTTCATTTCTCACTATTAGCTCCGTCGTATATATAAGCCAACAGACTAATTCTTCTTCTTCTTCAATCGCTCAGACAGTTTCCTGTCAGTTATGAGCGCAGATGCGTCATGCTGCCGTTATGCGCCTAACTAAGAACGTTAGGCCCAGCAAGTCCGACTTCGGCTGGAGGAGGAAATGTTTTTTGTGAAAGTGTTTCGTGAAAAAAGGCTGGTGAATGGATGGACCGGTAAGTCAGAAAGATTAGTAGATGACAGTAAGCAAAGGGAAAAGGCAGAGTCAAAGAGAGTGTCAGATTAGAGGAATTTAGAAGCACAGAACTTCCGACGACGAAAATGGATTTTTACGTCCTCTTGGTCTGAATCAGACACATATGGGACATTTGTAAATACAAATATGGTGGGAACAATACTGGAGGCAATGCCCGGAGGCAGTACGAAACCAGTAAAGTCCCGATTTTGTATTAATGCAGATAGTTGTAGCGGTGACCACGCCTCGGTTAAACCTCATCGGCTATGGCACCGCCACAAGTTAGTATAATAATAAAACAGTAGCACAGAACTTCCAGAAGGTGGGGAAACTATTTATCCAAAAGACCCCCCGGTATCTCCACGGGGAAACTGACTAATTGACATAGGATTCCCGTCTGTGATAATCAATGGATAGACCTATTGTTCGTGTTTGAATTTCTTCAGCTATTAGTTGTGGAAGGTAAGATAATCACTATTATCCACTATGTCTGTCTTAGAAATAGTTATATTAACGAGATAAATTTACTTGGATCGGGCAAAAAACAATGATCGATTTAGGACGCCCATTTTACCACCAGGTGGCAATCAAATCAGTAGGGGCTTAGCACGTTATATTCTTAGTTGGGGGTAGAGAGAGAGAGAGAGAGAGAGAGAGAGAGAGAGAGAGAGAGGGAGGGACTCATCTGTGTGTGTGTGTGTGTGCGTGCGCGCGCGCGCGCGCGCGCGCGTGTGTGTGTGTATGTGTGTGTATTGTTCTTCAGTTTAACGTACTTCCACTAAAAAGAACAACAACACAGACACACATCTGTATTGACAATACAAGAATAAGCTTGATGTGTGTGTGTGTGTGTGTGTGTGTGTGTGTGTGTGTGTGTGTGTGTATGTGTGTGTGTGTGTGTGTGTGTGTGCGTGTGCGTGCGTGTGCGTGTGCGTGTGTGTGTCTACAGTATGGTGTTCTCGCTGCTCCTCGGGAGATACCATAGGCATCAACAACCCCAGCAGTTCTACCCAAAACCTGGGCACCCAAGCAGGTGTGTGCGTGTGTGCGCGCGTGCGTGCGTGCGTGTGTGCGTGCATGCGTGAGTGTGTGCGTGCGCACGCGTCTGTGTGCGTGTGCATGCGTATGCATGCGCGCCTGTGCGTGTGTCTTAGTGTAAGACAGGCAGAAGAGTGACTGGATTCCCTAAATTATTGTATCTATATTATCATCATCATCAACATCATCGCCGTCATCATTATCACCATCATCATCATCACAACCAGCAAACTATCGACCTTCACCTGTTCCTCGTCATTTTCATCATCATTACCCTTTGTCCGAGTCTGAGTCTGTCTGTCTGTCTGTCTGCCTGTCGCCGTCCAGGTCGTCAGATGGTGCTGACAGGCTACGCGTCTCCTTGCTGCGGGGTGGTCAGTGAGTGGACGTTCTACGTGGGCAGGGCGGGAACTCTCTACCTCCAGATATGGAGGGAGGAGGCAGGGGGCGGCACTTACAGCCTGGTCGGACAACACTCCGCCACCATGACCTGTAAGTGTTTTTGTGTCTGTTTACTGGGGCAGCGGGTGGATGCCCCGTGCCTCTATACGGGGAGCTGGACAACTCCACCCCCTCCACGAGGCTCTCCCCGTGGGGGTACCGGGGGGGGGGGGGGGGGTGTTTCGTACCAGGGAGATGGAGAAAGAGTCGACAGCAAGCTAGCCGAACGACTCCATGCCAAGGATTTTGTGTACTCCCAGTCTCCCCGTGGGGGATACCGGGGGGGTCTTTCGTACAAATAGTTCCCCCCAGTTTCTGGAAGTTCTGTGCTCGTATCTTCCTCTAATCTGTTACTCTCTTTGAAATCCATTATCTTGAACAAATTTGGTGTTTATTATGCCTATGTTGAAATATTGGTGTGCTAATCCTTTCTCTCCTGCACAAATGTGTTCTTTTATGTCTATATTGTTATATTTGTGATATCGATATTTTTTGTTTGTTACAGCGGACTCGTACGAGGAGACCATCACTCTGGCTGCCGGCGATCAAATCCCTATAGTTTCTGGAGATCTGGTTGGATGGTAAGGCCGGGTTCACAGTAGACGCGTAAATTCCGTACGGAAAACCCTAATTAAGTGGAAGAAAGAAGGATAAAAGTTTCCGCATATAGGGGAAATTTGGACACGTGCGCAAATATTTTCCCTTCTTTGTTTCACTTATTTATGGATTACGCACGGGTTTCCGCATGGAATATCCGCTTATGTGTGTACACGGTCTAAGTTTTTGGACGCACGCACGCACGCGCACACACACATACACACACACACACACACACACACACACACACACACACACACACACACACACACACACACACACACACACACACACACACACACACACACATCAAGCTTATTCTTGTATTGTCAATACAGATGTGTGTCTGTGTTGTTGTTCTTCTTCTTCAGTTTAACGTCCTTCCACACATGCACACACACACACACACACACACGCACACACACACATACGCACACACTCACACACACACACACACACACACACACACACACACACACACACATCAAGCTTATTCTTTTATTGTCAATACAGATCAATTTGACTTGACTTGACTTGACACAGAGACACACACGACAAACAGTAGTGAAACACACACGCACGCACGCACACGCACACGCACACGCGCACACGCACACGCACGCACGCACACACGCACGCGCACGCACACGCACACACACACACACACACACACACACACACACACACACACACACACACACACATCAAGCTTATTCTTTTATTGTCAATACAGATCAATTTGACTTGACTTGACATGACACAGAGACACACACGACAAACAGTAGTGAAGCACACACACACACACACACACACACACACACACACACACACACACACACACACACACACACACACACACACACACACACACACACACACACACACACACACACACACACACACACACACACACACACACGGCAGTTACTATTATAACCCTTTAACAAATCCATGCTAAGAAATCTTCAGAAATCTTCCAAGCATAAGAGGGAATTTGACACGTGACGTGGGGGGTCTTAAAGGGGAAAAAAGTGCTGACAGCAGAGGGTCACCCAGAGTCATGACCTGGGTGCGGCCCGCCCCCCCTTAGAGTGTAAGGAGTTCATGGCAGAAACGCTTGATTCGGGGTGGGTGGGGGGTGTGGGGGTGGGGGGTGCTTCTTCTCTGAAGACCCTATGTTGACCGGCTCTCCGTAAAGTGTCTTTTCACTAAATTGTTTTGACGTTCAGGATAGGTATTCTGACGTTCAGAATAGGTATTCTGACGTATTCTGACGTTCAGGATAGACGCTTGATTGAGGGGGTGGGTAGGGGGGGGGGGGGGGGGGGCGCGGGTGCTTCTTCTCTGAAGACCATCTGTTGACCGGCTCTCCGTAGAGTTTCTTGTCACTGCCCTTTTTTTTTCTTTTCTTTTTTTATCAACCAGGTATTCTGACGATCAGGATATCATCCCCTATAAGAACGCAGGGACGTACACGGGTTACTATCAAACGACCAACACTGTGGTTTATGTGGGAGGTACCATATCGCAGCCCGCTTCCTCCTTCAGCGGTCGGACCTACGCTGTGAAAGCGATTCTGGACACTGGTAAGAACAGGGGCGGATCAAATGATGTGTAGGGGGTGGGGTCCGTTGGGGGTCCAGGGAGCGTCATAGGTTCCGGGTTAAAGGACAATGCCCTTTGGGGGGGGGGGGGGGGGGGGCAGAAATTTGGGCTATTTTAGTGATTATTACGACAACAATTTTGATCCCTTTTTTTCACCCTTGTATATAAGGTACATCTTGGGCTAGAGGAACCCCCCCCCCCTCCCCGATCCGCCCCTGAAGAGAACTCAATGAAGTTTAATGTGAGGCCACCGACCTTAACACATTTGGAGGTGCACTTAGACTTAACCCTTTCAACGCCAGCCATTTTTCAGCGAACATTTTTCCATTACACTTACTGGGGTAGAGGACAGATTATGTCTGCAACATTGGGGATTCCTCTGTGACATGCGTGAAACAGGGCCTATCCTTACCTCCCAACATTAAGAACATAAGGTCACTGGATACCAGACCCTCATTTGATGCCTTTCAGTGACATGGGTGTTAAATTATTGTGGTGCCAAGAGGCGACAGTGGCGATGAAAGGGTTTTAATATGCACACAAAGCTAAGGCGAATGAATAAGGCAAGCAACACAGGGTACAAAATCGTAAATGTGGGGTTCGAAACCAAAATCCAAAGCAGGTTTAGGGTTTTTAAAGGTGTGCTGTTAGCATAACCTGTTCCCTTTGATTTAGGGCATAGTTTAATTCTAGACACCAGACAGACAGACAGAGAGAGAGAGAGAGAGAGAGAGAGAGAGAGAGAGAGAGAGAGAGAGAGAGAGAGAGAGAGAGAGAGAGAGAGAGAGAGAGAGAGAGAGAGAGAGAGAGAGAGAGAGAGAGAAGATAGAGAGAGAGAGAGAATGAAAGTTTTCTGCCTTGATTTGGCTATGTCAGACCAATAATTGACATAGGCTAGAACACCATGGCTACATCAAAAAATTGTAATGCAGGGATTGTCTTTAGCCATGACAAGCTCCTAGCATAACATCATCAGTCTGCAAAAATCCCCCCGAAGATGGAGTGTGGCTGATTACGTGGCGGGGTAATCAAAAACGGCCACACACACGTAATGTTCGCATCCCTAGCTGATGCATGTGTACCATAGTGTTCAAGCGCTTGGGCTGTTGGGATGATCCCTGGAGTCTTTTAGCCAGGTTACGTCATCAAACAAACAAAATTCTGATGCTGACAGGCAACAGCCCCGCTTTCACCACTCTGGATGA
>CM065698.1:5351404-5366404 GCA_017654935.2 Phymorhynchus buccinoides | reverse complement strand
CCCGTAGTCCTCTTCTTTATTCTTCATCGTCATCATCATCATCATCATCATCATCTATTGTTTTTATTCTTGTTCTTCTTGTTCTTGTTCTTGTTCTTGTTCTTCCTCTTCTTCTTCTTCTTCTTCTTTTTTTGTCATGCTCTTCTCTTTGTTGTTGATGATGGTTTTTTTCCTTCTCGTTCTGTTTCTTCTTCTTCTTTCTTTCTTTCTTTCTTTAGCCCCTCAGCTCCCACTCTCTTCCTTCTCCTCCTTTTTTTTTCTCTTTTTGTAACAGCTTTTTTAGTGAAAAAACCCGAACCCCTAAACTGTGTCTCAATGTGCTTTAGATTAGCTATATGTTGACGCCTTTTGTCAAATAATGTTATGGTGTATATTGCAATCCTGTGTACATCTTCATTATTGTCTTTTTGTTCCAATGTGGACGCCGTGATTACGATTAGAGGGGGGGGGGGGGGGGGGGGGGGGGGGGGGGGGGGGACCGGTTTGAACCGAAAAACCGGTGCTAAACTTTCGCGGTTCGAAAAACCGGTTCGAGTTGCTGTGAACCGTTTTTTTAAACTGCAAACTGAAAGTAGTAAGTTTTTCTTAGAATAACGCATTCTTTTCGAAAAACAACACTGATTCTCAGCGCAGATTGGGTGTTTGTAAACCAAGAGTAGCTGTTTCTAGTTTGTGGTGGTGTATGGCTTTGACTTTGACTGAGTGTTGAGTTGAGTGTGTGTATAAGTCATAAAGTTCTTTATTGTGTGTGTGTGCGTATGTGTGCGCGTGCGTGCGTATGTGTGCGCGTGCGTGCGTGTGTGTGAATATTCTGACAAATAAATATGTGTTTGCATAGGTGAAACAAGTGATGCGAGTACTGGTTAATAAAACCGGTTCGGTAAAACCGGTTCGCAGAGGGAAAACCGGTTTAAAACCGGTTCGGATTACGATTACTTCCACTGCAAAGCTATTTTTATGTGTGCGGGAAATTATTAGTATTTCATTATTCATTAACCAATCTGGTGTATTTTGATAGCTTGTTGTTGTTGACGTCCCCTGGCTAAAAGACTCCAGGGATCATCCCAACAGCCGAAGCGCTTGAACACTATGGTACAAAATGCACCAGCTAGGGATGAGAACAGTACGCGCGTGACCGTTTTTGATTACACATAATACCCCGCTAAGTGGGCAGCCACACTCCGTCTTCACGGGGGTGAATTTGGATTGTTTGTGTTCATCGCTTTGCCAGGGTCCCTTCTTTTCCAACCTGAACGCTGTCATGACCACCACGGGAAACCTGGCTGCAGGGACAGTGATCTACTCCGTCACTTCCGTCGACGATGACGTCAGCAGTGGGGATGACGTCACCACCACTTTGGACTCGACGACTCCGACCTCCGATTTCAGCTTCGACGCTGTGACGGGTATAGTAGTAAAAAAAATAATGATGCGAGAGTTTCTCTTTTCGAATTTTAAGTTTTTGTTTTTTCTCGATCTTTTCCTCCATTTTCAACTTTGTTTGATTTTGGGTGAGATTGTTATTGTCTAGCGATAAGAAATATTACTCAATATGCACGCCTGATAGATAGTTTAGGATTTAGGGCCTTCTCGTGATCCAGAAAGGCGGTTAATATGTTCTGTTAAAATTAAGATTTTGGTTTCGCAGCAGCTTTCGTAAGTTTTGTTTAATCTCTCTCTCTCTCTCTCTCTCTCTCTCTCGCGCGCGCGCGCGCGCGTTTGTGTGCGTGTGCGTGCGTGCGTGCATGCGTGTGTGTGTGTGTATGTGCGCACGATTGTTATATATATATATATATATATATATATATATATACATCTGAAGAAAAAAACACAACAAATCCTTTGTAAGTTCTAATTTTTTATCCAAGCTTTCGAGGGAGTAACCCCTCTTTTTCAAGGTACAGAACTGACAAAGGTAGAAACACCACGTAAAAAAGACTTATGACGTAGAACGATGACATTACATAGAAACTAAGCCAACTAAAATGACGTATCCTTAAACTTTATCATTGCCTTGTCAAACACTCCCCCCCCCCCCCCACCCCCCACACCCCCCACACACATATCACCCTCTCCCTACCCTCTCTCCTCTCACTATAAAAAGTGAAAATGTAGGATAAGTCAATACAATTATGAAAAATGAAGTGACAATTAAACCCTATTTAATGAAGAAATGTTTCTTCTAAATTAAAACCAATAATTATGCTAAAACTAAAGACACGATTTGTTTATCAACAAAAGGTATTATTAGGACTGAGCAAAAAGTCTATGACTCTAGTGAATGGAGTGACGTAGAAAAGCAATGAATGGATGACGCAAGTTTTGAATGACGTGATGGTATGACGAAATAGGCGGCACACTTGTTCTGAATGAAACGACGTACATGATCTATCTTTTTATCTCTTCACCATCTTCTTCCCTATCCCCTACTCCTCAAATATCCTCCCCCACTACCATCCTCACCCCCACCCTCACCCCCACCCTCACCCCCACCCTCCAACCTTCTCTCAACCCTCCCCTCCCCTCCCCCCTATCCTGCCCCCCCCCCCCCCCACCACACACACACACACACAACCCCCTTATGTTTCCGTGTTCGCCTTTTTTGGCCATCACTTTTTCTTTTTCTTTTGATTTTGTTGTTGATTTCACTTTGTCTTGTCGTTCAGTCCAGTTGGATGTTCTGATCTTAGTTTATGCATCCAGAACTTCTCCCGCTCCTCCCTACGCTTCCTGTCATCCAGGAACTGCTTTTCAATGGGCAGACACCTCATGTCCTGCAGGCAGTGGTCTGGCTGGTTAAAGTGCAGAGTCACCAGGGTTCCCACGTTCTGCCTGATGTGGCTCCTGTGTAGAGCAAAGCGAGTCTTCAGGCTGTTGCCCGTCTCCCCAATGTACTGCGACCTGGGGCATTTCCGGCAATACAACAAATACACAACGTTAGACGTTGTGCATGTCATATGGTGCCGGATATGGAAGGATTCCCCAGTCACAGCACTGGAGAAGCAGGTGGCCTCCTGAAGATGCTCGCGACAGGTGACACACATCTTGGCACACCTGAGAACTCCTGGCGCTTGTATATATATATATATATGTATGCGTGTGTGTGTGTGTGTGTGTGTGTGTATGTGTATGTATGTATGCGCGTAATTGTAGGCCCGCGTTACGTATCTGTGAAAACATTGCATCTCGTTGGAATTCGTTTTTTCTTTTTCTTTCTTTCTTTTTTTCTTTTTCTTCCTTTCTTTCTTTCTTTCTTTCTGTTTTAATCTGCTATATATTTTTGTTTAAACAGGGGATGTAACTGTGAGCAGCACACCGCTGACCGTCGGTGACTACACCCTGACTTTCACCGTCACTGACTCCTGTGGTCAGACCGCTACCAATACCCTGACCGTCACTGTCTATAACCAGGTATGATCATCATCGTCATCATCATCATCATCGTCATCATCATCATCATCATCATCATCATCGTGGTCATCATCTTCATCATCATCATCATCGTCGTCGTCGTCGTTGTCATCATCATTATCATCATCGTTGCAGTCGTCATCATCATCATCATCATCATCATCATCATCATTATCATCATCATCATCGTTGTAGTCGTCATCATCATCATCATCGTCGTCGTCGTCATCATTATCGTCGTTGTCATCATCATCATCGTCATCATCATAATGTCATCATCATCATATGTTATCATCATCATCATCATCATCATCATTATCACTATCATCATATGTTGTCATCATCATCATCATCACTATCATCATGTCATCATCATCATCATCATCATCATCACTATCATCATATGTTATCATCATCATCATCATCATCATTATCATCACTACTATCATTATATGTCATCATCATCATCATCATCATCATCATCGTGGTCATCGTCGTCGTCCTCATTAATTTTCTCCCTCCTCATCGTCATCATAATCACCATGATCATCACGGCCACTATCATCAGCATCAGCCCATTTTGAACTTTTCGCCCTCACTCACGCGGACGTAAACGCAAAAACGCCTTGACCACCACAAACTACTGCCTGTGACCGTGTCAACTTCAGGCGCCCGTCATTTCCTCCCTTCCCTCCACCGTTGACGTCAGAGAGGATGTGACGTCAGAGACCCTGCTGCACACGGTGACGGCGAGTGACGCGGACGGTGACGTCATCACGTGCGTCATCAGTAACGCCTCTCCTTCCACGGCCCCCTTCTCCGTGAAGTTCCTCAACAACGGATCGGGCCTGGGTCAGTGGTTAGAAATAATGCATTCACCCCTCGACTGCCAGATAAAATTAAAGAAAATTATCATTGGGCAAATCATGCCTAGAAAAAGACAACTGATAGAGCCAATCTGTCAAAATGGTCTGGGGATATTACTCTCTTGACTGTGTAAGAGCAAAAGCCAGCATATCAGGGTTGTTCCGCTTTATCTTGTGATGTCATCAGTGATGTCATCAGGTCAGTACGTAATACGTTGGTGGCAGTCAAGGGGTTAATATCATAATTTTATATTACGCGTCTTTTGTGGTAGTACTGTTTGGTGCGGTATCCATTTCGTTCATTCAATTCCATCATTTCAATTGGGCTTTACAGAAAATATCAATTAATTTAGACCACCCTTCAGGGGCTAAAAACAGAAACACAAACAAACAGTATAAGAAAAAGTGTCCAAATTGTCGACTTTACTAATAATACAGTTGAGCCTCCCTTATAAGACCTTCAAAAATCATCCGAAATGAGGTCTTAGAGGGAGGTAATTTTAATACTTACAAAGAAGAGCAATGTCTCAGAAAAGTTGGTCTTATATGGGAGGGAGTCTTATACTGGGAGGTCTTATAAGGGAGGTTCCACTGTATTGTCTGTAATGTCTTCCTCTGGGAAAAAATAGGATAAATGACAAGCTACAAATCTATTTATATTCAGACAGCTGTAAAAAAAAAAGAAGTCATAATTATTATGGTTTGTAAGTCTAAAAAGTGTCCGCGTTTCACTTTGTGAACGATCAAATATTGTAATAATTATTTGCCAATGAAAGAACTCTGTTTCCACCTGACATTTGTGACCCAGCACCACGAAAGAGACATTAAGTCACTGGGCTAGTTTCTCACAGCAGGCTTGGAAAGTCAACAATCTCATTTTGTGGTCAATTTTGAGTTATGCGTATTTTCGTGTTCTCTAACATCTTATATTTCATGTTTATAAAGGACAATCTTTAATATGATCTCTAAATGGTCTTAGACATGCTTTGAAACGAGTAGGTCGATGCATTTTCTTCAGCTTGGCTAGACTTTAGACTGTATTTTCTCAAAATGGCCGACGCTCACCCTACCAACTTTAAATGCTCATAACCCTGGAACGGACAAAAGATACAAGGATGATTCTTGTATCATTAGAAACAGAAGTATCTGAAGGTTTCAAATGTACAATAATCTCAGAATTGTCAGTTTGACACTTAATGTCCCTATCTATTCTAACCATACTGACCAACACTCAAAACAATAGCGGAAACACCTCAATTTTGAAACCAATGACCTAGCAGCATATAAAACGAAAGTAGCAAAGGACCGCAACTCCCCTTACCGGAAGCCCGCTTACTCCCCTTTCGCTTCCGGTCACGCGGTCTATCTCAGAATGGTCAGTTTGACACTTAGTGTCCCTTTTTTTTAAAACTCTTTCTTCCGTTCGTTCGCCAGAGAACGGGATTTATCTGGACGCCAATCCAGGACTGGACTACACAGCAGTGTTCAGCTACACCCTGACCATAGACTGCAGTGACGGGGGCTATGGCTCGGACACGGACTACTTCTATGTCTACGTGGTGCAGAACGGGATGCCCCTCATCTCTAACCTACAGAGTATGGGATTTATTTCTCTGTGCCTGTTTCCCCCCCTGCATGTACCTCAGTATGCAGTTATGTTACACTCAGGGTTCCTGATTTGTTTTCTCTTTGTACGCTCACCTCCTGTATAGAATTTTAAGGGATATTTTCGCCCCCAGTTTCAAATTGTAAAGGTTCGAGACAAAAATATGCGAGAAACTACCACAATTTCCATTCGCGCGCGCGCACGCACGCACGCACGCACGCACGCACGCACGCACACACACACGCACGCACGCACGCACGCACGCACGCACGCACACGCACACACACACACGCACGCACGCGCACACACACACACACACACACACACACACACGCGCGCGCGCGCGCGCGCACACGCGCTCACGTCACTGTTTTTTTATGTTTGCGGAACAACCTGTTCCTTCTTTGATGACGACGACAATGATGATGACGATGAAGATGACGACGATGAAGATGACGACGACGATGCTATCCATGATGATGCTAATATATTACAGACGACACGACCATCTCCACCAGTACAGCCATCAACACTCCCGTCTTCACAGTGACTGCAGAGGACGCAATGATGATGACGACGATGATGATGACGACGACGATGCTATTCATGATGATGGTGTATATTACAGACGACACGACCATATCTACCACCACAGACATCAACACTCTCATTTTCACAGTGACGGCAAAGGACACATGATGATGACGATGATGATGATGATGGCGACGACGACGCTATCCATGATGATGATAATATATTACAGATGACACGACCATATCCACCAGCACAGCCATCAACACTCTGATTTTCACAGTGACGGCAGAGGACACATGATGATGACGACGACGACGATGATGATGATGATGATGATGATGATGATGATGACGACGACGATGCTATCCATGATGATGTATATTACAGACGACACGACCATCTCCACCAGCACAGCCACCAACACCCCAGTCTTCACAGTGACGGCAGAGGACAGTGAGGGTGACACCCTGACTTTCTACCTCGCCTGTGAACACTCCTCACCATGCCCCTTCTCCATATACTCCCTATCTTCAAGTGAGCCTTCTCTCTGTGCCTGTCTCTGTCTCTGTTTCTGTCTCTCTTTGTTTTCGTCTGTCTGTCTGTCTGTCTGTCTCTCTCTCTCTCTCTCCCCCCTCTCTCTCTCTCTCTCTTTCTCTGTGTGTCTGTCTAACTCCCTCTCCCTCCACCCTCTCTCTCTCTTTCTTTCTCCCTCTCTCTCTCCCTCTCTTTTCCCCCCTCTCCCTCCCTCCCCTTCTCCTTTTCTCGTTCGACCGCTCTCTAGCTCTCTCCCTCTCTGCTCTCTCTCTCTCTCTCTCTCTCTCTCTCTCTCTCTCTCTCTCTCTCTCTCTCTCTCTCTCTCTCTCTCTCTCTCTCTCTCTCTCTCTCTCTCTCTCTCTCTTGTTCCACCTCTCCCACCATGTCCCTTCTCCACATACTCACTGTTCTCATGTTGGTGCTCTCTGTCTCACTCTGTCTCTCTCTGTCTCTGTCTCTCTCTGTCTCTTGCTCTGTCTGTCTGTCTGTCTCTTTGTCTCTGTCTCTCTGTGTGTGTGTGTGTCTCTCTCTCTCTCATCCACTTCCTCCTCCTTCTTCTTCGTCTTCTTCTTCTTTTTCTTCTGCTTCGATTACTCAGACAGGTTTCTGTCATATGAGCGTAGACGCGTCATGCTGCCGTTATGCGCCTAATAGTTAGGCCCAGCATGTCCGACGTCGGCTGAAGAAATCTTTATTTGTAAGAATTTATAGAAAAAAGGCAGGAGGATGGACCAGTAAGATAGAAAGATAGTAGGTTAAGTAAGCAAAGGGAAAAGGCAAGAGTCAAGGAGAGTGGCAGAATGAGAGGGAAAATCCCCTGTACCCAGGTTCAAACTCGGGTTTATGTATTGCATACGAAGCGAACGGCGTTACCCCTGTGCCACACTACGAACAGTGAAAACACATGTCTTATAATTATATAAGTGATAGTTCTTAATTAAGTGACATCGACATAATTGATTTCTCACTTTCATATTGATAATATAATTTGATCCAAAAAGGTGGGGTTGTGTTTGTGATATCCACAATTAAAAAAAAAAAAAATTCTTTCTTTTTGTAGCGGGTGTGGTCTACCTTTCTTCTTCGCTGCTGGGCTCAACATCCCCTGTATATCAGCTGAACATCAATGTGACTGACTCCTACAGCACCACTGTAAATCACCGTTTAACTGTGGTTGTGTCAGGTAAAATGCGTGTTTGTGTGTGTGTGTGCGTGTGCGTGCGTGCGTGTGTGCGCGCGCGCGTGTGTGTTTGTGTTTGTGTGTGTGTGTAGTTATGTGTGTGTGTGCGTGCGTTCGTGCGTGTGTGTGTGTGTGTGTGTGTGTGTGTGTGTGTGTGTGTGTGATGTGTGTGTGTCCGTGCGTGCGTGTGTTTCTTTGTTTGTTTGTTTGTGTGTGTGTGCTTGTGTGTGTGTGCGTGCGCGCGCGCGCGCGTGTGTATGTGTGTGTGTGTGTGTGTGTGTGAGCTGAACGCCACTCACTGGTCAGTGGTCGGTGCAGAACACACAAAAAACCCTCTCGATTCTGATGGGATTCGAACCCCAAACCTCCCAGCCCGATAGATGTTTCTGATAGTACATCATGTGGCTTTCTCGCAACGAATTCTGTCATGTTGTTGTTGTTAACAGATCTGAACGTGGCCCCTGTCCTATCCAATCTACCACAGACCATCCAGGTGTCGGAGGACACCACACTGGGCACGTTACTCTACCAGCTGTCTGTCTATGACGAGGACGGCGACACCAGTTTCTCCTTTGACGTCATCTACACGCCCCCTACCGGCGTCAATTTGTTTACCATCGATAGTTCAGGTAGGTATAAAAGTTCTGGTTCTCTCAGTTTCGTGACATCTGTATTGTTACTAATTCGGGACTTTCCTGGTGTCGCACTGCCTCCGGGCATTGCCTCTTGGATCGTTCCCACCATCTTTGTATCTACTAATGTAGAAGAAGAATTAGGGGGGA
This sequence comes from Phymorhynchus buccinoides, assembly GCA_017654935.2. Classification (NCBI taxonomy): domain Eukaryota; kingdom Metazoa; phylum Mollusca; class Gastropoda; order Neogastropoda; family Raphitomidae; genus Phymorhynchus; species Phymorhynchus buccinoides. Next base: position 5,357,491 of record CM065698.1, on the reverse strand, counting down.
TCTTATTGAAACTTACAAATTATTCAATGGCCATATTGATTTGTCATGGGATACATTTTTTGAATCACCACAGTATAATCTAACAAGAAATTCTGATGGGAAGATATTTATCAAAAGGTGTAATACTAATATTAGAACAAATGTTTTCAGTAACAGAGTTGCTAACATGTGGAATGAATTTCCTTTTGAGTTAAAATGTGCACCAAATACTAACATCTTCAAAACTCGTCTTGATGAATTTCCAAAATTTATTAGTATATTTAGAAGCTTTGATTAATGTATTTTATAGGAAATTTTTTTAGCCGTATAAACCTTGACCTATGTAATACCTGCCAAAGTTTAAAACGATGGGACTCCTAAAAAGCCTCACGGCTTGTACTGTCCCTAACTACTACTACTACTACTACTAATGTCCCATATGTGTGTGTTCCAGACCGGAGGACGTTAAACAGATTTTCATCTCAGTTTCGTGACAATCACCCTAAGGCCGTGTACACACATAAGCGGTAATACCATGCGGAAACCCGTGGGCAATCCATAAATAAGTGAAACCAAGAAGGGAAAGATTTGCAGCACGTGTCCGAATTTCCCCTATATGCGTAAACTTTCATCCTTCTTTCTTCCTCTTATTTAGGGTTTTACGCGTCTAATGTGAACGCGGCCTTAATTTAAGGCCCTTCTTAATAGGCCATTCATTTGGATCACGATCCTGGTTCGCAGGGTTCGACGAACTCTTGATCGTTCGTTCAAGAGTTCGTCATCCTCCTTGTGTCTTAATCAAAGTCGAACTAGGTTTGACAAACCTAGTTCGAGGGGGATGACATACCCTTCGTTCAATGGTTCGGAGTTCGGACAACATGTTCTCCGAACCTGGCGATCCTTTTTTCTGATTGGTTTTTGATTGGTTGAAACCAAGAGCGCTCTTCTTCGTGAAAGGAAGTGTTTGTATTAGCGTCTATTTTTAGCTACGAAGAACGACAGAGAGATTGGCGTACAATGGACCAGTTTCGAGCGTACACAAGTCTCGGCGCATTCCGACTGTTCATTTCTGTCTGGGTTCGGGACATTTGGTTATGAAGAGCTGTTTTGCTTCTGCAGACAAACAGAATTTGGACGCATGTTTGCTTGTGACAATCCATTTTTGCATGCGTTTGTCTGAAATCAAAGCCCAAGGGTGTAAAGTTTTGCCCTGGATGGAAGTTCAGTTTAACGTCGCGTATCGGCTTTCGCCATGTACGACGGGCTGAACAAACCAACCAGGGTATAAACAAAAATTTATGTTCCTGAATCACTCTTAGCCAAAAGGCCGAGAAGCGATCAGGGTTGAAATCCCTGACTGTGCACCTCAACAAGACTCGCAGCACAAAAAACAAAAAGTCTGGTGTGTGTCTGTGTTTGTGTGTGTGCTTCAGACTGATAATCATGCTATTGCATAAAAATATTACTTAATCAGTATCATGTGCACATCTGTTTGTGTCAAAAAGTAAAGTGTGTGCTCCTATCCAGGGGCGGATCGGGGGTTGGAGGGGGGTGGGTGATTCCAGGGCTTACGGAACCCCCCCTCCCTGCCCCAAGCATGTACCGTATACAAGGTTGAATGGTAAAAACAATGGCTCGATTTTGGTTTTTATGATCACTAAATTGCAAAACATTCGGAGGGCTTCGCGCCCTGATGTCCCAAAAGGGCATTACCCTTTAACCCTGAACCTTTGCAGCTCTCTGGACCCCCCGGTGGACCCCCCCCCCCCCCCCCCCCACACACACACACACTCCATCCCTTACGAATCACTTGGTCCGCCCCTGCAGTATTTCTTTCCTGAACACAGCCAAATGTTGCTTCTATGTCATACATTTTAAATCGAAAATCGCCTTCTTCTGAATTGACAAAATAAAATCAAGCTGTTTTATTCTGGATTATTACATTTTTGGGGGTAAATTATAGCTAGCGATTTCAGGCTTTTTCATGACCCCAGGGGTCATTTGTTAGATAAAAAGAGACCGAGTGTTGAAACACTTCTTATGAGTAAAATACAAATGAACTCGATACACGTATAATATTACATTCTACCTCTAGTGCTGCTTTTGACTCTTCTAACACCATGGTCGAATACATTCGTCCTAGTATCACTACATTAGGTATTAGGTATTAGGTAGCCTACTTTATAGTCACAGAGGCGTCTCTGTGAAATTCGGGTTGCTCCCACCTGGAGAGAGCCTCGCAGCCAGAGGCACGCCACACAACCTTTTTTCCTTTTGCATGCTAAAAAATTACTCTCACCAAATGCAAAAAAAAATCACTACCAAGTACCCTACCATGACTTTTTTTGTTTTTGTTTATTTTTAGACCTTAACGGACTGCTTCTTCTATTAAAGCGAAATGTACACATTCGGGGAAAAAAGCTTATATTACAAAAAGCTTCAGCTTCGTGAGGGATTCAGCCTTTTTCAGTCGCCTTCCAGCTTAAAATCTAATTTCTCAATCTCATGCCTGTCGCCTGTTTCCGTGGTGGGGGTGGGGGTGCTCACGTGTACAGACACCTTAGGGTGTTTGCATTTATTGCATTTTATTGGGTGTGTTTTTGTGTGTGTATCGATCGACTGCAAGATATATGTCCTTGTTCCAATGAGATGGGGACAATAGAAGGATTTATTTGTTTATTTATTTATTTATTTTCATTTTATTTTTTTCCATTATAGTCCCGTCAACAGCTATGGTCATCTCAGGACTGTCACCGCGTAAAGTTCGACCACTTATTACAAAACACTTATCAATGTATCCCACCAACGTTCAACAATCTGAAAACAACAAGACATACAATACAATTCATAACATGACACCTCCATCATTGCACCCTATAGCACATAAGTCCACACAGTGCTGGAAACGTTGAGCCACTCTACTCTATTTATCGGATCCGGGTTTATAAAAAAAACAGTAAAAAAAGGATAACAAACACATACTAGTAAAAAAAAAAACACATAAAAATTGCCATATACTAGGCAAATATGCACTGCAGAATGGACAACAGGTGCCCACTCAAGCGCGCAAGGTCTCACGTGTGGACGCCAGTGAACAATAAAAACAACTGGAATGTCATAAATTGTCCGATAGATCAGAGAAAAAAGGAACATTCAAAAGATAGATTTGTAAGGAAAGATGAAAGAACAGATTGAAGATCCGGGGAGACAGAAATCTGACGAAATGGAAAATTACAGATCTTGTCGGGAGACTTTATGGGTGATTGGTTGATTGATTGATGCCTGCTATACCGTTTCAGCCCTCACCGTGTCCCTGTCCACCAATGAAAGCCTGGACTACGAGAGCCAATCAGAATACAGCATGAACGTGACGGTCAATGACGGCACTGACGCGTCATCCTGGGCCGTGCTGACGATACAACTGGCTGACGTCAACGAGGCACCAGAGCTTCTCAAGACATACTACTACATCTCACAGGACGAAGGGCTGGTTAGATATAGATTGCCTTGTATTATCACACAGTGCTCCTAATCGTCCCGCAAAACAAGGGGTCCCAGGGACTCCTTCACTTACAATATAGAGGGTCCTAGAGGCGGGATGGAGGGTCTCAGTGGCATTGCGAATGTTAAAAAGAATTTTTCTAGTGCATCCCTGGGACCCCCTGCACATTCGTTTAGAGGGTCCTTTAGAATTTTAGTGCTTCATAGACCCACAAAAGGGGATCCCTGGAAGCACTGTCGCATTTCTTTTTTTGGCTCACTCGTGTTAACGAAGTTAGCGAAGTGAGTCTATAATATGATAGTTGTTCGGTTGTGTGTGTGTGTGTGTGTGTGTGTGTGTGTGTGTGTGTGTGTGTGTGTGTGTGTGTGTGTGTTCCCTCGTGATTTAGGCTCCACTCTCTTTCTCTTCTCTCTCTCTTGCCTTTAGGTCTGTTTCTGCTGTATACCATTTATGTCAAACGTGTGTGCTCGCTTTGTATTGCATTTTTGTTTGAATGCGTTATGAATGTTAACGTGTGTGTGCGCTTTGATTTGATTTATATCAAGATTCAGCGCCGTATATATACCGTATGTTGTTGTGTGTGCGTGTGCGTGTGCGTGTGCGTGCGTGTGTGTTGCGTCCGTGGTCTAATCTCCAAACTTTAGCGTTGGCATTTTCTCGGGAAATAGAAGGCGTACATTGTTCAAACTGTGCATGCACATGGATGTTTATGCAAGCTTTCAAACACTAATGGTTTGAATAAATTAAATACTTAAAACAGCACTGTAAACAGACTGCAAACAAATGACAATTTAGATTGTTTGAAGCCAATAAATTGATTTGATTGATTGATTGATTGATTGATTGATTGATTGATTGACAGTGTCTCTCATGCGAATGGTTCCGGGTTCGATTCTCGGCAAAGGTACTTTCTTCTTTTTTATTTGGTATTCATTAACGGCAGTTTCATTTGTTCCCCATGACAGCACAGTGATATGCAAATGATCTCCAGCGACTGTCACTGCATTGCCATGGGGAAAGAGTGAAAAATGTTCACGTGTATTGAGACCTTTAGGGATGGATAAGGCCGGGTTCACATTAGACCTAAATAAGTGGAACAAAGAAGGATAAAAGTTTACGCACATAAGGGGAAATTCGGACACGCGCGCAAATCTTTTCCCTTCTTTGTTTCACTTATTTATGGATTGCGCACGGGTTTCCGCATGGAATGTCCGCGTATGTGTGTACACGGCGTAAATCTCTATCTTGTTTTGTTTATAGATTTCACTTTTTTTCCCCTTTCAACCCAGGCAGGGACGGCCTTCAACGCCCCGTCCATTCTGGTGTCTGACCCTGACCTTGGTGACACTTTGACCTTCAGCTTTGACCTCAGCGGGTCAAACGTCAGCTGCAGCCTGCTTTCATTGGACAGCGCCACGGGGCTGATGGGATATGAGAGCGACTATGACGTGGATGACACGTCACTGGGCTCTTACTTCAGATGCCCCGTCAAGGTTCGTTGAACAGTCTGACATTTTGATCAAAAGCTTCGTTAATTTGTGTGTGTGTGTGTGTGTGTGTGTGTGTGTGTGTGTGTGTGTGTGTGTGTGTGTGTGTGTGTGTGTGTGTTACTCAACTTAACGTCCTTCCACTAAAAGTGATTCAGACAAAATGATATTGTGTTGTGATGTTGGTGTGGGGAGTGTGTGTGGATGTGCCTGTGAGTGTGTGTAAGCATTAAAGTAGGTAACAGGATAGCTATGCAGGCGTAATCATAACTCCCTCCACCCCCACCTCATTAAAACCAGTTCTGGCTGGCCAGTTCTCTTTGTCCTGTACACTGCTCCTCTCTCTGATGTTTTTGCTAGTCACTCTGTTATTGACCATTCCTTTGCTGATGATACCCAGCTTCAAAAATCGGCGGAACCTACCCAACTTGACAGCGCTATTCAGTCTATGGAATCCTGCCTTCATGATGTCAAATCCTGGATGACATGCAACAAATTAAAACTTAATGATGACAAAACGGAAGCTCTGATTGTTTCCTCTCAGCGTATGTCTGCAACGATATCTCTTCCAGAAACTCTTACAGTTGGCAATGCTTGTGTTCAGTTTTCTAAGTCAGCAAAGAATCTCGGAGTTACCCTCGATTCAAATCTTACAATGCATAAACAGGTTATTAATCTCATACGTTCCATCAATTATGAGCTCAGACGAATCAGTGCTGTTCGACACTTTCTGTCTGTTGCAGCCACGAAAACTCTTATTTCTGCCTTTATTCTTTCCCGCATTGACTATTGCAACTCTCTTCTCTGTGGCTGTCCTAAGTATCTCCTGCAACGTGTTCAAAAACTGCAAAACAGTGCAGCACGCCTCACTCTCAAGATTCCACGTTCTGATCATATAACACCTCATCTTCATAACTTGCACTGGCTTCCAGTAGAGGCTAGAATCAAGTATAAAATAGCTTGCCTTTGTTTCGGTGCTGTTCACTCCTCTGGTCCTGTCTATCTCTCCGAACTAGTAACTGTTTACTCACCTGCTCGCTCCCTACGTTCTTCCTCTGACTGCTGCACACTCAAGGTTCCTCGGGTCCACACGAAATCGTTTGGTGAACGATCCTTCTA
>CM065698.1:5309062-5340904 GCA_017654935.2 Phymorhynchus buccinoides | reverse complement strand
ACACACACACACCACCCACACACACCACACCCACGTCACACCCACACACTACACATAAGCACACACACACACACAACACACACACCACACACACTACATAACACACCACACACACACACAGCCACCCTCACACACCCACACACACAGTTTTACACACACACACACACACACACACATTACACACACACACCACACACACATTAATCTTTGACGGGGAAAATGTTGATATAGCCGGAGTTGTAACCCCTTGACTGCCAGAGAAAAATAAAGAAAAACATCATTGGGCAAATCATGGCCATGAAAAAGACAACTGATAGAGCCAATCTGGCAAAATGGTCTGGGGATATAACTCTCTTGACTGTGTTAGAGCAAGAGCCAGCATATCAGGGTTATTCCTCTTCATCTGATAACATCATCAGTGATGTCATCAGGTCAGCACGTGATACGTTGGTGGCAGTCAATTTAACATTCGTGTACTGGATGCACTGTCAAAAAAGTAGAATTGAAGATCAACGTTTCTTATTCAGACAGGTTGAAAGAACTAAATTTACCTACATTAAAGGCAAGGAGAATTAGGGGCGACCTAATTCAAACTTATAAAATATTTAATAGTGTAGATGACCTAAATGTACATGACTTATTCACATTATCAGATTATGACAAAACAAGGAACAGTACCGACAAAATATGTATTCAATATTGCAGGACTAATAATAGAACTTTACCTTTACTGACATTTATTTGGTATTTTGGTATATTCTAGTCACAGTTAATTCTCTGAAATTCGGGCTGCTCTCCCCCGGAGAGCGCGGCGTCGCCGCAAACGCAGCGCTTACCCAATTTTGTTTTACTTTTTTGGGGGGAGGGCAGGGTAAGGAGGGGATGTGGGCAGACTTGGGAAACCTGCCTATCAATAAGGCCATACCAGGCAGCGGGATTTCTCCCTGCTCTTGCCGACTTTCAACTGCCGTGGGATTTTACATGCGTAAAGCGCACGGGTCAGACTAGCTTTAGGTCCCCATCCGAAGGATTCGACGTTCAGTTCGATTGTCCTGTCGAACTAGAAAGAAAGGTCGGGTCCGGGATTCGAACCCGGGTCGCTCACGTTGCAGTCACGCTTTACAGACGTCTTAACCACTCTGCCACCTTTACTTTAATAGTACTACAGACCCCGTGGGGATACCAGGGGGTCTTTCGTAAAATTAGTTCCCCCACCTTCTGGAAGTTTTGTCAGCTTGTAACTTCCTCTAATCTGCCAGTCTCTTTGACTCTGCCTTTTCCCTTTGCTTACTGTCATCTAACGTTCTGACTTATTGTCCAGTTCTACTAGGCCTACATTTTAAAACTAAAATCTTCCAAATAACGTTTTTCTCCTTTGAGCTCCTCCGAAATCGGAATGATTTTGTTGGTTGTACGCAGCGGTGAGACCAGTGAAAAAGTGAAAAACCGGACACATACCGAAAAGTAGGGGAAAGACGGGGTAAAAATCGCATGGGCGGGGTAGAAGCCCACCCCCAATTATTTCATGAAATAAAGACAAATTTCAGTCAAATTTGCCCATGGGAGACGAAATGCTAGAACATTAACGCTCCGTCTCATGGGCAAAATGAGACTGAAATTTGGCTTCATTTCATGAGATAATTGGAGTGGGCTTCTTAACACGCCCATGCGCTTTTTACCCCTGTCTTCCTCTATTAAATTAACCCTCTACCTACCGACATATATATTTATTCAATATTGCAGGACTAATAATAGAACATTTTATTTTACTAACGGAGTTGCACCTGTGTGGAATAAATTACCACATAACATGAAAAGAGCACAAAATAGTAACATTTTTAAAAACCTTCTCGACGAATGGAATGACTAAAAGGCAGTTGTGTATGATTACGATGAATAATATTAACAAAAAACTGAGTGTGCGACAGACCGAGACAAATAATTAAACAAAATGTAAAGATGGGACAGGAAAGCCTTACGGCTATGTTTTTAGTCCCCAAATCCTAATCCTAATCCTAAAACAAATACGTACTTTTGGCCTGGGAACGCATAAGTACTAGGGGAAGACGGGTAAAAAAGAGCATGGGCGGGTAAGAAGCCAACCCCACATTATATCTCATGAAATAAAGCAAATGTCAGTCCTCATTTTGCCCATGAGACGGAGCGTTAACTGTCTAGCATTCGTCTCAATGGGCAAATTTGACTGAATTTTCCTTTAGTTTCATGAGATAATTGGGGTTGGGCTTCTTACCCACCCATGCTCTTTTTACCCCGTCTTCCCATACAGAAATTGGAAAACAAACAAGGCGTCCGGGCCCGTATTTAACATTCTCAGGAATACGGGTAAGGCGCCTCAATCACGGGACGCAAAAAAAAATTGTGGCGCAAAATGTCTTCAAAAACGAATAATACCTTGACCCTAACACTTAAGGGCCAGCTACACGGCAGCTAAAATCGCAACGACAGTACGATACGATTTCGATCACGTGCTCTCGGAAGCGCGAATCACATTTTGGTTCTCGGAGAACCAACGTGATCGAATCGTATCGTACCATTTTTTAGCGGACGTGTGGCTTGGCCCTTTACAAGATACGGAATATTCGACTCGATTCGACTAGGAAGAGTTACTATCCCTGAACATAGTCTGAGCGTTGCAACACCGTAGCCTCTGCGAACAAGCAAATTGTACATTTAAAATGTGTTTCATAAACACAAGACACTCACTTGCATTATAAGCTGACATGTTGTAGGTGAAAATTCAAACTTTAGCCCTAGGAGAAACTCCGTCTCTTGCTGCCTCCATTGCGGGTACTCACAAGCCAAACGAGGTCACATCTTACCGAAGGGGTATTTAAGACCCCGCACGTCACGTGTCAAAAAAACTGTTTTCACGTGTTTTCCCTCTTATTGCTGGTAAGGAATCTTAGGAAATCTGTACTAGTGTAAGAGGAAATGTGACACGTGACGTGCGGGGTCTTCAAAAAACGTGATTTTTCTTTAAATAAAATGAGGTCACGCGGTATACAGATACGAGAAAAACGTGCAACACACACACACACAACACCACACACCACACACACACCACACACACAAAACCTGACACATAACATTTAGGCCTAATATTTTCCTCTTCACCTTAACCCTTCAACGCCAGCCATTTTTCAGCAAAACTTTATCTTAGTTTAAGCTTACCTGGGTAAGAAAGATTCTGTTTGCAATATTGGGATTCCTCTGTGACATGTACAAAGTAGGGCCTATCCTTACCTCCCAAATAAAACATCATGTCACTGATACCCAACCCTCATTTTGATGCCTTTCAGTTTTTTCATTGTGGTGCCAGAGGCGACGTGGCGATGAAGGGTTAAACTAAGGACTCTCGTCCAGATTCACCACCGTTTCAGGCCCAGCCACACTGCATATACGATTTGACCCCAGTACATGCGCTTGGTTACCAATCTGTGAATCACGATTCGCGTGACATGCTTCCGTCTTAATACTAACTCTACTATTTTTCGTTCACTATTAAGATCATGTAGACCTGTATATACACGAATTCACACCAATTAGATATTTTATCGATTCGTGGTATCAAAGTATAGTGAAATATTAGGATTCTCACATTATATAGACGGTAGAATTTTCACGTCAATCGGCTTCACGAATGTCAAAGTCGGATCGTAGTGACTCGAATCGCAATGCATCTAATACGTTTCCTTACACCCCTTGTCCCGATATGAACGCCTTCTCTTTTTTATTGTTGGTGAAGATGGAACTTGAAGAATATAACATTTCATACGAAGAAAATAGCAGAACAGAAAAAAATTGGAGAGAAATGCAACATTGCTTCCATTACTCTCTACAATCTTCTAAACAAAATGGCCAGACAAACTGAAGATATTGCTTTAAACTTATTTTTAACTTTGTTTTTCTCTTTCGATGAATCATTCTTTTTTTAAAAACAATTTCTTTTATTGGTTGTTTTTCTTCTTCTTAAAGCGTTTAGGTGATGAGTGTATATTAGCTCTGCTCTGTCCTCTGTCTCTGTCTCTGGTCTCTCTCTCTCTCTGTCTCTCTCGATTCCTCTATCTTCTCTCTCGTGTCTCTCTCTCCTCTCTCTCTCTCTCTCTCTCGCTCTTCTTTCTCTCTCTCGTCTCTCTCCTCTCTCCTCACTCTCCTCTCTCATCGTCTCGTCTCATCTTCTCTCTCCTCATCTCTCTCTCAGTCTCAATCTCTCTCTCTCTCTCTCTCTCTCTCTCGTCTCTCTCTCTCTCCTCGTCGTCGTCCTCATCATCATCATCCTATCATCATCATCAGATCCTGCAGACATTATCCTCTTAAGTCCTTCGCCATTTCCTCTGATGGGTCTTCGATTTCATTCTTCTTTCTTGGATGACTAGAACGCCACAATATCATGGGAAGCGTGTCTCTATCTAATACCACGGATGACAAATCCACAGGAAATGATTGGGGGGTGGGGGATGGGGGGGGGGGGGACTGGGTTAAATTGGAAAAAGCGAACTCAATGATATCAACCAAAGGTCTCTGGTGCAATTCCGTTTAAATGTCCAGGGCGGAATCCACGGTAGAGGTTTCATGATTCACGCCAAAGATAGAAAAAAGAAAGGAACAAAGACAGAGAGATGGGGGCAAATAAGGTCGTTATTACTGTTTTAATTGTCTTAAATGCAGTTTTGCGTTCACTTATTTTCTTTTTTTTTAAAGCTTTTTCCGCTTCGGGGAGGGGGGCACCAGGGCGTTGCCGCCTGGACACCCACCGTGGCCTCGCCGGCCCCAGACCCCACCCTTAGTTGTAACCCCCTCCCCTCATTTATTGCATCCCAGAGCCCGGCCCCTGAATGGTCATAGGATTACAATAAAAAATGTAATATTCCACGATTTCGCGCCCGAACATTTTCTAATATGTTACGCTGATCCCTTCGCATAGCTTGGTGGGCGAAGGGAGTAAGGAGGGGGACGCATGGTTATTAGATATATATATATGAATGGTTAGCTTATATATAGAAGATGGAAGTAAATTTGTCGCTCTACTTAAATCTATTATCTCACTTCCACCAGATACCACCAGATCGCTGGCAAAATCACGGGTTTTTACGTGTTTCCCCTTATAGCGGATAGAAGGTTTGACTCCCATACAATGGCCCCCAATTGAAACGAAGCAGATTTTAAAGAGCAGCCTCAATGTTGAAGCTGGGGCATTTGTATGTTGGTCATAGCGAACCCGAAAAAACAGGACTTAATCGTGGTGGGGTCCAGTTATCTTTGTTGAATAGTTTAATCGCATTCTGATTAAAGGCAATTTTCTTAATAGGACACACCCACACACACACACACCACACACACAAACACCCACTACCAGACACACACACACACCACACACACACACACACGCATCGACCTACGTCATGGGGTGGAGTTTCTCTTAGACTACGGTTTGCCGCGCGCATAACGTTACCAAGAGGGTCTAAGAAACACTTTAGAAAACTTTGCGGAAGAAATATTACAGCTCTTGTCTGATTGGTCAAAACAAGTATTATTTTTACAAACCTTACTGGACCAAATCAACAACAGAAATGTATAACCCTCCTACAGTCACGTGATAGGTTCCGGATTTAGTTCGCCGCTTGCTCGGTTCTTTGGCAGACAAAACGTCCGCCGAGTTATCGGCAAAGACCTATGTAGAGACCGTTTTTGCGATTTGAGCGAGCGCGAACGTAACGTTAGCACTTGTGAAACGATCCCCTGGTTTCATTGCGTTCTTTCCGTCTTTCCTTTTATCTTCTAAGATTATTGAATGCTAAATGGTTTAAGTATGTAAATGGATGAACAGTACCGTGAAATATATCAACGATAGAGGATTAAGTGCTTAACCCCTTGACTGCCACCCACGTATTACGTACTGGACCTATGACATCATATTAAGAGGATATCATCCCTGTTATGCTGGATTTTGCTCTAACATTAACCAAGATAGTAATATCCCCAGACCATTTTCGCAAGTTGGTCTCTATACAGTTTGTCTTTTTTCATGTCATGATTTGCCCGATGATTTTTAGGCCGTTTTCTTTAATTTTCCTCTGGCAGTCAAGGGTTAATCTGCAATAAGAAAAGCAGACTGGGGGAAAATACGGAAAGAAACGAGAATGAGGAGGTGTGTGGGGGTGTGGGCTCTTCTCTTTACCTATTTTCCTAAGACTTAAAATTTTATCAACCAAAACAAGGATGTTCCCGCAAAAATAGCATAAGTCGGCTTTGTCCATCGATTTCTCGCAAATATGTAGATGTACACCGCTCCTGCTATATTTCTTGGTTCTTTTCCGTGTTTATGGATAGGGTAGGGATAGTGATAGGGTGAGGTTAATGTCTTTTTTTTGCCACAAGCATCTGTTTTTTGGTCAAATCATCTATTTTTTTGGAGCATTAAATCGCTGCCTTTTCCTAATAAACCATTTGTCATAATTGAAACAGTTTGTCACTCACCTATCACAATGCTGCAGAAAGACATACGGTTTCGCAAGCGTCCACCAATGCCCATCCTACAACATGTCATAACTTCTTTCTCATCTTGTGTTTCATCACCCTTTGTGACCCAGCACGGGCACATTAAGGTCAACATGACAATTAATGAGAACATGCTACAGCTAGAAGCCTCAGGCCATTTTCTTTCAAATGATGTGGTGAACATTATTGTAACGTTTGTTTAGTCCCTCGAGCAGGTTCGGGGAACTATTGTTTTTGCCTGGTCCGATCCGTGCCGTCCGGCTATTCGTCCTTTTTCCTCCAAACTATTCAGTCTATCATCATCAATGTGGTATACTATTTTGCCAAGCGGCAAGCTATCCACTGATCTCATTTAGTCTAACATGGATAAGCCGCTGTGGGCCCTAGCCCGTTGTGTCACAGGCCCGATATGTCCCACCGTCAAGAACTTTCGTCTATCATATTCAAATTTGGTATACTGTTTTTCGCCAAGAGGCCACTATCCACTGATGTTTTAGTCCTAAACATGGCATAAAGCCCGCTGATGCCTAGGCCCTTTGTGTCCAGGTCCGATTTCCCACGTCTAAACTATTCATCCCTATCACCATCAATTGGTATCTAGTTTGCCAATATGCAAGCTATCCACTGATGTATTTAGTCTAACATGGATAAGCCCGCTGTGCCCTAGGGTCTTGTTGTCACAGGGCATATATGTCCCACTTCTTCCGGCGTCCATCCGTCCGTGCGTGCGTTCCTGTTTTCAATTCTCATGGTCTCCCCCGCTGTGTACAGCCGACATATCCGATTTCGGGTAGCTCGCGAAGACACTACACAGTGGACTTTACAGCCGCTCACGTTGCCTGTTCGTTTAGATTATGAGCATTCAATTTTGGAGGGTGGCTCTCGCCCATTTTGAGAAATCACAGTCTAAGTTTAAGAGGGGGAAAGAGGAAAAAGTAAAGAGAGTAGAGTAATGGAGGAGGAGGGGAGAGGGTAAGAGAAGAGAGGTAGAGAGAGGGTCAAGAGAAGGAGGTATGAAGGAGAGGAAGTACGGCGTAGAGGAAGTAAAAGAGAGAAGAGAGGGAGGGAGAAGGGGTAGGGAGAGGTAGAGTAAATGAAGGAGAAGCAAGGAGAGAAGAGAGGAGAAAAGAGAAGAGGAGAGGGCAGGGGGGGGAGTAGGAGGTAAGAGGAGGGAAGAAAAAAGAACGAGGAGAGAAGAGAGGAGGGAAGGAAGTAAGAGAAGAAGAGAAGGAGGGATAGAAGAGGAGGAGGGGGATTAGGGAGAGAAGGAGGAGGGAGTAGAGGAAGGAAGTAAGAGGGAGAGGTAGAGGGAAGGGGGGAGAGAAGAGAGGAGGAGGTAGAGTAGAGGAGTAGGTAAGAGAGAGGGGGGAGGAGGAGAGGAGAAAAAGAGTGAAGGAGAGAGAGAGAGGGAGGAGAAAGGAGAGAAAAGAGAGAGGAGAAAACGAGAAGGGGGAGAGAGAGGGGTAGAGGGAAGGGAAAGGAGGAAGGGGTTCAGTAAGAGAGAAGAGAGTAAGGGAGGAGGAAGAGAGTAGGTAGGGAGATAGGAGGAGAGAGAGGGAGAGGGGTAAGAGAGAGAGGAAAAGTAGGAAAGTAAGGAGTAGAAAGGTAAGGGTTAGAAGAGGAGAGAGAGAAGGAGAGGAAAGAGGGAGGGAGAGAGAGGAGAGGGGGGGAAAAAAAAAAAGGAGTAAGAGACAGGTAGGAAGAGAGAGGAGGGTAGAGCGAGAGAGGATAGAAGAGGAAGGGGGGGAAGGGGAGAGGGGAGAGGGAAAGAGGGGAGGGGAGGAAGAGAAAGAGAAGGAGAGGAGAAGAAAGGAGGGGAAGAGGAGGAGACGGGAAAGTAAAGGGAGAAAGGGGAAGAGGAGAAGAGAGAAGAAAAGGGAAATAGAAGAAGAGAGGAGAAGTGGGGGGGAGCAGAGAGAGGGAAGAGAGGAGGGAGGAGAGAGAGAGAGGTAGAAGAGTAGAAAAGATGGGAGGAGAGAGAGTAGGATTTAGAGGAAGAAAAGAAGTGTAGGGGTGAAGGGATAGAGAGGAGAGAGAAGAGGAAATGCAGTGTAAAAAGAAGAGAGAGGAGGGAGAGAGGAAGAGAGGTAGAAGGAGAGAAAGAAAGAGAGATGAGGTAAGTATTAGAAAGAAGGAGAGAAGTGAGGTACAGAGCGCTGATGATAGAGAGAGGATGAAAATGGAAGGAAGGGAGTAGAGGGCGATTAGTTAGGCGATTGATAGGAGATGAAGATAGGTAGGGAAGAGAGGAGAGAGGGGGGGAGAGGAAAGAGAGGGGGAAGAGGAGGAAGAGAAGAGGATAGTACTGAGAGAGTAGAAGAGAGGAGGAGGTTAATGAGTGTGTAGATTAAGATAATTAAATGGGAGAGGAGAGAGGAAGCGGATGTAGAGGGAGGTAACGAAGAGAGGAAAAGGAGGTGTATCAAGCTGACGCAGAAGGGGAGGAGAGAGAATGTGTGAAGCGAGGAGACGAATATTTCTTGGGGTAGTATAGAAGGTAGAACTCGAAAACAAACAAGGACACACACCAATAGATTAGAGAGTATGTTAGTCGGGGGAGTCAAGCAGGGAGTAACTTATAGGGAAGTGCGGCAGTTACATGGGAAGAGAAGATGGTAGGAGAGAGATAGGATAGTGATTATTGAATGGAGGAGGTAGCGACTAGGGAGGGGAAGGTAGGATAAGAGAAAATGTATAAGTTAGGGAACCGAGGGGGAGAGGGATAGAATTAAAGGGAGGGAAGGGAGAGAAGGGGCAGGAGGGATAGGAGACTAGAAGGCAGAGGAGGAAGAGAGAGGAGGTTTAGAGTACGAAAGCGATGTAGATAAGGGAATAGTAGAAGAGAGCCGAGAAGGGTAGGGGATAGAGGAGAGAAAGGAAAGAAGTAGGTAAGGGGGGAGGAGAGTGGAAGGAAGGAGAGAGGTATAAGGAGGGGTTAGTAGAGGAGAGAGAAGAGAAAGAGTAAGGGTACGGAATGAGAGAGGTAAGAGGAGGAGAGAGGAAAAAGAGAGAAGTAGAGGAAGGAAGGCCACGAAAGGTAAGAGAGAGCATTAGAGGAGAAGTAGAGGAGAGAGAGTAAGGATGAGAAAAGTAGCGAGGGGTGTAGAGAAGAGAGATAGAGGATAGGAGGGAGAAAAGAGGAGAGGACAGAATGGGGAGAGGAGGATGGTAGAGTGGAGAGGGATGGGCAGGGGATAGAGAGGGAGGAGAGAGAGTAGGAGGGAGGGAGGAAGGAGGGGGGGAGAGAGAGAGTAGAGATGAAGGGTGGAAGGAGAGAAGTAAGGGGGAAAAGGAGAGAGAGAAAGGGGGGGATGAGGATAGGGGGGAGAGGAAGAGAAGAAAGGAGAGAAGAAGACGGGAAAGGGAGTAGGAGAGGGAGGGAGAATAGAAGTATGGAAAGGAGGGAAGGAGGTTAGGAGAAATGGAGCAAAGGGGAGAGAGAATAGAGAGAGAGCTAGGAGAGGGTAGTAGAGAGAAGAAGCAGAGAGGAGGGATGGAAGGGGAGGGGGAGAGGAGGAGAGAGGCAGAGGAAAGGTAGGGAGAGAGTAGGGAAGAGGAGAGAAGGAAGGAGGAGGTAGGGGGGGGGAGTAAGGAGAGAGGGGAGAGGGGAGGAGGAGGGATTAGGGAGGGAGGGGAGTAAAAGAGGGGGAAGGGAAGGAGGTAGAGAGAGGAAGAGAGGGAGAGAGAAGATAGAGGGAGAGAGGAGAGTAGAGAAGAGGAATAGGAAGAGAGAGAAAGGGAGAGTGGAGGTAGGCGGTAGGGGAGGGGAGAGGAAGGGAGAGAGGGAGCGGAGAGAGATGTGGTACGGAGAAGAGGAGTAAAATGGAAGGAGGTAGAGAAGTAAGAGAGGAGGGAAAGTAAGAGAGAGGGAGGGGGCAAGAGAGGGAGGGAGGAGGGTAAGAGGGGAAAGAGAAAGTGGAGAAGGTAGATAATGGGGAGAGAAAGGGTGAAGAGAACGGGTGAGATTGAGAGGTAATAGTAGATGAGGGTTTAATTAGTGAGTAGTAAGGAAAGTAGCTTGCCGAGAGGGAGATTGAGTGCAGAATGAAAAGGGAGAATAAATGATGAAGAGGAAGAGTAGAGAGAGAGAGGAAGGATGAGAGGGGTGAGATAAGAGAGGATTTAACAGGGTAGAGAAGGAGGATGGATAGAAGCGAGAGGTGAGGTTAGAGATATAGTCCGTGAATGAAAGGAGAAAGAGAGAGTACTAGAATAGAGCAATTCACAGAAATAAAAAATCAGTAGCAATGACAAATAGAAATAAAATAAAAGAGGAAAATAAACTGAAAAATTCTAGAGGTAGTAGATAGATGATGACAGAAGAAGAATAAGATAAATTGGTAGTATGGTAGGGGAAGGACGGAACCTCAGGCACCATAACATCACGGAAAATAAAGGATAATGACAGAAAGATCTTATGTACTTCGAAGTTACGACCGATCATAAGACATAAATGCATGGGACAATGCAGAGGTGTGTCTTTTTGGAGTATTTAGAGACCATAACAAAGATTGTCCTTTATAAATATGAAAGATGAGATGTTAGAGAACAAGAAAATACACATAACTCAAAAATGAGATTTGTGACTTTGCATGCCTGTTTGTGGAAACGAGCCCAGCGACTTAATGTCCCTTTCGTGGTGCTGGGTCACATTTGTCATAGTTTCTGAACATAAAATCTACAATATTTAAACAATCCTCCCATAGTGACGTGCAACATAATCGTCACTTAATCCTCAATTATTAACCCCTTCATTACCACGCGTGCATAAATTAAAATAATTGAAGGTACACGATCATCTAAAGCAATATATTTATTGAATAATAAAAATGTGCTGTTTACTTTCTACGATAGTCAATCGATTTGTCTTTATTTTGATAATGTACTGACAGGCAGAAGTTCTGCACACACGCATCGGAAAAATCATCAAAAATGTAAATCAGATTCAAAATTAATTTCACTTTGGGTAATCCTAAATCATGCTGTGTGTACAACAGCATGATTTAGGATTACCCAAAGTAAAATTAATTTTGAATCTGATTTACATTTTTGATGATTTGTGCAATGCGTGTGTGCAGAACTTCTGCCTGTCAGTATAGTTTCGCGTTACTCGCATTTTGCAGTTTTTAAAGAAAAAAGTGTAAATTTGTAATTTCAAAGCCGAGATCTAATTTTGAATGGCAGTAAACATGTTCAAACTAGTTTATTTACTTTTAAAATGTGCGTGCAACATTTTCGATCTATTTTTGAGAAATGTGTTTGTCTTCATTTGTCAAAATTTGAAAAATGTCCATTGAATATTGTGAGCAATTAATCATGTCACATCTAAGGTCGCTATGAACGTGCGTGGGATCGAATTACCCCATTGTTTTTCTGATCCATGTTGAGCCGATACACTTGATCAGGGTAGAGTTTCTCTAGATAACGGTCGCCGCGCGAATAACGCTTACACCAAACGGAGCCTAAGAAAACGTTTGCGGAAGAATATTACAAGCTCTTGTCTGATTGGTCAAAAAATGTATTATTTTAACCAAACTTTAATGGACCAATCAACAACAAGAAATGTATTCACCCCATGCTAGTCACGTGATAGTTCGCCAAAAGATACTTTGGGAGTAGCCACAAAACGTTTTTGGCAAACGTCGGCGAAAGAGGTGTTTCTTAGTACCGTTTTTGCCGATTTGCGCTCACGCTACGTAACGTTAACCCTTGTGAAACTGCCCCCTGATGATAATAAAATATAGAGAAAAGTTTTATTAAGCATGCTGGAGGTTTGGATTGAGGGAGAGGGATGGGAGAGGTGTGGGGGAAGGTGAACGAAAAGGCAGAAGAGGCTACCAAGTCCTGACGCTGTAGGTGGTGGGTATAGGGGGGGGGGGGGGTAGTGGGGGTCGCCTGCTTTACGGCTTCTATGTGTCTTGGGGGAAAAACCACGACATTACCATGCGCTCTTCAAGAGTGCGTCCCCCCCAAAAAAAAATATATATTCTCCTATTTTGGGGGCAAAATAAGTTTATATTAGTGTTTATGGGTGTTTTTAGACTAGAAAACAATAAGTTCCAAAACAATTCCGAAAAATAATTTCTTGGTAAGGAACGGATTAAATTAGTCAACAACAACAAATATTCCTGAACTCAAAACGAAAACATAACAAAAATCATGGTTGAAGTTAGAAATGACAACCAACAGTATATCGGCTCTCCTGTCTTATGTCGTACCTTTAAGAATAAGAGCATTAGCTTGCAGCCACTCCATTAGTTTAGCTTCCTGAGATTTTCTCCTTCTCTCTGCCCATGTGTTGTAGGTATAGATGAAAGGGTTGAGGGCAGAGTTCAAAGGCAGCACGAATATAGCCAGGGCCACGTTGACTTCTCCTGGAACTGGAACATCGTTCAGTGCTAGCATGCCACACAGTCCAATGGGAAACCAGCACAGGAAATCTGTGACAGCGATGTTGATCAAGCGCCGGGCTATGGTCATTTCTCGTAACATTTGGTTAGTATCTGTTTTCAAAGCATTGGCTTGTACAGACCAAAAGATGATGAATTGACCACAGGAGATAATCACGAATAAAGTAAAATTAAAGATGATCATTATACCCACAGAATAAGATTTGCCCTTAAATTCTTGTCTGGTAACTGGCAGTGGAATACAAACACCCGACTGACTGTAAAAGTCCCAGTCTTTTGCCACCGGAAGTAAAGGGAAGACTGCTAAAACCCAGCCAACCATCCAAATCAAGAGACAAGCCATTGATGCTGACGTTTTCTTAAATCTGAAAGTGCTGAAAGGAAACCGAAGAACAATGAATCTGTCCAGTGTTATGAGACAGATGATCAGAGCTGACACTTCACTGGACAGGAGAGACACGAAGCCAGCCACTTTACAAGCCACACTGTGTTTCCACAAGTCGTCAAAATAGAAATATTGGCCACGAAACCTTTCATCAGCAGCTCCAATAAGAACCACGTACAATCCCATCAGGAAATCCCCCATGGTGAGTGTGATGACAAATATAGTGAAGCCAGAAACAGAGCGTGAACTGATGAAGAATGAACGGACAAAGAAGGAGAACAGATTCCCTGACAGAGACAGAGAGCCCATCATCCACAAGAACACACGGTAAGTCCAAGACTGTAGTAAATCATCACACGAGGAAATCTCGTTTTGAGGGGCAAAGCAAAAACTGCCATCAAAGTTGTTGGGTAGGATTTTATCACAGCAAAGTTTATAATTTTCTGTTTTTATGAATGTTAAATGTTGTAAATTTGTGAAAATGTCAGATGGAAATGTTTTCAACGGGGTCGTTTCCAAAATCAGTTCGGTTAGTAGGGGTAAGGTCTGAAAGTTGTTGAGAAAACTGTGAATGGGAGCTGACGTCAAATTCAGTTTCTTTAAGCCGGAAAAAGAGGAAAGTGTTTGAGGATCAAAAGTTGTGAGCTTGGTGTACGCTAGATCCAATGTGTTTAACATGCTGGGTTTGGAACGATATATATGGTCCTGAACCAAAGTAGTTAGAGGATTCCCAGACAGTGACAATATTTCTAACTGCTGAAGATAAAGAAACGATTCAAAGCTGACCTCTTTTAGCAGATTCCCACCCAGATCAAGGTACCTTAAATTCCGCAACGTTATATTGGGCAAATGAGTTATTGAACACTGGGCGACGACCAGATGAATCAGATAGGCATTGTGAGTGACATCAGACAGTGTCATGCCAGAACCTGTGCCATCCAAATAGCGTAGCTGAGGAAATGATGTTGCATTAAACGGCTGATCGCATCGGAAGGCGTGGTGTTGACATTGGCAATGTGAAGGACAGGTCAGGTTACAAAATAGTTCATCATCATGCAGTGAACAGTGAGACCAGCCATCACAAACATGATCATCATGGAAACATATATGAGAACTTCGGCATCGAAAATATCCTGGGCATGTCATGTTTTCACATTCTTGTTCATCCATGCGATCAATACAGTCGTTTATTCCATTACACAGTGTGTAGACAGGCAGACAGTCGTTGAACTCACCGGGACAACGGTAATGGCTTTCTGGGCAGGACTCATTGGATCCCATTGGTATTGAGATGAAAAATACTCTGTCGAAATAAATACGAACTGGAGACGGTTTAGGCACCTCGTTTTTGTCAATGTGTTGACGGGGCCAAATAGTGCATATTTTTTCATCAGATTCATCCCAGCAATGAATTACTCGGTCGCATAAATATTCAAAATGCTCTAAACATTGACCGTTAGCACAACTGAACTTGCTTCCACAGCGGAAATGATAGCAGAAGGATTCGTCACTGTTGTCATTGCACTCAGCAACAAAGTTACACACCAGACTAAAGGACACTGTGTGGTGATTGTCGCTGCAGGAAAACAAAGGGATGGGAGGGGAGTGCTGTTCAGCTGAATCTGAGTTTTTATCAACGCGTAAATTATGGTTAGGAAACCCGCAAGATAATTCAGTTTCACAAAGCCCTCTTAAAATGCGAGAATCACAAGCAAAGGATGTGTAAATTACGTGGCCGCCGTGACATATAACTAAAGACAACTGCCACACCAACGTTCTTGTTATGGAAATAGAGCTGTTATTGTCAGAGCTCCGGTCGTTGGTGGTTCCATTGACTAGACACATTGCATAAAGAAGCGGTTCAAGTGAAGTCACCTCGCAAGATGTTTTTGTCCAGTGCCATGTCAACATCCCCCCACAAATGGCAGACTGTGTACAAAGTACATGGGGCAACCGGGTTTTAGTTCTTGCAAAAGTATGGTGAAGAACGGTGTTTTCCTGGTATGCAAAGTAACTATGTCGGTACATATGAGGCGCTTTAGTTAACATCGACACAGGAATGAAAGACTGCATAGTGCATTCTTTAGATTGTGGTCCATGTTTCTCAACATCGTACAAATCAATAATCTTTTTGTTCAGACAAGTAGGAAATGTAAATTCACCTCCAACTGAAGCACAGTAGTCACTGACTTCCTCCATGCGGATTTTATAAAGTGTGATAAATGATGTGCTTTGGATGTGGTAAAGTCGGCTGGGTATCTTGGACAGGATCAGTTGACCTTTACAGTCCTTGTTCACAGTGCTGAGTTCCAAGCTGAACTCAAAAGAACCTGTTTTTGCTACGAAGTTGCAGAAGCATTTCAAACTATAGCCAATCATTTATGGAAAGCATGTTAGTCTTGAATTTGCCAGCCGCTGTATGAACATTACAATACTAAGTTGGCATATTACAAGCTCTAAGCTTGTTGATGCCCTTATTCTTTTTTTGGATACAATGCACTATGATGTGTTGTTGGTGAATACAAAAATCTATTTAAACCAACTATAGCCAAATTACAAAGGCAGATTCTGGAATTACACTACAACCTATACAAGCAATGTTTTAGATACAACAAAATCGGTTCTGTTGAAAGTGTATGTGTTTAACATTGGGTTAACATGTGTTCACAGAGAGAGAGAGAGAGAGAGAGAGAGAGAGAGAGAGAGAGAGAGAGAGAGAGAGAGAGAGAGAGAGAGAGAGAGAGAGAGAGACGCTTCAAACGCTTCAAAATGATTTAACATTGGCATAATACACCTTAATGTCACAGGGCCTTTCTTTTTTTCCCACAGCGTATAAATTGTAGGATGAACCGAGCAACTAATAAGAATACAAACACACAACTCAACTAAAGTGAAATTCATGATCGTTATTGAAAACACAACTGTAATACATAACTATAAACTTAACCTGCTCAAGTATATTTGCTTGTTTTTTTCTCACACTACTCCAATAATAATAAAATATGCAAACAATGGTGCAAAACCTAAATGAGCGACAACTGATCATCAAGCCAAAATAACATTTTATATTATTCCTAGCCATTCAGCTTAAGTTTTCTTTTTCATAATATGAAAGCTTCTGCTACAAATTTGGCAAATAATAATGGTAACTCATCATCTTCCGAAGATAATAAATAACGTATGCTCTTCTGCTTCACCACATCCAAAGTAGCTCTAATTTCATTATTTGCTGTACAATGAAATACAAAATGTTCTTCATTTTCTTTTGCACCATCTGTACATAACACACATAAATTATCTACTGTAATTCCTCGTACAAACCATCTTTTATTATTTCTAAAACCCACTGACCTATTTCTAAGTCTAGCCAACAAACCTCTGTGCCACTTATTATGAAATATCAACAGAAATGTTTCTGGCTGCAAGAAACTTTAAAAAGAATGACCCATGAATATATGTATCACTTTCTTCCATCTTAGAGTGTCAAATTTAAATTTGGACACAAATTCGGACACAGATGATCTTCTTTTTTTTTTTCTTCTTTTTTTTTTGGGACACAAATTACATCTCGAACTCCTTGATTAAGTCAAGCAAAATTAAAACCAGTAGGCCTAACTGTGACAACACGTTTAACATTACCTGCCCAGTTTATATGCCCTGGTTCTAATTGTTAAAGTAACATAAGATGCGGACTTCAAAAGCAAGCAATTCTATACGCTCCTCTACAAAAAAAGACAATACCTCAGAAAGTAGAAAGACACTAAAACACGACTTTCTGAAAGATAGCAATTACCCTACACTGTCGGCGGCAGAAAGAGAGCGGCGGCAGAAAGAGAGCTATGTGACAGAGAAATTACTCCGGACGAGCTCACCGAATCCTTAAGAACCCTAAACAGTGACTGCACCAGGCAGTGACGGCCTCACACCAACCTTTTACAAAACATTCTGGGACAAACTGAGAACACCACTCAATAAATGCCTGATAAGCTCAATTGAACAAGGCGAATTATCCTTTTCTGTGAAAAAAGGAGTAATAATATTAATACACAAAGGAAAAGACAGATAAAAACAGCCTTTCCAATTGTCGACCCATAACTCTGACAAACACAGACGATAACATTTTTACAAAAGCGCTAGTCCTTAGATTGCAGAATGTCATCACTTCCATTGTTAACGAGGACCAGGTAGGGTTTATAAAGGGCAGAAACATAGCCACTCATTTGAGATTTATGGATGATCTAACGAAACATCTCAATGCTCTTAATGCATAAACAACAGCCTGTCTACTGATGCAGACAGAAAAGCCAACCTCTCAAAGGACGAACGGCACAAGTAAGGGAGGCCTACTTGGGTAGCAAGCCTACCAGAGAATATTTGTTGTTGTTGGTTTGTTTCCATTATTCGCACTTTACGCACAATTTGTACAATGTTTGTTTTTCATGATTGGGGTGGTTGAGGAGCATGAATGTGAGAGAGTGGTCTTTTGATGATGGCTTGTTCTGCTTGTATGTGCATGTGTAAATTTTGTAACATGTTGTTTTGAATAAAGATCGTTATATAAAAATGAAAAAAGGGAATAGCAGTACTACCACACTTGCATTCCAGAGAGAAAGTTGCGCGGACCAGAACAAAACAGAGGGAAAGAAAGCAAGCAAGCCAGGAACAAAGACGATCAGAGAGAGAGAGAGAGAGAGAGAGAGAGAGAGAGAGATTAGTGCATGCTAACGATCGTTTGAAAAAAAAATGTTTTTAGAGTGAGATTACGAAGTATGGTGTTTAGGCCTACAAGGCAGAAAGTAAAGCCGGAGTTGGCAATAAGCGCGCATCGCTCATAAGCGCACATTTGCATGCTCATAAGAGCGCATCCCTTCTGCCGATAAGAGCGCATGTAGGCCGCTGACTGCCAACTCCGATTTGTATCATTGCAATTCTGCGTACCCAGGTATTCCTTGTTTTTCAGATAGGTTAGGGATATGTTTAGGGATAGGGTTAGGGTTAGGAATAGGGTTAGGGATAGGTTTAGTCCTAGTCCACCCGTCTCAAAAACAACTTCGATGGAATTTATTTTAGTTTTGTTTTATATTAAACAAATTTGAGAATAAACATTCGTGAAATTAGTTACATACGTGACAATCTGTGTATGTCTGTATATGTGTGTTAGCAAACCTCGATGATAAAAACTGAATGCGCTCATTTAGGACAGAAGCGATGCGCTCAATTACGACAGAGGGGATGCGCTCATTTTGGACTACATGCATGCGCTCATATGAGCCGGAAAAATTCTATGCGCGTTTATCGACAATACAAAAATGCGCGCTTATCGTATGCAGCCGAGAAAAACTTCTAGTCCCCCAAACTGTTTTCTGAATGAAGCTCCGGCTCAACAACAACAAAAGTAGCATTAGATAAGCTTGTTTACATAATCTATTATCAGGAAGCTGAGTATGTTTTAGCCAGTATCTGATACACTTAGTAAATGTTCTTATATATAACGGATACCTCCAGAATCGCCATAATGCCATAGTGTTAGAGGAGTGCAATGGAACGTTCATAAATCGCGTAATATTTCAAGCATACAATTTTTTTCCATTTGAATATTCTCTTCAAGACCCCACACTTCCGCTGCATATGTTAACATTGGTTGTATTTGTACAATAAATAGCTTCCAAAAACAAGTACATTGTAATAGTCAAGTGTGCTTAAGTTTGTTCATACATCTCATAATTTCTATTGTACCTTTTTTTCCCCTTTTCTACACATTTCTTTTAAGATTAAAATTAATATTTCTAGCCAACCTGCAGTCAAGCTAATTTTTGTCGTGACAATAATGCCTAAATATTTATATATATTACAAACACTTATTTCTGCATTGCCTTATAATAATTTGTCACACTGAAACAGATGACCACTATTACGGAAGACTATAATGTTTGTCTTGTCCAGGTTAACAGTCAGCTGTGATCTGTCTGCTTCACATTTCAATACATTACGTTGATCATATTAGACCGCAATGCCATAGAAGTGAATCCTCACCCCGCCTGGGGGGGATGGGGGGTCACCACTATGATTTTCTGAAGCGTTTTTATGATTACAATCGAAAGCCAGATGTTTGCCTTTTTTAAAATGAGGGCTACATATGTCTAGAAGGGTTTTTATGACCTATTTTTCCTTCTTTGGCGTCTGTATTTTCATTTTGAGGGTATGGTTAGTTAGATAACCGTAAAAACTTCGATTGACTTCTTATTTTCGTTTTTTCTCTTCCGTTAGGTAAATAACGAATCAAACTACCAGCAGACACCAAACAAAGGTACTTTGTACCCTTAAATATTTAGAAAGGCTTCATAATAGAAAGAGGGGTGGTTAAATCGAGATTTCCTTCTTTGGCGTCTGTATTTGAGTTTAAGATGACTGAGGTATTTTTAATTTTAAAAACTCCATAAAATTGTGAAGTTCATTGTTTAGTTTTTTGTTCTTTTCGACTTTGCTGTTATTATTTGCTGTTCTTGTTCATCTGTGGCAAGCCATATAAGGGAGGTAGTACTTTAGAATCGGGGTGTGGGCTTTTGTACCAGTCTGAGAGACCAAAAGGGTCTTTTTATCTATTCAGCAACAACTCTTCAACTGCTTATGATAAAATTCAAACAGGGAGTGACTTGTTCAATGTATCAAGGATGATGCTCGTTATCTCAGATAATAGCTAGGTATAATATGGCTGTAAATAACCGTTGTTAACGGATTAAACTACCAATATAGTGTTTTGGGGGCTTTCTCTTGTAATTTAATCATAATATTAAAAACCTGTTTACTAATCGAGATTGTGCCATTGAATGACTGTAAAGTTTCGTTATAAAGTAGTGATTTTCTTTCAAGATAACCGTTAAAACCGTTAGAATTATCTTAAATATCATTAAATTGCCATAACTTAAACTAATGGACAGACACTTATTGCGTTTTAATGCAAATAATGTCTTTTTCCTCAAGCTTGATGACCAGTGACTCAATTCAATTGACGACCCAGTTTTAAGGGTTGTAACTGCAAAAAAAAAGATTAGTTTGTTTTCTTTTTATAAAGAAAATCTTGAGAATCGCGGAAAATGATTTGTATTGCAGGGAGACAGGCAAAGACAGAAACGGAAAGCTGAGGGAGAAAGAGGCGGAAGGTGTAAAGGAAAGAAGAGAGAGAGAGAGAGAGAGAGAGAGAGAGAGAGAGAGAGAGAGAGAGAGAGAGAGAGAGAGAGAGAGAGAGAGAGAGAGAGAGAGAGAGAGAGAGAGACAGAGAGAAAGAGACAGAGAGAAAAACAGACAGACCAATACAGAGAGACTGAGGCAGAGAAGTAGAGTACGCCCTATAGGTCTGCTAGCAAGAAATAATACTTCAGCTACGACAGAAAATGGTATATCATGGGTTAAATATAATCGGGGTTTTTGTGTTCATTTTGACAGTAAAATGGCATTCAAATACTTAATGCACTTTGGCAACTGAGGACCCGAAATGGTTAACATTGTGAAGATATTTCGTGAAATATTCAGCACTAACAAATATTCCGTCATTCGCCATTCAGCTCATGAGCCATAATAACGTATGTAACGGGGGGAAAACAGATGTAGCAGTGTTGGATATAATTAAATGATCGCAATGAGGCCTACTCTTCTGAATGTTTAAAATTAAAGGTCGCATTTAAAATGTGTCTAACCAAATTGCTTTAAAATAGGTGCCATAATTTCTGAGAAATCTGATAATTAAAATATTCCATTTTGATTTCTAAACATGTTTATAATCTTTAATTACTGAATGAGCTCTTCTGGTCACCCTACTGGTGACCACTCTACTCGCTTATAGCACTTTACTTTATCAATAGAAGGCAATAATCTATTTTTTGCTGTGCAAAAGAGAGTGAGTTTGACATTGCTTAGAAACAGCCTTCAAATGAAGCAGCACTGTGTCAAGCGCTAATGACAATAACTTCGCCTAAAAAGCCCATTAACAGAATCATTGCAAGAAGGTAATGGGAAATAATATTATGTTCGACTTCTACACTTCAGCGAGGAGAATGTATAAAAAAGGTCCTTTAATTTACTAGATTTGAATGAAAGAGATGTCAATGAGATTTGATTGAAGGAGAGCTATTGACTGTTTTTGACCATTATTTAACTTTCAATTTTAGCTGAAATTGCCATCTCCTTCAAATAATTAAGGAGTATCAGGTCTGAGCAAAAATATAAAACTAAACTACTGTGAAATAGTACTTGAAATATTCAGAATATGGAAATTTCATTTGTGACCGTTAAAACCGTTAGTTTTGTACATGACATATTTTTAATGGAAGAATGGACAAAAGAATGATCATATTGATTAAATCAATTTAATAAGCGTCTTTGTAATTATTAAACTGACTGTAAATTATGTCGTCTTTGTTGCATGAGTTAACAACCAATCAAAATCAAAGCTCTAAAACAGAACGTTCATATTGGAAGTGAACAATTTTGGGCATGAAAAGGTTGTAGAAATACCAAAGATGTCCATGGCTGCTTAAACATCAACCATTATTAAATACTAATGGCCGTTTTAGACTAAACATTATCAGTAACAGATTGGTTTTGCTGTTTTTGTGATTTGTCCTATGTTCAAGACAAAGTAAACCAGAAGTACTTATACACATTTCAGTAAGCCATGCTGTAGAACTCCCAAATCATTGCACTAATATTCCTTAATCTCACAATAGTAAAATTATTGGTTTATAATATTAATCGAGTTCTTTCTACGATTTTTACTACCCCTACCCCATATTTGACACTGACAAAATAGACCCCTTCATACATAGAGGTATAACATAGTGTAGCCCTCAATTTATTTTTTGGCAAACAATTAAATTTGAAACGTACTCTCACCAAACTTTAAAAAAAATATAGTGACCAACAACAGTATCAGAGATTAGTATCAGAGCTTAATATCGCATCAACATAGCAATTTCAATTGCACCAGGTATTAACCGTATTCCAAGTTTGCCTTTAGTTGACATCTCTATGGCAAGTTCATTTATGAAGAAGGCAAACATTTGAGGTCTTAAAAGGCAGCCTTGCTTTACGCCACGAGGGCAGTTGAAGTAATCAGTATATGTACCTTTATCTCGCACACATGCAATAACTGTATTGTAAACACCACGTAAAGCACTGTATAGTTTTCTACTAACACCAGATTTCCTCAAGACATACCATAATACATTTCTGTTTACAGAATCAAATGCCTTTCTAAAGTCCACGAAGGCGACATGTAATTTTATGTTTTTAAAGAGAAATTTCTGAACTATGGCATACAATGTGAAGCTATGGTCTACAGTGCTATTCCCTGCCCTAAACCCAGCCTGTTCTACTATTTTCCCCTCTATCTCTGCCCATTTCGTTAACCTTAACCTTTTGTTTAGAAGATATGCATAGGATTTACTTAGTCAGTAATTTACTTGTTATCGCTATACCCCTATAATTATCTGGGTTATTCTTATCTCCCTTTTTATAAATTGGTACAATAGATTTTGACCACTCAGATGAAAAAATGCCTCGATCAAATAATGTGTTGAATAAAGCAACTAAATATTCAATGACAGATTCATTTCCATGTTTTAATAACTCATTTACAATTTTGTCAGGTCCTGCGCTTTTACCGTTTTTTAAATGTTTAATACTTCTCTGTGCTTCTTTTGTTATTGGGCTATTAAATAACGAATCGTCTATCTTATCTTCAACCTCTCCTAGCTCTGTGTCACCACTAGTGTCTTCAAAAGAATTGAACACACAATAAACATGATTGTGCCACTGCTGTGATGTAGCATCATTATAAATAACTTCTTTCCTGTTAACAGATGTAATTGTCTTCCAAAATAATTTAGAGTCGTTTACATATTGTTTAAATTTTTCTAATTTCTGTTCAACATAAGCTTTGTATTTGTCTTTTCTAAGGTCAATATAATGCTGTTTTTCTTTAGCCTATTTAAGTATTTTCTCATTTTTGGCTTTGACTGATCTAGCTCGCCTATAAATTTGTAGCAATCTCTTAGCTTCTTGTCTTCTTCTTATCACATTCATCATCATACCATTCATTGTTAGTGGGGGGGGGGGGGGGGGGGGGGGGGGGGGGGGGGGGGGGGGGGGGTCCCCCTACAGACAAAAACGAGGGGAAAAAACCTGGGCCTGTATTCACGTTGAGATAGCATGAGACTTAGCATGATGCTAACTTAGAAGCTCTTCCAATGTCCTATAGGATTTAATAGGACTTTTGGAAGAGCTTCTAAGTTAGCATGATGCTAAGTCTCATGCTATCTCAACGTGAATACAGGCCCTGGAAACTAAACAGCTACAGACGTACACACACACAGAGACTGTCACATAAATCACGTGGGTCTTAAATGCTCAGTAAATCAGTAGCTGTTTTCACTTAATTAAGCCGCCCGCATTTAGTTATATGCCTGTGTGCCGCGCGCGTGCGTCTGTGCGTGTGTGTGTGTGTGTGTGTGTGGTGTGGTGTGGGAGAGTATCTGAGTGTGTGTCGTCTTTGTGTGTGTTGTAGGCCTAAATGTGTTTTTTCCCAATGCACTCAAGGGTATGCATCTCTCTGTCTGTCTGTCTGTCTGTCTGTCTGTCTGTCTCTCTCTCTCTCTCTCTCTCTCTCTCTCTCTCTCTCTCTCTCTCTCTCTCTCTCTCTCTCTCTCTCTCTTTCTCTCCACTTTTGTTCAATTACCTGCACTGTATAATTATTTAAGCATAACAAATCTGAATGAGAAGCATAGAGTAGGCCTACAGATAAGTTGTGCTGCGTTTCGCTTGCTACTTTATACGTGGACGGTTTGGGCAGACTTACCAGTAGGCGACGTTTCTTTTGAAAACAAATTCCCATCTCTCTCTCTCTCTCTCTCTCTCTCTCTCTCTCTCTCTCTCTCTCTCTCTCTCTCGCCCGCGCAGCAAAATTATGATTTGCATTGTATTTATCAAAGGGAACTAAGCAATGAAAGCCAGTATAGAGTGATATCCAGAAGCGCAACCTCCCCTCCCCCTTTGTGAAGGGTTGGTGTTCAATATATTCCACTTAGTGTCTTGTAGAATTAATGCACGTATCCTATGATTCCGAATCCAAGCACTTTAACCCATTTCCTACCGTGCAAATTGCTGTCAACGTTGACTGAAAAGTTTACTTGTTTTTAACGTTTGCATACAACGTTTTCTACACAATTTTATGTTGTACATAAAAAAATGGTTCGTCTTTATTTATCGATATTTCAAAAGTTCCATTGAGTTCAGGAGCTATGAAACATGTCACCTCCATGCATGCTGCAAACGTACATGGGAACAAATTACACAATTAAAAAGAGAAAAAAATCTTTATTGAGCCGTGTTTTAGCAAGAATCTGAGAACAACATAAAATATAGAGAAAGTTTAGAAGGTATGGTAAGAGTTTGAGGTAAGGGAGAAGGAGAGCAATAAGGCAGAAGAGGCTACCAAGTCCTGAGGCTGTAGGTGGTGTGTTTGGGGTGGGGGTAATATGGATTTGGCTGATTTGTGACT
The DNA here is from genome assembly GCA_017654935.2 of Phymorhynchus buccinoides. Taxonomy (NCBI): domain Eukaryota; kingdom Metazoa; phylum Mollusca; class Gastropoda; order Neogastropoda; family Raphitomidae; genus Phymorhynchus; species Phymorhynchus buccinoides. The sequence continues at coordinate 5,316,036 of CM065698.1, read as the reverse complement.
TCTTGCTGACAGTTGCTGTTTTCGTTCCCCAGCTTAAACGCTCTGGGGGCACACCCAGTGCCATGTGAACATTTCGCATGGCCTTGGTGGGACGATTACGTGTATGGCTGCTTTTAAAGGGCCTCGCCACATGGGCGGCCATATTCCGACTTCAGAGGACTTCGCTCCATTCAATGAGCCACCCACACATTCTCTACACCCGTGGAGTGACAACAACCAACAATTCTTTACAGAATGTAGGGAGAACTGCCACTGGTAAAGACAGCTTCCATTGGGCACAGCCGCTTCATTTTAATATTGGCCATGGGTCAATTTCACTTGCATCACATGGACAGACGCAGCGAATAGCTAAGGACCCTTGGCCGTTTTCTGACTGTTAAAAACACAATCCCAGTTTCACAACACGTCCCGCTCGCTACCATGCACGCTTGGTAGCGTAGTTCAGGACAAAAAACATAGGAACATAACATTTTTGCAAAGGACGTTTATGTTCGTGTTTATGTGTGTATTTCGAATATAAAACACAAATAAAATGTTCCAGAAAATTCAGAAAACAAATTTACAAAATAAAATATATTTCTAGAGTTAACAAAGTCAAATAAGGGAATATACATCTTGACATGTAGCCGATGGTTTGTGCCCCCCAAAAAATGCAAAGATATTAAAAACAACAAAACCTAGAGCATTAAGATCACCAGCCATGCGGCAGTATTTTCGGATCCAGTGACCTTGACTTTTGACCAATGCTCTCCATTTTCGTATTTCTCCTAGATATCTTAAGTACTAATCAGCCTGCAATATTTGAGGGTCGTACTGGTAATACCTACTCCCTGGTAATCAAACATTAAAAAGAAAGACTGAGAGAAGGCCCGGGATGGACTATTTTTAGAGAATTGTCAACGTAACGGTGACAGTTTGTCCAGTAAATCGCTGTATGGTGAAGTTGAGGCTGACAGTGCTTCTGAGCAGGTTATTCTCTGTTAGATCTAGCTTTCACTACAGTCGCTGCTGTTTGATTAAATGACTTCAACACTTCGATGTCCAACTTCTGAAACTCATAGTCTAGAAGGAAACCGTCTCTAAATCGCCTAGAAAACGAGACGTTTCATTTTTTCATAAAAACAAATCGCCACTTATATTCTGATCAATACAGAGATATATGTTTATTTTACGTCTGTACTTAAACGGGTTTGTCTTCATGGTGGGTGGAGGGTAATAATGACCCTTTAAGCAAGAGGTCTACAGAAGAGAACAGAATTTTTTGAAGAGGTAGGTCTGAGTTGAGATTTAAAAGAAGAAAGAGTAGGCCGATTACGGAGGTCTTCAGGGAGGGTGTTTCAGATGGTATGTGCTCTGAAACTGAAAATACCACCGAAAATATGACCAGAGCTCTTCACGTCGCGGCTGGTAAAATAATATAGTTTTGACTTACGAGGAAGTCAGCAAGCCACAATGTATTCGATTTTTCTTTGAAACCTTAGTCTTTCAAACAGCATGCTGAACCAGGAAATCAGAACGACTTTGATTTAGATTAAGCTTGAGAGCAGTAGTAGTAGTAGTAGTAGTCACAGCAGTTGTTGTTGCTGATTGTTATGTGCACTTTTACCGGCCAAACGAAGTCTGACTGGCATTGTTTAGTCTGCTCATGTTATTGAAGTTTTGTTTCATGTTTTTATTCCATTTCAAATCTGTGTAAAGTGCCCTGTAGCCTATATAGTAGGATGGGCGCTATATAAATGTTCCTTATTATTATTATTAATATTATTATCATGCTTGAATAAAATCTCATGAATGGACTAGGTAAGTGTACAACACTTTATGCATTTTTAAAACATATATATATTTAATTATTATTGGTACCACCTACTAAGCCCCCTACTGACACTATTCGCTTAGTCGCGGAGCCAACATGAGTGAGTTCCGCCTCCAAGGGCGCCACCACGACTGTCCACGGACAGCTCCCCAGAACACACTGATCCCCATGACTTTGACCCGAATGCACTGAGGCATATGGATCGGAAACCGAAACTGAGTCACCATGAGAGCAGGGCATGCAAAGCCACATACTTTGAGACATTTTTCTTTTTAATGATTGATGGAAATGAGGCGGATGACTATGATAATAATAATGATGCTATGGAGCCCCGTATTGGTCTGAGACTACATAACAGCTCGACTGTGTGGTTTCAGTCTTCCCATTGAGCCCATAGCCACTCATTCTGGGTAGGAGTCGGTACAAGACGGAAAAAACCTCGCCTGATGGTATTCGAACCTGTGATCTTCCAGCCGGTAGTCTGCGACGCTAACCACTGCGCCACGGTGGCAGGTCATCGTTTTCTTTTAAAATTCCTCAAAATATTCACAATTTGTCAATTTAAAAAACACCTGATATACATGATACATTTTTTCATAACCATCAATTGGTATCTTTTCAAAATGGCATAGATCCATGGACGAGTACCACAAATGAGAGAGCAGTGTCACATTCATTAAATATCAGCATAACCTGCCCAGGAGTCCAATTCCTCCTGAATCAGAGCAACACACACAGTCATGTCCTACAAGTCAATGTGTCAGACTGTGAGAACAGTTTGCCACAGTATCCAGCACAACAGGGAGTGGTGTATGGCGTGTGTCAGGAGTCCACTTCGTTCTGCAGAATGCGTCTTAATAGCTCAACGCATCTGGTGTGGCGATTTCATGTCAAACGTTTAGAATACGAGTGCGATTCTAGTCAGTGGAAAATAAGCATTGGGGGACTTCGTCCACTGAAGAAAGATGTTATCGAATGTGGAATGCATTCAAATGAAGAAATGGCATTTGAGTTTATTAAAACGGGATTTATAGATAGCAGTAACAATCCCATGGTCAGCGTAAATGTTGAGACAGATAGCAAGTGTAAAATCGTTGTTAAACACATTGCAGAAAATGTGGGATATATCACAGTGCCTAAAGTTCATTACATGGAGGCAAGACTGAAAGAACCGCAACAAAATGAAATAAAAGTAGAGTCTATGTCTACTATAGTAGTTAGCCTTCAAGAAACTTTGACCATGGATTTTAATATTCTCGCGAATTTCGAATGTAACCAATTGCGTTTTAAGTGTAGAAGAGAGACGAAGCTGGTTTTGTGTGGGTATTTACAAGTTGGAATGGATTCCGACATGGATGTGTTTTTCGAATCCGGCCTTCATATTCTCAAACCGGCTTATTCAGGGTCATATTGTGATCCTAAGCATGTTGTGGCCCGTTTCGCTGTGATTCCTGGGGACGTGAGACGAGAACTATTGCTACCTGGTCGTTTGTTTAACTGCTCTGTTGGTCACTATTCTAAGCTGCGACACATCCTGCAGTGTAATCTGGAGACACACTGCGAAGATGGACGGGACGAAGGAGAGCATTGTCCCTTCAGTAGTCCTGGCTGCCAAGGCTTGGTTGCTTCACAAAACAAATGTTTCCAGTTAGTAGAACTTAACCGGTTTGTTTCGGCTGACCACGGGTGTACACTGACACAGAAAACACACGCTTCAGTAAAAACGCGAAGGGAAAAAAGGGACATCCTTCATATATTTAAACGTTTTGAACACTTTATAGTGATATTTGGTTTAATGTTACCATGGCAGTTCCGACCATTCCTATATCATGCAATTAACTACTGGTCAGACAACACTGTGGCTTACTCAGTGGAACATTTTAGATTTAGCAAATACATGTTTGGAACCATAACACGTTATTTTCTGAATTCAATGTATATATCAGATAACGAAGCAGGTGTCACCCATGTTTTGTGCGAATTTAAACCACACGAAACCAGTTGGGTTTTCTTGAATATTCTGTTAAAAGAATTACCTTTGACATCATGTATGTTCAGGCGCACTCGACAGGTGGTATCTATGGGCACTGGCAGGTATGTTGTACATCAATTTATGTTGCGTCATGTAGCCAGTTCCGGTTGTAGCCAAAGAACAAATAACAAACAGTTGATTGACACAAGCCTGTATGAAAAATACAACATTACTGTATTTGGTCCTCGCGAGTTTCCCAATGAAATGTTGATGTTTAAATGCGACAATGGCGAAGCGACATTACATTACACTCTGGTGTGTGATTATAATGAAGATTGTCAGGACCTTAGCGATGAGTCCTTCTGTGAACACCCTCCATGTCGCGGATTTTTATGTGAAAATAGCCAGTGTGTTCTACACAGTCAACGTTGTAATGAATACTCTGACTGTTTGGATAACTCTGATGAGCGAAACTGTTCGAATAAAAAAGCGAAGGAGGAGGAACAAGAAGAGTTTCCACGTAATCTCAAAAAGAAAGGATTTCTTATCACTTTAGACGGGACTGGCTACTTCACCCAGCAGCTGATAGGCGATAGTGAACCATGTCCAGACAGTCATTTTCGTTGTCCAGCAGGATGGTTGTTCTGTCTGCCTGTCTACACCCGGTGTAACAGAGTGTCTGATTGTGCATATGGGGAAGATGAGCAAGACTGTGACAGGGCGGCCTGTCCTGGGTTCTACCAGTGTCGAGATTCCAGAGTGTGTGTGCATGGAGATCATCTGTGCGATGGTTGGGGTCAATGTCCAAAGCAGGATGATGAACTGATGTGTGATATGGCCTGTCCCCAAGGATGTATGTGTGAGGGGCATTGCTATATGTGCAACAACAAATTTCTTCCCAGTGATTTTTATGCACTGAGATATTCAGACGTTACAGGTACAGGGATGTCTCTGGTAGAGTTCAGGATAAATGCTAATCTAGTTGTTCTGATTCTGTCTGATTGTTCCCTGTTTAACATATCCAACATAGAACAGACAAACATACAATACATTGACCTTTCAAATAACTACATAACTACTTTAAATATTACCAATGTTTTGGGGCTACCATACCTAAAACATGTAGTGTTGGACAACAATCCAATCAGTCACAGTGTAAATACATTGGGTAAACATGTTAACTATGCTCTGAGACGACTAGGTCTATCCCAAACACCCCCTGATATTGTCAACACAATATTTTCTATATACTTTTATCATGCAGAATGTCTTAATCTATCCCTTTCTCACATAACAACTTTGACAACTGCTTTTATACATTCACCAAGGCTGACTGAAATCGACATAAGATGGAATCCCATCAACACTTTTCCATGGCATTCCGTTTCAGGGTTGATGATCTTAAATACAATCCTATCATCAGACTACAGATTTTGCTGTCAGGCTTTGTTCCCTCAGCAATTGATAAATTTAAATTGTCGTTCACCGTACAATATCCTGCAGTCTTGTATGACTTTATTACCTTCTGAACTATATAAAATGTTGTTTTGGTTAATTGGTATATTTTCAACATTAGGAAACGGGGTCTGCTTTTCAGCTTCAATCCTTTTCCCTGGATTGTTCGAGAAAACCTTTCTGAAGGCCATGGGCCATTTGATGTGTGCAAACATATGTATGGGAATTCATGTGAGCATAACGATTGTAGCGGATGTAATTCTTCATGGAAAATACATTCAAACAGAAATGAAATGGGTTAGCAGCATGCCTTGCAAAGTGGGTGGCTTTCTGTGGTTTTTATCCAGTGAAGTATCCGTTTTACTCATTGCGTTCGTCTGTTCGAATCACACAAGCATTATGCGAATGTCTGGTCACAACAAACAGGTTGGTAAACGTATGACAGACTTGGCTCTCTTTGTGGCATGGTTCGTGGGTATGGTGTTGTCAGTGATACCATTTCTTCCTGGTTTGTCAAACTGGGGGGTTCGTGGCCAATCTGGTCTGTGTCGCCTGGCCATCTTTACTCGTTATGGAGATCTCCAATCGTTCACGTGGTCTCAAGTCGTTTTTATAATGAATTTCGTTGTTTGCTTACCGGTCGCAGTTTTGGTTGTTGCCGTTCAAAGACTCTTACCATCCTACAGAATCCAGTTAGACCCCACAAAAATGAGTCTTTATTTTTCAGCCCGCTTGACCACAAAAATTGCCGTGACCAGTGCTGCCTGTTGGCTGACGTTGGGTTTGGTTGTGATGCTGAGCACAGCTGGTGTCACTGCTTTCCACAGGATCCAGGAGGCCATGGTGGTGTTTGTCTTACCACTCCACTCTGCCCTCTGTCCTGTTCTCTATGCGTGGACTGTGCTCACAGAACTAAATGAACGGGCACAGGAAGACAAAATGTTAAAATATTTAAAATCGAAAGCCAAATTTCAAGAAAGGCTCCAACCGAAAGCATAAGCCATCATCGTGCCTAATTATAATAGTACGTGGTTATCTTAATCAAACAAACTCGCACAACCTTTCAGTCCTTATCCCGCCAGCATTATTGGTAAACTCACGAGATAAAAGAACACAGAGTAAGCTAACAGCGTGTTTCGATATTACATTTTACCCAGCCAAGCAAGCCCATTTCCAATAAGATAACTTACTCTCATCATCATTTAGCATAAATTCAAATTCAAATTCAAACAGATGTTTATTGCCATTAGCATACATAAGCCTTAATGGCAAGGGAATACTGTAAAATAACTTAGATCATTTTAGTAGGCGAATAAAGAAAATCAGTCTATTCTTAATGAAAGAAACAATAATGCAAAAAGACAACTATTCAGAAATAAAATAAAAATAAAAATAAAACTAACATCATGTAGCATAGTTCAGTGGAAAGTCAGACAGGTGAAACACACAACGAGCATACTGCACACAATGTGGTAAACAACAGCAGGCTAGAAACCGTTAACTTGGGGGACGTTGGACGATCGCATATTTAGCCGTTTTATGCCCAAAATAAAGATGCTCCTTTGCTTAATGCATTACTTCACATGTTACTGTTAGGCCGGGTTCACATCAGACGGGTAAGTTCCGTACGGAAAACCCTAAATAAGTGGAAGAAAGAAGGATGAACGTTTACGCATGTAGTGGAAATTTGGACACGTGCGCAAATCTTTTCTCTTCTTTGCTTCACTTATTTAT
>CM065698.1:5296562-5299062 GCA_017654935.2 Phymorhynchus buccinoides | reverse complement strand
CTCTCTCTCTCTCTCTCTCTCTCTCTCTCATCGATGCGTGTATGCGCGCTTACGCATCCACTTTTCTGTAGTTTTTAGACTGTTATTTGGTTATACATGTATCGAGCTATTGTGTCTATTTCATGTGTTCTTCTTAACCCATCCTTTTTATGTGCAGGTGCATATTATTATTATGTTGAATAATCGTGGTTTCTTTTTACATATTCTATAGTTTTATGTGTTGAGTATTTCATTATTATGTTCTTATTGTATATGTGTTTATGCCGTGCCACAAATCAATTTCTCACTTTTGAGATCATAAAGTAGTCTTGAGTCTTGCTGCCTTCCAGTACTAAATCCTGCAACTGTTACCTCAAAGCCACCCTTAACCCTTTCACCATCGCATTTTAGCACCACAATGGTTTAACACCCATATGTCACTAAAAGGCATCAAATCAGCACTGTTATCCAAAGACCCTATTTTCTTAATTTTGGGAGGTAAGGATAGGTCTAATGTTATATGTCACAGATGAATTCGCAGTATTGCAGATATTTTATTTTCTCTCCCCAGTTAAGTTTAATGCTATTTTTTGGCTGAAAAATGGCTGGCGGCGAAAAGGTTAATTCCACTTAACCCTTTCAACGCCAGCCATTTTTCAACTAAAAATCTCCACGAAACTTACCTGGAAATTAAGAAAACATTTTGTCTACAATATTGGGAATTCCTTTGTAGCATTCATGACTTTAGGCGTATCCTTCATTATCTCCCAAAATTAACTACAAATGGTCTTTGATAACAGTGCTGACTAATAGACGATGTTCGGAGAAAATAAACTAGGGGAGAGCACTTCGTGAAAATTAGAGTTGCTTACCTCCATGGGCAGGATGAAAAAAAGCTTTGTTAAATACCATAGCAACAATGCAACAATGGCGTCGAAGCTTCAAACCGCAGGATGCGAATTCAGCGACTTGCAAACATTTTTTGTAATAGAAAAATTAGGGGTGGCCAGTTGCCACAAACTGATACAACTTGCAAAATGTCACGTAACAATATAAACGACATACATTTTCGAATGACGCGCGGTGTTCTAAGTGCTGTAACGTCTGCTCAAACACACGAGGCGAAAGCTGAGGATCTACCTGATGGTAGAGTAACTTTCCCCGATTGACCGATTGAATTAGGCAAGATCGCTCCCACACATCATGAAATTACTCCCCTTGTTTATTTCCGAACAGTGTGGTGCCAAGAGGCGACTGTGGCGATGGAAGTATTTTGTAAAGCATCCTAGCATTGGGACAGAACACATTTGAGTTATTCGAGTTTAATAACGAAGTGCACATTGCGTTGTAGCTCCAGCCAACGTCTCAAGAGAGCTATGGTGGTGTTTCAGAACCAAAGGCAGACCCGGTCCACGCCATGGGCAAACTGCTTGTTCTGCTTCTGCTGGCGGCCGCTCTGCTGGCAGGGGCTATGGCCCACCGTCACGGGGAAAATGTCGGGCAGGGTGTCGAAAGTAGAAGTGAGATATCCACCGACCTCTTTTGTCCATCCGTTCAATCATGCGTCACATTTTGTTTCATTTGCTTGTCTTTCCATGCAATGCGGTCCACTGTTTTGCTTACGTTCGTTGTTCTTTGATGTTAGTGTTGGCCAGTGAGGAAAACATTACGTTATGTGCACCACTGCATTGAACGAGACATGACAAAGAAAGATAGCAAGTAATGTCTCATGTACGAGATAACAAGGTAGTATTGAGTATTGGGTCTTCAAAGTCATATAAATATGGGCTGCTTGTCCCAGTTCCACTCACAGAGGAAAACAATGTAGAAACGCAAGGTAGTATTGAGTATTGGGTCTTCAAAGTCATATAAATATGGGCCGCTTGTCCCAGTTCCACACACAGAGGAAAACAATGGAGAAACGCAAGGTAGTATTGAGTATTGGGCCTTCAAAGTCATATAAATATGGGCTGCTTGTCCCAGTTCCACTCACAGAGGAAAACAATGGAGAAACGCAAGGTAGTATTGAGTATTGGGCCTTCAAAGTCATATAAATATGGGCCGCTTCTCCCTGTTCCACGCAAAAGAGAAATAATTGGGAAGAAATCAAAATGATAGAAATCATTGAAAGCATTATTGTATAATGCAGACTGTTAGTCGATGTACAATTAGAGGCATCATTATCATAAGAGTGTGATATATTAATAACCACTAGAAACCGCCGCGAAACACGTTTACAGGTTGCCAGTTCACACACACACACACACACACACACACACACACACACACACACATATTTTCTTCCAACTCCATCTTCTCCTCTTATCATTACATTTGTCCATATTTATTATACTGTGCTTGTGTGACATATGTGTATTATTCACATATTTATTGATGGCGATTTGTTTTGTTTTTTCTCCAGTTTTCGTTGTTTATCTTATTTGCTTCAGTTGTGTTTCTTGTTAATTTATGACGACAGGATGAAAAAAAGCTTTGTTTAGCTTATTCCTTTATCGTCAAT
>CM065698.1:5284062-5291562 GCA_017654935.2 Phymorhynchus buccinoides | reverse complement strand
ATAAGGATAAGACAGGTGCAGGTGATAAATGATACACTACTCTATTGCATAGACTGTTACGCACGTTGTATTATAAGGCATACACTCACTCACCAAAAATGTACACAAAATTATGATTTTGTTGTAACAGGTGTTTTTTAACCCCTTCACTGCCAGAGGACAACTGAGAAATTATCGATTTTCTTACGATAAAATGACACACGTGAAATTCTACTGTCTAAATTAACCTGATGAAATCCTACTAGTTATGTTCACTACTATTTGTAGTCTTTCGTACACGACTCTGATGTCTTATTATTGTTGTATCGTACATTTTATTTGATTCGTGTATTGCGGTCTGCATAAGTTTAGTGAACGAAAACAGCAAATTTATTTTTAGACGGGAGCGTTTCTCATGAATCGTGACTCACAGACATCGTCATACTCGTATCGTATTGGGGCCAACTCGTATATAGTGTGGCGCCGGCTTCAGCCTATAAATCTTACCTCTGATTGCAACGTTTTCTGTTCAAAGTTCCTTTCTGTCGACATACTTGTTTTCTTCAGGTAAGACATTCTCATATTCGCATCGTATTATTGACATAGGTAAGGTTTTTTTGTGTGTTTTTGGTTACAATTTTCATTTTTGTTTTCATACTAGCATTGTAGGATATGAATAGCAAAACCGATCACGCCTTTCTAAAAACAAAAGTGTTGTTTTGTTTCTGTTAAAGCAGACGTGTTCTTAAGATTTATTGTTGTGTATTGATAGATAGATATCTGTGCACGAGTGAACTGAAGATTATTTGAATCAGTCATGAAAAAACGTTTTGCTCCAATGAAACGTGTAAGTAGGCATGCTTTGTGTATGCAGGGAAAAATGTCTTCTTCTGACCGCGTGGTCAAGTGAAGGTAAGCTCTAAACCTACAGAAGAGTATTGGACCCAGTAACTAATTTTTCAGAGGCGAACATCATACCTCATTGTTCGAACAACTCAAATTTTTAAGACCCACCAGATCACGTGTCAAAATCACGGGTTCACGTGTTTTTCCTCTTATAGTTGGTACGAAATCTTGTTTTGGCCAGGTTTGACTCCCATACAAATGCCCCCAAATTGAAAATGAAACATCATTTTAAAGAGCAGCCTCAATTTGAAGTCGGGGGAATTTGTATGTCGGCCACAGTTACCCCAAAAACAAGGGTGAGTGTGTCTTTAAAGAATTGTGGCATAAAGTATTTGAATCATTCAATATATATGTTTCGCTCAATCCGTGAAATTGCCTAGTTCATGAAATGAGCAAAATGCTTTGCCCAATTCATGAAATGGACAATGTTTATCACATTTAAAAAAATACTCATTCACGTTGATATTGATTCAACAGTGGCGCATTTCTATAGACAGTATTTTCACCTCCATCCTACCCCCCAACTCTACCAAATGCTACTGTGAGGCATGTCTGGGTCACACGTTTTATCAAACATTTTATGAAATTAAGTCTGAACAAAATAACTTCAAACTCATCCACAGTTCTATTTTCGCTTTGTTGGGTTTTTAAAAAAAACTAATCTACAGCTGTAATTTCTCATTTTGTTGAACCAATTCTAGATCGCTGTGAGTTTATGGATAAAAACAATTATTTTGCTTCATAGCGTAATTCCAAATAGAAGTTTTAAGTTGGGTATTTCACTATCTGGGCGTAACCTATACATACTGAGAGGTAAATCAAGGCAAAATCTTTCGAGAGAACTGTCGTGGTGTTTCCGGCTAGAATATTAAGATTTAGTTTAACATTATAGCCCCGTTGACAACTAAGGCCCTGTCAGGGCTGTCACCACGTTAAATCGTACCACGTATTAAAAAGGGATAAAAACACAAGGTAAAAACTAAATCAAAGTTTTATGTTAAAATAATTTTGTTCAAAATGTTCTGGCTAGAAGACAAACGTGGTCCACGTCATGGGTAAACTGGTTCTACAGCTTCTGGTGGCCGCCCTGGTGACAGGGGCTATGGCCAAGAGTCTCGAGAAGGACCTTGGGGTGGATGTGTTCCCAAAGAATGTCCTGGAAAGACGTTAGTTACCCACGAATGTTTTAAAGCATTCCTCTCATACTCATTATCATTTGTTTCTTGTTGTTGTTGTTGTTGTTGTTGTTGAATTCCGTACCGTGTTAAGTATTTGGCATAGGGTTGTTTAAACCTGGAGAGCGCGTCGCAGCCAGAGGCGCGTCACCCTTCTTTTTGGTATGCGAATTTTTTGTGTGACTGATCAGGAAGGGAAGGGGGGGGGGGGGGGGTCAATGTTGACCAAATGACAATATTTCGTTGCCACTGGGTTTAACGTGTGCTAAGTGCATGGGCACACGCGACCGCGGTTTATCGTCTCACCCTAAAGACTCCACGTTCAGACCGTAGGGCCTAGTGCATAGTGAGAGGAATAACCCCCTGTACCCAGGTTCGAACTCGGGTTTATTTGTATACGAGGCGAACGCGTTACCCCTGTGCCACTCTACACTACACACTAGGTGTCTAGAAGAGTAATGAAGAAAAAGGCAAATGACTGTGTGCTCGTTCATGAGAAGGCGACCCAGAAAACGAAGGCGAGCGAAGACACGGCCCTACACAGAACATTTGTATAACTAAGCTATGATGAACTCATTCGCCTCGCAATGATTTTGAATTATTAAAGAAAACTCACAAGTCACTCCAGCCATACACACAAACAAAACAGATATAAACAAAAAGAGAACAATTAATGTTGTTGTTGTTGTTGTTGTTGTTGTTGTTGTTGTTGTTGTTGTTGTCTTACCCTGACTTAAAGACTCCAGAGGTCATCCCAACAGCCGAAGCACTTGAACACTATGGCACAAATGCACCACGTAGGGATGAGAACATTACGCGTGTGACCGTTTTTGATTAACCCGCTTCGTGGGCAGCCACACTCCGCCTTCGGAGGAAAAAGAGAAATGAAAGAAGATGACATGTTTTTACTTCAGGTTTAGACATAGGGATGTGGTAGATCAGACTTTCTAAAGAAAACCTCTCTACAGCAATTAGTCACCCCACTTCAAACCACTACAAACGCATTGTAAGAGGCAAACGTGTGGTCTAAGGGAGCGAAGCGAGTTTAGATGTGTCCAAAGTGTTGTGTGCACACATATTTACTTCCCTTGAAACACATTCATCAAACGGACAGCTTTACATTAACCCTTTCACCGCCTATGTCGCATTTATGCACCACAATGCTTTAACACCCATGTCACTAAAAGGCATCAAATCAGGGTCTGTTATCCAAAGACCCTATTTTCTTAATTTTGGGAGGTAAGGATAGGACTAATGTTAGACATGTCACAGAGGAATTCCCAACATTGCAGATTTTTTTCTCTCTCACCAGTTAAATTTAATGGTATTTTTTGGCTGAAAAATGGCTGGCGGCGAAAGGGTTAATTCCGGCCATATATGGGTGGAACGACTTGAATGAGTTAAAAGGCAAAGAACTGTCTCTTATTTAACTCCGTCCACCGAGCTTATTTACGACAACACCGCTCAAAGCTCATTTATTGAAAATGGATTTGTTTGTTGCTCTCTCTCTCTCTCTCTCTCTCTCTCTCTCTCTCTCTCTCTCTCTCTCTCTCTCTCTCTCTCTCTCTCTCTCTCTCTCTCTCTCCCTCCCTCTCTCTCTCTCTCCCTCTCCCTCTCTCCCTCTCTCTCTCTCTCTCTCTCTCTCTCTCTCTCTCTCTCTCTCTCTCTCTCTCTCTCTCTGTGTATGTGTGTGTTGTTCTTCAGTTTAACATCCTTCTGCTAAAAGTGATTCAGACAAAAGTGTCCAAACATCAAAGAGTGTGTAAGTTTGTTTGTGTGTGTGTGTGTGTGTGTGTGTGTGTGTGTGTGTGTGTGTGTGTGTGTGTGTGTGTGTGTGTGTGCATGTGTGCGTGTGCGCGCGCACGCGCGCGCGTGTGTGTGTGTGTTGTGGGTTTCAGGTTACCTTAGCTGCGCAAACAGATGGGAATATTGTAAAACCAGGGAATGCTGTCATCCTCTGGAATGCGCCTATCCCTATCAAGTTTGTTGGCGGCCGACGGCACTATGAAAGCACAACGTTTGTCTGCGACGTTTGGATTGGTCGACAATACAGGGACCGTTTGTCAGCAGACCTCTGATTGGTAGACAAATCACGGAGACGTTTTCATCGCCGACAAAGGCAAAATTCTACCACTTGAACAACCTATTCCTTTTTTTTATTTTTATTTTTTACTTCTTCTTATTGTTTTGTAATAATGTTTTTGTTCTTGATTGTTTTCTCTCGTAACATTCGTAAAGCGCTCTGAGGATGATTTTGTTTATCACCGAATTATTATTATTATTATTATTATTATTATTATTATTATTATAAACCGACATTAATAAGCAATAAATCAATTTGAAACTGATGAAATGCTTTGAGATGCTAGGTCTATTTCCGGTCAAGCGCGTGAGTGAGCTCCTCCTCCTTCTTCTTCTTCTTCTTCTTCTTCTTCTTCTTCTTCTTCTTCTTCTTCTTCTTCTTCCTTCCCAGGCCATAAGGCCATAATGGGTACGCGTGTGTCCGTTTTCCAGTTTTAACTGGTGTCCTCGCTGCATTCAGCCGACGCATTCCGATTTCGGAGGAGCTCAAAGGAGATAACTTTATGGAATATTTTTTGTTAGGAAAAAAAGGCAGGAGAATGGGCCAAAAATCAGAAAGATAGTAGATGACACAAAGCAAGGAAAAAGGCAGAGTCAAAGAGAGAGACAGATTAGAGGAAGTTACAAGCACACAACTTCAAGAAGATGGGGGAACTATTTGTACGGAAGAAACATCCCCCCCCCCCAGTATGCTATATCACATTGAACAATCATTTTCATTGATATGTTACATTGAACAATCATTTTCATTGACATGTCAAATTGGACAATCATTTTCATTGACATGTCAAATTGGACAATCATTTTCATTGACATGTCAAATTGGACAATCATTTTCATTGACATGTCAAATTGGACAATCATTTTCATTCACATGTCAAATTGAACAATCATTTTCATTGACATGTCAAATTGGACAATCATTTTCATTGACATGTCAAATTGGACAATCATTTTCATTCACATGTCAAATTGGACAATCATTTTCATTGACATGTCAAATTGGACAATCATTTTCATTGACATGTCAAATTGGACAATCATTTTCATTGATATGTTACATTGAACAATCATTTTCATTGACATGTCAAATTGGACAATCATTATCACTGACATGTCAAATTGGACAATCATTTTCATTGACATGTCCAATTGGACAATCATTTTCATTGACATGTCGAATATGACAATCATTTTCATTGACACGTCAAATTGGACAATCATTTTCATTGACATGTCGAATATGACAATCATTTTCATTGACATGTCAAATTGGACAATCATTTTCATTGACATGTGAAATTGGACAATCATTTCCATTGACATGTCGAATATGACAATCATTTTCATTGACAAGTCAAATTGGACAATCATTTTCATTGATATGTTACATTGAACAATCATTTTCATTGACAAGTCAAATTGGACAATCATTATCACTGACATGTCAAATTGGACAATCATTTTCATTGACACTGACATGTCAAATTGGACAATCATTATCACTGACATGTCAAATTGGACAATCATTTTCATTGACATGTCAAATTGGACAACAATCATGTCAAATTGAACAATTGACATGTCAAATTGGACAATCATTTTCATGGACATGTCAAATTGGACAATCATTTTCATTGACATGTCAAATTGGACAATCATTATCACTGACATGTCAAATTGGACAATCATTTTCATGGATATGTCGAATATGACAATCATTTTCATTGACATGTCAAATTGGACAATCATTTTCATTGACATGTCCAATTGGACAATCATTTTCATTGATATGTTACATTGAACAATCATTTTCATTGACATGTCAAATTGGACAATCATTATCACTGACATGTCAAATTGGACAATAATTTTCATTGACATGTCAAATTGGACAATCATTTTCATTGACATGTCAAATTGGACAATCATTTTCATTGACATGTCAAATTGGACAATCATTTTCATTGACATGTGAAATTGGACAATCATTTCATTGACATGTCGAATATGACAATCATTTTCATTGACATGTCAAATTGGACAATCATTTTCATGGATATGTCGAATATGACAATCATTTTCATTGACATGTCAAATTGGACAATCATTTTCATTGACATGTCCAATTGGACAATCATTTTCATTGATATGTTACATTGAACAATCATTTTCATTGACATGTCAAATTGGACAATCATTATCACTGACATGTCAAATTGGACAATAATTTTCATTGACATGTCAAATTGGACAATCATTATCACTGACATGTCAAATTGGACAATCATTTTCATTGACATGTCAAATTGGACAATCATTTTCATTGACATGTGAAATTGGACAATCATTTCCATTGACATGTCGAATATGACAATCATTTTCATTGACATGTCAAATTGGACAATCATTTTCATTGACATGTCAAATTGGACAATCATTTTCATTGACATGTGAAATTGGACAATCATTTCCATTGACATGTCGAATATGACAATCATTTTCATTGACAAGTCAAATTGGACAATCATTTTCATTGATATGTTACATTGAACAATCATTTTCATTGACAAGTCAAATTGGACAATCATTATCACTGACATGTCAAATTGGACAATCATTTTCATTGACATGTCAAATTGGACAATCATTATCATTGACATGTCAAATTGGACAATCATTTTCATTGACATGTCAAATTGGACAATCATTATCACTGACATGTCAAATTGGACAATCATTATCACTGACATGTCAAATTGGACAATCATTTTCATTGACATGTCAAATTGGACAATCATTTTCATGGACATGTCGAATATGACAATCATTTTCATTGACATGTCAAATTGGACAATCATTATCACTGACATGTCAAATTGGACAATCATTTTCATGGATATGTCGAATATGACAATCATTTTCATTGACATGTCAAATTGGACAATCATTTTCATTGACATGTCAAATTGGACAATCATTTTCATTGACATGTCAAATTGAACAATCATTTTCATTGACATGTCAAATTGGACAATCATTATCACTGACATGTCAAATTGGACAATAATTTTCATTGACATGTCAAATTGGACAATCATTATCACTGACATGTCAAATTGGACAATCATTTTCATTGACATGTCAAATTGGACAATCATTTTCATTGACATGTGAAATTGGACAATCATTTCCATTGACATGTCGAATATGACAATCATTTTCATTGACATGTCAAATTGGACAATCATTTTCATTGACATGTCAAATTGGACAATCATTTTCATTGATATGTTACATTGAACAATCATTTTCATTGACATGTCAAATTGGACAATCATTATCACTGACATGTCAA
>CM065698.1:5276562-5279062 GCA_017654935.2 Phymorhynchus buccinoides | reverse complement strand
AGAGAGAGAGAGAGAGAGAGAATTCGAATACGAAGGATAAGCTACAATAGCTTTTTTGAGAGAGAGAGAGAGAGAGAGAGAGAGAGAGAGAGAGAGAGAGAGAGAGAGAGAGAGAGAGAGAGAGAGAGAGAGAGAGAGAGAGAGAGAGAGAGAGAGAGAGAGAGAGAGAGAGATATTCAAATTCAAACAAAATCAAAACATTTAATGAATAGGCCTTCTGCCCGTGTCATAGGGAGGCTGGGAGAAGGGGTTATAATGACACATAACATTCGCATCAAAAACTAGAAAATAACACAAATTCTTGTGGATTTAAACAGTTAAGCAAAAATCAATAAATCAGTAAGTAAGTAAGTAAATAAACAGATATAAATAAATAGGTGAATTAAAGAGAACAAAAACAACAACAATATAATCCGATCAGATATTGAGTCGATAACACAGATGGTTAAACAATCAATCAGCCAGAACTAGTCGATTACAAATATACCAAGCTATTAAACTGAGAGAGAGAGAGAGAGAGAGAGAGAGAGAGAGAGAGAGAGAGAGAGAGAGAGAGAGAGAGAGAGAGAGAGAGAGAGAGAGAGAGAGAGAGAGAGAGAGAGAGAGAGAGAGAGAGAGAGGGAGATGATTCAACTTGTTAACCTGTTCAGATCATTAGTCTAATAATCTCGTGAAGTAAAGCAACACACGCGAGACTACAAACAATTGCCTATCTTCTTACCACAATAGCAAACATTGTTATAGATGTTATCGACAACGGGTCATTCCACAAAAGACAATGAAATGATAAATCGCAAGGATCTTTAACCAGGCTTCTCATTAAGCAAACTGTTTCACACACACACACACACACACACACACACACACACACACACACACACACACACACACACACACACACACACACACACACACACACACACACACACACACACACACACACACACACACACACACACACACACACACACACACACACACACACACACACACACACACACACACACACACACACACACGCAAGAGATAAGTTTATTCTTCCTCTTCTGGACCTAGCTGTGACAGCACAACACTGGTAGGTGAACAACAAACGTTCTCATTACCACCAATTTACTCCAAATATTTAAACAGCGGCCCTATCAAAGTGTCTAGGCAGGTGGCTTAATCTTAATCACTAGCCTCTGATCACACTCGAAATACGTGGTCGGTGTTAGGAACTGACAGTCCGAAAACGCGTAGAAATGTGGCCAGAATTATTTTAATTGGGGATAGTCGTTTCCCTAAGAACATTCTTAGCAAGGCCTGAAGAGGGCATTGATCAACTACAAAAACACACACACAAACAAACAGAATTTGGAACGAGACAGAGAAGCCAATGGTCTGCAGTGGTGTGAGGTGGAACTCTCTCTCTCTCTCTCTCTCTCTCTCTCTCTCTCCTCTCTCTCTCTCTCTCTCTCTCTCTCTCTCTCTCTCTCTCTCTCTCTCTCTCTCTCTCTCTCTCTCTCTCTCTCTCTCTCTCTCTCTCTCTCTCTCTTATAATTTTTTGTGTCGATTCTACTTCTTTTGTCTATTGCTATGTCCATTGTTCGTTTGGTTTGTTGTGACTTTCTTTTCAAAAATGTATTGCTTGTATTTCCTGGTAAAATTCCGCCAATGTTTATACTGTGTAATTCGTTTTGAACTGAGCACGCCATAAGCTCTGCTTGTTGTTGCTTCAGTTATGTCATAGTTGTTGTTCATGTTGATTTGGAAAATAACACATTTAAACCCTTTCAGCGCCAGCCATATTTCAGCCAAAATCGTCCATTAAATTTACCTGGGTAGAGAACAAAATCTATCTGCAGTATTGGGGATTCTTCTGTGACATATATAAAATAAGGTCTATCCTTACTTCCCAAAACTAAGACAATAGGGTCTTTGGATAATATACCCCAATTTGATGCCTTTTAGTGACATAGGTGTTAAATCACTGTGGTGCTAAAATGCGACTTTGGCGGTGAAAGGGTTAAACCAGAAGCCAATGTGAGAGTTTAATAGGGTGAGAGAGAAGGGGGGGGGAGACAGATACACGCACGCCAACATACACAGAGAGACAGAGGCAGACGGGCAGAGACACAGACAGAGGGGGAGAGAGAGAGAGAGAGAGAGAGAGAGAGAGAGAGAGAGAGAGAGAGAGAGAGAGAGAGAGAGAGAGAGAGAGAGAGAGAGAGAGAGAGAGAGAGAGAGAGAGAGAGAGAGAGAGAGAGAGAGAGAGAAGAAGAAGAAGAAGAAGAAGAAGAAGAAGAAGAGAAGAAGAAGAAGAAGAGAGAAGAGAGAGAAGAGAGACAGAGAGAGAGAGAGAGAGAGAGAGAGAGAGAGAGAGAGAGAGAGAGAGAGAGAGAGAGAGAGAGAGAGAGAAGAAGAGAGAGAAAAGAAGAAGAAGGAGAAGAAGAAGAAGAAGAAGAAGAAGAAGAAGAAGAAGAAGAAGAAGAAGAAGAAGAGAGAGAGAGAGAGACAGAGA
>CM065698.1:5256562-5259062 GCA_017654935.2 Phymorhynchus buccinoides | reverse complement strand
CACGCACGCCACGCACGCACGCACGCACGCACGCACGCACGCACGCACGCACGCACGCACGCACGCACGCACGCACGCACGCACGCACGCACGCACGCACCGCACGCACGCACGCACGCACGCACGACACGCACGCACGCACGCACGCACGCACGCACGCCCGCACGCACGCACGCACGCACGCACGCACGCACGCACGCACGCACGCACGCACGCACGCACGCACGCACGCACGCACCCACGCACACACACACACACACACACACACACACACACACACACACACACACACACACACACACACACACACACACACACACACACACACACAAATAATAACTCGACCATCTCGTATTTTACCACCACCACCCTCCCCGCTTCAAATTGTCGAATGGAAAATCTTCTCTGAGAAGGAACATTCTGACATTTGTTTTAGGGAAAGGGATAGGGTTAGGGTTAATTTCATAAAACAGAAAGGGGCAAACCTTGAGACTGAGGGTCGTAAACGTGACAAGGAGGGGGAGGGGTTAACTTAAGAACATATTTGCCGATTAATCATATCATTCATTGTAAATTCTTTCTTCTTCTTCTTCTCTGATCGCTCAGACAGTTTCCTGTCAATTATGAGCGCAGATACTTCATGCTGCCGTTATGCGCCTAAATAAGAAATAGTTAGGCCCAGCAAGTCCGACTTCGGCTGGATGAAGTGTTTTTGAAAGTGTTTCGTTAAAAAAGGCAGGAGAATGGACCGGTAAGGCAGAAAGATAGTAGATGACAGTGAGCAAAGGGAAAAGGCAGAGTCAAAGAGAGTGACAGATTAGAGGAAGCTACAAGCACATAACTTCCAGAAGGTGGGGAACTATTTATACAAAAGACCCCCCGGTATCCCCACGGGGGGTAAATTCCTTCTTCAGTCCCGATCCCACGCCTTTCCAGTCTAAGTGCGAACCTCTCCAACGCTCTTTGTCATTCTCTGAACCATAAATTTCATTTTGATCAGCCGGAAAACCCACCCCGTACCCGGTAAAACTGAACTAACCAATCAGAAAGCTGCCGTCTACCTTTTATAGTTAAAGACCCACCAGGTCGCGTGTCAAAATCACGATTTTCACGTGTTTTCCCTTATAGCTGGTAAGAAATCTTAAGCAATCTTCGGAGCATAAGAGGGAATGTGACACGTGACGTGGGGGGTCTTTAAGAAGAAGTCTGACGAAAAGTGTTCCTCTTTGTTGTCTGCTGCCACTATCTTCACTGCTTCTGAAAGGCCCAAACCAGAATCAAGTTCAGGTGACACTTGTTCGTTTATCTCCTTTTGAATTGAATATTTTTTTAAGGTTTTTTTCTTCCCAGTTTCTCGTTTTTTGCAAGCGTATTATTTCTTAATTGAATTGTCGAATTTAAGATATTAATAAAATTTATTTCGTTCTGTTTGAGTTTAACATGAGGATTTATTTGATGAAGAGAGAGAGAGAGAGAGAGAGAGAGAGAGAGAGAGAGAGAGAGAGAGAGAGAGAGAGAGAGAGAGAGAGAGAGAGAGAGAGAGAGAGAGCAAGAGAGAGAGAGAGAGAGAGAGAGAGAGAGAGAGAGAGAGAGAGAGAGAGAGAGAGAGAGACAGACAGTCTGACAGACAGATCAAACAAAGAGTGTGCGAGTGAGTTAGAAAGAGAAATAGACCGAGAAAAGGAGCAAGAGTGATAAATATTATTGACCTACAATTACAGAGTCAAGAAAAAGAACAATACATAAATAGAACTCTTTATGAGTTATGTGTTTGCAACAGCTTTTGCATGTATCAATATCTGTTATTTTCCATTGGTCACTTTTCTATTCCTTTAAATTGTTTGCTTGATCGGAAGATGTTGCATTCTTTTGTAGGCCTACATGTTCCGCATTTTATTTAGGCTATAATCTTTTATTTATATATAATAAGGTGATATGTCGTGTGAATATTGTGTTGTGTGTTGTGACAGCAAGACAAATGTTGACTGGGATAATATTGATTGATTAATTGATCGATTGATTTATATTTGTTTTAAGTGAGTTGATCATATGCTTTCTGCTGCCATGTATATTTGAGCATTCAATTACCAGTATTCTCTTTATATTATCGACAGGTTTTGTATTCACTTATATAAAGATTTGACTCAATTATTGAAATAACATAAATATTTGACATAATAATTAATATTATCTATATAGGGATCCCCGTGGGGATGCCGGGGGGGTATTTTGTAAAAATATAGTTCCCACACCTTCTGGAAGTTCTGTCTGTGCTTGTAACTTCCTCTAATCTGCCACTCTCTTTGACTCTGCCTTTTCCCTTTGCTTTCTGTCATCTACTATCTTTCTGACTTATTGGCCCAATAAAAACATTCTTCCAAATAATGTTTCTCCTCTGAGCTCCTCCGAACTCGCAATGTGTCGGCTGTACGCAGCAGGGAGACCAGTGAAAACTGAAAACCGGACACGTATGTACCTTACCCATTATGGCCATATGGCC